>OY787628.1:5159082-5759082 GCA_963678935.1 Umbilicus rupestris | reverse complement strand
ACAGTGTGCGCAACCCGCACACAAGCTCACCACTGCTACTATTTTCTTCAACTAAACTAAGCTACACTACAAACTTTAAAAAAAATGTGAAATGTAAATGTAACGCTCCCCCCCCCCCCACACTTAAACAGAGACGTGTCCCCACGACTCATGCTCAAGCGCACGGAGAGCGCACACATGCATGCAAACGAAACAAAGAACATAAGAAAGAAAAGATATAGTTAGCGCAGCAACAATATAGCAAGGGGGGTCACAAAATATTCAGCACAATATTCAGCAAAATATAGCAACATTGAGCAATAGTTTTCAAAAAGATAAGAAAAGAAACCACCCGAAAGAAATGCGCGCCCCACTGCAGCCCTAGATGTCCTCGGAGCTGGACTCAGCCGCTGATCCGTGCGCCTCCTCATCTGAAGAATCAGTCACATACTCGGTACTGGAGGCTGGCGGCACTACAGAAATGGCGGCGGGCTGAGCCACGAGGTCGTCCCTTGAGATAGGATCCCATAGTGAATCTGAGCTGGAACTTATGATGGGATCGGCTTCAGGGGACCGCTGAGCAGAAGGTTGTGCAGGGGGTGCTGCAGGTGCTGGTGCTGGGTCTACTGCTGGGGTGGGCTCTGCTGCTGGGGTTGGCGCTGCTGTATGGACCGGGGACTCGGTAAGAGGGTTGGCTGGCTGGCGCGGCTCGCTAGGGGAACCTAGGGGCGGCCTGCGCAGGCTGAGGAGAGGGGGGATAGAATCTCCAAATCTCCACCCTGATGGTGGGCTCATGCTCAAATCTGCCCCCTCGGGCGCTAAATACTCGAGCACGCGCATAACGTTGAACATCATGCGCCGCTCCTCTGGCACCTCCTCAAGCGCCTCCTCTGCCTCCGTCCTGGGGCGCTTTCCTTGTGCACGCGGGGGAGAATCCTCAATGGCGATGGTAACTGGCTCCCCCTGTGGTGCACCTGCCCTCCGGCGCGCTCCAGTCTGCGCACGAGTCCTCATGCGCCTGACTGGAGGCGCAACTGGCTCTGGGGCCTCGTCCCTCTCCATTTCCTCCGCAGCCTCCTCTGCTTGCACGCTGCTTTCTGCTCTTTGCCACGGCGCTCTGGCCGGCTGCAGCTGGTAGCACCACTCCAAGGTACCATCCTCTCTCACGGCTACCGCTCTGAGCTGCAGCATACGGACACGGTCCAAGGGAACAGCTGGCACTACCGCGTGCTCGGGCACCTCCGGATCTCCATGCAACGCACGCAGTAGGTGCGTTATCATCCCTCCACAAGTCAGCGGCCCCTTCGTGCTGACCCGACTCCAATGGACCACCATGTCCGAGACAAACAACACCTTCTTCCCATAATAGAATCCCTTCAAAATGTCCAAGTCCAGCAAGCTGATCTTCGGCGCACCATTAAAACGCCCAATGATCGCATAGGCGACCATGCGCCAAAGGTAGAACATCCACGGGTCGCGCAGCTCACGTCCTCGGCTGCGCCCCGCGGCAAAAACTAGGCCGGTCACCATCTCACGCCACGCTTCCTGATTCGTGTGCGTGTCTATATCCGCCTCACGCACCTTTGCGCACCTCAGCGTGCGCTTCAGCCTCTTGGCCGAGGCAATGTACCAGACTCCTCTGTGCCGGTACCTTATCTCCAGATCGGCCGTCTCCAGTGACGCCAAAAACTCACACGTATCCTCTTTGTCCGTGATCGCGCGTCGTTGTACGCGTCAAATATAATCCTTCCTCTTCCACTAGTACAGCGGTTAAGTAAGGGTCGATCTCCACAGGGAGCAAGTAGTTCAGTTTTAGCCAAAGACCTACACTTACGAAGATTGGGGGGTGAGTGATTGGTTTGCGCGATGCGCAAGTAACAGTGCTATCGTAACGCAGGAAATTGCACTAGACGTGCGCAGGCAATAGAGATTAAGTACTATGACTTAGGAGAAGTATCGGTGCAGACAATCCTCTATGAGTGTATTCCTTATCATCGACTCTAAATGTCTATAGCTCGATTTGCTAATGTTAGTGTCCGATCAAGGCTTCCTAACATGTGCGCATGTTCCGATCAAAGTTCATGTGCTATTAATTCTTACACTAGACTAAACAACTACGAATCCGATCAAGGTAGTAATTGCCTAACCTAGCGCGTTACTCCTAGTTGGCACCGTCAGGCTATTCAACTAGTTTAACAAACAACAACAAGCAACAAGAGTAAGATTGCGGTTCAAGGCTTCCCCTACTCATGTAACAAGCTATCAGTAATGTGCACAGAATTAATATAAGCAAGCAAGCTATGCACTAAGCGCAAGTCTCAAAAGGAAATACTCATAGATTCATGCCCAACCGATACTAAGCGTTTAGCTAGACATGCTAGTGATAAACATCATAGAAATAGTAAATAATAACTAGAGTGTCCAAGAAAACAATAGCAAACAGTGCGTGCAGGTTGCTGTCTTGGCTGGCGCAGTCGGCTGGCGCAAATCCTCTCAACAAGCTCGTGTGTTTTCCAGTCCTGCTGCGCAGTGCCTCCTGGGTGTACGAATTGTGAATCCTGAGAGTCGTCTCTCAACCCTAGCCTCCCTCTCTTCTTTATATACTGCTCAGGGGCTCATCCTTGGCAACTTCCAAATCTGGTCGTGTCAGGAATTGGAAATACCATCATCTGCGCCTGGCGCACGGCATCTGCTTAGCGCAATTGGTTAGCGCACCGTTGTCGACTATGCCAATTCTTCTGTTTGTGGCGCTAGCTCCGCAGGCTGTGTGATGCGCGTCCTAAACGCTGCCTGTTAGCGCGTATCCGACTTAGGCCCTTGTTTTGCCCTGAAATACAAAAACACTGGAAACCAGTAATCTTGTACATAAAATAATGCAAACAAGCATAGGGTTATGATCTAAATAATGCGTATAAATAGGCTCTATCAGTCCGCTGCGCTGCTGATCCCCAACAGTGCCTCCAAGCCTGCCAGCGCGAGCTTCTCCACGATGAGGTCCTCCATCCCGACCTCTCGCAGGAACTCCCTGCTGATGTACGGAGTCCCGTACATCTCCAGCCTCAGAAAGGCGTCATACTTGCTGGCGAAAGAAGCTGGGGTCGCTTGATCCTCGGCAGGCTGCATGGTGCGCTACGGTTCCTCTGGTCAACTAAGGTCAACGCTCACAAATGCTCAAAAATTCTAAACTCCGCCAAATGCCTTGAAATTCTCACCAAATGATCGCCTACTGTCCGCCTACAAAACCCCCTTACCAAAACTCCAAATGGTGCACGCTAGCTTGGTGCGATTTCAGACCTAGGGCACTCCTCTCATCGCACAAAGCCTAACTCAATCGGCTCAAATCTGAGGGGAAGGGTTACCTGGTGAGTGTGCGACTGTATGCTCCTCAAATCTCTCTAAACGGAAGCTGTGTTGAGTGCCGAACGGTGAGCGGATGCTGAGGGCGGGAGCTTCTTGCAACGGTCGAGTGTGAAAAGTGCTGAAATTTTTCTAAGTACTGCCCTTATATACCCCCTGACTGGCGCAGCTGATCTGCGCACTGCTGCGCGACTAAAAAAAAACTACAAGTCCTAAACTAGCTAAAAGACACTAGAAAAACTAAAAGAAAAACATGTAAAAGTAAAACGTGTCGGGGTACCTCTCGACAAGTGCCTTTGTTTAACGTCGTTGGCTCGACTGTACCTCGTTACTTGCATGAAAGTGTACCAGCGACCTCCCCCACTCTTGCTCCTGAGTGACCCCGCGCTCGTGCGTGTGTTGCGTTCTTCTTGTTCCTGCGCAAAGGATCGGAAGGGTGATCAGCATGGTTAAAAGTAGGTGATAAATCATAAGTAACGAGGTTAGGTAAAGAGGAAGAAGAAATATGAGCAATAGTTCTTAGTTCTCCCTCTGGTGCATCTGGTGTCGGTTCTGGCGCAGCGACCTGCGCATCTGCTATCTCTGGCTTTGCCAATTCAACTTCGCGCGCTGTGCCATATCAAGGTTCTCCTAAATACTTTTTGACTCTCTGCCCATTGACCTGAAAACGATGCCGGTGCTCGTTTTCTTACTCGATTGTTTCGTAGGGGAAAACCTTGGTAACCGTGTATGGTCCCGTCCATTTGCTGCGCAGCTTCCCAGGCATGAGCTTTAGGCGCGAGGAGAACAATAGTACCTGGTCTCCTGGCTCAAAAGTGCGTCTGAGGATGTTTTTGTCGTGAAATGCCTTTGTGCGCGCCTTGTAATTGGGCAGTCCCTCATATGCATCCAGGCGCAGCTCTTCTAATTCGCTTAGCTCAAATGCGAGCTCCTTACCAGCCTCGTCTAGGTTCAGGTTGCAAACGCGCAATGCCCAATATGCTTTGTGCTCTAACTCCACTGGCAGGTGGCACGCTTTTCCATAAACCAACTGAAACGGTGAAGTCCCAATTGGTGTCTTGTGTGCTGTTCAGTATGCCCATAGCGCCTCGTCAAGGCGCTGGCTCCAGTCTTTGCGCAACGGTCTCACAGTTTTCTCCAGGATGCGCTTGATTTCTCGGTTGGAAACCTCAGCCTGGCCATTCGTCTGAGGGTGGTAAGCGGTGGACGTCTTGTGGCGCACTCCATAATGCTTGAACACCTGCGCCACTATCCTATTGCAAAAATGCGTCCCCTGGTCGCTGATGATTGCCTTAGGCACTCCGTACCTGCAAAATATGTTAGTCCTCAAAAAGTCAGCGACCGTCTTACCATCATCCTTCCTGGTAGCCTTGGCCTCAACCCATTTGGAGACATAATCTACCGCGACCAGTATATACTCATATCCGGAAGATGAAGGAAATGGCCCCATGAAGTCAATCCCCCAAATATCAAATACTTCATCCACTAGAATCGGCGTCTACAGCATCTCATTGCGCGCGGATATGCCTCTTGTGCGCTGGCACCTGTCACAGTTCCTGCAGTAGTTATACGAGTCGCTAAACAAGTGCGGCCAATAAAATCCGCAATCCAGGATCTTTCTGCTCGTGCGCTTTGGACCAAAGTGTCCTCCACATGCGTGCGCATGACAAAACATCAAAATAGAGTTAATTTCATGGTCAGGCACGCATCGCCTCAAAATCTGATCAGGTCCTATTCTGAGCATATACGGATCATCCCAAATATAATACTTGGACTCATGTTTTAATCTCATGCATTGGGTTTTAGTGAAATGAGGAGGAAACGTACCTGTGACCAGGTAATTCGCAATGTGCGCATACCATGGTACCTTACCTGTCAGCGCCATCAGATGCTCGTCAGGGAATGTCACCGTGATTCGCCCTGGCTCCGCCGCTTTCACGATCCTGCTCAGGTGGTCAGCGACTGTGTTCTCCGTGCCCTTCTTATCTTTGATTTCCAAGTCGAATTCCTGAAGTAGGAGCACCCAGCGCATCACGCGCGGCTTAGTCTCCTTCTTGGACATTAGGTAACGGATTGCTGCGTGGTCTGTGTAGACGATGACTCTGGCGCCTAGAATATATGCGCGGAACTTCTCTAGCGCAAACACAATTGCCAGAAGTTCCTTCTTCGTGGTGGTGTAGTTCCTCTGCGCAGCGTCCAGTGTGCGCGCTTCTTGTCCACGCGCTGTCCCAGGACTGCACCTACTGCATAGTTGCTTGCATCACACATCAGTTCAAACGGCAGGTTCCAGTCTGGCGCGCGCATCACTGGAGCACTGGTCAGCGCCTCCTTCAGCTTATCAAACGCGGCCCTGCACTCATCAGTAAATTCGAAACACACATTCTTTTGCAAGAGGTTAGACAGGGGTATACAAATTTTAGAAAAATCTTTTATGAAGCGCCTGTAAAACCCTGCATGCCCAAGGAATGATTTCATATCGCGCACGTTAGTGGAATAAGGCAGATTAGAAATAAGATTTATTTTGGCTTTATCTACCTTGATCCCCTCCTGCGTGATAATATGTCCTAGTACTACACCGTGCGATACCATGAAATGACATTTTTCATAATTGAGCACTAGGTTTTTTGAAATGCAGCGCGCTAAGACCTTATCAAGATGAGTTAAACATGCGTCAAAGGTACTTCCGTACACAGTAAAATCATCCATGAACACTTCTATGCATATACCAATCATATCAGAAAAAATGCTCATGACTAGACGTTGGAACGTACCTGGCGCATTACACAGCCCAAATGACATGCGCCAAAATGTAAACGTACCGAATGGGTAGGTAAACGTGGTTTTCTCATGATCCTCCGCAGCAATGGGTATCTGATTGTACCCTGAATACCCGTCCAAGAAACAAAAGTAGGGCTTCCCCGCTAATCGATCTAGCATCTGATCCATAAAGGGTAGCGGGAAATGGTCCTTGCGCCATGCGTTAAGCTTCCTGTAGTCGATGCACATGCGCCATCCAGTTTGCATGCGCTTGGGAACTAGCTCGCCCTGCGCATTTTCCTCTACTGTGATTCCTCCTTTCTTCGGCACAACGTGCACTGGGCTTACCCATTTGCTATCCGAGATTAGGTAAATGACTCCTGCGTCAAGCAGCTTCAAGATCTCTTTCTGCACCACTGATGGAGCCTATTTATACGCATTATTTAGATCATAACCCTATGCTTGTTTGCATTATTTTATGTACAAGATTACTGGTTTCCAGTGTTTTTGTATTGCAGGGCAAAACGAGGGCCTAAGTCGGATACGCACTAACAGGCAGCGTTTAGGACGCGCATCACACAGCCTGCGGAGTTAGCGCCACAAACAGAAGAATTGGCAGAGTCGACAACGGTGCGCTAACCAATTGCGCTAAGCAGATGCCGTGCGCCAGGCGCAGATGATGGTATTTCCAAATCCTGACACGATGAGCCCCTGAGCAGTATATAAAGAAGAAAGGGAGGCTAGGGTTGAGAGACGATTCTCACGATTCACAATTCGTACACCCAGGAGGCACTGCGCAGCAGGACTGGAAAACACACGAGCTTGTTGAGAGGATCTGCGCCAGCCAAGACAGCAACCTGCACGCACTGTTTGCTATTGTTTTCTTGGACACTCTAGTTATTATTTACTATTTCTATGATGTTTACCACTAGCATGTCTAGCTAAACGCTTAGTATCGGTTGGGCATGAATCTATGAGTATTTCCTTTTGAGACTTGCACTTAATGCATAGCTTGCTTGCTTATATTAATTCTGTGCACATTACTGGCAGCTTGTTACATGAGTAGGGGAAGCCTTGAACCGCAATCTTACTCTTGTTGCTTGTTGTTGTTTGTTAAACTAGTTGAATAGCCTGACGGTGCCAACTAGGAGTAACGCGCTAGGTTAGGCAATTACTACCTTGATCGGATTCGTAGTTGTTTAATCTAGTGTAAGAATTAATAGCACATGAACTTTGATCGGAACATGCGCACATGTTAGGAAGCCTTGATCGGACACTAACATTAGCAAACCAAACTATAGACATTTAGAGTCGATGATAAGGAATACACTCATAGAGGATTGTCTGCGCCGATACTTCTCATAAGTCATAGTACTTAATCTCTATTGCCTGCGCACGTCTAGTGCAATTTCCTGCGTTACGATAGCACTGTTACTTGCGCATCGCGCAAACCAATCACTCAACCCCCAATCTTCGTAAGTGTAGGTCACTGGCTAAAACTGAACTACTTGCTCCCTGTGGAGATCGACCCTTACTTAACCGCTATACTAGTGGAAGAGGAAGGATTATATTTGACGCGTACAACGACGCGCGATCAAATTTTGGCGCCGTTGCCGGAGAGTGATCGCGCGTCGTCGTGCGCATCAAATATAATCCTTCCTCTCCCACTAGTACAGCGGTTAAGTAAAGGTCGATCTCCACAGGGAGCAAGTAGTAAGTCCTTAGCTAGTAACCTACACTTACGAAGACGGGGGGTTGTATGAGTGATTGGGGGTTTTGCGCGATGCGCGAGTAGCAGTGAATATCGTAACGCAGGAAATTGCACTAGACGTGCGCAAGCAGTATAGATGAGATACTATGTTTATGAGAAGTACTGGGCAGACAATCCTCTATGAATGCATTCCTTATCATCGACTCTAAATGTCTATAGTTTGTGTCCTACTTGGGTTAGTGTCCGGTAAAGGCTTCCTAACACACGCGCATGTTCCGTTCAAAGTTCATGTGCTATTAATCCTAGAACTAGACTAAACAGCTGCGAATCCTGTCACAGTAGCAACTGCTTACCCTAACTCGTTACTCCTAGTTGTCACGATAAGTTTGCGGTTCAAGGCTTCCCCTACTCATGCAACTAGTTTAACATAGGACAAGCAAGCAACACAAATAGGATTGCGGTTCAAGGCTTCCCCTACTTATGCAACTAACTGTCTCAGTATGCGCAGGATTAATACAAATAAGTAAACTACGCATTAAGCTCAAGTCTCAAAGGTAATACATCATAGATTCATGCCCGACCAACACTAAGTGTTTAGCTAGACATGCTAGTGGTAAACATCATAAAATAGTAAATAACAACTACTGTATCAGAGAAAACGGTAGGAAATAGTGCGTGCAGTGTCTTCTCTTGGCTGGCGCAGTCGGCTGGCGCAACTCTCCTTGACAGGTCCGTGTGTTTTCCAGTTCTGCCGCGCAGTGCCTCTGGAATGCCACTGAGTGACGATGTTACGATCCCCTGAAACCCTAGACTTTCTTTGTTTAAATAGTGCCCAGGAAGTTCATCTTTTGGCAACTTCCAAATCTGGTCACTGGGACTTTGCGCCTGGCGCACGGCATTGATTGGCGCAATCGGGTAGCGCACCTCTGCTGTCTTTCGCCATTCCTTCTTCTGTTTGCGCCGCTAGCTCCGCAGGCTGATCTTTCACTCCTAGAACGCTGCCTGTTAGCGCGTATCCGACTCAAGGACTCGTTTTGACCTGATACACAAAAACATTGGAAACGAGTAATCTTGCTCATGAAATATTGCAAACAAGCATAGGGTTATGATCTAAATAATGTGTACAAATAGGCTCTATCAAACCCCCCACACTTGCCCCTTGTTCGTCCCGAATAAGCACTGAGCGCGGATACAATTACCTTTTCTGGAGTCTAGCGCACAGTCTTGCACTCTGATGCGAATGCGCAATTGCTCAACTCGCACTGCTCTATCATCTGCGCACAACTGCACTCAACAGTTCTAATATAATAATTCCGAAATTTCATTACCTCTCAGCCGGGATGAAGATTTTTGGATGGCTGGGAGATAGCTCTTCTTAGGCTCCTGGCTGCCAGCTCCTACTCCGAAGATAGGTATATGGTAGATAACGCAGCTTCTTCCAGTGCGTGATTCGTTCGCGCACTTCCTGGGAACCTGAGCCTTCTGATGATTTCCTTATGGTCTTTGCGCATGTTTGATGCTTGTGCGCATGCTGATTCTTTTGTAGTGCGTATCATCTGCTGGTATTTTTCTTTTGAACAGCTTTCTCTGTAATTTATTTTTAATATTCCCAGAACAGTTCCAGTCTCAGCCTTCAGATAGCAGCTATGGAACTCGCTCCGCTCTCCCTCCTTGGTCTGTCTGCGCAGGTCGGCGCACGCGTTTGCAACCGCGCCCGCTTTCCTTAGCTCGGCTTCCAAAGAGAAGGTGGTCTGTTTTCCCACCTCGCCACGCTTTGGGTATTTTTCCTTTGGCATCTGCGTGACTGAGCGCGCTCTTTTGTCCCGAAGGCTGCGAAGCACCGGCCTCCACTAGCGCTCTCGACCATATACCTCGCCTTCGAAGAAAAAGCGACTAACCGCCTCTCTGGAGCATTTCTGTCAACTCCACATCCCCTGCATATCCCAACTAACAGGAGCAAAAAAACGAAAAAATTATACTAAAACAGTAGATAGCAGCGCACGCAATACGGATAGCGCAAAACAAGCTGGAGCGCATGCGCATCCTGCACCTTAGCGCACTACTGCTACTATTCTCTTCAACTTAAACTAAGCTATACTAAAAACATGCTCAAAAAACATGAAATGTAATTGTAACGCCTCCCCCACACTTGAACAGAGACGTGTCCCCACGACTCAAGCTCAAGCGCATGGAGAACGCGCACATGCATGCAAGCAGAATAAAACATGCCAAAATAAAACATGTCGGGTTACCTCCCGACAAGTGCCGTTGTTTAACGTCGTTGGCTCGATGGTACCTCGTCACGTGCCAAGAAGTGCGTCTGCAGCCTCCCCCACTCTTGCTCCTGAGTGTCCCTGCGCCAGTGCTTGTGTTGCGATCTCATTGGTCCTGCGCAAAGGATAAAATGGAAGGTCAGCATGTGATACATTATTAGTAACGAGGGTAGATGCAGAGGAAGAAGAGATATAGGCGATGGTTGCTAGTTCTCCCTCTGAGGCATCTGGTGGTGCGTCTGGCGTAGCAGCTTGCGCGTCCACTATCTCTGGCTCGGCCAAGTCAATGTTGCGTGCCGCGCCATCCCAAGGTTCTCCCAAGTACTGTTTGACTCTCTGCCCGTTAACCTGAAAACGATGCTGGTCCTCGTCTTCTAACTCGATTGTTCCGTAGGGGAAAACCTTGGTGACGGTGTATGGTCCCGTCCACTTGCTGCGCAACTTTCCAGGCATGAGCTTCAGGCGGGATGAAAACAATAATACCTGATCTCCTGGTTCAAACGTGCGCCGGAGGATATGCTTGTCGTGAAATGCTTTGGTGCGCTCCTTGTAATCGCGCAGTCCCTCATAGGCGTCCAGGCGCAACTCTTCTAGTTCGCTCAGCTCAAATGCGCGCTCTTTTCCTGCCTCATCCAGGTTCAGGTTGCAAATACGTAAGGCCCAATATGCCTTGTGCTCGAGCTCTACTGGCAGGTGGCATGCCTTCCCATAGACCAGCCGGAATGGTGAGGTTCCAATGGGCGTCTTATGTGCAGTGCGGTATGCCCATAGCGCATCATCCAGGCGCTGGCTCCAATCCTTGCGCGACGGCCTCACAGTCTTTTCCAAGATGCGCTTGATCTCTCTGTTAGAAACTTCGGCCTGTCCATTTGTCTGCGGATGGTAAGCGGTGGACGTCTTATGGCGCACCCCGTAGTGCTTGAAAACTTGCGCCACAACCCTGTTGCAGAAGTGCGTCCCCTGGTCGCTGATAACTGCCTTAGGCACTCCGTACCTGCAAAATATGTTAGTTCTGAGAAAATCAGCGACAGTCTTACCATCATCCTTGCGCGTGGCCTTAGCTTCGACCCATTTGGATACGTAATCCACGGCCACCAGTATGTACTCGTAGCCGGCAGATGGGGGAAATGGACCCATGAAGTCGATTCCCCAAACATCGAACACTTCATCCACCAGAATCGGGGTCTGCGGCATCTCGTTGCGCGCGGAGATTCCTCCTGTGCGCTGGCACCTGTCACAATTCCTGCAGTGGTTATATGCGTCTCTGAATAGGTGCGGCCAGTAGAATCCGCAGTCCAAGATTTTCCTGCTCGTGCGCTTAGGTCCAAAGTGCCCTCCACATGCGTGCGCATGACAAAACATCAAAACAGAGTTAATCTCATGGTCCGGTACGCAACGCCTTAATATCTGATCTGGACCTATTCTAAGCATGTAAGGATCATCCCAAAGATAATGCTTGGACTCATGTTTTAATCGCATGCACTGAGTTTTATTGAAATGAGGAGGGAACGCACCTGTAACCAGGTAATTTGCGATATGCGCATACCATGGTACCTTACCTGTCAGCGCCATCAGGTGCTCGTCAGGGAATGTCTCCTTGATCTGCCCTGGCTCCTCCTCCTTTACGATCCTGCTCAGGTGATCAGCGACTGTATTCTCCGTGCCCTTTTTATCTTTGATCTCCACATCGAATTCCTGAAGCAGAAGCACCCAGCGCATCAGGCGCGGCTTGGTTTCCTTTTTGGACATGAGGTAGCGGATGGCTGCGTGGTCAGTGTAAATGATGACTCTGGCGCCTAGAACATATGCTCGGAACTTCTCCAGCGCAAAAACAATTGCCAGAAGCTCCTTCTCCGTGGTGGTGTAGTTCTTCTGCGCAGAGTCCAGTGTGCGCGATGCATAGTAGATGGCATGCGGCTTCTTGTCCACGCGCTGCCCCAAGACTGCTCCTACTGCGTAGTCACTTGCGTCACACATCAGCTCAAACGGCAGGTTCCAGTCTGGTGCGCGCATCACTGGCGCACTGGTCAGCGCTTCCTTCAGCTTATCGAACGCCGCCCTGCACTCATCAGTAAAATCGAAGCACACATCTTTTTGCAACAGGTTAGACAGGGGTATGCAAATTTTAGAGAAATCCTTAATAAAACGCCTGTAAAACCCAGCATGCCCTAAGAACGATTTCACGTCGCGCACATTGGTGGCATAAGGCAGATTAGAAATAATATCTATCTTAGCTTTGTCTACCTTAATACCCTCCTCTGAAATGATATGACCCAGTACTACTCCGTGCGTTACCATGAAATGACATTTTTCGTAATTTAGCACTAAGTTCTTAGAGATGCAGCGCGCTAAGACTTTATCTAGATGGGTTAAGCATGCATCAAAGGTACTTCCATATACAGTGAAATCATCCATGAACACTTCTATGCATATACCAATCATATCAGAGAAAATGCTCATGACAAGGCGTTGGAACGTACCTGGCGCGTTGCACAGCCCAAAAGACATGCGCCGAAACGCAAATGTTCCGAAGGGGCATGTGAACGTGGTCTTCTCCTGATCCTCCGCAGCTATGGGTATCTGATTGTACCCTGAATATCCGTCTAAAAAACAAAAGTAAGGCTTACCTGCCAAGCGATCCAGCATCTGGTCCATGAAGGGTAGTGGGAAGTGGTCCTTGCGCGTTACGGCGTTCAGCTTCCTGTAGTCGATGCACATGCGCCAGCCAGTTTGAATGCGCTTGGGAACTAGCTCGCCCTGCGCATTCTCTTCCACCGTGATTCCTCCTTTCTTTGGCACAACATGCACCGGGCTAACCCATTTGCTGTCTGAGATTGGGTAAATGACCCCGGCGTCAAGCAACTTCAGGACTTCCTTTTGCACTACCTCCATCATATTTGGGTTTAACCTGCGCTGAGCCTCCCTGGATGGTTTAGCACCATCTTCCAACAGAATTCTGTGCATGCACACGTCTGGGCTCACTCCGCGCAGATCCGCAAGAGTCCATCCTATCGCGCGCTGGTTCCTGCGCAGCACCTGCTGTAAGCGCGCCTCCTGCTCCTCTTCCAATCCCTTCTTGATGATCACTGGCAGGGTGTCCTCATCTCCCAAGAAAATGTACTTGAGGTGCTCTGGGAGTTGCTTCAGTTCGATCTTGGGTGCCTGTTAAATAGAGGGCAAGATTTTGTTAGCGGTGCAAATATGAACTATATCAAGTACCTGTGTGGGTGCTGGTTCAGCACTGCTTAGCTCCTCCTCTTGCTCCTCCGGCTCTGCCTGTGTCAGTAGCTCTGGTCCTATGGTTGCGCTCGCACACTGCGCTTCTGTGACTAAATCGTCAATGCTGTCCATTGCGTGCACGGTAGCGTCCTCATATGGGTGCTGCATCCCTTCGAAGATGTTGAAATGGATTTCTTCGCCATCTACCTCCATGGAGAGTGTGCCCCTCCACACGTCTATCTTCGTGCGCGCGGTCATCAGAAACGGTCTGCCTAGGAGGATCTGCGCACCGCTGGCGCTTGATTCACCCTCCATTTCGAGCACATAAAAGTCTGCTGGAAACACCAGCTCTCCTACTCGAACTAGGACATCCTCTATCATGCCTGCAGGTTGTTTGCACGATCTATCTGCTAGCTGAATTGTGAGACCTGCAGGTTTTAGTGGTCCAAGGCGCAATGTCGCATAGAGAGAATATGGTAATAAATTGATTGATGCGCCCAAATCGATCAGGCAGTTGCTTACCGTGGTTTTTCCTAAGGTGCAAGGGATAGTGAATGTACCTGGATCTCGGCACTTAGGTGGTACCTTTTGTTGCACGATCGCTGAGGCCTGCGCATTTAGCATTACCTGTGCGCACTCGCCTTTCCTTCGCTTGTTTGTGCACAGCTCTTTTAAAAACTTCGCATACCTGGGAATCTGTCGAATAGCTTCTATGAGAGGTATGTTGATTTCCACCTTGCTGAACAGCTCATACAGTTCCTTGTCCAGCGCTTCTTTTCTCGCTAGTGGTGCCTGCACAGGGAAAGGAGCAGGTATGTTAGTACAATTTTTGTCCTTGTTTGTCGAGTGGGACATACCTGGCGCATTGCCCTGCTGGTTCGTAGCTGGCGCTTCCGGTTGCGCATCTTGCTCTGGTTGCGCATTCTGAGCTGCTGGATCTGGGACTTGCGCAACTGGTTGCGCGGGCGCCTGCGCGGTTTGCTCTGTTCCTACTGTGCGCCCTGTCCTCAGTGTTACTGCATTGACTCCTCCTTTAGGGTTCTGAATCACTTGCGAAGGCAGGTTGCCATCGCTCTTTTTCAGCTCATACACCGTGGTTGCAATTTGTGATAGATGCTTTTCTATCGACTCGAACCTCTTGTCATATTTTTCATCATTCTTGCGCACTGTATCTGCTAGCTGCCCCATGATATCTTCCAAGGAACGCCGCGGCTGCTGATTGTTCTGTGCTGGTGCGTCATTGCGGCGGTGCGGTGGATTGTAAGGCGCAGCTGGTTGCGTCTGCTGTGGCGCGCGCTGATCAGTGGGCTGTCTCTGGAAATTGTTCTCTTCTTTCCATCTGAATCCATTTGCAGCAAGCCCAAAGCGCGGCTGATTCTGCCTTTGCGGTCCTCTGTTGTCCCATCCTCCAAGGGCATTTACATCTCCAGTTTCTTCAAAAAGTGTTGGGCATTCGTCCGTCTTGTGCTCAGTCGACCTGCAGAATTCACATACTTTTGGCGCAACTGGTTGTGCGCTCTGCGCACTCATCAGTTTCTGCAGCATGGCCTTCATTTCTTTGATCTCAGCGCTTGTTTCTACCTGATGCACAGAACGATTACGGCTACTTTCAAGTGTCAATTGATGTCTTACCTGCCCAGCAGAATCTTCTATCAGCTGCCATGCATCCTCCGGGTACATGTTGCAAATGTCCCCTCCTGCGCATGCATTCAGTAGTCGCAGCTCCATGGGCAGCAGTCCATTCAGAAAGTTCTCTATCAGCACATTCTGGGGCAGCCCGTGATTGTAGCAGTTGGCTTCTAGCTCCCTGAAACGCTCGTAGTATTCTGACAGAGACTCCCCTGCACCTTGCCTTGGCGCGGCTAATTCCCTTCTGAGCAGCGCAATCTTTGCTGCAGGATAGAATTTGTCTAAGAATTTCTTCTGCAGCTGCTCCCATGTGTGAATTGATCCTGCAGGTAAATTCATTAGCCAATGCTTAGCCGTATCACACAACGAAAATGGAAATGCCTTCATTTTCAGCGCTTCATCATTCTCCCCGTCGGTCTTCATGTTCTCGCAAATAACTAGGAACTCTCGCACGTGCTTGACTGGATTTTCATTGTTCATCCCGTGAAACTTAGGCATGTGATGGATGAGCGAGCTCCTTAGCTCAAAGTGACCGTCTGGCGGAAGCACGATACACAATGGCTGGTTAACAGTGATGGGTGCTGACATCTCGCGCACGGTCCTGCGTCGCGCGGCTGGACGGACGGGTGGCGCATTGTACAGCTCAGCGGCCATCCGTGCTTCGACCTCGCGCTGCACTTCCTCTCTGAACCGAGCTGCGCGGATCTCTGCCCTTACATCCTCTGGGGTTCTGTCCCCGTGGTTATCTCCTACCACACTGTTATCCTCCATGACCTGTTCTGAAACTCAAGAAAACGAAATCAAAAACAACGAGGTTGTTGCGTCTGTCAGAGCGCAACTAGAATCTGCGCAGCGCAACTGTTTCAAGGTTGCGTAGGCTGATGTGATTGCGCGCTGTCAGAAACAACAACGAGAAAACAAGACAAAAATGAAATAACTAGTTACTAAAAAATGAAAATGTAAGCTAGATAAAACTTAGCTGTGTTGCTCCCCGGCAACGGCGCCAAAATTTGATCGCGCGTCGTCGTGCGCGTCAAATATAATCCTTCCTCTCCCACTAGTACAGCGGTTAAGTAAGGGTCGATCTCCACAGGGAGCAAGTAGTAAGTCCTTAGCTAGTAACCTACACTTACGAAGACGGGGGGTTGTATGAGTGATTGGGGGTTTTGCGCGATGCGCGAGTAGCAGTGAATATCGTAACGCAGGAAATTGTACTAGACGTGCGCAAGCAGTATAGATGAGATACTATGTTTATGAGAAGTACTGGGCAGACAATCCTCTATGAATGCATTCCTTATCATCGACTCTAAATGTCTATAGTTTGTGTCCTACTTGGGTTAGTGTCCGATAAAGGCTTCCTAACACACGCGCATGTTCCGTTCAAAGTTCATGTGCTATTAATCCTAGAACTAGACTAAACAGCTGCGAATCCTGTCACAGTAGCAACTGCTTACCCTAACTCGTTACTCCTAGTTGTCACGATAAGTTTGCGGTTCAAGGCTTCCCCTACTCATGCAACTAGTTTAACATAGGACAAGCAAGCAACACAAATAGGATTGCGGTTCAAGGCTTCCCCTACTTATGCAACTAACTGTCTCAGTATGCGCAGGATTAATACAAATAAGTAAACTACGCATTAAGCTCAAGTCTCAAAGGTAATACATCATAGATTCATGCCCGACCAACACTAAGTGTTTAGCTAGACATGCTAGTGGTAAACATCATAAAATAGTAAATAACAACTACTGTATCAGAGAAAACGGTAGCAAATAGTGCGTGCAGTGTCTTCTCTTGGCTGGCGCAGTCGGCTGGCGCAACTCTCCTTGACAGGTCCGTGTGTTTTCCAGTTCTGCCGCGCAGTGCCTCTGGAATGCCACTGAGTGACGATGTTACGATCCCCTGAAACCCTAGACTTTCTTTGTTTAAATAGTGCCCAGGAAGTTCATCTTTTGGCAACTTCCAAATCTGGTCACTGGGACTTTGCGCCTGGCGCACGGCATTGATTGGCGCAATCGGGTAGTGCACCTCTGCTGTCTTTCGCCATTCCTTCTTCTGTTTGCGCCGCTAGCTCCGCAGGCTGATCTTTCACTCCTAGAACGCTGCCTGTTAGCGCGTATCCGACTCAAGGACTCGTTTTGACCTGATACACAAAAACATTGGAAACGAGTAATCTTGCTCATGAAATATTGCAAACAAGCATAGGGTTATGATCTAAATAATGTGTACAAATAGGCTCTATCAGGGAGCAACACAGCTAAGTTTTAGCTAGTTTACGTTTTTCCTTATTAGTAACTAGTTATTTTCAGTTCGTTTTGTTTTCTCGTTGTTGTTTCTGACAGCGCGCAATCACCATTAGCCTGCGCAACCTTGAAACAGTTGCGCTGCGCAGATTCTAGTTGCGCACTGACAGACGCAGCAGCATTAGTTATCTTTTAATTTCGTTTTCATTGAGATTTAGAACAGGTCATGGAGGATAACAGTGTCGTTGGGGACAATTTAGGGGACAGAACCCCAGAGGAAGCAAGAGCACATAACCGCACAGCCCTGTTCAGAGAGGAAGTGCAGCGCGAGGTTGAAGCAAGGAGGGCCGCTGAAGTGTATCATGCGCCACCCGTGCAACAGGCCGCGCGACGCAGAACAGTGCGCGAGATGTCAGCCCCACTCACAGTTAACCAGCCATGGTGCATCGTGCTTCTGCCAGGCGGTCATTTTGAACTAAGAAGCTCGCTCATTCATCACATGCCCAAGTTTCACGGGATGAACAATGAAAATCCAGTCAAGCATGTGCGAGAGTTCTTAGTCATTTGCGAGAACATGAAGACCGAAGGGGAGAGCGATGAGGCGCTGAAGATGAAGGCATTCCCATTTTCACTGTGTGATACAACCAGACATTGGTTGATGAACTTACCAGCCCGATCAAATCACACATGGGAGCAGCTGTAGAAGAAGTTCCTGGACAAATTCTATCCAGCAGCAAAGATCGCGCTACTCAGAAGAGAACTGGCCGCGCCGAGGCAGAGCGCAGGAGAGTCACTGTCAGAGTATTACGAGCGTTTCAGGGAGCTAGAGGCCAACTGCTACAATCATGGCCTGCCCCAGAATGTGCTGATAGAGAACTTCCTGAATGGATTGCTACCCATGGAGCTGAGGTTATTGAACGCATGCGCAGGAGGCGACATTTGCAACATGTATCCAGAAGACGCGTGGCAGCTGATAGAAGACTCTGCTGGTCAGGTAAGACATCAGCTAACACTTGAAAATAGTCGTACTCGTTCTGTGCATCAGGTAGAAACAAGCGCTGAGATCAAGGAAATGAAGGCCATGCTGCAGAAGTTGATGAGTGCGCACAGCGCACAACCAGATGCGCCAAAGGTATGTGAATTCTGCAGGTCAACCGAGCACAAAACTGATGAATGTCCCACACTTTTCGAGGAATCTGGAGATGTCAATGCTCTTGGAGGATGGGATAACAGAGGACCACAGAGGCAGAATCAGCCGCGCTTTGGACTGGCAGCAAATGGATTCAGATGGAAGGAGGAGAATAATTTCCAGAGGCAGTCCACAGATCAGCGCGCACCACAGCAGACGCAACAAGCTGCGCCCTACAATCCACCGCATCGCCGCACTGATGCACCAGCGCATAACAACCAGCAACCAAGGCGATCTTTAGAAGATATCGTGGGTCAGCTAGCAGACACAGTGCGCAAGAATGACGAGAAGTATGACAAGAGGTTCGAGTCCATCGAAAAGCAGCTATCACAGATCGCTACCACGGTATATGAGCTGAAAAAGAGCGATGGCAACCTGCCTTCGCAAGTGATTCAGAACCCCAAAGGAGGAGTGAACGCAGTGACACTGAGGACTGGGCGCACAATAGGAGCAGAGCAGACCACGAAGGCGCCCACGCAACCAGCTGCGCAAGTCCCGGATCCAGCAGAACAGAATGCGCAACCAGAGCAAGATGCGCAACCAGAAGTGCCAGTCACAAGCCAGCAGGGCGAAGCGCCAGGTATAACACAAATAAACGACAAGGGCACGAATCGTACTAATATACCTGCACCTTTTCCTGTGCAGGCACCATCGGCTAGAAAGGAAGCGCTGGACAAAGAGCTATATGAGTTATTCAGCAAGGTGGAAATCAACATTCCCCTTATCGAAGCAGTTCGGCAGATTCCCAGGTACGCCAAGTTTTTAAAGGAGCTGTGCACAAACAAGAGGAGGAAAGGCGAATGCGCACAGGTAATGCTCAATGCGCAGGCCTCAGCAATCGTGCAACACAAGGTACCACCTAAGTGCCGAGACCCAGGTACGTTCACTATCCCGTGCACTTTAGGTAAGACCACAGTGAGCAACTGCATGATTGATTTAGGCGCATCTATCAATTTGTTACCTTATTCCCTATATGCGACATTGCGCCTTGGACCACTAAAGCCTGCAGGTCTCACTATTCAGCTAGCAGATCGGTCTTGTAAACAACCTGCAGGCATGATCGAGGATGTTCTTGTGCGAGTAGGAGAGCTGGTGTTCCCGGCAGATTTTTATGTGCTGGAAATGGAGGGTGAATCAAGCACCAGCAGTGCGCAGATCCTACTAGGCAGACCTTTCCTGATGACCGCGCGCACGAAGATAGACGTGTGGAGGGGCACACTCTCCATGGAGGTTGACGGTGAAGAAATCCATTTCAATATATTCAAGGGGATGCAGCACCCACACGAGGACGCCACAGTGCACGCAATGGATAGCATTGATGATTTAGTCACAGATGCGCAATGCGCAAGCGCAACAATAGAACCAGAGCCCCTGGCACAAGCAGAGTTGGAGGAGCAGAAAGATGAGCCGAGCAGTGCTGAAGCCACACAGGTACATGATATAGTTCATATTTGCACTGCTAATAAGATCTTGCCCTCCATTGAACAGGCACCCAAGGTCGAACTGAAGCAACTGCCAGAGCACCTGAAATACATTTTCTTGGGAAATGAGGACACCCTGCCGGTAATCATAAAGAGAGGATTAGAAGAGGAGCAAGAAGTGCGTTTACAGCAGGTGCTGCGCAGGAACCAGCGCGCTATAGGATGGACACTGGCAGATCTGCGTGGAGTGAGCCCAGACGTGTGCATGCACAGAATACTATTGGAAGATGGTGCCAAACCATCCAGGGAGGCTCAGCGCAGATTGAACCCAAATATGATGGAGGTAGTGCAGAAGGAGATCTTAAAGTTGCTTGACGCAGGAGTCATTTACCCTATCTTGGACAGCTGATAGAGCCTAGTTATACACGTTATTTAGATCATAACCCCTTGCTTATTTGCAATATTTTATGGGCAAGATTACTCGTTTCCACTATTTTTGTATATCAGGTCAGAACGAGCCCCTGAGTCGGATACGCGCTAACAGGCAGCGTTCTAGGAGTGAAAGATCAGCCTGTGGAGCTAGCGGCGCAAACAAAAGAAGAGATGGCGAAAGACAGCAGAGGTGCGCTACCCGATTGCGCCGACCAATGCTATGCGCCAAGCGCAAAATCCCAGTGACCAGATTTGGAAGCTGCCAAAAGATGAACCTCCTGAGCAGTATAAGAAGAAAGAGATTCTAGGGTTTCAAGGAGTTGGAAAAGACTGCTGTTCCAGAGGCACCAGAGGACGCAAGGAGGCACTGTGCAGCAGGACTGGAAAACACACGGACCTGTTGAGAGGATTTGCGCCAGCCGACTGCGCCAGCCGAGAAGACACACTGCACGCTCTGTTTGCTACCGTTTTCTCTGATACATTAGATGTTACCTTACTATTTTATTATGTTTACCACTAGCATGTCTAGCTAAACACTTAGTGTTGGTCGGGCATGAATCTGTGATGTATTCCTTTGAGACTTGAGCTTAATGCATAGTTTATTTATTTGTATTAATCCTGCGCGTACTGAGACAGTTAGTTGCATAAGTAGGGGAAGCCTTGAACCGCAATCTTACTCGTGTTGCTCACTTGTCACATGTTAAACTAGTTGCACGCGTAGGGGAAGCCTTGAACCGCAATCTTACCGTGACAATTAGGAGTGACGAGTTAGGGTAGGCAGCTGCTACTGTGACAGGATTCGCAGCTGTTTAACCTAGTTCTAAGGATTAATAGCACATGAACTTTGAACGGAACATGCGCATGTGTTAGGAAGCCTTTACCGGACACTAACCCAAGTAAGACACAAGCTATAGACGTTTAGAGTCGATGATAAGGAATGCATTCATAGAGGATTGTCTGCCCAATACTTCTCATAAATATAGTACTTCATCTCTGCTGCTCGCGCACGTCTAGTGCAACTTCCCGCGTTACGATATTTGCTGTTACTCGCGCATCGCGCAAAACCCCCAATCACTCACGCAACCCCCGTTTTCTTAAGTGTAGGTTACTGGCTAAGACTCACTGCTTGCTCCCTGTGGAGATCGACCCTTACTTAACCGCTGTACTAGTGGGAGAGGAAGGAATTATATTTGACGCGCACAACGACGCGCGATCAAATTTTGGCGCCGTTGCCGGGGAGCAACACAGCTAAGTTTTAGCTAGCTTACATTTCTCATTTTAGTAACTAGCTATTTCATTTTGTTTTGTTTTCTCGTTGTTGTTTCTGACAGCGCACAATTACATCAGCCTGCGCAACCTTGAAACAGTTGCGCTGCGCAGATTCTAGTTGCGCACTGACAGACGCAACAACTTCGTTGCCATTTAATTTCGTTTCTTGAGTTTGGATCAGGACATGGAGGATAACAGTGTGGTTGGAGATAACCTGGGAGACAGAACCCCAGAGGAAGCAAGGGCGCATAACCGCGCAGCCCTATTCAGAGAGGAAGTGCAGCGCGAGGTTGAGGCAAGGAGGGCCGCTGAAGTGTATCATGCGCCGCCCGTGCCACAAGTCGCGCGACGCAGAACAGTGCGCGAGATGTCGGCCCCTATCACTGTTAACCAGCCATGGTGCATCGTGCTTCCACCTGGCGGTCACTTCGAGCTAAGGAGCTCACTCATCCATCACATGCCCAAGTTCCACGGAATGAACAATGAAAATCCAGTCAAGCATGTGCGGGAGTTCCTGGTCATTTGCGAAAACATGAAGACCGAAGGGGAAAGCGATGAAGCGCTAAAAATGAAGGCATTTCCATTCTCACTAAATGATACAGCTAGACACTGGCTAATGAATTTACCTGCAGGATCTATTCACACATGGGAGCAGCTGCAGAAGAAATTCTTAGACAAATTTTATCCAGCAGCAAAGATTGCGCTGCTCAGAAGGGAATTGGCCGCGCCAAGGCAAGGCGCAGGGGAGTCTCTGTCAGAATACTACGAGCGTTTCAGGGAGCTAGAAGCCAACTGCTACAATCACGGGCTTCCCCAGAATGTGCTGATAGAGAACTTTCTGAATGGACTGCTGCCCATGGAGCTGCGACTACTGAATGCGTGCGCAGGAGGGGACATTTGCAACATGTACCCGGAGGATGCATGGCAGCTGATAGAAGATTCTGCTGGGCAGGTAAGACATCAATTAACACTTGAAAGTAGTCGTAATCGTTCTGTGCATCAGGTAGAGGCAAGCGCTGAGATCAAAGAAATGAAGGCCATGCTACAGAAGCTGATGAGTGCGCAGAGCGCACAACCAGTTGCGCCAAAGGTATGTGAATTCTGCAGGTCCACTGAGCACAAGACAGATGAGTGCCCAACACTTTTTGAAGAAACTGGAGATGTGAATGCCCTTGGAGGATGGGACAACAGAGGACCGCAGAGGCAGAATCAGCCGCGCTTTGGGCTTGCTGCAAATGGTTTCAGATGGAGAGAAGAGAACAATTTCCAGAGGCAGCCCATTGATCAGCGCGCACCACAGCAGACGCAACAAGCTGCACCCTACAATCCACCGCATCGCCGCACAGACGCACCAGCGCAGAACCATCAGCAACCAAAGCGATCCTTGGAAGATATCATGGGGCAGTTAGCAGACACAGTGCGCAAGAATGACGAAAAGTATGACAAGAGGTTCGAATCCATAGAAAAGCATCTATCACAAATTGCAACCACGGTGTATGAGCTGAAAAAGAGCGATGGCAACCTGCCTTCGCAAGTGATTCAGAACCCTAAGGGAGGAGTTAATGCAGTAACACTGAGGACTGGGCGCACAGTGGGAACAGAGCAGACCGCGCAGGCGCCCGCGCAACCAGTTGCGCAAGTCCCAGATTCAGCAGCTCAGAGTGCGCAACCAGAGCCAGAGGCGCAATCGGAAGCGCCAACCACGAACCAGCAGGGCAATGCGCCAGGTATGTCTCACTCGAAAAACAAGGACAAAAATTGTACTAACATACCTGCTCCTTTCCCTGTGCAGGCACCACTGGCGAGAAAAGAAGCACTGGACAAGGAACTGTATGAGCTGTTCAGCAAGGTGGAAATCAACATACCTCTCATAGAAGCTATTCGACAGATTCCCAGGTATGCGAAGTTTTTAAAAGAGCTGTGCACGAATAAAAGAAGGACAGGCGAATGCGCACAAGTAATGCTAAATGCGCAAGCCTCAGCAATCGTGCAGCAAAAGGTACCACCTAAGTGCCGAGATCCAGGTACATTCACTATCCCTTGTACCTTAGGTAAAACCACGGTGAGCAACTGCATGATCGATTTAGGTGCATCAATCAATTTATTACCATATTCTCTCTATGCGACCTTGCGCCTTGGACCACTAAAACCTGCAGGTCTCACAATTCAGCTAGCAGATAGATCGTGCAAACAACCTGCAGGCATGATAGAAGATGTCCTAGTTCGAGTAGGAGAGCTGGTGTTCCCAGCAGACTTTTATGTGCTCGAAATGGAGGGTGAATCAAGCGCCAGCGGTGCGCAGATCCTCCTAGGCAGACCGTTTCTGATGACTGCGCGCACGAAGATAGACGTGTGGAGGGGCACGCTCTCCATGGAGGTAGATGGCGAAGAAATCCATTTCAACATCTTCGAAGGGATGCAGCACCCACATGAGGACGCTACCGTGCACGCAATGGACAGCTTTGACGATTTAGTCACGGAAGCGCAGTGTGCGAGCGCAACCATAGGACCAGAGCTACTGACACAGGCAGAACTGGAGGAGCAAGAGAAGGAACTAAGCAGTGCTGAACCAGCATCCACAGAGGTACGTGATATAGTTCATATTTGCACCGCTAACAAAATCTTGCCCTCTGTTGAGCAGGCACCCAAGATCGAACTGAAGCAACTCCCGGAGCATCTCAAGTACATTTTCTTGGGAGATGAGGACACCCTGCCAGTGATCATCAAGAGGGGATTGGAAGAAGGGCAGGAGGCGCGCTTACAACAGGTGCTGCGCAGGAACCAGCGCGCCATTGGATGGACTCTTGCTGATCTGCGCGGAGTGAGCCCAGACGTGTGCATGCACCGAATTCTGTTGGAAGATGGCGCCAAACCATCCAGGGAGGCTCAGCGCAGGTTAAACCCAAATATGATGGAGGTCGTGCAAAAGGAAGTTCTGAAGTTGCTTGACGCAGGGGTCATTTACCCAATCTCAGACAGCAGATGGGTCAGCCCGGTGCACGTTGTGCCAAAGAAAGGAGGAATCACGGTGGAGGAGAATGCGCAGGGCGAGCTAGTTCCCAAGCGCATACAGACTGGCTGGCGCATGTGCATCGACTACAGGAAGCTGAACGCTGTAACGCGCAAGGACCACTTCCCGCTACCCTTCATGGACCAAATGCTGGATCGCTTGGCAGGTAAGCCTTACTTTTGTTTTTTGGACGGATATTCAGGTTACAATCAGATACCCATAGCTGCGGAGGATCAAGAGAAGACCACGTTCACATGCCCCTTCGGAACTTTTGCGTTTCGGCGTATGTCTTTTGGGCTGTGCAACGCGCCAGGTACGTTCCAACGCCTCGTCATGAGCATTTTCTCTGATATGATTGGTATATGTATAGAAGTGTTCATGGATGATTTCACTGTATATGGGAGTACCTTTGATGCATGCTTAATACATCTAGATAAAGTCTTAGCGCGCTGCATCTCTAAGAACTTAGTGCTAAACTACGAGAAGTGTCATTTCATGGTAACGCACGGAGTAGTACTAGGTCATATCATTTCAGAGGAGGGTATTAAGGTAGACAAAGCTAAGATAGATATTATTTCTAATCTGCCTTATGCCACCAACGTGCGCGACGTGAAATCGTTCTTAGGGCATGCTGGGTTTTACAGGCGTTTTATTAAGGATTTCTCTAAGATTTGCATACCCCTGTCTAACCTGTTGCAAAAAGACGTGTGCTTCGATTTTACTGATGAGTGCAGGGCGGCGTTCGATAAGCTGAAAGAAGCGCTGACCAGTGCGCCAGTGATGCGCGCACCAGACTGGAACCTGCCATTTGAGCTGATGTGTGACGCAAGTGACTACGCAGTGGGAGCAGTCTTGGGGCAGCGCGAGGACAAGAAGCCGCATGCCATCTACTATGCATCGCGCACACTAGACTCCGCGCAGAAGAACTACACCACCACGGAGAAGGAGCTTCTGGCAATTGTATTTGCGCTGGAGAAGTTCCGAGCATACGTTCTAGGCGCCAGAGTCATCATCTACACGGACCACGCAGCTATCCGCTACCTCATATCCAAGAAAGAGACCAAGCCGCGCCTGATGCGCTGGGTACTTTTGCTTCAGGAATTCGATTTGGAGATCAAAGATAAGAAGGGCACGGAAAATACCGTCGCTGATCACCTGAGCAGGATCGTAAAGGATGAGGAGCCGGGGCAGATCAAGGAGACGTTCCCTGACGAGCACCTAATGGCGCTAACAGGTAAGGTACCATGGTATGCGCATATCGCAAATTACCTGGTCACAGGTGCGTTCCCTCCTCATTTCAATAAAACTCAGTGCATGCGATTGAAACATGAGTCCAAGCATTACCTTTGGGATGATCCTTACATGCTTAGAATAGGTCCAGATCGGATATTAAGACGTTGCGTGCCTGACCATGAGATTAACTCTGTATTGATGTTTTGTCATGCGCACGCCTGTGGAGGACATTTCGGTCCCAAGCGCACGAGCAGGAAGATCTTGGACTGTGGATTCTACTGGCCGCACCTATTCAGAGATGCCTATGACCACTGCAGGAAGTGTGACAGGTGCCAGCGCACTGGAGGAATCTCCGCGCGCAACGAGATGCCGCAGACCCCGATTCTGGTGGATGAAGTGTTCGATGTTTGGGGAATCGACTTCATGGGTCCATTTCCCCCATCTGCTGGGTACGAGTACATACTGGTGGCCGTGGATTACGTGTCCAAATGGGTCGAAGCTAAGGCCACGCGCAAGGATGATGGTAAGACTGTCGCTGATTTTCTCAGAACTAACATATTTTGCAGGTACGGAGTGCCTAAGGCAGTTATCAGCGACCAGGGGACGCACTTCTGCAACAGAGTTGTGGCGCAAGTCTTCAAGCACTATGGGGTGCGCCACAAGACGTCCACCGCTTACCACCCGCAGACGAATGGACAGGCCGAAGTTTCTAACAGAGAGATCAAGCGCATCTTGGAAAAGACTGTGAGGCCGTCGCGCAAGGATTGGAGCCAGCGCCTGGATGATGCGCTATGGGCATACCGCACGGCACACAAGACACCCATTGGAACCTCACCATTCCGGCTGGTCTATGGGAAGGCATGCCACCTACCAGTGGAGCTCGAGCACAAGGCATATTGGGCCTTACGTATTTGCAACTTGAACTTGGAGGAGGCAGGCCAAGAACGCGCATTTGAGCTGAGCGAACTAGAAGAGCTGCGCCTGGACGCCTATGAGGGACTGCGCGATTACAAAGCGCGCACCAAGGCGTTTCATGACAAGCACATCCTCCGGCGCACATTTGAACCAGGCGATCAGGTATTATTATTTTCATCACGCCTGAAGCTCATGCCTGGGAAGCTGCGCAGCAAGTGGACGGGACCATACACCGTCACCAAGGTTTTCCCCTACGGCACAATTGAATTAGAAGACGGGCACCAACATCGTTTTCAGGTTAACGGGCAGAGAGTCAAACGGTACTTGGGCGAACCTTGGGATGGCGCAGCACGCAACATTGACTTGGCCGAGCCAGAGATAGTAGACGAGCAAGCTGCTGCGCCAGACGCACCACCAGATGTTTCAGAGGGAGAACTAGCACCCATCGCCTATATCTCCTCTTCCTCTGCATCTGCCCTCCTTACGAATAATGTATCACATGCTGACCTCCCCTTTTATCCTTTGCGCAGGACCACTGAGATCGTAACACGAGCACTGGCGCAGGGACACTCAGGAGCAAGAGTGGGGGAGGCTGCAGACGCACTACTTGGCACGTAACGAGGTACCGTCGAGCCAACGACGTTAAACAAAGGCACTTGTCGGGAGGTAACCCGACACATTTTATTTTGGCATATTTTATTCTGCTTGTTTTGTTTTTTTTGAGTGTTTTTAGCTTAGTTTAGGGTTTGGTAGTTTTTAGTCACACAAGTGCGCAGGACCGTGCGCCTCTCAATGCGCAGGTCAGTTGCGCCAGCCATAGGGGGTATATAAGGCCAGACTTAGAAAAATTCCCAGCACTTTTTCACTCGACCGTTACACACAAGCTCCCGCCCTCAGACCTCTGCCGTCGATCAGCGCCCATCCTCCAGCACCGCCTCCACGACTGATTCTTCAGAGGCTGTAGCGCAGGATTCAGAGGCTGCATCTAGCTCGGAGGACTTCTAAGGCCAAAGGCAGGCGCAGTGCTTTTACTTTAGGGTGGTGTCTTTTATTAATTGCTGCGTCTAGTGACTACTTTGTGCGCTGAATATTTGAGCCCTACATTCTGTGAACCCCTTGCTATATTTTGTGTGACTATTCGTGTTTACTCTTATGTTCTTTATTGTCGTTGCATTGCATGCATGTGCGCCGCCTCCGTGCGCTTGAGCTTGAGTCGTGGGGACACGTCTCTGTTCAAGTGTGGGGGGGGGGGGGGGGGCGTTACTCTTACATTTTATGTTTCTGAGCATTTTTTAGTATAGCTTAGTTTAAGTTGAAGAGAATTAGTAGCAGTAGTGCGCTAAGGTGCAGGTTGCGCATGCGCTCTAGCTTGTTTTGCGCTATCCGTATTGTGTGCACTGCTATCTACTGTTTTAGCATAATTTTTTCGTTTTTTCTGCTCCTGTTAGTTGGGATATACAGGGGATGTGGAGTTGATAGAAATGCTCCAGAGAGGCGGTTAGTCGCTTCTGCTTCGAAGGCGAGGTATATGGTCAAGTGCGCTAGTGGAGGCCGGTGCTTCGCAACCTTCGGAACAACAGAGCGCGCTCAGTCACGCAGATGCAAAAAGGCAAAATACCCAAGCGTGGCGAGGTGGGAAAACAGACCACCTTCTCTCTGGAAATCAAGCTAAGGAAAGCGGGCGCGGATGTAAACGCGTGCGCTGACCGGCGCAGACAGACCAAGGAGGGAGAGCGGAACGAGTTCCATAGCTGCTATCCGAAGGCTGAGATTGGAACTGTTCTGGGAATAAAATAAAAAAAAATTGGAAAGGAAGCTGTACAAAAGAAAAAATACCAGCAGAAGCAGATGATTTGCGTTACAAAGAATCAGCATGCGCACTACTTAGTACCTGCGTGCGCAAGACCACAAGGATATCATCAAAGGCTCAGGTTCCCAGGAAGTGTGCGAACGAATCACGCACTGGAAGAAGCTCGCGCAAGAAACCATATACCTATCTTCGGAGCGGAAGCTGACAACCAGGAGCCTAAGAAGAGCTATCTCCCAGTCATCCAAAGATCTTCATCCTGGCTGAGAGGTAATGAATTTTCGGAATTATTATACTAGAACTATTGAGTGCAGTTGTGCGCAGGTGATGGAGCAGCACAAGTTGAGCAACTGTGCATCTTGCGCCAGAATGCAAGGCTGTGCGCTAGTCTCCAGAAAAGGTAATTGTATCCGCGTTTCAGTACTTGTTCGGGACGAACAAGGGGTAAGTGTGGGGGGTTTGATAGAGCCTAGTTATACACGTTATTTAGATCATAACCCCTTGCTTATTTGCAATATTTTATGGGCAAGATTACTCGTTTCCACTATTTTTGTATATCAGGTCAGAACGAGCCCCTGAGTCGGATACGCGCTAACAGGCAGCGTTCTAGGAGTGAAAGATCAGCCTGTGGAGCTAGCGGCGCAAACAAAAGAAGAGATGGCGAAAGACAGCAGAGGTGCGCTACCCGATTGCGCCGACCAATGCTATGCGCCAAGCGCAAAATCCCAGTGACCAGATTTGGAAGCTGCCAAAAGATGAACCTCCTGAGCAGTATAAGAAGAAAGAGATTCTAGGGTTTCAAGGAGTTGGAAAAGACTGCTGTTCCAGAGGCACCAGAGGACGCAAGGAGGCACTGTGCAGCAGGACTGGAAAACACACGGACCTGTTGAGAGGATTTGCGCCAGCCGACTGCGCCAGCCGAGAAGACACACTGCACGCTCTGTTTGCTACCGTTTTCTCTGATACATTAGATGTTACCTTACTATTTTATTATGTTTACCACTAGCATGTCTAGCTAAACACTTAGTGTTGGTCGGGCATGAATCTGTGATGTATTCCTTTGAGACTTGAGCTTAATGCATAGTTTATTTATTTGTATTAATCCTGCGCGTACTGAGACAGTTAGTTGCATAAGTAGGGGAAGCCTTGAACCGCAATCTTACCGTGACAATTAGGAGTGACGAGTTAGGGTAGGCAGCTGCTACTGTGACAGGATTCGCAGCTGTTTAACCTAGTTCTAAGGATTAATAGCACATGAACTTTGAACGGAACATGCGCATGTGTTAGGAAGCCTTTACCGGACACTAACCCAAGTAAGACACAAGCTATAGACGTTTAGAGTTGATGATAAGGAATGCATTCATAGAGGATTGTCTGCCCAATACTTCTCATAAATATAGTACTTCATCTCTGCTGCTTGCGCACGTCTAGTGCAATTTCCCGCGTTACGATATTTGCTGTTACTCGCGCATCGCGCAAAACCCCCAATCACTCACGCAACCCCCGTTTTCTTAAGTGTAGGTTACTGGCTAAGACTCACTGCTTGCTCCCTGTGGAGATCGACCCTTACTTAACCGCTGTACTAGTGGGAGAGGAAGGAATTATATTTGACGCGCACAACGACGCGCGATCAAATTTTGCATTACTATATTTATGAGAAGTATTGGGCAGACAATCCTCTATGAATGCATTCCTTATCATCGACTCTAAACGTCTATAGCTTGTGTCTTACTTGGGTTAGTGTCCGGTAAAGGCTTCCTAACACATGCGCATGTTCCGTTCAAAGTTCATGTGCTATTAATCCTTAGAACTAGGTTAAACAGCTGCGAATCCTGTCACAGTAGCAGCTGCCTACCCTAACTCGTCACTCCTAATTGTCACGGTAAGATTGCGGTTCAAGGCTTCCCCTACTTATGCAACTAACTGTCTCAGTACGCGCAGGATTAATACAAATAAATAAACTATGCATTAAGCTCAAGTCTCAAAGGAATACATCACAGATTCATGCCCGACCAACACTAAGTGTTTAGCTAGACATGCTAGTGGTAAACATAATAAAATAGTAAGGTAACATCTAATGTATCAGAGAAAACGGTAGCAAACAGAGCGTGCAGTGTGTCTTCTCGGCTGGCGCAGTCGGCTGGCGCAAATCCTCTCAACAGGTCCGTGTGTTTTCCAGTCCTGCTGCACAGTGCCTCCTTGCGTCCTCTGGTGCCTCTGGAACAGCAGTCTTTTCCAACTCCTTGAAACCCTAGAATCTCTTTCTTCTTATACTGCTCAGGAGGTTCATCTTTTGGCAGCTTCCAAATCTGGTCACTGGGATTTTGCGCTTGGCGCATAGCATTGGTCGGCGCAATCGGGTAGCGCACCTCTGCTGTCTTTCGCCATCTCTTCTTTTGTTTGCGCCGCTAGCTCCACAGGCTGATCTTTCACTCCTAGAACGCTGCCTGTTAGCGCGTATCCGACTCAGGGGCTCGTTCTGACCTGATATACAAAAATAGTGGAAACGAGTAATCTTGCCCATAAAATATTGCAAATAAGCAAGGGGTTATGATCTAAATAACGTGTATAACTAGGCTCTATCAACAGCAAATGGGTCAGTCCAGTGCACGTTGTGCCTAAGAAGGGAGGAATCACAGTGGAAGAAAATGCGCAGGGCGAGCTTGTTCCTAAGCGCATACAGACTGGATGGCGCATGTGCATCGACTACAGGAAGCTTAACGCAGTCACGCGCAAGGACCATTTCCCGCTACCCTTTATGGATCAGATGCTGGATCGATTAGCAGGTAAGCCTTATTTTTGTTTCTTGGACGGATATTCAGGGTACAACCAGATACCCATAGCTGCGGAGGATCAGGAGAAGACCACGTTCACCTGCCCGTTCGGTACATTTGCGTTTCGGCGCATGTCATTTGGGCTGTGCAACGCGCCAGGTACGTTCCAACGCCTTGTCATGAGCATTTTCTCTGATATGATTGGTATATGCATAGAAGTGTTCATGGATGACTTTACTGTATATGGAGGTACCTTTGATGCGTGTTTAACTCATCTAGATAAGGTCTTGGCGCGCTGCATTTCTAAGAACCTAGTGCTTAATTATGAAAAATGTCATTTCATGGTAACGCATGGTGTAGTGCTAGGACACATCATCTCAGAGGAGGCGATCAAGGTAGACAAGGCTAAGATAGACCTTATTTCTAATCTACCTTATGCCACTAGCGTGCGCGACGTGAAGTCATTCTTAGGACACGCTGGGTTTTACAGGCGTTTTATCAAAGACTTCTCTAAAATTTGTATTCCCCTGTCTAACCTCTTGGAAAAAGATGTGTGCTTCGATTTTACTGATGAGTGCAGGGCCGCATTTGATAAGCTTAAGGAGGCGCTGACCAGTGCGCCAGTGATGCGCGCACCAGACTGGAACCTGCCATTTGAACTGATGTGCGACGCAAGCGATTATGCAGTAGGTGCAGTCCTGGGGCAGCGAGTGGACAAGAAACCGCACGCCATCTATTGTGCATCGCGCACACTGGACGCTGCGCAGAGGAACTACACCACCACGGAGAAGGAGCTTCTGGCAATTGTGTTTGCACTAGAGAAGTTCCGTGCATACGTTCTAGGCGCCAGGGTCATCATATACACAGACCACGCAGCCATCCGTTACCTGATGTCCAAGAAGGAAACTAAGCCGCGCCTGATGCGCAAGGTGCTCCTACTCCAGGAATTTGACCTGGAGATCAAAGACAAGAAGGGCACGGAGAACACGGTTGCGGACCACCTGAGCAGGATCGTGAAGAAGGAGGAGCCAGGGCAGATCACTGAGACATTTCCCGACGAGCATCTGATGGCGCTGACAGGTAAAGTACCATGGTATGCGCACATTGCGAATTACCTGGTCACAGGTACGTTCTCTCCGCATTTCAATAAAACGCAGTGCATGAGATTGAAACATGAGTCCAAGCATTATCTTTGGGATGATCCTTATATGCTCAGAATAGGACCTGATCAGATGTTAAGGCGCTGCGTGCCTGACCATGAATTTAACTCTGTTTTGATGTTTTGTCATGCGCACGCATGTGGAGGACACTTTGGTCCCAAGCGCACCAGCAGGAAGGTCCTGGACTGCGGATTTTATTGGCCGCACCTGTTTAGAGACGCATATGACTATTGCAGGAATTGTGACAGGTGCCAGCGCACACGAGGCATATCAGCGCGCAACGAGATGCCGCAGACGCCAATTCTCGTAGATGAAGTGTTTGATATATGGGGAATCGACTTCATGGGGCCATTTCCCCCGTCTGCCGGCTATGAATACATATTGGTCGCGGTGGATTACGTCTCCAAATGGGTCGAAGCTAAGGCCACACGGAAGGATGATGGTAAGACGGTCGCTGAGTTTCTGAAAACTAACATCTTTTGCAGGTACGGGGTGCCTAAGGCAATCATCAGCGACCAGGGGACGCACTTTTGCAATAGGATCGTGGCGCAAGTTTTCAAGCATTACGGAGTGCGCCACAAGACGTCCACCGCTTATCATCCTCAGACAAATGGACAGGCCGAGGTCTCCAACAGAGAGATCAAGCGCATCCTAGAAAAGACTGTCAGACCTTCGCGCAAAGATTGGAGCCAGCGCCTGGACGATGCGCTGTGGGCATAACGCACTGCGCATAAGACACCAATCGGGGCTTCACCGTTTTGGTTGGTCTACGGAAAAGCATGCCACCTGCCAGTAGAGCTAGAGCACAAAGCATATTGGGCCTTACGCATTTGCAACCTGAACCTGGATGAGGCTGGCAAGGAGCGCGTGTTTGAGCTCAGCGAGTTAGAAGAGCTGCGCCTGGATGCCTATGAGGGACTACGCGATTACAAGGAGCGGACAAAGGCATTTCATGGCAAGCATATCCTCAGACGCACTTTTGAGCCAGGAGACCAGGTATTATTATTCTCCTCACACCTGAAGCTCATGCCTGGAAAGCTGCGCAGCAAATGGACTGGACCGTACACAGTCACCAAGGTCTTCCCCTATGGAACAATCGAATTAGAAAACGACCACCGGCATCGTTTTCAGGTGAATGGGCAGAGAGTCAAACGGTATCTCGGAGAACCTTGGGATGGTACAACGCGCGCCATTGAGTTGGCAGAACCAGTAATAACATATGCGCCAACTGCCGCGCCAGAGGCACCACCAAATGCACCAGAGGGAGAACTGGAGACTATTGCTCACATTTCTTCTTCCTCTTCATCTACCCTCGTTACTGCATACTTCTCACATATTATCCATGCTGACTATCCTTCTCACCCTTTGCGCAGGACCAAGAAGAACACAACACATGCACAAGCGCAGGGACACTCAGGAGCAAGAGTGGGGGAGGTCGCTGGCACGCATTTTGGCACGTAACGAGGTACAATCGAGCCAACGACGTTAAACACAGGCACTTGTCGGGAGGTAACCCGACTCGTTTTTACATGTTTTTCTTTTAGTTTTTCTAGTGTCTTTTAGTTAGTTTAGGACTTGTAGTTTTTAGTCGAGCAGCAGTGCGCAGGTCCGTGCGCACTACAGTGCGCAGGACAGCTGCGCCAGCCAGAGGGGTATATAAGGGCAGGACTTAGAAATTTTTAGCACTTTTTCTCATTCGACCGTTGCCAGCAGCTCCCGTCTTCGCACCTCCACCAGCTGTCCGGCGCTCAGTCCAGCATCAGTTTAGAGAAATTCGGGTACCACACGGCCGCACTACCCCCAGGTACCCTTTCCCCCAGATCTGAGCACGATTCCAGTAGGGTTTTGTACGGAGGAGTGTTCTAGGGTTTTGAAATCGCACCAGGTTAGAGTGCACCTCCTCAGCCCCCAGTATATCCAGCAGCACCCTCTCCAGTACCAGTACCAGCACCAGCCCCAGCACTAGCAGCACCAGCACCAGCACCAGCAGAACCTACCCCCGACCCAGACCAAGTACCCGCACCTTCCCCTGCCCAGCCGTCCATTCCAAGGTCCCCTATAGCCGAACCCATCATTAGCACCAGCTCAGAATCGCTATGGGACCGCGTTTCAGAGGATGACGGCGAGGCGCAGCCTGTCGCTCTATCAATTGTACCGCCTTCCTCCAGCTCCGAATATATGATAGATTCTTCAGAGGAGGAGGCGCATAGTTCAGCGGCTGCGTCCAGCTCAGATGACCTCTAGAGCTGCGGGGGGAGCGCATTATTTCCTTCGGGTGGTGTCCATTTTCCTTTATATGCTGAACTTTATTTTGATATTCTGTTGCTATATTTGTGTGCTGAACTCTTGTGCTACATATTTTGTGCCCCTATGCTATATTTGCGCTGCTTTGACTATCTGTTCTTCTTTTTTTATGTTCTTTATTTTGCTTGCATGCGTGTGCGCATCCTCCGTGCGCTTGAGCTTGAGTCGTGAGGACACGTCTCGGTTTAAATGTGGGGTGGGGGGGGGAGCGCTACACTTACATTTCGCGTTCTTTGAGCTTTATAGTGTAGCTTAGTTTTATTGAAGGAAACAGTAGCAGTAGTGCGCTTGTGTGCGGGTTGCGCGCACTGTTCAGCTTGTTTGCGGTATCCATATTGCGCCGTGCGCTATCAACTGTTTTTAGTATATTTTTTTCGTTTTTTTCTGCTCCTGTTAGTTGGGAAATACAGGGGATGTGGAGTTGACAGAAACGCTCTAGAGAGGCGGTTAGTCGTTCGCGCTTCAGAGGAGAGGTATATGGTCAAGAGCGCGAGTGGAGGCCTGTGCTTCGCGACCTTCGGAACAAGAGAGTGCGCTCAGTCACGCAGATGCCAAAGGCGAAATACCCAAAGCGTGGCGAGGTGGGAAAACAGACCACCTTCCCTCTGGAAGTTGAGCTAAGGAAGGCGGGCGCATGTGTAAACGCGTGCGCTGACTTGCGCAGACAGACCATGGAGGGAGAGCGGGGCGTTGTTCCATAGCTGTTATCCGGAGGCCGAGACTGGAACCGTTCTGGGAAAGATAGGAACCATAGACGAAGCTGTACAAAAGAAAAATGCCAGCAGATGATATGCGCTACAAAAGCATCAGCATGCGCACAATAAGTACCAGCGAGCGCAAAAACCACAGAAAATCATCAAAAGGCTCAAGTTCCCAGGAAGTGCGCGGAAGAATCACGCTCGGGAAGAAGCTTGCGCTGTTAACCATATACCCATCCTCGGAGTGAGAGCTGACAACCTGGAGCCTATGAAGAGCTATCTCCCAGCCATCCAAAATAATTTTCATCCCAGCTGAGAGGTAATGAATTGCGAAATCACTATACTTAAACTGTTGACAGCCGATGTGCGCAGGAAGAAGTGCAGCGCAAGGTGTTCAGTAGTGCAAAACGCGCCAGAGTGCAAGACTGTGCGCTAGACTCCAGAGAGGTAATGGTATCCGTGCTTGAGTGCTTGTTCGAGGACGAACAAGGGGCAAGTGTGGGGGGTTTGATAGAGCCTATTTATACGCATTATTTAGATCATAACCCTGTGCTTGCTTGTGATATTTTGTGTACAAGACTACTGGTTTCCAGTGTTTTTGTATTTCAGGGCAGAACAAGGGCCTAAGTCGGATACGCGCTAAACAGGCAGCGTTTAGGACGCGCAGCACACAGCCTGCGGAGCTAGCGGCGCAAACAGAAGAAATGGCGAGAGACAGTAGAGTTGCGCCGACCAATGCGCTAAGCAGTATGCCGTGCGCCAGGCGCAGAGTCCAGTATTTCCTAATCCTGACATGACCAGATTTGGAAGTTGCCAAGGATGGACCTCTCGAGCAGTATATAAAGGGGAGGAGGTCTAGGGTTTAAGAGAGACACACAGAGAGGCAACACCCCACATCAGAGAGACACACAGAGAGGCAACACCCCACATCAGAGGGCCACGAGAGAGCGGCAATCTGGAAAACACACGGACTTGTTGAGAGGACTTGCGCCAGCCGACTGCGCCAGCCGAGAGACATACTGCACGCACTGTTTGCTACTTGTTTCTCAGATACATTAGACCTTATTTTACTATTCTATGATGTTTATCACTAGCATGTCTAGCTAAACGCTTAGTATCGGTTGGACATGAATCTATGAGTATTTCCTTTGAGACTTGCACTTAATGCATAACTTGCTTGCTTATATTAATTCTGTGCACATTACTGGCAGCTTGTTGCATGAGTAGGGGAAGCCTTGAACCGCAATCTTACTCTTGTTGCTTGTTGTTGTTTGTTAAACTAGTTGAATAGTCTGACGGTGCCAACTAGGAGTAACGCGCTAGGATAGGCAATTACTACCTTGATCGGATTCGTAGTTGTTTAAGTCTAGTGTAAGAATTAATAGCACATGAACTTTGATCGGAACATGCGCACATGTTAGGAAGCCTTGATCGGACACTAACATTAGCAAATCGAGCTATACACATTCAGAGTCGATGATAAGGAATACACTCATAGAGGATTGTCTGCGCCGATACTTCTCATAGTCATAGTACTTAATCTCTATTGCCTGCGCACGTCTAGTGCAAGTTCCTGCGTTACGATACCACTGTTTACTCGCGCACTGCGCAACCCAATCACTCACCCCCCAATCTTCGTAAGTGTAGGTCACTGGCTAGAACTGAACTACTTGCTCCCTGTGGAGATCGACCCTTACTTAACCGCTGTACTAGTGGAAGAGGAAGGAATTAATTTGACGCGCACAACGACGCGCGATCACCTGCGCACGTCTAGTGCAATTTCCTGCGTTACGATACCACTGTTACTTGCGCATCGCGCAAACCAATCACTCACCCCCCAATCTTCGTAAGTGTAGGTCACTGGCTAAAACTGAACTACTTGCTCCCTGTGGAGATCGACCCTTACTTAACCGCTATACTAGTGGAAGAGGAAGGATTATATTTGACGCGTACAACAACGCGCGATCAACCACCTCCATCATATTTGGGTTCAATCTGCGCTGAGGCTCCCTGGATGGTTTGGCACCATCTTTCAATAGAATCCTATGCATGCATACGTCCGGGCTCACTCCGCGCAGGTCAGCAAGTGTCCATCCTATAGCGCGCTGGTTCTTGGGCAGCACCTGATGTAATCGCGCCTTCTGCTCCTCTTCTAATCCTTTCTGTATGATTACCGGCAGGGTGTCTTCATTTCCCAAGAATATGTATTTGAGGTGCTCTGGGAGTTGCTTCAGCTCGACCTTGGGTGCCTGTTCAATAGAGGGCAAGATGTTACTAGCAGTGCAGACATTAACTATATCGTGTACCTGTCTTGACTCTGGCTCAGCACCGCTCGGCTCATCCTCTTGCGCCTCCAACTCTGCCTGTGCCAGTGTTTCAAGTTCTTTTGTTGCGCTCGCACATTGCGCATCTGCAACCAAGTCATCTATGCTGTCCATCGCGTGCACTGTGGCATCCTCATGAGGGTGCTGCATCCCTTTGAATATGTTAAAATGAATTTCCTCGCCATCAACCTCCATCGAGAGCGTACCCCTCCACACGTCTATCTTTGTGCGCGCTGTCATCAGAAATGGTCTGCCCAGTAGGATTTGCGCACTGCCTTTGCTCGACTCACCCTCCATTTCAAGGACATAGAAATATGCTGGGAACACCAGCTCTCCTACTCGGACGAGGACGTCCTCTATCATGCCTGTCGGTTGCTTGCACGACCGATCTGCCAGCTGAATGGTGAGAGCTGCAGGCTTTAGTGGTCCAAGGCACAATGACGCATATAGAGAATAGGGTAGCACATTTATAGATGCGCCTAAGTCAATCATGCAATTGCTTACTGTGGTCTTACCTAAAGTGCATGGGATGGTAAACGTACCTGGGTCTCGGCATTTAGGTGGTAGCTTATGTTGCACGATTGTTGAGGCCTGCGCATTTAGCATTACCTGTGCGCACTCGCCTTTCCTCCTCTTGTTTGTGCACAGCTCCTTTAAAAATTTGGCTTACCTAGGGATCTGCCGAACTGCTTCAATAAGGGGAATGTTTATTTCCACCTTACTGAATAACTCGTAGAGCTCCTTATCAAGCGCTTCCTTCCTAGCCGATGGTGCCTGCACAGGGAAAGGTGCAGGTATGTTAGTACGATTTATGCCTTTGTCTTTTGATTGCGTCATACCTGGCGCCTCGCCCTGCTGGCTTGTGGCTGGCGCTTCTGGTTGTGCATCTTGCTCTGGTTACGCATTCTGCTCTGTTGGATCTGAGACTTGCGCAACTGGTTGCGCGGCCACCTTTCCTGTCTGCTCTGTTCCTACCGTGCGCCCAGTCCTCAGTGTCACTGCATTGACTCCTCCCTTGGGATTCTGGATCACTTGCGAAGGCAGGTTGCCATCGCTCTTTTTCAGCTCATACACCGTGGTAGCAATCTGTGATAGCTGCTTTTCAATGGACTCGAACCTCTTGTCATACTTCTCATCATTCTTGCGCACTGTGTCCGCTAGCTGCCCCACAATATCTTCTAAGGATCGCCTCGGTTGCTGGTTGTTCTGCGCTGGTGCGTCAATGCGGCGATGCGGTGGATTGTAAGGCGCAGCTTGTTGCGTCTGCTGTGGTGCGCACTGGTCCGTGGACTGCCTCTGGAAATTGTTTTCCTCCTTGCATCTGAACCCATTTGCGGCTAGTCCAAAGCGCGGCTGATTCTGCCTCTGCAGCCCTCTATTATCCCATCCTCCTAGAGCATTGACATCTCCTGATTCCTCGAAAAGTGTGGGACATGCATCGGTTTTGTGCTCAATGGACGTGCAGAACTCGCATGCCTTTGGCGCAGCTGATTGCGCCCACTGCGCATGCATCAACTTCTGTAGCATGGCCTTCATTTCCTTTATCTCAGCGCTTGTTTCTACCTAATGCACAGAACGAGCACGACTATTTTCAAGTGTTAGCTGATGTCTTACCTGCCCAGCAGAGTCTTCTATCAGCTGCCACGCGTCCTCTGGGTACATGTTGCAAATGTCGCCTCCTGCTCATGCATTCAATAATCTCAGCTCCATGGGCAGCAATCCATTCAGGAAATTCTCTATCAGCACATTTTGGGGCAGGCCGTGATTGTAGCAGTTGGCCTCCAGCTCCCTGAAACGCTCATAATACTCTGATAGTGATTCTCCTGCGCCCTGCCTAGGTGCGGCCAGCTCCCTCCTGAGTAGCACGATCTTGGCTGCGGGATAGAACTTGTCCAAGAACTTCTTCTGCAGCTGCTCCCATGTGTGAATTGATCCTGCTGGTAAGCTCATTAGCCAATGCCTGGCCTTGTCACACATTGAAAATGGGAACGCTTTCATCTTCAGCACTTCGTCGCTCTCCCCTTTGGCCTTCATGTTCTCGCAAATGACTAGGAATTCTCGCACATGCTTGACTGGGTTCTCGTTGTTCATCCCGTGGAACTTGGGCATGTGATGAATGAGCGAGCTCCTAAGTTCAAAATGACCGTCTGGTAGAAGCACTATGCACCATGGCTGGTTAACCGTGATTGGGGTTGACATCTCGCGCACTGTTCTGCGTGGCGCGGCCTGTCGCGCGGGTGGCGCATTATACACTTCAGCGGCCATCCTTGCTTCAACCTCGCGCTGCACTTCCTCTCTGAACAGGGCTGCGCGGTTATGTGCCCTCGCATCCTCTGGGGTTCTGTCCCCTAAGTTATCTCCAACGACATTGTTATCCTCCATAACCTGTTCTAAATCTCAAAGAAAACGGAATTAAAAGAAAACTAAGCTGTTGCGTCTGTCAGTGTGCAACTAGAATCTGCGCAGCGCAACTGTTTCAAGGTTGCGCAGGCTGATGTTGATTGCGCGCTGTCAGAAACAACAACGAGAATAAAGCAAACAGAAATAACTTGATAATGCAAGTGTGGCAGGTTTGCCAAAACCAACATATGACATTTGTGAACAAGGAGCTGCTGCAGCTCAAGCAATCAAGCAGAACAGCTAGCAACACATAAAGCAGGGGTGCTGCAGCAGGTGCTGGTTCAAGTGCTAGTTCATCTGTCCGAGTAACAGTTTGTGCTGGGTGCGTTTTGAAGGTATGGCAGTTTGTGTTCTTGCTCTTAGGAGTTTGTCTAAAATGCTGCTAAGCATTTTTCCAGCACGGTTTCCTTGTCCGAAAAGAAGATTGGCATTGAAGATATTAATCAAATCTAATCTCCTAGATTTTAGGAGATAATTGATCTTGTGGGATTATGGCCTAAACCTGGAAATTGCTTAAAGTGGTGAGGGTATTTAAGCAGAAGGTTCGAGGGCTGAAGAGGGTGATCGAAGCTGTGAGATACACGAGTGTAGACACGAAATTCAGAGTGAGGATTTTTCTGGGTGTGCTACGAGAGTTGTTCTTCGATCAACACACACGGGCAGAGCGTTGAGCGCAGAGCTGAGGTGTGCATTGCAGAGGAGAATCAGGTCTTGCAGAGACTGATTCGTGCATTGATCTGGAAGCCAATTTAGAGCTGTGGAGCTTGTTGGTTGATCAAAGGCAGCCGCGGGAGAACTGACGGGTGGAAGGCTCGGTCGAGGTTCGTGCGGAAGAACTCACTAGTGGCAGGTGGTCACTGAGTGAGGGGGAGTTACTCAGAGTGTGCAGCGCTCTTGGAGTGGTTCGATCGGCTCGGCAGGAGGCCTTGGAGCGACGCGGACAGAGTGCTTCAGCTGGTGTTACAGCTGTTGCTGCAGCAACCCTGCTGAGTAGTGTAGGCTAGAATAGGCTGAGTTCTTGAAGAGGATTGTAGCTATTCTAGACCGACATATTGTAGAGGGTGTGCTGGCACAAATCAGAGCTTGTTCTGATTGTGTAGAGAAGTCCACGCGGGGTTAAAGTAGCATAGGTTGCGTGTGTTGTAACCGAGTGTGCTTTGAACTTTTGGTTGAGTGGATTGAGGACTGGAGAATAGTCCTCCCCAGACGTAGGCAGATTGGCCGAACTGGGTGAACAAATCTGTGTCCTATTCATTGTCTGCTGTGCCCACATTTAAGTGAACAAGAGTGTGCTGCAGCAACTGCTAGTTCACAAATCTGCATAAGTAGAGACACTTGAAATTACAATTGGTATCAGAGCGGGAACTCGACACACAGAGTCAAAAAGGTCCTACAGTGTCTCCGAAGTAGCCAAGACAATGAAGGAAGGACAGAGCACGAGTAGACCTCCACTCCTGGAAGAGAGCAACTATGGTTATTGGAAAGCTAGAATGAAAGCTTTTCTCAAAGCTATTGATGAGAAGACATGGAGAGCTGTTGTGGTTCAGTGGTCTCCCCCAATCACCATGGATCAGCAAGGAGTGACAAGAATTAAACCTGAAGAGGAATGGACTGCTGAAGAAGGTGCTGCAGCAACTGGTAATTCAAAGGCTCTGAATGCAATTTTTGCTGCAGTTGATGCTAATAACTTCAGGTTGATCTCAAACTGTGACATGGCCAAGCAAGCATGGGAGATTCTACAAACTGCCCATGAGGGAACTGATAGAGTGAAGCTGTCAAGACTCCAGATAATTGCCACACAATTTGAGAATCTGAGGATGCTGGATGAAGAAACAGTCACTGAGTTTAATGTTAAACTCTGTGATCTTGCAAATGAAGCTCATGCCCTTGGTGAGCCCATCCCAGAAGAAAAGCTTATCAGAAAGGTGCTCAGATCGCTGCCTACAAAATTTGACATGAAGGTGACAGCCATTGAAGAAGCACAAAATGTCAGATTCATGAGGTTGGAAGAGCTGATGGGGTCTCTCAAACAATTTGAGATGAAACTGGTCAAAGGAGACACCACCTCCCAGGATAAGAATGTTGGGTTGAAGGCAGAAGCAGAAAGCAAGCAGACAGATCCAGATGATCAGATAAACATGCTGGTTAAGAACCTCGGAAAGCTTCTGAAAAACATGGAATCCAGAACTGAGAAAAGATCTTCTTCGCGAAAACAATTCAGGAGGGGCGGTGAAAACAAAAGGAAAGGTAAGGAACCAGCACAGAGTGAAGAAGAAAAGAACGAAGTGAAGAAAGGAGTCCAATGCTGGAATTGTGCAGGCTACGGCCATCGACAGATCAACTGCACCAGCAAACGGATGAAAAAGAAAGCTCTTTCTGCCAGTGAAAGTGAAGATCTGAGTGAAGATGAATGCAACATGGCCAGATACAGGTCAGCAAGAAGAGGCACAAAAACACAAAAAGGAGTGAACCAGGACTTGCTGCAGCAATGTCTATTTCACTGTAACAAGAGAGCTTTGAAGTTTAAGAAATGTTACAGCTGTGGTCGCAGAGGACATATTCAAAGAAACTGCTCCTCAGCTCATGCCAGAATTACATCGCCCAGGAAATCTGCCAAGCAGAAACATGCGCAGACTCAGCTCCTCGCCCTTGTCAGCACAGCTAGCACCTCAGACAAGATAAGCTGGTACTTTGACAGTGGCTGTTCAGGCCATATGACAGGAGAAAGATCCTTTCTGAAGAATATTACTCCCTGTCTGGAACAAAATGTGAAGTTTGGTAATGGTCTGAAAGGAAGGGTTCTGGGAAGAGGAACTTTGGCTGTAGAAGGAATGCCAAATCTGAGCAATGTTCTTTTGGTGGAAGGATTAAAGGCTAATCTTATCAGCATCAGCCAGTTGTGTGATGGAACTAAACAAGTTAAGTTTACAAGAGACTCATGCCAAGTTCTCGATAAATCTGGAAAGTGCATAATGGAAGGAGCCAGATCCAAGAGCAATTGCTACCTTCTCAATGTGAGTTCAAACTCACGGATTCAGAAATGTATGCTGACAAAGGCCGAGGAAATGACCTTATGGCACAAAAGGATGGGACATGTTAACCTGAGAACTCTAAAGAGAATTGCCACAGAAGGGCTGGTCAGAGGAATTCCACTGCTGAAAGGAGAGACAGACTCCATCTGTGGAGACTGTCAGATTGGGAAACAAAAGAAGGCTTCACATCCTCGGGTCAAAGATATTGGTACCATCAGGCCTCTTCAGCTGATCCATATGGATCTGATGGGACCAATGGAAGTGGAGAGCCTAGGCAAGAAAAGGTATGCATTTGTCTGTGTTGATGACTATTCTAGATTCACTTGGATTGAATTTATCAGAGAAAAATCAGATACTGTGAGTGTCATTGTGTCTCTGGTGTCTCGGCTAGAGCAAGAAAAGAATCTTAGAATCAGCAGCATTCGCAGTGATCATGGAAGAGAATTTGAAAACAAAGACATGGATGAGTTCTGTCAACAAAGGGGTATAACACATCAGTTCTCGTCTCCTATTACTCCTCAGCAAAATGGTGTGGTGGAACGGAAGAACCGAACAATTCAAGAAATGGCCAGGGTAATGATCCATGCTAAGAGGATTCCTCTGAAATTCTGGGCAGAGGCCATGAATACCGCCTGCTACATCATCAATAGAGTTACCTTGCGAAGAGGTACCATGCAGACCTGCTATGAGCTCTGGAATCAGAAAAAGCCCACTGTTAAGTACTTTCATATCTTTGGAAGTGACTGCTTCATTCTGAGAGACCGGGAGTATCGAAAGAAACTCGATCCAAAGAGTGATCCTGGAATATTCTTGGGATATTCAACAAACAGCAGGGCATATCGTGTGTTCAACCAGCGAACAAAGACTGTCATGGAATCAATAAATGTGGTTGTCAAAGATATAGATGAAGCACCTAACTCTGAGTCTGACACTGGTGAAGAAGACTCTGATCCTGAAGAAATGTCTGATAGACAGACCAGAAGTGAACAAGCTGCGGCTCCAGCAGATGCTACAGCAAGTGCTGAAGCAGAGATTCCAGATGACCAAGCAGAGAGTCTGTCTGAGGATTTTCACACTGAAGCTCCTGATCCACCTTCAAGGCAGCCCCCAAAGAAGATACAGAAGGATCATCCCTTGACAAATGTGATTGGGAATCCCTCAGATAGAAGAAGAACCAGAGGCCATGCCTACCTCAATACATGCTTCATGTCCAGTCTTGAACCAAAGAACTTCAAGGAGGCCATGAGTGATGAATTCTGGATTATGGCTATGCAAGAGGAGTTGGCAGAGTTTGAAAGGCACGATGTCTGGGATTTGGTAGACAGACCTAAAGGGGTAAACATCATCGGAACAAAATGGGTGTTCAAAAATAAAACTGACGAAAAGGGCAACATTACAAGAAATAAAGCCAGACTGGTTGCCCAGGGATATTCTCAGATTGAAGGTCTTGACTTTGAAGAAACATTCGCTCCAGTAGCTCGCCTGGAGGCCATCAGACTGCTTCTAGCAATGTCTTGCTGCCTGAGATTCAAATTATATCAAATGGATGTTAAAAGTGCGTTCTTGAATGGAGATCTCTCTGAAGAAGTCTATGTCTCTCAACCAAAAGGTTTTGAAGATCCTCATCATCCAGAACAGGTGTATAAATTGAAGAAAGCTTTATATGGGCTGAAACAGGCTCCTCGGGCTTGGTATGAGCGATTGACAATCTTCCTGGAAAATCATGGCTACAACCGAGGGGGAGCTGACAAAACCTTGTTTGTCAAAAGAACTCGGTCTGATGTGATCATTGCTCAAATATATGTGGATGACATTGTCTTTGGATCAAAGTCCCAGCACCTGGTGAAGCAGTTTGTGCAACACATGCAGCAAGAATTTCAGATGAGCATGGTAGGAGAACTTTCCTATTTTCTTGGTTTGGAGATTACTCAGAAAATGGACGGGATCTTTATTGCTCAAAGCAAATACAGCAAGGCCCTTGTGAAGAAATTCCAGCTCGACTCAGCCAGTCACAAGCGTACTCCTGCTGCTACTCATGTGAAAGCCATTAAAGATGATCAAGGTTTGGAAGTAAGTCAGACTGTCTACAGAAGCATGATTGGGAGCCTTCTTTACCTGACTGCCAGCCGTCCTGACATTTCCTATGCAGTAGGAGTCTGTGCCAGATTCCAAGCCAGTCCAAGAGACAGCCATATGCAGTTGGTCAAGCGCATTATTCGGTATGTCGGGGGAACTGTGGGCTATGGCCTATGGTATACTAAAGACACAAAGGCTAATCTGGTTGGATTCAGTGATGCAGACTGGGCAGGGTGCTCAGAAGACAGGAAGAGCACCTCGGGAGGATGTTTCTTCTTGGGGAATAACCTGGTCTCTTGGTTCAGCAGAAAACAGAATAGCATTTCTCTATCCACTGCCGAGGCTGAGTACATTGCTGCTGGGAGCTGCTGTGCACAAATGTTGTGGATGAAGCAAATGCTGAGTGAGTATGGGGTTGCTCAAGATGCCATGTCTCTCTACTGTGACAATATGAGTGCCATCAGCATATCCAAGAACCCTGTCCAGCACAGTAGAACCAAGCACATTGACATCCGTCATCACTTCATCCGTGACCTTGTTGAACAGAAAGTCATCTCGCTCCAGCATGTTGTGTCTGCCAAACAACTTGCTGATATCTTCACCAAAGCTCTGGATGCAGTTCGGTTTGAAGACCTGAGAGCCTCTCTCGGACTCTGTGTACTGCCGTCATAAGTGCTCCCGGCAGAGACACCCCCTCGTCATTTGTTCCAAAAAGGGGGAGAAGAAAGAGCAGGCTGAGAAGTGGAGTTATGAAGTGGTTTTGTCAAAATGCCAAGGGGGAGATTGATAATGCAAGTGTGGCAGGTTTGCCAAAACCAACATATGACATTTGTGAACAAGGAGCTGCTGCAGCTCAAGCAATCAAGCAGAACAGCTAGCAACAGATACAGCAGGGGTGCTGCAGCAGGTGCTGGTTCAAGTGCTGGTTCATTTGTCCGAGTAACAGTTTGTGCTGGGTGCGTTTTGAAGGTATGGCAGTTTGTGTTCTTGCTCTTAGGAGTTTGTCTAAAATGCTGCTAAGCATTTTTCCAGCACGGTTTCCTTGTCCGAAAAGAAGATTGGCATTGAAGATATTAATCAAATCTAATCTCCTAGATTTTAGGAGATAATTGATCTTGTGGGATTATGGCCTAAACCTGGAAATTGCTTAAAGTGGTGAGGGTATTTAAGCAGAAGGTTCGAGGGCTGAAGAGGGTGATCGAAGCTGTGAGATACACGAGTGTAGACACGAAATTCAGAGTGAGGATTTTTCTGGGTGTGCTACGAGAGTTGTTCTTCGATCAACACACACGGGCAGAGCGTTGAGCGCAGAGCTGAGGTGTGCATTGCAGAGGAGAATCAGGTCTTGCAGAGACTGATTCGTGCATTGATCTGGAAGCCAATTTAGAGCTGTGGAGCTTGTTGGTTGATCAAAGGCAGCCGCGGGAGAACTGACGGGTGGAAGGCTCGGTCGAGGTTCGTGCGGAAGAACTCACTAGTGGCAGGTGGTCACTGAGTGAGGGGGAGTTACTCAGAGTGTGCAGCGCTCTTGGAGTGGTTCGATCGGCTCGGCAGGAGGCCTTGGAGCGACGCGGACAGAGTGCTTCAGCTGGTGTTACAGCTGTTGCTGCAGCAACCCTGCTGAGTAGTGTAGGCTAGAATAGGCTGAGTTCTTGAAGAGGATTGTAGCTATTCTAGACCGACATATTGTAGAGGGTGTGCTGGCACAAATCAGAGCTTGTTCTGATTGTGTAGAGAAGTCCACACGGGGTTAAAGTAGCATAGGTTGCGTGTGTTGTAACCGAGTGTGCTTTGAACTTTTGGTTGAGTGGATTGAGGACTGGAGAATAGTCCTCCCCAGACGTAGGCAGATTGGCCAAACTGGGTGAACAAATCTGTGTCCTATTCATTGTCTGCTGTGCCCACATTTAAGTGAACAAGAGTGTGCTGCAGCAACTGCTAGTTCACAAATCTGCATAAGTAGAGACACTTGAAATTACATAACTAACTACTGTAAAAGAAAACTTAAGCTGGTTAAAGCTTATCTGTGTTGCTCCCCGGTAACGGCGCCAAAATTTGATCGCGAGCGTCGTTGTGCGCGTCAAATTAATCCTTCCTTCTCCACTTAGTATAGCGGCTAAGTCAGGGTCGATTCCACAGGGAGCAAGTAGATTAGCTCTAACTAGTAACCTGCACTTACGAAAATTGGGGGGTGTGAGTGATTGGGTTGCGCAAGTGCGCGGATAACAGTAGTGAACGCAGGAATTGCACTAGACGTGCGCAGGCAGTAGAGATTAAGTACTATGACTATGAAAAGTATCGGCGCAGACAATCCTCTATGAGTGTATTCCTTATCATCGACTCTAAACGTCTATAGTTCAATTTACTGAAGTTAGTGTCCGGTCAAGGCTTCCTAACTTGTGCGCATGTTCCGATCAAAGTTCATGAGCTATTAATTCTCAAGACTAGTCTAAGCAGCTGCGAATCCTGTCACAGTAGCAGCTGATTATCCTAGCGCGCTACTCCTAGTTGTCACCGTCAAGCTATCAACTAGCTTAACATACAACAAACAAGTAACAAGAGTAAGATTGCGGTTCAAGGCTTCCCCTACTCATGCAACTAGCTGTCAACCGTGTGCACAAAATTAATATAAGCAAACAAACTATGCATTAAGCACAAGTCTCAAAGGAAATACTCATAGAATCATGCCCAACCGATACAAAGCGTTTAGCTAGACATGCTAGTAGTAAACATCATAGAAATAGTAAATAATATCTAAAGTATCCAAGAAAACAGTAACAAGCAGGTGCGTGCAGGTTGCAGTGTCTCGGCTGGCGCAGTCGGCTAGCGCAGGTCCTCTCAGTAGCTCGTGTGTTTTTCAGTTCTGCCACTCTCTCGTGTGCTGTGGTCCTCTCTTGGTGTTATGGTCTCTTTGTAAACCCTAGCCTTCCTTTCTTTATATACTGCTCATGAGGCCCAACCTTGGTAACTTCCAAATCTGATCGTGTCAAGATTTGGAAACACCACTATTCTGCTCATGGCGCACGGCAGATATCGGTTAGCGCAATCTGTCTGCGCACCGTACGTGACTCTGTCACTTCCTGTCCTGTTTGCGCTGCTAGCTCCGCAGGCTGTGTGTTGCGCTCCTCAAACGCTGCCTGTTAGCGCATATCCGACTTAGGCCCTTGTTTCGCCCTGAAATATAAAAACACTGGAAACCAGTAATCTTGTACACAAAATAATGCAAACAAGCATAGGGTTAGGATCTAAATAGTGTGTATAAATAGGCTCTATCAGTAACGCATTTCGAAATTATTATATTAAACTGTAGAAGGCAGATGCGCGCAGGTGATAGAGCAGCGCAAGGTGAATAGTAGTGCAGATCGCGCCAGAGTGCAAGACTGTGCGCTAGACTCCAGAGAGGTAATTGTATCCGTGCTTGAGTGCTTGTTCGGGACGAACAAGGGGCAAGTGTGGGGGGTTTGATAGAGCCTATTTATACACACTATTTAGATCCTAACACTATGCTTGTTTGCATTATTTTGTGTACAAGATTACTGATTTCCGGTGTTTTTGTATTTCAGGGCGAAACGAGGGCCTAAAATCGGATACGCGCTAACAGGCAGCGTTTAAGGAACGCAACACACAGCCTGCGGAGCTAGCAGCGCAAACAGATAGGAAGTGGCAGAGTCGACTACGGTGCGCTAACCAGTGTGTGCAGTGCGCCATGCGTAGAATATTGGTGTTTCCAAATCTTGACACCATCAGATTTGGAAGTTGCCAAGGCCGTCCTTGGGCCTCATGAGCAGTATATAAAGAGAGGAAGGCTAGGGTTTGAACATGAATCATCAGAGAGGACCACAGCACACGAGAGAGAGGCAGAACTGAAAAACACACGAGCTACTGAGAGGACCTGCGCTAGCCGACTGCGCCAGCCGAGACACTGCAACCTGCACGCACCTGCTTGTTACTGTTTTCTTGGAATCTTTAGCTATTATTTACTGTTTCTATGATGTTTACTACTAGCATGTCTAGCTAAACGCTTTGTATCCGTTGGGCATGATTCTATGAGTATTTCCTTTGAGACTTGTGCTTAATGCATAGTTTGTTTGCTTATATTAATTCTGTGCACACTGTTGACAGCTAGTTGCATGAGTAGGGGAAGCCTTGAACCGCAATCTTACTCTTGTTACTTGTTTGTTATATGTTAAACTAGTTGATAGCTTGACGGTGACAACTAGGAGTAACGCGCTGTTAGGAAGCCTTGATCGGACACTAACATCAGTAAACCAAACTATAGACGTTTAGAGTCGATGATAAGGAATACATTCATAGAGGATTGTTTGCGCCGATACTTTTCATAGTCATAGTACTTAATCTCTACTGCCTGCGCACGTCTAGTGCAATTCTTGCGTTAACTATTGTCATTCGCGCACTTGCGCAACCCAATCACTCACACCCCAATTTTCGTAAGTGTAGGTTACTAGTTAGAGCTGATCTACTTGCTCCCTGTGGAATCGACCCTGACTTAGCCGCTATACTAAGTGGAGAAGGAAGGATTAATTTGACGCGCACAATGACGCGTGCATCACCTACTCATGCAACTAGCTGTTAACAGTGTGCACAGAATTAATACAAGCAAACAAACTATGCATTAAGCACAAGTCTCAAAGGAAATACTCATAGAATCATGCCCAACCGATACAAAGCGTTTAGCTAGACATGCTGGTAGTAAACATCATAGAAACAGTAAATAATAGCTAAAGTATCCAAGAAAATAGTAACAAGCAAGTGCGTGCAGGTTGCAGTGTCTCGGCTGGCGCAGTCGGCTAGCGCAGGTCCTCTCAGTAGCTCGTGTGTTTTTCAGTTCTGCCTCTCTCTCGTGTGTTGTGGTCCTCTATGATCCCTCTTTTGATACCCTAGTCTTCCTCTCTTTATATACTGCTCATGAGGCCCAACCTTGGCAGCTTCCAAATTTGATGGTGTGAAGATTTGGAAACACCACTATCTTGCGCATAGCGCACTGCACACATTGGTTGGCGCACTCAGTCTGCGCACCGTAGTCGACTCTGCCACTTCCTATCCTGTTTGCGCTGCTAGCTCCGCAGGCTGTGTGATGCGCTCCTTAAACGCTGCTTGTTAGCGCGTATCCGACTTAGGCCCTCGTTTTGCCCTGAAATACAAAAACACCAGAAACCAGTAATCTTGTACACAAAATAATGCAAACAAGCATAGTGTTAGGATCTAAATAGCGCGTATAAATAGGCTCTATCACTGCTCAAGAGATTGCTGAAGCACTTTCCGAACCTTGGTGGCTGGAGCTCAATCTGAAGACTGACAAAATAGCAACAACAAAGAGCCAGAGTCTGCTTCAGCAATCCCTGAAGATCTAAAGCTGAGACACTTTTTGAAGAATGGGCAAGAGACGGGTATGAAGAGATAACACCTCCTTCAGCACTCTGTGATGATCCGGAGCCAGAGCAGAATAGTCCAACGTTACACGGCGAGGCTCCGACTTGATCCAGTTGGCATCGAGAAAGCTCAGCGAGATATGCAGATGTCATCAAGAGCTCAGCAGTCGCCAGCATGTGCTCAAAAAGATAAAGATCCAAGGGGTTCAAATTTGGCAACGGAATCTTCAACAAACTTGCTTGAATCTAGGAGTAAGATTTTGATATTGATGCTTGGCGCTTTTGGGGGGTGCGAGTGCTTAAAAAGGAGAGTAGAGGGCATCACAAACACAAACTAATCAAAGAGAAAAAGAAGAAGAACAAACTTGCGCAGAGGAATCAGAACTCGTGGAGTTTGATTCTGGACTGCTTCTGAGTTCAACTGGAGCGCTTCTTGTTAGAGGAACAGTCAAGAGCTCGGTGATCAGCCTCAGACAAGAGTTATCGCGGGGTGAGGAGCATTGATCGAGGCTTCCTAATATTGACAGAGTGTGTCATTGATTGGGGGGAGCTAAGGCTGAGTTTAAGAACTCAGAGGGTCCGACTACTTGAGGGGAGAGCTTGGAGTATCGGAGACTGAAGATATAGCAACTCTGGTGAAGAGTGTGCTGAAGCATTCTGTGAGCTATACACTGTAATAGAATAGGCTGAGTTTGAGAGGTAGAACTGTAGCTATTCATTACTGAGAGTGTGTACAATGCACGAAGAGAGTCTGTGAGATCAGACTTCTTGCTAGTCTAGGAGATTAGACTAAGCTTTACATTTTGGCTAGGTGAGAAGTAGAGGTTTGAGTCCTTCTACTTTGAACTGTGATAGTGGAATCTTGAGGATCGGAACATCCTCCACAAACGTAGGTAAGTTGCCGAACTGGGTGAACAAATACTGTGTCTTTCTTATTTTGATAGTAGAGTAATTCCGCAGAAAGATACAGAGAGTGTGAAATTCGCAGTGTCTCAGACAGACAGATTTGTGAATAAGCAGTTGCTGCAGCACGCTCTTATTCACTCGGAAATTGTCTCAGCAAACAATGAACAAGACAGAAGTTTGTTCACCCAGTTCGGCCAACTGTCTACGTCTGGGGAGGACTAATCTCCAGTCCTCAATCCACTAATCACAGAGGTCTTCAAGTACACTTGGTTACAACTCCACGCAACCTATGCTACTCAACCTGGTGTGGATCACTGGACACAATCAGAACAAGCTCTGACTTGTGTCTGCACACCCTCTACAAATGTCAATCTAGAATAGCTATCGTCTCCTCGAAACTCAGCCTATTCTAAACTACACTCAACTCTACAGGGTTGCTGCAGCATCTGCTGTAGCACACAGCTGATGCACAATTGTCCGCGTCGCTCCAAAGCCTTCTGCCGAGCCGATCGAACGATTCCACGAGCGCTGCACACTCTGGAATACTCCCCCTTGCTCATTGACCTCCTGCCACTAGCGAGAACTGCCGCTTAGACACTCGACCGAGCCACACACCCGTCAGTTCTTCCACGGCCTTCCTTGATCAACCAACAAGCACCACTGCTCTGAATTGGCTTCCAGATCAAGCTCGGATCAGACTACGCAAGTCCTGATCTCCTTCTGCTTCTGTCACCACAGCTCTGCGCTCACGCTCTGCTTTCGGATGATGATCGAAGAACTCATCGCACACCAAAATTACTCTCTCTGAATTCTGCGTATGCACTCGTGTATCCCTCAGCTTCGATCAACCTTTCTGCTCTGACCTGTTCTCCCTTAAGTAGCAACGCCCGCTTCAATCAAGAACAAAATTTAGCAATGTCCCAAAAAGAAACAATTATCTCCTAATTTTTAGGAGATTAGATTTGTTTTGATCTCCAAAACAAATCTCCTTCTCTAGCTAGAAATTCCCCACTGGAATATTCTCCGCAGCACTTTGAAATTCTTCTGATGCTCTCAGCAGGGCTACTAGGCCTTCTTGCCAAAGGCCCAGGTTGCTGCTGCTACTCGGACAGCTGTTGCAGCAACTTGAACAAGCTCCTACTATAGCATCCCCTGCTGTAGCTGCTCCTTGTTCACTTGTGCTGGTTTTGTCAAACACTACCATACTACATCATCAGAGTGCTTAAGCAGAAGCTATATCCCCGCATCAGCAACAAAGTATAATTTCAAGCTCCCTTCAAGAAACCAGTGAGCGAAGGGAAGAAGCTAGTAGTCGTTGACTCTCCCAGTGAAGGAGAAGAAGCTGAGTTAGAAGATACTGAGTCTGACGACTCCAGGGTTGCACCAATATCTCGGACAGAGCCATCAACAGCCAAGTCTGCACCCACTCCGTGATCCATTTCAGCAATGTCAGGGATTGACCATCGAGGGATATGGTTCAGAAATAAAAGAATTAACGGAACATGGGAAGTCATTAACCGCAGAACAATAGTCCCAGAAAAGTTGCTGGAAGTTGGGAGGTTCCGAATCCCCGAGGTGATTACTCTGCTAAGTGAGATAAACCTACTGAACTCTTTAACTGCTGCTAAGAGCTATAACTTACAGTTGGTCAAGGATTTCCTTGCAAATATTCTTGGAGATTTTGGAAAAGTAGATAGTTTAATGTATGGGGTTAGTGATCACGCCATCTGTGATCAATAAATTTCTAGGGATCCATGAGGAGCCAACCTACCAGCAAAAGTAAGATTAGACACGTTGGCTACTGTGCTCACTAGTGGACAATATAAAACCTGGGTGTCACACAACTTGGGAGCTGTTGAACTGACAACAAAATACTCCATTCTCTATTCGTTTGTTGTGAGAAATTGGATTACCAACTCACAGCGAGGAAAAGTGAGCAAAGAAATGGGCCAGCTGCTATTTAGCATTGGATAGAGGAAGGAAGTCAACCTTGGACAGATTATCTTACATCAAATCACTGCTCATGCCAACAATCCGAAATCCAACTTGAGCATTGGATTTCCCTCCTTGATATACCAGATCATGATCAGCTAGCACAAAGAGTTGGAAGCCGTCTCGGAAGGTTTGTCTGGTGCTCCTCAGTTGTTCCTGCTGGATCACAAGGTGTTCAAGGGTAAACACATAGTGGATGTGGAAGAAGGTGAATCGGCATTGGTGTCAGTACCTACAGATCCAGAGATGTTGGAGCACTTCCTAAGGCACATGCTCAGACCGTGGATGCCGCTCTACGAGAAAGAATGATCAGCCACCTCAAATCAAAGCGTGCATACCTAACAACAGAGGCCAAGAAGAATTGTATGCGACGAAAGCATATCAACATTCTCCTTCGTGACCTGGAGTATCCATATGCCAACAGCTCTACCCCTGCTCTGCCCCGTAAATGATAGAAACCCTTGGCATTTGTGCCAAAAAGGGGGAGAAGATTGTTGAACACTAAACTGAATTTGTTTACTTGCTCCTAGAACTGTTTACGGTTGATATATAGCTTTGATTGAGGAACTCTAAACTCAATTGTAATATTTGGAAGCAGTTGCCTAGCATAGATAGCAAGTTATTATGTCAGGTAGTTGCTGTATTTTTGTCACAATGTCAAGGGGGAGATTGTTGAGAAATGACATCCTTGACAAAGCTGCACAAGAAACTGCTACAACACTCCCTGAAGATTTGCAGCTGGAGCACAATCTGAAGACTGACAAAACAGCAACAAGATGCAACAACCAAGCACAAGAAACTGCTACAGCACTCTGTGGCCCACAATAGATGAGGCAAACTGGGCAACGGATAGTTGACAGATTCTGCTATAGCAACCCATGTTGATTTGAGGCTAGAGCAGAATGGGCAAGTGTGCATGGAGAGCGTGCAGAGAGGTGCTACTGTTATCTCAGAGGATCAAGGAGCTGTGCAAATGTCATCAAGAGATCAGTAGACGTCATCACACGTCGGGTAGTATTCCTTAAAGATAAGGTTTCTAAATTCCGGGATTAGGAAACCAAATCTCAACAAACTCCGTAAGAATCCTGCAGAAGATTCAAGTGATGCTAAGTGGCCCTGGGAACTAGAAGACAACAAGGATTCCAAAGTGGGTACTTGATGAAGATATAAAAGAAGGGCAGAGGCAGTTCTTTGGGCATCGATCGAGAAATCGAAGCAGAGAATACACACAACAAGAGTTGATATTGGAAGGCTGACAGAGTTGTGTTGTGCGTAGAAGAGATCAGAACTCGCTGAGTTTGATCTAGCATTGATTCTCATAATTTAATTGGAGTCTGGCTCGTTGAAGGATCAATTAGTTGCTTCGGAGAACGGCTTCAAACCAAGGGTGTTGCAGGCTGTTGGCAAGTTGATCGTTGCTACTCGATATTGACAGATGGTCATTGACAGAGGGGGAGCAAAGACTAGGTTTGCAGAACTCAAAGTGTGTCCGACTATTTGACAGAGTGTGTTAGAATAGTCATTGACAGAAGTTATAGCAACTCTGCTAGAGATTGTCCTACAGGATTCCGTCTACTACATATTGTAATGATAGGCTAAGTCTGAGCGTTAGGTCTGTAGCTGTTCTTTACTCGAAGTGTGTAGGTAGCACGAAGCGAGTCTGTGTGATAAGACGTCGAGCAAATCTGTGTGATCAGATTGTGATGAGGTTTCAACTAGGTGAGAAGTAGAGGTTAAACTAGCTAGGCCGAGTTTTGAGTCCTTTGTACTTCAAACCGAGAATAATGAAATCTTGAGGATCAGAGTATCCTCCCCAGAACTCGTGGAGTTTGATTCAGGACTAATTCGGAGTTCAACTGGAGCGCTGCTCGCTGAAAGAAAAGTTTGAGCTTGGTGATCAGCCGCGGACAGGCATTGTCACAGGCTGCGGAGCATTGATTGAAGCTACCTTGTAGTGACGGAGAGTGTTATTGATTGAGGGGGAGTAGAGACTGAGTTTGCAGAACTCAGGGTGTCCAAATTATTGGTGAACGTTGTCAAAATCGTGGTCGTAAAAATCCTAGTCCAATCACGATACGCAAACAATATTTATAATCCGAGTGGCTTCGGGTCGAAGCCAAGAGAAAAGCCTAGATTAATCTGAAGCTAGCTAGTAATGCTTAAGGTAAGTCTACTAAATAAAAATTGGGGGTTTTCCTCCAGGCAATGTATCTCTAGTAAATATTAAAGACAAGATTGAATTCGGTTGAAATAAAGCAATAAAGAAAACGTAGTCGGAATTCTACTTCACCACTATGTCATGCGATTATCAATACAAAACAGCAATTCATGCATAAGGTAATTTGATTGATAATTCTAGGCTAAAGTATAACGTATTCTAAATTCAGCTCTCGCTCCTTCTCTAGAATGGGAATGATACCTAAGTGACAAAATTCTCAAACTCTCGCTCTATTGAACCGTATATAACGAAAGTCTACTAATCTCAACCTCTCGGTCTATTGATAGTTAACTAAAGTCCGCTCTATGCTTAGCCTAATAGAATGCGAATGTCACTCTCACGCACAAACGCTATCTAAAATAAACATGCTTGATCTTCTAAACAACTTAAGTTCAATTCTCATTCCATCCCTAGGTGTTTTATCAGTTCATACTCATTCATGCGTTTCGTCAAACACTTGGTGTGCATAAAATTGACATGATGATAAAGCATGAAAATTTTCAATCAAAAACCTCATTTATAATAAAATTGCATATTTTGCATTACAATCTAACCTAAGAGATCCATAAGGATCTCCACTACTATGGGACTACTCACTCATGGTGAGTTCAATACATAACATAATGAAATTGTTCAACAAGGAAATGTAGAGTAGTAGAGAAGTAGGGAAAAAGTAAAGGGATGTTGTAGAATCTTCAATTGTTGATGTCTTCTCCGAGTTCTTGACAATTTTCTAAGTTGGCGATTTAGGGTCTTTTCCAAGAGAGGAACCCTAGACGCCGGAGGCACCCCAAGGCACACCATAATTTTTCCTATCTTTTTTCTATTTATATTTACCCGCCGTGCCCGAATCAAAAGTGATTCGGGGTAGCCTTATTGAGTTTATTCGTGCAGAGTGTCCGAAGCAAAGTCCTTAGTGTGTTTCATGGCTGGGAGGATCACTTTTGATTCGCCTAGGCCTGAATTCCTCTTGGACGAATCAACTTTCCAGTGCTTGAATGACCCTCTAAACCTTTGAATTACTTTTTGATGTAAACTACGAGTTGTATCTCTTTGAATTAGCTTTCCAACAAGCTATAGCACGTCTCAATCGGCTAAGACTCATGCGCTCGAAAGCCTTCGATAATGAATAGGTCAATCTGCCCACATTTGGTCTCTGGCGAATTCTTCTAGAGTCGTTTCTGATCCAGGTAGTTGGGAGGTTGATTTGACCATGGTTGCATGAATCACATGGAGCTAATTGAGAGGCACACTCTCATCATGATTCAGGAGAAGATTCCCATGAAGTGTAAGGATCCTAGTTCGTTTACCATTATTTGCGGTATGGGTGAGACTCTCATTCCTCAGTGTTTGAACCTAGGAGCATCGATAAATGTCCTCCCTTACTCTTTGTATTGCTCATTGAAACTTCTCCCTCTGAAATCTCTCGGACTTATGATAAAAGTAGGTGACAAGTCATTCAAATATCCCCGAAGATTGCTTCAGGACTTAACCATATACATATGGAATTATGTTGTCCTAGTAGATTTTTATGTCTTGTAGATGGATAGCGCCGAGGATAGAAGCCTTACATCTCTTATCTTAGAGCGCCTGTTCCTCATGACAACTAGGGCCTAGATAGACGTTGGTGATGGTTTATTGTCACTAAACATTGATGGAAATATGGTGGAGTTTGATTTTACAAAGATGCACATGACTCAAGGGAAGAAAAGCCGTCTGGCACCATGGAAACTTCCCTCACTAAGAAACTGGGCATTAATCAACCAAGCAGTAGTGCGCTCTCAGTACTCGTGGTGCCTAAAGACAAATCGATTGGGATTCAGAAGAATGCAAAGACGGATCCACTTAATCACTGGAGGAACAAACGAGGAACGATCCCATCCTACGAAAGCTTTTGAAGAAGACATCCTGCGTCCACAACATATCATCTCCGACCCTATGGCCAGTCAAATCTTGGAGGAGGTAGGTGGACACAAAGTAGGAAGTTTGACTTGTCACTCCCTTAGGATCCTATCATTTGATTGTTAGTGAGTTAACGTCAAGCCAAAGATGTAAAACAAAGGCGCTTAACGGAGGCAACCCGATTTCTTCACTTTTCATCATTTCCTTTTATATTTTTAATTTGCATCTTGTTTCACACTTTTATGACTAACTTTTGTCCAAGTGTAGGGTGGTAGTTGAACAGGACACGAGTTGACATTTAGTAAGCACCGCGCTTAGATAAGGAATGAACACTGCATGCATAGAGTTAATTTTCACATAGCGTGCGACGTTAACGTGGGTGTTGCACGTGGTGGCTCCTTACTTCATAGGGGAGTACTCACTCTCATCCTATCATCTTTACACTATCTGTTATGTCATGACTTATGTTCTTTCGATCACACTCTATGTTTAATTCAAGTTGTACTGTGAGGACACAACTTGTTTTTAAGTGTAGGATGTTGCAATGCATTTTCACTTCATTGTTGCATTTTGTGCATTTTACAAGTTGTTAAGAAAACTTGGTTTAGTAGAAATTTGTAGTATGGATGATGCTTATTGAAGTATTGTGATGCGAAAAATTAATACACTAATCCTATTTATTTTACTTGTGAAAATTGACCTTTACTTAACCTTGAATTTCTTTAATCAGTCCTTGAGGTTATCGAAATTGTGGCAGTAAAATTACTAGTACAATGACGATACGCAAATAATATTTATAATCCGAGTGACCTCGGATCGAACCAAAAAGAAAAGCCTAGATTAGTTTACAGCTAGCTAGTAACGCTTAATGTAAGTCTACTAAAGAAAAAAAATGGGGTTTTGTCCTCTAGGTTAGGTATCTCTAGTGAATACTAAAGAGAAGTTCGAATTTGGTTTGAAGTACGGCAATAGAGAAAATGTAGTCATAATCCTATTTCACCCCTAGGTAATACAATTAGCAACACAAAACGAAAATACATGCATAAGGTAATTTGATTGATCGTTCTAGGCTAAAGTATCATGCACTCTAGATTCAACTCTCGCTCCTTCTCTAGAATGGGAATGATACCTAAGGGACACAATTCTCAAACTCTCGCTCTATTGAACCGTGTAGAACAAAAGTCTCTTAATCTCAACCTCTCGATCTATTGATAGTTAACTCAAGTTCGCTCTATACTTAGCCTATTAGATTGCGAATGTCACTCTCGCACACAAAAGCTATCTAAATTAAACATGCTTGATCTTCTAAACAACCTAAGTTCAATTCTCTCGCATTACTACTTAAAGCTAGGATGAAAATAAATATGCGAGTATAATGAAAGCAAAGTAAATATGTAGCATAGAATCATGTTGTGAAGCAAATAAAAGCACAAACGCAAACCAAACACCCCACACTTAAAAATTTGCTTAGTTCCTAAGCAATAAAAAGTAAAAGAAGTAAAGAGAAAGTTTCGAAGGAACTTTTCTTCTGTGAAGGTAGCCAAATGCGCATTTGCCAATGTCCGTGAATGATGGTCTAATCAGTTGCTGTAAATCTAAAATTCAAAAAAAAGATTAGCGCAACACCTGAATTCACAAATTGAAATGACAAGCTATTACATATAAATCAATGTGAAACATATAGCTGGGCGAAAGATTGGAAAACAAATGCGCGACAATTCATACGATGAGTTTACTTAGATATACTCGTTTAAATCAAAAGTCAATGACTAGTGTATTATAGTGCTTGAAAAAGGTTTCGGACAAATGTGCCTAAAATCATAATTCCCAAAGTCAACCAATATTGCCCGAATCAAATGTGATTCGGGGTGCATATAGAGTGATTCTACCAGGCTGTGGTCGAATCAAAGCGATTCCGGAATGGTGGTCATGTTCCACAAATCAAACTTGATTTGGGCAAGGCAAAAAAAGTGATTCGACCAGTATTGGTCGAATCAAACTATCAGTGAGTAATGTGCCTATGCCCTGGTCGAATCAGACTTGATTCGTAGAGAGCAAAAATCGATTCGAAGCCTTTGGTCGAGTCAGTTGTCTAAGGAAAAATGCCAATTAAAAAAACTGCACAATTTCAAAAACTGTAAAAATGTCATAAAAAGATCGCGTCGAAGCGCGTCAAAACAAAATTCGATAAGTCAAGCAAATTACATAACAAAATACCAATACTAGTCACGACATACAAAGACGCAACCTAAACATCAACAGGTTACCCCACACTTAAAACTTCTGCATATCGATAATCAAACCAAAGGGGTAATTTGAGGGCACACAAACACAAAATTCCTTAAACCACCAATCAAACATTTGGCACACGGCGCAACACAAGTTCCACAACGATTCTATACTACAATCAAGTAAAAACAAAAGCATAAATACTCATAAACCTAGTTTAACGTCTTGGCTAAGACGTAGCCGATCCCCTTCTTTATGCCATGTGGAGAAGCGCCGAATTTTTCTCGAACTCTTTATCATCACCCTCCTCCAGATATATGGGTGATCATAATCCGATGGTTGAGGCAATGTATTCCCCAACCGGTCTTTCGTCTTCCTCTTGCGAACGAAGGGCATTTCCTAACTTCCTCGGGTTCGGTTGAGCCACAATTCTTACTGTTGGTTGATCCATAATTTATAGTGGTAGTTGATCAATGTGAATTTGAGGAGGAGGAGTATCAAATTCTAGCGTTGATGTGGAAGCTTGTTCTTGTGCCTTTTTTTTCACGAGCTCTGGTTTGCATTCAAACACCTACCAAACAATCGAAGAAACCGTCAGTAAGTGTGAACTTAAATCAAAGTAGGCAAGAATAGCACGCAAACACGCAATCACAATCAACAAAAAAAAGAAAAAAACTGAAGTAGACTAGCTGAAACAATACTAAAAAGCAAACTTATCTAAAGGGTAATCCCCGGCATCGGCGCGAATTTCCACGTTGTCGAAATTGTGGTAGTAAAAATACTAGTTCAATCATGGTACGCAAACAATACTTATAATCTGAGTGACCTCGGTCGAACCCAAGAGAAAAGCTTACATTAGTCTAAAGCTAGCTAGTAATGCTTAACGTAAGTCTACTAAAGAAAAACTGGGGTTTTGTCCTCTAGCCGAGGTATCTCTAGTAAGTACTAAAGGCAAGTTCGAATTTGGTTTAAAGTAAGGCAATAGAGAAAACGTAGTCGGAATCCTATTTCACCGCTAGGTAATGCGATTGGCAACACAAAACGGCAATACATGCATAAGGTAATTTGATTGATTGTTCTAGGCTAAAGTATCACACATCTAAATTCAACTCTCGCTCCTACTCTAGAATGGGAATGATACCTAAGAGACACAATTCTCAAACTCTCGCTCTATTGAACCGTGTAGAACAAAAGTCTCATAATCTCAACCTCTCGGTCTATTGATAGTTAACTCAAGTTCGCTCTATACTTAGCCTATTAGATTGCGAATGTCACTCTCGCGCACAAAAGCTATCTAAATTAAACATGCTTGATCTTCTAAACAACCTAATTTCAATTCTCATTCCATCCTTAGGAGTTTTATTAATTCATACTCTTTCATGCGTTTCATCAAACACTTGGTGTGCATAAAATTAATATGAGATAAAGCATGAGAATTTTTCAATCAAAAACCTCATTCATAATGGTAAATTGCATGTTTTGCATTACAATCTAACCTAAGGGATTCATAAGGATCCCTACTACTATACGACTACTCACTCATGGTGAATTTGAATCAAAACATAATGCAATTGTTCGTCAATAAACAATAAACAGTAAAGTAGTAGGGTTGAGAGTAGAAGGATGTCATAGAATCTTCGATTGTTGGTGTCTTCTCCTGAATCTTGACAATTCTCTAAGTCTCCTATATTCTCTGGCCTAGGGTTTCTTTTTAAGAGAGGCACACTCTAGGCGCCGGAGGCACACATCTAATTTTTCCATATCTTTTTATTTATACCCTGATTTTTTTACCGATTTACCCGCACTGCATGAATCAGGCTCATAATTTGATTCGACCATGGTTGGTCGAATCAAAGGGCCAGTAGCAAACAGAGATGGGCGAATCACTTTCTTTTAGGGTGAATCAATTTTGATTCGCCCAGGCCTGAATTCCTCTTGGGCGGATCAACTTTGCAGTGTTCAAATCTCACCCGTTTGACCCTTTAAACCTTCGAATTATGGTTTGATGACTCCTAAGTTGTAGCCCTTTGAGTTAGCTTTCCAACAAGATATGGCACGCCTCAATCGGATAAGAATCATTCGCTCGGCAAGCCTTCGACTATGAACATGTCAATCTGTCCAGATTTGGTCTACGGGTGAATTCTCCTTGAGTCATTTCTGATCCGGGAAGCTAAGAGGTTGATTCGACCAAGATTGGTCGAATCACATGTGATTCGTGCACCCATGGGCGAATCAAGTCAGCCTTTTGCTTAATTTTGCTCGTTTTTGTTCTCGATCAACCGGAATTCATCCGGATTTTCTTTGGGTCATTTCATATCATGTAATACACATTTTTAACCTGAAATGGATAAAGAAGGCATCAAACGACTTTATAAAATAACGGAACAAGCAAGAAGTAAAGGGAAAATACAGACAAATATAAGGTTATTTCTCTGTACATCAGTCCTTTAAGCTTGAATAATCAAGGGATGTGGAGTTGACAAAAATGTTCCAGAAAGGCTTGATTGAACATTCAGGTGACCAAAGTTCGAGTCGTATGGTTAAGTGGAAATCGTGGAGGATGGCGCTTTGGATCTTTAAGAAATTTTGAGGTTTACTCCGTCATATAAAAAATGAATATATGAAGTGGCGAGACTGGACAAACCGTCATATCTCTAGTCCGAAGTAACTGGGGGCAGGTGGTCATCCGCATTTTGGAGTTGCGTCAAAAAGGCAATGATGGGAACATATGTATGAGTCGGAGGCCCTATGAGGCGTGCCTGAAGGGATGGAGGGACCAAAAGTATTGATCAATGGACAAGATTGCCGGAGCACGATGCAATGAGGGAACCCATGGAAGATATCGCGGAATAATTTCTTGATTTCAACCATGAGGACAAGGTATCTTTTGGGATGGGAGTAATGAATGGGACCTTGATAGAGCCTATTTATATGCGCTATTTAGATCTTAACACTGTGCTTGTTTGCATTATTTTGTGTACAAGATTACTGGTTTTTTGGTATTTTTGTATTGCAGGATAAAACAGGAGCATAAGTCAGATGTGCGCTAACGGACGTTTCAGAGCGCAATGCACGACTGCGCGAAGCTAGCAGCGCAAAAGGAGATAGCTGTTTCGGACTACAGTGCGCAACCCGACTGCGCAAAGCAAGTAGCGCAGTCAGCTTGCGCAGAAGGGCAGAGTTTCTAAATATTGATCTCCTAGATTTGGGAAGTTGCTAAAAGTCTCTCGGGCCAAATCTAAGCATTCCTTGGGCTTCAAGACCACTATATAAGAGGAGGGAAGCTAGGGTTACAGAGGGAGAGAGAGCAGATAGAGAGAAGGACACTCGGCAGAAAAACACACGAGCTACTTCAGCCAGATTCTGCGCGAACCACCTGAGCCAGCCGAGAACAGCAACGCGCTATTGCGCCAACCTGCTACGTTTCTCTTGCTACTTTAGTATTTATTTATTATTGCTATGATGTTTGTTTCTAGCATGTCTAGCTAAACACAATGTATCGGTTGGGCATGATTCTATGAAGTATTTCCTTTGAGACTTGTTCTTAATGCTTGGTACATCTACTTATATTAATTCTATGGATATGGGTGATAATTAGTTGCGCGAATAAGGGAAGCCTTGAACCGCAATCTTATTCTAATCGCTAGTTATTGTATGTTAAACTAGTTGATAGCTTGACGGTGACAACTAGGAGTAACACATTAGGATACTCAGCTGCTACTGTGATAGGATTCGTGGCTGTTTAGACTAGTTTCAGGAATTAATAGCTCATGAACTTTGATTGGAACATGCGCGCACGTTAGGAAGCCTTGATCGGACACTAACTTAAGTAGAACTGCACTATAGATGTTTAGAATCGATGATAAGGGATACATTCATAGAGGATTGTCTGTACCGATACTCTTCATAGTCATAGTACTTAAACTCTACTGCCTACGCACGTATCGTGCAATTCTGCTGTCAACACTGTTCATTCCCGCACCTTCGCAACCCAACCACTCACAACCCCAATTTCGTAAGTTGTAGGTTGCTAGCTAAAACGAGTCTGCTTGCTCCTTGTGGGATCAACCCTGACTTAGCCGCTATACTAAGTGGAGAAGGAAGGATTAATTTGACGCGTACAACGACGCGCGATCAGACCTCGGGCAAACCACTCGGGTCGTGCCAAGGAAAGATCAACCTTTAAAAGTCACCCAGGTCGATCGAATCGCATACGGGCCCTCAAAAGTCATCGATCTGGATAACTTGGAGCAAGACGGGGCAAGGGAACGCAGGCTTACAGTGTCGGAGCATCTCAAGGCTAGGGTAGCAGACAGACTAAATTTGTTCAAGACCAAGGACACGGGCTACAGTAGGTCGAACAAGAATTGCTCGAGAGACTAGATCACAAGGCTGAAGACGTGGGCAGCTGGCCCGATCCGCTGAAGAAGCCTACTAATCAAGAGAAGTTTGCCCTAGCTGCACATGAAGGGGCAAGAGGGAGCCAAGGGACCATGGAAGATGAAGAACAAACTTATACCATCGAGAGCAATAAAGTAGAGCATTAAGGAGACCAACCAAAGGCCATTTGAAGATTATAAAAGAGAGACGTCCAACCATATTTTCATCATTCAATAAATTATTTGAGAAGTCTTTTAGTTATAGTAATCTTATGGTAGTCGGATATTTGCATTGGGCACAAAATTAGACCTTTAATACATAGATCAATGAGACATTATTTGTCTACTGCACTTTTGAACTTTTATCCAATCTAATTTCCAATTCCTATCAGCATCCAAACCCACACAAAAAAAATTGGGCTATTTTTTCGGCTGATGCGGCAAATGGCCTTGCTGACAAAACCCTGATTTGAACTTAAATCTGAATCGCAAAAGAAATACTAATAAACAAAAAATTGAGCGAAAGGCGAAGCGAATAGAAGAGAGAATCGTCAAAACCCTAGGGCGACGTCGAGCTGAGAGGTCAATAAGCGGTCTCCTCTCCAATCGCTCTCCGGCAGGTTGAGAAGGCGCGCATTCGATACTGTTTGTGTGCGCGTGGATGATATTATAATATAATGGGGAAGAATAAGAAAAAGAGAGCTTCGACCAAGTATTGGTGCTATTACTGCGATCGAGAGTTCGATGACGAGAAGATACTCGTTCAGCACCAGAAAGCCAAGCACTTCAAGTGCCATGTTTGTCACAAGAAGCTCTCCACCGCCAGCGGCATGGCCATTCATGTTCTTCAGGTTCATAAAGAGACCGTCTCAACGTAAATCTCTCGTTCTCTCTCTCTTTGTCGTTCTTAATGATTTAATTATGTTTCCTAGACTTTGGCTGCTTCTTGAGGGCTGTCCTTCTTGTGCAATTTAGGGATGTTGCATCTGAGATTTACCCAAATATCTTCTTATTAAACACTGTTCATATTGGAATTTCAAAGATAAGGAGTGCAACAATTCAATAGAGATTAGGTGGTGCCTCCGCTGTAGAAATTATATTGATTTAGAATTTCGTCTGTTTCAATGTAACTCTTTTGGGTCCCTTTTCTATTTGCTTCTGATTAAACTCTCTGTCCCAACTCCCCTCGTCTTTTTTGCTGGCATATCCTTGCTTTACAGTGTTTTTCATACTTCATCACATATTGTTGATTACTCCTCTACTTGTTATCTAACATAGTGTACATGGAATTCAATGCTGAGATGTTTCATTCCATTGGTGTCATTTCAGAGTCCCAAATGCAAAACCTGGTAGAGAATCTACTGAGATTGACATATATGGGATGCAAGGAATCCCTCCCGACGTCTTAGCTGCACATTACGGAGAGGAAGGTAAAATTGATTTAACAATAATTAGCTTTGACTTATTTGCACGTCAGCCTGGAGTATTATCATGTTTCATGCTTTACTTGGAGAAACATTATTTTACTTTTATTTTTCTCACCATCCTCACATATATGCTTATCTTTTTTCTTTTGTACCTCGTAAATACCTTATAGTGGTGTGATCCCTTGTATATTGCCCTCATTAATTATCCCACCACTTGTTCAAAATTAGCTTAGGATGGAATTTTATCATTGGACACCATTCTCTTAGTTCAACTATTGAATCTGATGCTTCAAGGTGTGGTGTGATAAAGGGTAGACATTACAGAGTAGTAAATTCTGAAAAAAAAATTCAGGATTGTTTTTTCTTATATGCTTTTTTAAACATTGAGGTTTATGTAATCCTGAACTTTAAAATTACTTGGTCTAACCTCTTTAATCAATATGATCTATTTATTTTCTCAGAAGAAGAAACCCCATCAAAATTGACCAGATACGGCCCACCCTCCCACCTTCCTGGTCCCATGGCTTCAGGATCTTTTCGTCTACCATATCATCCTCAGTCAGCTGCAGGGATGCTGCAGCCATTGTAAGTCCTAAGTCTAAACCATGTATTCCAGATCCTTGTGTCTGCATCTAATCTGTTCATTTGGCTATGGAGTTCTACATCAAAATTGTCTGAGTAACTTTGTAAAGTTTCTGCTGTGAGGTGCACAAAGATCAATTTTCTACTCTCAAACACTAGTGCTAAAGAATCGCATTGTTTGGTACTGCGTCCGTCAAAGCAGTTTACTGCTGGATTAATGACTCTTGCATTATATTATTTTGATAAACACTTTCTCATTAAGTATGTACTAAGAATATTTCTTGTATTCTTTTTAATTCTGAACATTCTAATTTCACATTGTATGCAATAAAGATATAACATTTGCTGGTGTATATGCAAATAGAGATATTATTCAGGTTTGTTCTTGTGGCTGATATGGTAATAAATTGTGCTAACCTAAACACATATTGACATTAACGTAAGACAATAAGGTGTGAATTTGGCAGAACTGAACTTGAATATTTTTGTAGTAATCAGTGCAAATAAAATGTGAGTAGACACATCTTTAGTTTGGATATACACTATCTCAATATTTATGTGCTTAGAATATTTATACATTCCTTTCGATCCTGTCAGCTGTCTTACTACTGATCATTGTATGTTATTTTTTAAAGCACATGCGTGCTCTATAAAAATATGCATGTATCATCTAAACGTTCTCTATTAATTTGATTATTGTTATGAAACAGATTCAATCCTGCAGTACCCAGACCACCAATTGGTTGGCCCATGCCACCTCGACCTCAGCCTTGGTTGCAGCCACATTCTTCAGGTCATCTCCCAGATTCAATGGGGGCAATTTCTATGCCGTTGTTCCCTGTGCAAAACGTGCAGCCCCCTGCAGCTGCAATCCCTGCTATGCAACCTTCACTGCCAACAGTTCCTCTTGGTCCCCCTTTATTTGCGTCTATTCCTGTCTCTCAACCTCTTTTTCCTGTTGGTTCCAGTACGAACTTGCCTACTCAAGGTTCACCAATGCCTTCTGGTAGCATCCCATTAAGCTCTCCAATAAGCAACTTCAACGGCACAGGTATGTGAAGATACCTATCCGTCAACATCGATTTTAGCATGAATTTATCTGAAATTTTCCTCTGGAAGTTGACAATCCAAGTTCATTGTTGCATTTCTTTGTTTCTTAATCTGTATCTGGCATGAAAAAGTACTCATTCATATATTTTGTTCCACTCAAAGTTGTAAGATATTAGATAATCACACTTCGAGGCTAGTCGTAGGACCCTTTAACTGATAATAAACTACATATGTTAGGTTGCAGTATCTAGAGAAAAACATGATAATAAGAGGGAAAAATCTTTTTTTTTTTTTTTTGTTTACCATTCAACAAAGGGCATGTTGACGGCATGTGCTGGACATAGAGTCAACGATCTGTTGCACTGGATTTGCATATTCATATGATATGACTGCCTTTTTGTGGCTGTTACAAAAGCTGTTTTATAGTTTTGCATTGGTAGTGTTAAATAGATTTTCCTAGTTACAAGTGAAGTATATTACAAGAACGTAAGTCAGTGAAATCTGTGGGTCATCTACAGTAAGTTACCTCTATGCAGATGTTGTATAAACCCTATGATTCTTATAATATCTGGTTATATTGTAGGTAGTGCTGTTATGAATATGCACTCATATGCATCTGGCCCAAACACTGGTGGCCCTTCAATAGGACCGCCTCCTGTTATTGCAAACAAAGCTCCTGTTCTCAACTCATCAGCAAATGAAGTGTATCTAGTTTGGGATGATGAAGCAATGTCCATGGTCAGTTATTTATATTTCATCTTCAATAGTTATCTTTTATTTGACCTACATAACTGTCCTAGTTACTTTTTCTATTTCAGGAGGAAAGAAGAATGTCCATACCTAAGTATCAGGTGCATGATGAATCTAGCCAGGTAAGTCTCTAAATGATTGTAAAAGTCATGCTAGTTAGATGAATTTGTTTAGGTAGGCATTTTTATATACTCTTTATTTTATTTTATATGATGTACAAACATGCTTCAGTTAATCCATGAGTTAGTTTCTGTGCCCATTATTGCTGGGCATGCTGGTAAATACTCTTGACCTCACAAGTGCCATCTGTATTACGGTCAGCAAGAAAAGGTATTTATGCTACTATTCTGTTAGATAATAATTGGCTTTGGACGAGTAGTCTGCAGCGGGGACAACTCTAGCCTTTTGCCCGCAACAGTATGTATATAAGTTTTGAAAGTATTTTTTCATATGATTTTTAATCAGTCTCCTTCGTTGGTAAATGCTTCAAGGTACATGAGTTTGAATTTCAGTTTACACAGAGTAAAAACTTTCAGTTTCTTTTTTGTATTAGCTTTGGGTATTTGATCATCAGCCACTTGATGTTTGGTTCAGGTCCAGCTTTTGTTGCATCATTTTTGCTCTCTTATTGGAGTCTTCTCTATTTGGCTGTTCATGGTATCTGTACTGGTGTATAATGAGTACAATGGTTTTCACTGTATTTGTGGTTGATTTTTTTCTTACCAGATGAGCTCAGTTGATGCTGCAATAGATCGAAGGATACTGGAAAGCAGGCTTGCCCATCGGATGACATTTTAGGCTAGATGGTTACTGTGTCTTGCATTATGTAATCAGGTTTGGACATGATGATGAAGTGTTGGAAGTTGATGGGCTGATATTTTTCAGCTTTTTTCTTTGGCTGGTCTGAAGTGTCTGGGTACTTGGAGGCCTTAATGTTTTTGTTGAAATGCTACAAGGAATCATTCAACAAGGTGAGTGGGCTCAGAGACTCCTCCCAAACTCCTAGTTTCCTGGCCCTGAAGAAATCATGCATAACAATCAGATATTTGCAGATGGTATTCCCTATCATATGGGTCATTTATATTGTTTTGCCTGTTGAAAACTTTGTTTCCCATCCGGGATTTAATGATTATGATTTTGGGTAGAACAGGGGTTTGTGTCGAAATTGAATTTACTTAAATCAACATAATTTCGGTATATTATTAGATTATTGTATTTTCAATGTCTTTTGCAGCAAAAAAGTTATTTCATGATTTGACAAAATCATGTTAAGCATGCAAGGGGCTTTTGTATTGGCGTACCCTTTGAATGGAATGTAAGACTATGTACAATAGTGTTTTTTTTTTTCAACACCCACTTTTTTCAATTTCAACATTTCATATCATTTTCTCTCTCTTCCACTTAATAATTCAATATACATTCAATTTTACACTCTCCAAAAATTTTGTTTAATAAAATTTAACACTCTATCCCATCACTTTTTATTTCATATTCTTATTTATTTATAATTACATAAGATAACAAACAGAAATTATAGTTAAATTAAAATAGTAAACGCTTAAGTAATTTATCTTTCTCATATTTTTTTAAATTTGATAGGTTTTGGTAGATGAAGGGGTAATTAGTAGAGTTTTGAGTATTGAAAGGATTGTTGTTGGGATCAATTTCACTAAAATGATGCTCAAAACGCAAAGTGATGAGTTTATAGAAGGATGATAAAGTAACGATGTTGGAAAAAAATATATTTTTCTTTCTGTGTCCAAAATCAAATGAAACAAGTCTCTATTTATAGACAAAATAAAATGATAAATTTTGGTACAAAAATATTTACAATGCAATAATTGAACTCAAATAAAAATATCTAGAAAAATTGCATTAATCAATCAAAATAAAACATGTGGCAACCATATAACTCTCTCAACATGTTGAATTTATTCAACATTAATTAATCCACATATATTACACTCATTCAATAGTTGAACCTCATTTTCAACACCCAATTGTAAATAGTTTAAGGAGTATGTTGAATATAAAAGAAGAAAACAAATGATTGGAATTTTTTAAATTGGATGTTATATTGTATTAGTTGCTTTGGAAAGCCAATTCATATTCTCTCACAAAATCACTTGGTTAATTGGCTTATGTCTCTTTCTTAGAGCTATTAGTAAAATGGGAAAGAAAAGTCAGTTGATATGTTAAATTTAAGTTATTTGACAACAATTAAAACTCACTACCATGTCATCCTAGACTATTGAATCGATTAGACTTCTCAAAAGGCATACCAAAATTAGGGTTTCATATTGGAACTATAACGGCATCTTTTCGCAGCATGAAATCCGATAAGCTATTTTGACGCTCCATTTCATATGCCCTACACTCGATATACACACATATCAACTTATGTCATCTAAATCAACAACATAACATAATCCCTCCCTATCCGTCTATGCACACAACTCTTCGTTTTTATATAACAAGCCAAACGACATGCTTCCTTTCAAATAAGTGCTGCCTGCCTGCCTGCATTTGCTAATGCCAAGGATCAGCCATGAACAAGCATACCACATACATTAAATCAAGCCTTCCAGCCAACGGTAATATACATCTTACTTTCAATCATTTTCTTGTACCCAGTTGCATATGCTTTGATGTTGTCCCTCCAACCTAGCACTTCAAAAACTTTGTTATAGTTCACTCCTTGTTGTTGTGCATAACCCTTCACCAATAGTCGAGCTTGAGGGATTTGTAACGACCGGGCGTCGCTTGACTTGTTATGGGCGACGCCTAACGTGAGGCGTCGCGTGTCTCACTTTTGCGACGATGTCTAATATTTTGAATGACGCTATCAAAGAGCACTCAGATGTCGTTTACTTCACATGAGGCGACATCTGAAGTAAGTTATCGATTGACTAAGTTTGAGGCGAGCATGACTGTTACAGTCTTCATTCCCATAAAAAGAGAAGCATTTCTCTTCATCTGGCACATCAAAAACAACACCAAAACTATCAATCCTCTCTTGGAGTTCAATAACCGGATGTTTTTGGATTTTATTCTCTGAGTTTGTCTTCAAGTTATGATGATAGTGAAAGACACAAGTCAGTTAACTGGAGCAAGTTCTTTGGTGCAAGAAGAGTTGCGCTTGAGTTGTTGTATCTTGGGAAGCGATTGTTGGAAAAAATGGTATAAATTTGTGAAGAAAATGGTGGTGCAACCCCATTTTGTGAGCTGATGCTTGAAGGTCATGGCGTCACCTAAGTTTATTTCTAGTGATAATGGAAGATACAAGAAGTTCGAGGAGGAAGTTCTTTAGTGTAAGAAGATTTGCTCTTGATTTGTTATATCCTGGGAAACTCTAGCTTTGTCAAACTTCAATAAACAGTCATTTATTTATTTGTATTATTTAAAGAAATTTTGATATTCGCATGCACTAAATTTGACAACAACGATGACCTAGAATTCCATTATCGAAGGAATGCCAATAATGCTTTAAGAAGATCATCGGACGAGCCTGAAGTCCCCTTTTTTTTCATTTTTGTTAAACTCTTATTTAATTTCATTCACCTTATTTTCCTTATTTTTATGTGAACAATTGTTGTTAGATACACCAATCATAAAGCATTATTTTAGGATAAAGGAAATTTAGACCATGGACATTGATAATGTCCCAGGTGCTCCTAGAGTGCAGGAAAGACCTAGTGTTGTGCCAGGGCTTATTTCAATTATAGCCACGGCCGGGAATAGATATGCGGGTCTAGTTCAAGCAAGAGTGTTACACGCATGTCCTTCGCAGAGATGCCAGACGAAAGGCTTGAGAAGTTCACTAGGTCAACCTTCAAGAGATGACAACAAAATATACTCTTGTACTTGATGACCTTCCGGTTGGCTTGGTTTTTTTAACCGAGGATGCTCCTACTCTTATGGAGAAAGAGACCGCCCCTGAGGTTCACATGGGGTCCATCGCATGGAATGACTAAGATTTTGTTTGTCGAAAGTAGATGATGAACAACATAGGTGACTTGCTATACAATTTGTACAAAGCCAAACGCCTCGATAAGAAGCACTGGATCACAAATATAAAACTGCGGATGTGGGCTCCAAGAAATACATTGTGGATTGCTTCCTCGAGTTTCAAATGGTGGATTCAAAGACTATAGTTAGATGCAAGACTTGTAGCTGATCATCCATGAGATTCATGCTGAAGGGATGATGATTAGTGAATCACTTTAAGTTGCCTCGATTGGAAAACTAACTTTGGGATGGAAGGACTTCAAGACCTATATCAAGCATAAGCGAAAGGAGATGAGTTTTGAAGAGGACAAATGAGGCTCTGACAGAAGGTTTAAGACACCTCCAAAGAGAGCTAACTTGGTAGAGCACGATGGAAGCTCAAAGCGGAAGGAACCCTCAGACAAGATTGGGCCCAAGGTTAAAGATTTCAAGATGAAGCAACAACCCAAGTTTCCGGATAAATGTTTCAACTATGACAAAGATGGTCATAGAGCGGCTAAGTGTCCAACACCACTAAGGAGAAAGAAGAAGATAATCAACACGGTAGAAGTTGATGAAAATGTTTCTGATGGCAGTGATATCCGACCTGAACTTAGTGGACTTTAAACCAAAGGAGTGGTGGCTGGATACTGATGCAACCCGCTACATAGGCTTGGACATGAAAACCTTCTCCACCATAAAACTGATAGAGGATATAGAAAAGTTTTATATGGGCAACTTGGCAACCTCTGAGATCAAGGGGGAAGGGCACAGTGATCCTGAATTTGACATCACGAAAGGAGCTTAAGCTTGCAGATGTTCTCTATGTGCATGACATACGAAATAATCTAATTTCTAGGACACTACTTGATAGTTATGGCTTTCGAATGGCCTTTGAGTCCTAGAAAGTAGTCCTCACTAAGAGTGTAATGTATGTGGGGAGGGATTATGAAATTTGACTACGCCGCTGCTCTCGAGTTACGACTTGTGGATGATGTTGCAGCATGGCAGTGTTTGACAAAACTAGCACAAGTGAACAAGCAAGTGAACAAGATGCTGCTACAGCCAAAGTTCAGCACAAGTGAACAAGCATCTGAACAAGGAGCAGTTATAGCAGGAGGAAGCTTTAGCAGGAGCTTGTTCAGAAGAGCTGTAGCGTCTGTCCGTGCAGCAGCAATCTGGGTTTTGGAAAGAAGGTGTGGCAGTCCATCTAAGAGCTTCAGGAGAGCTTCTAAGTTGCTGAAGAGAATATTCCAGTGGAGATTCCTAGCTGGAAAAGAAGATTTGATTGTGGGAGATTTGAATCTCAAATCAAATCTAATCTCCTAAAAATTAGGAGATATTGATATTGCTAAGGGAATTGCTAAATCCTAATAATGATGGCAGTGGGCACGCCTACTTAATGAAGTCTCTTCAAAGCAAGAGGGTTGATCGAAGAAGAGAGCTGAAAGCGACAACACACAGAATTCCGAGAGAGTAATTTTGGTGTGCGGACAAGGTCTTCGATTATCACCAAGAGCAGAGCGTGAGCGCAGAGCTGTGGTGACAAAAGCAGAGGGTGATCAGGACTTGTGTAGTCTGATCTAAGCTTGATCGGGAAAGCCAATTCAGAGCAGTAGTGCTTATTGGTGATCAAGGGCAGCCGAGGAAGAACTGACGAGTGAGTGACTCGGTCGAGTGTCTGGACGACAGTGCTTGCTAGTGACAGGAGGGGGTGTATTCCAGAGTGTGCAGCGCTCGTGGAATCATTCGAACTGCTCAGCAGAAGGCTTGGAGCGACGCGGACAGTTTGTGCATCAGCTGTGTGCTACAGCAAATGCTATAGCAACCCTGCAGAATCTGAGTATTGTTTAGAATAGGCTGAGTTTCGAGGAGACAGTAGCTATTCTAGATAGATATCAGTAGAGGGTGTGCAAACACAAGTCAGAGCCTGTTCTGATTGTGTATGTGGATCCACTTGTGGTTGAGTAGCATAGGTTGCGTGGGTTGTAACCGTGTGTACTTGGAAACCTTGAGATTAGTGGATTGAGGACTGAGAAGAGTCCTCCCCAGACGTAGGCAATTTGGCTGAACTGGGTGAACAAATCTGTCCTTGTTCTTTCCTGCTGAAATAGTTTCCGGGTGAACAAGAGTGTGCTGTAGCAACTGCTTGTTCACAAATCTGTTTATCAGAGGCGTTGCGAATTTCAATTGGTATCAGAGCGGGAGCTCAACACACAAAGTAAAAGATCCTACATCGCCTCTGAAGAAGTCAAGGAACAATGAAGGAAGGACAGAGCACGAGCAGACCTCCATTGTTGGAAGAAAGCAACTATGGATATCGGAAGGCTAGGATGAAGGCCTTTCTCAAAGCCACTGATGAGAATACCTGGAGAGCTATCGTGGTCCAGTGGTCTCCTCCGATCACCATGGATGAACAGGGAGTTACACGGATAAAACCTGAAGAACAATGGACTGCTTAAGAGGGAGCTGTAGCAACTGGTAATTCAAAGGCTCTGAATGCTATCTTTGCTGCGGTTGGTGCTAACAATTTCAGGTTGATATCAAACTGTGATATGGCCAAGCAAGCTTGGGAAATCCTACAAACTCCCCTTGAAGGAACTGATAAAATAAAGCTGTCAAGATTACAGATTATTGCTACGCAGTTTGAAAATTTGAGAATGCTAGAAGAGGAGACGATCACCGAGTTTAATGCGAAACTGTGTGACCTGGCAAATGAAGCCCATGCTCTTGGAGAACCTATTCCTGAAGAGAAGCTGATTAGGAAGGTCCTCAGATCGTTGCCCACAAGATTTGACATGAAAGTGACCGCCATTGAAGAAGCTCAAAATTTCAGACACATGAGGCTGGAAGAATTAATTGGATCGTCAAACAGTTTGAGATGAAGTTAATCAAAGTAGATGCTCCCCTCAAAAACACTGATGTTGGATTGAAGGCTGAAACGGATGCAAAGAAACCCTCTGCTGATGATCAACTGGGTCTGCTGGTAAAAAATCTAGGAAAGCTCTTGAAAAACATGGGAACAAGGTCAGAGCAGACCTCAACCTCTCGAAGACAATCCAGAAGAGGTGGAGGAAATCAGAGAAAGAGCAAAGAACCTGCTAAAGAGGAAGAAGAAAAGAAAGAAAGAAGAAAAGGGATTCAGTGCTGGAACTGTGAGGGATATGGACACAGAGAAGCGGAGTGTCCCAACAAGTAAGCCAAAGACTCTTACAAGAAAGACAACAAGTGACTAATAGCAACATGGAGTGACTCTGAGGAAAGCGATGAAGAAAATGTTATTGTGTTAGCTAGTGTATCCTCTTATGAATCTGAAACAACAATAAAAAATGAGTTCAATTCTGGGATTGATGTCTCAGATAGCAAAGAAGAAGATGACTCCACTCACAACATGTTAGAGAATCTGCAAGACATTCTTCGTCAATGTGAGGATGCCCTGAAGGTAAATCAAGCTTTAAATGACAGAGTCAACCATCTGGAAGAAGAGAGGGAGGAGTTGCTTGAGAAATTGTCAACACTCAGTAGACCAGTCATCCTACAGAAGAAAGGAGAAGCTGCCTTCAAGAACCCTGCTGTTAGTATTCCTCCAACAATCGATCCTCAAAAAAATATACTGATGAAATTCTGTCCTATCAACGTTTTGGAGGAGGAAGAATGGGCCTAGGATATACAGGTGAGGAAACCTCTGGTAAACCAGTCTTTGTTAAGGCTGTAGAAACAAAGGAAATTGAGGATAGTGAAGAAAAAGGTGGACTCTGCTAGAAACTGATGGAGGAAGAATTAACTGTCAATCTGAACCAGGAAGTGCTTCAGCAACCACTGTATCAACCCCCTGTATCAAATGCCCATCTTCACAAAGGAAGCAATCCACAGCCCTGTGGTAAGGAGAAAGGCCCTCAAAGAAAATATTTCAGCTTGCAGAATCCTCTGATGCACAGAAGGGTTACCAGGACCAGGGGTAACTTCAGAAGGAGGAAATCTAAGCTCAACGATCACTGTCAGATGTTCTACACCTCAGCTTATCTTGGCAATCTTCATCAACGATCAGAACTGAAATGGAGATTCAAAATAATAGAGAAACCAGCGCACTGGGATGGAGCAAGCAAACGAGTATCAATGAAAACTCAGATATGGAAACCCAAAGGCAACAAACTGAAAAGCAACGGGGTTGAAAGTCCGAAACTGTGGAAACTCAAATGTGAGAAGTGAACAGACCAGGAACTTGAGGGTCAGAAGAGGGGGAAATCAAGACAAACTCAAGTGTGGGTAAAGAAACTATTATTAGAGTCTCACGAGAATCCTCCCTACAAAGGTGTCATCCAGGATGCGTAGGAGAACCAGCTCCTGCCTGCTATAGCAACCTGGCCCAACGAAGCTTGTTCAAATAATCTGGTTGCTAAAAATTGAGAAAGGCACATGCAGGGCACGTGAGCCCAAAATCTCAAATAAAAGGGAAAAAGCAGCGGGTAAAATCAAATTTTTAGGGCTCGTTCTGGTGAAGCTTCCCCCAAATCGCACATTCAGATCAACCTTCCTCTTCTGCTCGAACTCCTCCAGCTATCATCTGACAATTGGTGAAGACTCGCGTACTAAGAAAAATCTGGCTGCAGCACGGCAAGGCAGGACTGAAAGGAGGTCTTAGTTCCGCAATGAAGCCCCTACTCAGCGGTTAGACTTGGTGGTCTGGGAGCCCGCACCTCTGCCTGTGTCTCACAACGCTCCTTCTCCTCAAGAAGGAACCTCGCTGAAAAGGAGGCGTCTAGTCCGTGATGTGGATCCTACCTCTAGTGCAGCAACAGTGGATGAAGAGGAATCACTTGAAGAGGCCTCAAGATAAGTACAAGCTGCAGAGGATGTGGTGGCAGGTCGCACTGAAGAGAGCTGCAGATCACTTGAGAAGGGGAGGAGATGGAAGCTGAAGTGCTTGAACAAGAATCTGCTGCAGCACATCCTCCTCCTCCCTCGGAAAAAGGAAAAGCTCCAATCATCATTCCTGATTCCAGTAGTGAAGAAGAGGAATCCAGTAAAGAAGATGAGTCCAGTGAGGATGCTACAGGAGAACCTTCCGAGAGAAGACATGTGGTTCTGAAGCCCAGTGAAGAAGATGACACTGTTGCAGTCACTGTCGGTGGAATATGGTTCAGAAACAAGAACGCCTCTCAATCCTGGAGCTCAGTAGAGAGGAAGCACATTGTGACAGAGAAGAGACTGGACCTGGACAAATACAAATCTGCATCCATTATTCAGCTTCTTACTGAGGTAAATTTACTCAAGTCCCTCACTTACCCGTACAGATTCAATACGTCATTAGTCAGGGAATTTATAGTCAACATGGAAGAAAAATTTGGTGAGAAAGAAGGGGATGTTTTTCGACAGAGCTGGGTCCGGGGTAAGAAAGTAGTAATCACCCCTGAGAAAATAGATGAATTTCTTGAGATAGGCAGTGATGCTAGAGAGCCCACAAATGTCAAACAAGAGGTGTTGGCTAGAGTCCTCACGGGAGGAGTGTGCTTGTCTTGGGGTGGACCAAATCTCAGTGCTGCTGAACTCACCTCCAAAAATGTCCTGTTGTACAACCTGGGCATTAGGAACTGGATTCCCAGCTTCTACAGGGGAAAGGTTAGCAGGTCCTTTGCTAACCTTCTACACTCGCTTGGGAAACAAAGAAGAATTAGCCTGGGTAGTGTGATGTTTCCCCTGGTGGCTGCTCATGCTGGCAGTGCCTCCTCCAGCAAGCCCATTGTGTTACCCTCCCTCATTTATGGAATGATGGTCTCTTAGCATCTAGAACTATGTGAGATTACTGAGGGGTTGTCCGAGGAGCTGCAGGTATTTACAGTGGATCACAAACTCTTCAAAGGAAAGCATGTAGTGGACATAGCCCATGAGGATCCTCTCTGGGTTGGTTCTTCAGCCCCATCCACTCTGGAGGAACCGCTTCCCCCTGCCGCTTCTATCGAAGCAACCCTCCATGCCATAATTGTAAGCCACCTAAGATCTGAGCTGCTCGCTTTGGAAGCAGAAGCAAAGAGACGGGATGCTAGACGCGGTCAAATCAGAAGTCTGCTTAGAGACTTGGAATTTCCGGAGGATGGAGGACAGGTCCCTTGAGCATCTGTGTCAAAAAGGGGGAGAGCAAGAAGCACACCACTGATGAACATTTTTTTTCGCCCTGCGTGGCTTAGCTAAGGCCGGATGTGGCCATTACTCTTGTTCTAAAAATATTTTTTTTGTAGTAAGTTCTTTTTTTTTTCTTTCCTGTTCATGGGAGTGTGCATCAGTGGCCTAGGGTTTTGTCAAAATGCCAAGGGGAAGATTGATGTTGCAGTATGGCAGTGTTTGACAAAACCAGCACAAGTGAACAAGATGCTGCTACAGCCAAAGTTCAGCACAAGTGAACAAGCATCTGAACAAGGAGCAGCTATAGCAGGAGGAAGCTTTAGCAGGAGCTTGTTCAGAAGAGCTGTAGCGTCTGTCCGTGCAGCAGCAATCTGGGTTTTGGAAAGAAGGTGTGGCAGTCCATCTAAGAGCTTCAGGAGAGCTTCTAAGTTGCTGAAGAGAATATTCCAGTGGAGATTCCTAGCTGGAGAAGAAGATTTGATTGTGGGAGATTTGAATCTCAAATCAAATCTAATCTCCTAAAAATTAGGAGATATTGATATTGCTAAGGGAATTGCTAAATCCTGATAATGATGGCAGTGGGCACGCCTACTTAATGGAGTCTCTTCAGAGCAAGAGGGTTGATCGAAGAAGAGAGCTGAAAGCGACAACACACAGAATTCTGAGAGAGTAATTTTGGTGTGCGGACAAGGTCTTCGATTATCACCGAGAGCAGAGCGTGAGCGCAGAGCTGTGGTGACAGAAGCAGAGGGTGATCAGGACTTGTGTAGTCTGATCCAAGCTTGATCGGGAAAGCCAATTCAAAGCAGTAGTGCTTGTTGGTTGATCAAGGGCAGCCGAGGAAGAACTGACGAGTGAGTGACTCGGTCGAGTGTCTGGACGACAGTGCTTGCTAGTGACAGGAGGGGGAGTATTCCAGAGTGTGCAGCGCTCGTGGAATCATTCAAACGGCTCAGCAGAAAGCTTGGAGCGACGCGGACAGTTTGTGCATCAGCTGTGTGCTACAGCAAATGCTATAGCAACCCTACAGAATCTGAGTATTGTTTAGAATAGGCTGAGTTTCGAGGAGACAGTAGCTATTCTAGATAGATATCAGTAGAGGGTGTGCAAACACAAGTCAGAGCCTGTTCTGATTGTGTATGTGGATCCACTTGTGGTTGAGTAGCATAGGTTGCGTGGGTTGTAACCGTGTGTACTTGGAAACCTTGAGATTAGTGGATTGAGGACTGAGAAGAGTCCTCCCCAGACGTAGGCAATTTGGCTGAACTGGGTGAACAAATCTTTGTCCTCGTTCTTTCCTGCTGAAACAGTTTCCGGGTGAACAAGAGTGTGCTGTAGCAACTGCTTGTTCACAAATCTGTTTATCAGAGGCGCTGCGAATTTCACTGGAGTTACAGCTTCTACTGTAGCACTGTTTGTATCTTCCTCCAAAAATTATGCTTCTTGCGAATAAGAAAGAAACAAATAATTTGTTCACTTGGCAACCTCTGAGATCAAGGGGGAAGGGCACAGTGATCCTGAATTTGACATCAGGAAAGGAGCTTAAACTTGCAAATGTTCTCTATGTGCATATGACATATGAAATAATCTAATTTCTAGGACACTAATTGATAGTTATGGCTTTCGAATGGCCTTTGAGTCCTAGAAAGTAGTCCTCACTAAGAGTGTAATGTATGTGGGGAGTGATTATGAAATTTGACTGCGCTGCTGATCTCGAGTTACAGCTTCTGCTGTAGCACTCTCTGTATCTTCCTCCTAAAATTATTCTTCTCACGAATAAGAAAGAAACAAATAATTTGTTCACTCAGTTCGGCAACTTGCCTACGCCTGGGGAGGATCACACTCCGATCCTCAAGATTTCACTATCACGGTTTAAAGTACAAAGGACTCTAACCTCTACTTCTCACCTAGCTGAAATCTTTTGCTCAGTCTAACCCCTTAGACTAGCTAGCAGCCTAGTCACACAGAATCTCTTCGTGCTACCCACACACTTCTAGTAAAGAATAGCTACAGACCTAACACTCAAGACTTAGCCTACCCTATTACAATATGCAGTACACGGAATGCTTCAGCACACTCTGTATCAGAGTTGTTGTAACTTCTGTCGACAGCTTATCTAGCACACACAGCCACACTGTCAGGCTCTCTATCTGAATTCTTCCAACTCAGATGTTGCTTTCCCTTGATCAATGACCGTCTGTCAATGTCAGGTAGCCACAATCAACACTCCAACAGCCTGCAACACCTCTGGTTCGTAGTTGTTCTCCGAAGTTTCTATTTGATCCTTCAACGAGCCATGCTTCAATTGAATTCTGTGGATTAAACCTCGACCAAACGCAGTAAGTTATGATCAACACTACACACAACACCACCGCAACTCTACCTTCCGTGATTGACTCTTGAGCTTATGGACTTGCCCTTAGCAAGCATATGTGATTGATTTGACAAAATTTTTGTGCTAGCGACGCTTATCTTCATACTACTTGCATAGGAAATTGAGCGGAAATTTGAATTTGACGAATGCTAGGTTGACATCGATTCTATGAACATTTATTATCGCATTGAAGTGAATGATCCTTAGAGTTTGCGTGAAGTGAATGATTTGCACAACTCTATTATTATTTGAGGTGATAGTGAACTACTTGCTTAGCTAGCTATATTTGGATTTTGAACTCTCATGGATGATTGCAAATGGGATTTGTGAGTATTCCTTTTCTGAAAACTCTCACGAGACTTCAACTCGTCCGCTAGGGTAACCTAGAGGTTTAAAGGCTTGATGCATACGCTAAATGCATTCGTGATTCCTACGACAATGAGTTAGGAGTAGATTAATTTTCTTTGTTTAAGTTTTCTTTAGTTAGGTTACATGAGTAGGAGGTTGATGTGTTTCATGTGCGTAAGATTTGCTACGTGCTTTGATATTGCCATATATGATCTAGCATCTTACTCTCCGCTTGACTTATGCACATATTTGTTCGGGACGAACAAGACTTAAGTGTGGGGTGTTTTGATGAGCGGACAAATGACCTTATATTTGTCCATATTTTCCCCTTACTTCTTGTTTGTTCCGCTATTTTATAAAGTCATTTGATGATTTCTTCGTCCATTTCAGGTTAAAATTATGTATCTCGCAATGCGAAGTGGACCGAAGAAAATCTAGGCGAATTCCGGTCGATGGAGATCAAAAGAAGAAAAGCTGAGCAAACTGCCGAAGTGATTCGGCCGAATCACTAGTGATTCGCCCACCAGCCTGACCGAATCACCCTCAGCTGCACGAATTGACCTGATCCGGGGAAGTCCTGAAGATTTGACCGAATCACATAATGGGTGTGACCGAATCAATGGTGATTCGGCCTGGACTAGTTGACTCGCCCGGATCAAAGAACTCGGGCAAATTGGAACTCTCTGGAAAGTTGACTCGCCCGAGTCAGTTTTGCCCGAATCAGTTTAGCTCCACAAGACGTTTGACCGTATCAAAACAAAGACGTTTGACCGAACCAAAGGTGATTCGGCCAAGATAATTGATTCGCCCAAACTCAAAACACCACTGAACAAAAGCTTAGAGCGAATCACATGGACATTGACCGAATCAAGTGATTCGGTCACTTCGGTCACTTTGTGGAAAACTTCAAAGAGTATAAATAGAAGGAGATAGAAGTAAAGAAAAGGAGCTTCCACATTTTCTCAACCCTAGGCGACTGGAGCTCGGAGAAGACCAAGCTTGGGTGAAGAACCAAGCTTGAGTCAAAGATTCTACATCAACTTCTCTTAAACCCTTTACCCTTTGTATTTACATTCATGTCTCATTTAGTTTTCATGTATTTGTGCACACTCATTATGAGTGAGTAGTTGTACTTGTGGTTGGGGATTAAATGGATCCCCTAGGATTGGATATGATGTAGAACACTATTGTTATTGCATTGAATGAAGGTTGGTTTGATTATATTATGCCCTAGCCATGTATTCATTGTATGCACACCAAGTGTTTGACGAAATGCTTAAGAGTATGCTTGGTTAGAACCCCTAAGGAAGGAGCGAGAGTTGAACTTAGGATGTTTCATAGCTATTGTATGATCATAGATGGAGTGTTTGTGCGTGAGAGCGACATGCATTCTTGACATTAGGCTAAGTTTTAAGCGGATTTGAGTAACCGGCCAATAGACCGAGAGGGTGGGTTATGGGACTCAAGTTCTACACGGTTCAATAGAGCGAGAGTTTGAGAACCATGTCCTTTGTGTATCCTCTCCACTCTAGGGAAGGAGCGAGAGTTGAACCTAGAGTGGACGATGCATTAGCCTTGCTTTTATCAACCAAATGTAGTTCATGCATGTGTTAGTGAGTTATTTCATTTTCCTCATATTTTAGGAGAGAAGTTGAATCCCTAGTCACTCTTTTGTTTCATCAACCAAAAACCAAAAATATCATTTATCTTTAGTACTTACTAGAGGTACCTCTAAAGGAGGACAAATCCCCCCCAAATCCTTAGACTTTCAATAATAGCATTAATTAGTTGTAAATTAGTCTAAGCTTTTCTCTTGGGTTCGACCCGAGGTCACTCGGTTATAAATATTGTTTGATATTTGCGTGACTAGAATAGCACTTCATTTTGCTTGCCTAAAACGCCAACGTCAGTGTGTCTCTGTGAATATCTCTCTTGATCGATGCTATGGCACTCCCTCTGCCTTCCTCTTATAGCTTCGCAGATCACCATTGACGGAAACCTCGTTGCCTTAGGATTTGTAGTACAATGCATCATTATCTGAATCCTCTCCTAGATTCTTGTTGAAGATTCTGTTTCCTAAATTGAACTTTAGGATCCTTATCTTTTAGAGCTTTTCCTTCAACCGCGTGATGACATCTGCAGGTTACTTGATGACGTTTCCAAAGATTCTTGAACCTCTGAGAAAATGGCAGCACCTCTCTGGACTTTCTCCGTGCAACTTGAAACTTCTGGGCCATTTTGGTTAATCTTCAAATCATCATGGATTGCCGTATCAGATTCTATTTTTTTCCTTTTGCCCAGTTTGCCTCAGCTCTTGTGAACCACAGATTGCTGTAGCAGATCCTTGTGCTGGGTTGTTGTATCACGCCCATTCTTCAGATTGTGCTGTAGCTACAAATCTTCAGGGATTGCTGAAGCAGACTCTTGTGTAGTTTTGTCAAGGGATGCCATACCACAACAGATTATGTAGAGGATGACATGTGAAAAGTGAATGTAATTGCCATCATAACCAAAATAATAAATAAAGAATTTTTATTTATTTATTTGTTTAAGTACTCTAATTTGTGTCGTAAAAGATTAGGCCATCTAAACATTTACTTTGAACCAAGTTGTTTACTTTCAGGACAAAGGTTAACCAACTCCCATGTATGGTTTTGCATGATGGAGTCTATCTCACTCCTTATGCCTTCTTTCCGTACGGGACCCTCTTTTGAACTGATAACCTTTGTATACGTTTGAGGTTTGTTTTCTAGCATATAAGTTTGGAAATCATGACTGAATGATTTTTCTATCCTAGCTCGCTTACTACGTCTAAACTCTTACGGTTTTATCTCCTTCACTGGGAGAGTCAACGACTACAGGCTCCTTCCCTTTGCTTATTGGTTTTGTGGAGGGAGCTTGTTCCTCCTTCTCAGCTATCTCTTCTTTACTGCTGACTGCTGCTGATTGTTCACCTTCTGGTGATGGAGTGGGTATCATAGCCACCTGTCTATCGGAGGCATTCTTGGTTCTGATCTCGTGTGAAGATTCTTCACAGTCAGAGTTTGAGCTAGAACTAGTGGATGCTGAAGCATTCTCTTGAGCAGACGAGGTGTGACTCTTGCTGTTGGTCACAAGTGTCTCACCACCCTCTGCAGACACATTGACCTCCCTTGGTGTAGCTGAGAGACCTGCCTCGGACTAACCAGCGGTTAGGGTTCAGGTCAGCCGAGGGACCTCCTCCTGTTCTCTGGTTAGAAGAGCGGAGCTCCTTTCAGTTGCTAGGGGTTCGCTCGGTGGCCCTTTGCTTCTCTTTTTCTTTCTGGTGCCTTCCCTTGTTCAGACCATTGTAGCTGATTTTCGGAGGACGAGGTTTGCTGGAGGTTGACTGCGCCGGAGATGTTGCAAGCCCTGGTTCAAAAGCAGTTAACTAGGAAACTTCCCCTTTCTTTCCTTTTTCTTTTCTTTTTCAAAAAAAAAAAAAACACGTGTCGACTCCTCCGTTTATGAGCAGATCTCTCAAGGTTACAGCCTCATGTACCAGAGAGTGTTATAGCACTCTGTTTAGCTACCTCATCTGGATCTAGAGTGCTCTTTGTCGTATACTCCACTTTTTGGTCTCGTGCTTTAGTGGGGACATTGAAGGGATGTTTCTCCATAGCAGTGTTCTTTTTCACCTCCACCCAGCGCTTTTGACTCTTGCACTTCTCTGGTGTTTTGCCCCTTTTGTGGTAGTGGATGAGCAGTCCTTGCTTCTTTTCTTTATGTGCTCCTTCTCTGATTGGTTGTCCCTTTAATACTTCTAAAGTTTTCTTGCACGGTGACACTATATCCCCGGTTCAGTGGCATCTGCGTGCTATAGAATTCATAGGTAGGCAGTGGGTTCTTTGTGTTCACTCTAACTTGACTGGCTTTTATTGCTCTTCGAGGCTTCCAGTATTTGGTCAGGATTGGATAGTGTTTCTGGTAATGTCCTGTATGATCATAGAAGTAGCATCTCTTCTTCTTTGTTCTGGGCTTTTTCCTAGGAGTTTGATCAAAAGGTTGCTGCAGCATTCTCTTGTTCTTTTTCTTTTGCACCTTTTTCTGAACATGTTGAACTCCCTTGACTGGGCTTTTCTAGACACTTCTTTTGAATTGTTTGGGGTCCATGGCTTTGAAAAATGTGGTCAAATCTGTGCTTGCTTTGGCTGTGTACCCAAGTCTTTCAGTCCCACCTCCATATCTTTAGTAGGCCAGGATTTCATCCAGAATGGATGTCTCTATGTTGCCTGCAACTGACACAACTTTCTATTGACAGTCCTATTCAACTGTCACAACATCATCTGATTGTTGTTATTTGGAAAGTGAAGTAATGATGCTCTGAAGCTTGTCTCTTTCTTCTTCCAATCCGGATATCTTTGACAACAGATCTTTGTTGACTTCAATAACTTCCAGGCACTTTTCTTGTATCAGTTTGAACTGACCAGCAATTGAATCTTCAAAGAAGTCTTCGTCATCACTGCTATCAGTTTTAATAATCCCATAAATAATGTTTGAATTTATTGGATCTGAGTCCTCATAGTCAGTTACAGTTGTCAAGGCAAGATTCTCTTTGTGGCCAGTTTCATCTTCACTGTCTTCATCACTCCAGTTGGCCGTCAGGGACTTCTTGTTTTTCTCTTAGTAACTCGGCCATTCAGTCGGTCTATGACCATATCCTTCGCAGTCCCAGCATTGGATCCCCTTCTATTTGTCTTTGCTTTCCTCATTACTTTGATCAACATCTTTGTTTCTTCTTTTGGAATTTTCTCCTCTTCTATTCCTCCCCCTAGATGATTGACCTGCATACAAAAGTTTTTGGTCCATTCTCTGCATAAACTTGCCAAAGTTTTTAACCAATAGGGACAGTTGTTGGCCTACATCATCTGGGATAGTCTCCTTCTCTTTTGACTCAGCTTTCAGTCCAAGGTTTTTCCTAGAGGGTGGTGTAGCATCCTCTGTAACTTTCATCTCAAACTGTCTCAGCGAGCCAATTAGTGCCTCCAACCTCATGTTCTTAATATCTTGCACTTCTTCTAGGCTGTCACCTTCATATCAAACTTTGAGGTGAGAGATCTGAGGACTTTCCTCACCAGCTTCTCCTCCTGAATTGGTTCTTCAACGGCATAAGCCTTGTTTGGTATATCATATAACTGTGCGTTTAATTCTGAGATGGTCTCCTCTTCAAGCATCTTCAGGCTTCTAATCTGAAGGTGATCTACATTCTGGAGATCTTTACTTTGTCTGTTCCCTCATGAGCTGTTTGAAGGATCTTCCAAGCTTGTTTGGCCACATCACAATTTGAGATCAACCTGAAATTGTCAGCATCAACAGCATTAAAAGTAGCATTTAGACCTTTGGAGTTGCCAGATGCAACAATACTGACTTCGGTAGTCCACGTGTCTTCAGACTATTTCCGTGCAACACTTGCGCTGTCGATGGACAGTGGGTGAGACCATTCAGATATGACTGCCCTCCACGCTCTTTCATCATTGACCTTGGGAAAAGTCTTCATCCGAGCCATAATTAAAGAGGCAGTGCTCGAAGAAGGGTCAAGCAGAACCCTTGTCACGTCCCTGATGAGCGGGCAAATAACCTTATATTTGTCCACATTTTTCCCTTACTTCTTGTTTGTTCCGCAATTCTATTAAGCCATTTTGATGATTTCTTCGTCCATTTCAGGTTAAAATTATGTATCTCGCAATACGAAGTGGCCCGAAGAAAATCTAGACGAATTCCGGTCAACCAAGATCAAAAGAAGCAAAGCTGAGCAAACTGCAGAAGTGATTCGGCCGAATCACTAGTGATTCGCCCACCAGCTTGACCGAATCACCCTCAGCTGCCCGAATTGACCTGATCCGGGGAAGTCCTGAAGGTTTGACCGAATCACATAATGGGTGTGACCGAATCAATGGTGATTCGGCCAGGACAAGTGATTCGCCCAGTCAAGAAGCTACTGAACAGATGATTCGGCCGAATCATATGTGATTCGCCCAGGGGTGCCCGAATCAGTTTAGCTCCACAAGGCGTTTGACCGTATCAAAACAAGGGCGTTTGACCGAATCAAAAGTGATTCGGCCAAGAAAAGTGATTCGCCCAAACTCAAAACAGCACTGAGAAAAAGATTCGAGCGAATCACATGGGCATTGACCGAATCAAGTGATTCGGTCACTTCGGGCACTTATTGGAAATCTTCACAAAGTATAAATAGAAGGAGATAGAAGTGAAGAAAGAGAGCTTGCTTTTCTCTCAACCCTAGACGACAAGTTCCAACTTTTTGCAACCCTAGACGACAAAACTCAAGGAAGATCAAGCTTGGTGGAAGATTGAAGCTTGGATTGAAGATTCTACATCATCCTCTCCTAAACCCTAGCTTTGTATTTACATTTATGCTTCCTTTAGTTGTCATATTTTTGTACACACTCATTATGAGTGAGTAGTTACCTTTGTGGTTGGGGATTAAATGGATCCCCTAGGATTGGATATGATGTAGAACACTATTGTTGTTGCATTGAATGAAGTTTGGTTTGATTATATTGTGCTCTAGCTATGTATTCATTGTATGCACACCAAGTGTTTGACGAAATGCTTAAGTGAGTATGCTTGGTTAGAACCCCTAAGGAAGGAGCGAGAGTTGAACTTAGGATGTTTCATAGCTATTGTATGATCATAGATGGAGTGTTTGTGCGTGAGAGCGACATGCATTCTTGACATTAGGCTAAGTTTTGAGCGGATTTGAGTAACCGGCCAATAGACCGAGAGGGTGCGGTTATGGAACTCATATTCTACACGGTTCAATAGAATGAGAGTTTGAGAACCTTGTCATTTATGTATCCTCTCCATTCTAGGGAAGGAGCGAGAGTTGAACCTAGAGTGGATGATGCATTAGCCTTGCTTTTATCAACCAAATGTAGTTCATGCATGTATTAGTGTGTTATTTCATTTCCTCATATCTTAGGAGAGAAGTTGAATCCCTAGTCACCCTTTTTATTCATTAAGTAGAACTCAAGAATATCATTTATCTTTAGTGCTTGCTAGAGATACCTCTATAGGAGGACATATTCCCCCCCCAAAAACCGTAGACTTACATTAGTAGCATTGATTAGTTGTCAATTAGTCTAAGCTTTTCCCTTGGGTTCGATCCGAGGTCACTCGGTTATAAATATTGTTTGATATTTGCGTGACTAGAATAGCATTTCATTTTGCTTGCCTAAAACGTCAACGTCAGTCCCCTGGCATCAAAGGAGAAGGTGAGGAGGTTGGTGCAGATCTTCCTGAACAAGAAATTGCTGCAGCACATCCTCCTCCATCTACTGACAAAGGAAAAGCTCCAATCATCATCCCTGATACCAGGAGTGAAGAAGAGGAGTCCAGTGAAGAAGATGGTACCAGCAATGAAGATGCTGTAGGTGAACCTTCTGAGAGAAGACCTATTCTGGCTGACACTATTGCAGTCACTATAGGGGGGAGTATGGTTCAGAAACAGGCATGCCTCTCAATCATAGAGCTCTGTTGAGAGGAAGCACATTGTTACAGAGAAGAGATTGGACCTGGATAAATACAAATCTGCAGCTATCATCGAGCTCCTAACTGAGGTAAACCTACTCAAGTCCCTGACTTACCCTTACAGATTCAATTTATCACTTGTCAGGGAATTCATAGTCAACATAGAAGAAAAATTTGGTGAGGAAGAAGGAGATGATTTTGGGAATAGTTGGGTGCGGGGCAAGAAGATAGTAATCACCGCCGAGAAGATAGATGAATTTTTTGAAATAAACATTGATGCCAGAAAGCCTACAAATGTCAAGCAAGAGGTGTTGGCCAAGGTTCTCACGGGAGGAGTGTGCATGTCTTGGGGTGGACCAAATCTCAGTGCTGCGGAACTCACCTCCAAAAATGCCCTGTTGTACAACCTGGGCATCAGGAATTGGATCTCCAGCTCTCATAGGGGAAAGATTAGCAGGTCCTTTGCTAACCTCTTACACTCAATAGGGAAAAGGAGAAGAATCAGCTTGGGTAGTGTGATGTTTCCCCAGCTTGTTGTTCATGCTGGCAGTGCATCCTCCAGCAAACCTGTTGTGCTGCCATCCCTTATTTATGGAATGATGGTCGCTCAGCATCCACGGTTAGGAGAGATTATTGAAGGACTGTCCCAAGAGCTACAAGTTTTTACAGTAGATCACAAGCTATTCAAAGGGAAGCATGCAGTAGACATTGCCAAGAAGACCCTCTTTTGGTTGCCCTTTCGGATTCACCCTCTAATGAGGAAGCTCTTCCCCCTGCCCCTGCAATTCAAGCAGCTCTACATGCAAGGATCGTTAACCACCTGAAGACTGAGCTGTACATGCTGGACACTGAAGCTAAACGAAGGGATGCCAGACGTGCTAAAATTAGAAGCCTGCTCAAGGACTTGGAATACCCAAAGGAGCAAGGGCCTGCCCCAGGGACGTGAGCATTTGTGTCAAAAAGGAGGAGGAAGTAAATGAAGACTATATGAACTAAACTCTTGATGTTTTTTTGGTTGTTGCCCTGCGTGGCCAAGCTAAGGCCGAGTGTGGCCACAACTTACTCTTTTGTGGCCGAGGGTTTTGTCAAAATGCCAAGGGGAAGATTGATGATGCAGAATGGCAGGCTTTGACAAAACCAGCACGAGTGAACAAGCGGTTGAACAAGCTGCTGCTATAGCAAGAGCTGGTTCAGGAAGCTACAACATCTGTTCGTCAGCAGCAGCTCGGATCTTCTTGGAAGGTGCTTGGCAGTGCATCCATTAGCATCAAGGGAGTTCCTAAATTCTCAGAGAGAATATTCCAGTGGAGATTCTTAGTTGGCCGAAAAGATTTATTTGTAGTAATCTTCTACAAATTAGGAGATATTGTTGTTTGGAGGAAATTACTAAAAGTGTGAATGATGGAACTTGGTAATCCTATTTAAGGGAGGCTGCTCAGAGCGTTGAAGGTATCGAAGACTAGAGAGAACACGAGAGCATACACAGCATTCCGAGAGGACAGAATTCAAGTGCGAGGATCTTCGATCATCACCAAGAGCAGAGCGTGAGCGTAGAGCTGAGGTGATTGAAGCAGAGTGTGAACAGGACTTACAGAGTCTGATCACAGCTTGATCAGGAAGCCAATTCAGAGCAGCAATGCTTGTTGGTTGATCAAGGAAGGCCGCGGAGAAATTGTCGAGTAGGAGGTACTTGGGCAATTTGCAGGAGGCCTGGTCTCGCTAGTGAAAAGTGGTCACTGAGTGAGGGGGAGTGCTCCGGAGTGTGCAGCGCTCGTGGAGAGGTTCGACCGGCTCAGCAGAAGCCTTAAAGCGACGCGGAGAGTTTAGGCATCAGCTGTGTGCTACAGCAGGTGCTATAGCAACCTGCAGAGACTGTGTGCTAATTAGAATAGGTTGAGTCTGTGGGACTGAGTTGTTGCTATTCTGAATTATTTCAAGTTTGTAGGTGTGCTATACACGAGTCAGAGCTTGTTCTGATTGTGTGACTAGTTTAGGTCAAGTAGCATAGGTTGCGTTGAGTCGAACCGTGTTGTATCGTTGACCTGAGAAACTAGTGGATTAAGGGTTGGAATTCAGTCCTTCCCAGCATAGGCAGATTGGCCGAACTGGTTGAACAAACCTGTGTTCTTCAAAAGACTGACAAAACAACAACGAGCAAGAAGTTGATACACCATCCGATGACAACAGAAGCTATCTGAAGACACCACTTGAGAAAGAAGCCAAAAGATAGGTGGTCGCGCGTCGTTGTGCGCGTCAAATATAATCCTTCCTCTTCCACTAGTACAGCGGTTAAGTAAGGGTCGATCTCCACAGGGAGCAAGTAGTTCAGTTCTAGCCAGTGACCTACACTTACGAAGATTGGGGGGTGAGTGATTGGGTTGCGCAGTGCGCGAGTAGAGATTAAGTACTATGACTATGAGAAGTATCGGCGCAGACAATCCTCTATGAGTGTATTCCTTATCATTGACTCTAAATGTCTATAGCTCGAGTTGCTAATGTTAGTGTCCGATCAAGCCTTCCTAACATGTGCGCATGTTCCGATCAAAGTTCATGTGCTATTAATTCTTACACTAGACTTAAACAACTACGAATCCGATCAAGGTAGTAATTGCCTATCCTAGCGCGTTACTCCTAGTTGGCACCGTCAGGCTATTCAACTAGTTTAACAAACAACAACAAGCAACAAGAGTAAGATTGCGGTTCAAGGCTTCCCCTACTCATGTAACAAGCTGCCAGTAATGTGCACAGAATTAATATAAGCAAGCAAGTTATGCATTAAGTGCAAGTCTCAAAGGAAATACTCATAGATTCATGTCCAACCGATACTAAGCGTTTAGCTAGACATGCTAGTGATAAACATCATAGAATAGTAAAATAAGGTCTAATGTATCTGAGAAACAAGTAGCAAACAGTGCGTGCAGTATGTCTCTCGGCTGGCGCAGTCGGCTGGCGCAAGTCCTCTCAACAAGTCCGTGTGTTTTTCAGATTGCCGCTCTCTCGCTCTCTCGTGGCCCTCTGATGTGGGGTGTTGCCTCTCTGTGTGTCTCCCTTAAACCCTAGACCTCCTCCCCTTTATATACTGCTCGAGAGGTCCATCCTTGGCAACTTCCAAATCTGGTCATGTCAGGATTAGGAAATACTGGACTCTACGCCTGGCGCACGGCATACTGCTTAGCGCATTGGTCGGCGCAACTCTGCTGTCTCTCGCCATTTCTTATGTTTGCGCCGCTAGCTCCGCAGGCTGTGCGCTGCGCGTTCTAAACGCTGCCTGTTAGCGCGTATCCGACTTAGGCCCTTGTTCTGCCCTGAAATACAAAAACACTGGAAACCAGTAATCTTGTACATAAAATAATGCAAACAAGCACGGGGATATGATCCAAATAATGCGTATAAATAGGCTCTATCAACAGGCTAGGGATAGCTTGAGACAGTAGAGTCCTTGACTTGAGATGAATCCTGAGGAAGCTGCTAGAGAAGGAGTCTGAAGACGAGATGAGGATTGCCTAAGATCAGAAGGGTCTTTGGATTTTGTCAAAAATGCCAAGGGGGAGATTGTTAAGGTATGTGGCATCATTGACAAACTCCTATAATGTGCTCAAGGGTCTGCTACAGCAAGCATGTGAAGACAACAGCTGGTGCAGAGCGTTCCAGAGTGAACAAGCAGAGTGCACAAGGCGTTGCTACAGCAACATGTGTAGCAGAGAGCTGTAGCATCCTAAAATAACAGATTTCCGTATGAAGAACAAGCTGCCCAGAATTGAAGAGAAGAGCAACGAAAGCTTTCTAAATGCAATTTAGAAGATTCCTAGAGTCAGTAGCTTGCCGATCAACTTAGAGCAGCCCAAAGAACATATGGAGGGTTGCTGCCAGCATCGCAACAGGTTGGTAGAGTATCGTGAAGATGCTGGTGCAAAACCTGCCAGAGTAAACAAGCTCAGTGAACAAATAGTTGTTACAGCAGGAGCTGGCAGCAGTATTGGCGCGAAGAACAATCTGCCCAGATATGTTGTAGCAGTGCAACAGGAGGCTTCCAAATATTCACAGAATATCTCCAGTGAAGATTCGGTACCAAAGGTTGAAGATTTGATTGGAAAATCAAATCTTCTACAAAATAGGAGATATGATCTTGTTGAGATCTTGAAGGAGCTTCTAAATATTCAGAGAGAATATCCCAGTGGAGATTCCCGTATCCAGAAGAAGATTTGATTATGGAAAGATTTGTTTCTCCAAACAAATCTAATCTCCTACAAATTAGGAGATAAGATCTTGTTGAATTCTTTAAAGAATCTTCCTAAATTTGATATTGATGGAGCATGGAGTTCCTATTTAAAGGAGGCTCTGACAATCTGCAGAAGGTCTGGTCTCGCTAGTGACAGACGGTCACTGAGTGAGGAGGAGCATTCCATAGTGTGCAGCGCTCGTGGAAGAGTTCGATCGGCTCGGCGGAAAGCTTTGGAGTGACGCGGACAGAACCTGCACCAACTGTGTGCTACAGCAGGTGCTATAGCAAGCCCACAGGGACATTGATTTAACTAGAATAGGCTGAGTTTGTGAGATCAGAGGAGTAGCTATTCTGAATTAATTCGAGTGTGTAGGTGTGTGAGCCACAAGTCAGAGCCTGTTCTGATTGTGTGATTGACTAGCTAAGGTTGAGTAGCATAGGTGTCGTGCGTCGAACCGTGTTGTACTGTGGACCTGAGAAGCTAGTGGATTAAGGACTGGAGTACAGTCCTCCCCAGATGTAGGCAGTTGGCCGAACTTGGTGAACAAATCGTTGTTCATTGTTTCATCTTACTGCTCAAGATCCGAGGGTACAAGAGTCTGCTATAGCAACTGCTTGTACACAATTTACAACTCAGAGGCGCTGCGGAATTTCAGAGTGGATATCGAATGCCCAAAAGGAAGAGGAATTAATTTAGGGGTCATAGCAAGCAATTTACGTTCATAATCCTCCTCTAAACCCATAAAAGTAAAACAACTCAAAATCCATAAAAATATCAAAACTCATTTCTTAAAAATTAAAACTCATTAAATCCATACAAAATGACAAAAACTAATGTCTAACATATCATTTGAATTCACAACATTTATCTGCGGTCTAAGTAGAAACATATAATCATTTGATCAAATCACTCACAAAAAACATTAGTGATGCACCTCAGTCTCAATTGAGCTCCCTCATCCGAACTTAATTATAAAGAGACGGAAGATGAACTCGTGATTATTGATTCAATTTAGATTTGGCAAAACTAGAGAGTGTGAAGCAATCCTGAAAATAAAAGGTGGGGGTAGGGAAGCAAGTTGACTTGGAAAGTCTTAGTATTATTTTTTGTTGACAGTGTTGCAGTCGATTCGAATTTCGCCCTCATCGTCCCCAGTAAGGACCTGGACATTGCCAAGCTTCACCATTGAGGCGGCGAACTGATCCTTGAACACAGAAGCCTGGGTGGAAAAAGCAGTGATTAAAGGCGAAGTCCTGGAATCTGAGAGAAGAATCTGGTCTGTGGACAATAGCCCCATCTTCTTCTGCAGGTTGGTATAGTAATTTGTGTCGAACTTTGTAGGGGACGTTGCATCCAGATCGACATACTCAGAAGCCCATCTGCACTTCCTCTTTAGGAAGTTTAAGTAGGCGCGATCTATGGAGGGATCGGCCTTTCCTGTTTTGTTAAAGTTGTAGAGCCTATGTTGAACCGCACCGCACGAGCTCCTTCCAATCGTATGCGCCCCTGAACAAGTTTATTAGAACACAACTCTCGAGTGAGTGTAAACATGTTTTGTGGGAGGACTGCGTGGTACCTGAGAGTGCAACCAAGTCCACAACATTGAGTCCCTTGGATTGATAAAATTCAATAAGATCGGTGATTTTCTCGCGTCCCATAGGCACATATTCAGCTTCCTTAGCAATGGAAATAAGGCCATCCTTCCTTCCATACGAGACACTCCAATATGGACCTTTAGCTGCAACTGTTGCATCTCTAGCCACTGCTGTCAATATATCAGAACAGGACACAGTCTTGGGACAATTTTTCTCTATTTGAGCCTTGATGTCATCGATCACCTCAAACCCTCTCAGCGTCTTGCTGACCGGCGACTTCCTCTCGCTCCCGTCATGGTTCAGAAGTATGGAAGCATCACATCCCTGCAAAAACAAGAGCACATTTTATTACCAGAAGACATAAAACGGTGACATATGAATCACATACGCGAACGGAGCAGTCGTGAAAGTGAAGCCTCAGGAGGCTAGCAGCGATGGTGTAGTCATCCTTAACCCATTTCTGCAATGTGTTGTGTACGATGGATTCAAAATTAGGGCAAGTGTTGTGATAGTAGTTGAAGGATAAATAATCATCAGGTGGAAGCAGATCAGGCAAAGCTTGGAAGTCATCCTCGTCTTTGTGGGCCGATGAACAAACCAGGAGCTGAAGAACAATGAGAGGGAAAAAAACAGGGATCCATGAAGCAGACTTCATGATTCTACCTTGTTAATTCTTCGATCGAAGTTTGGAGATGAACAAGTTATGAGGACTACTTATATGTGTTTTGAAATTAATAGAAAAAGAACTACGTGAGGAGCACCTGCTAGCTAGCGTTATTAATTTACTAAAGACATGGCAACATGTTCGCTGCTGATGTTTCGATATCTGCACGACGTCGTCGTTTCAACTTGATAATGATTTTGGGCCGTTGAGGCCCTCTCGGTTAATGCCAGCCTTGATTTGTGTTCTAATATTTTACAAAATCTAAGTTAACGAGTCATAAGATGATACGTTCTTTGTCAGTTGATGCCCAAGGTGTGTTGATCGGAGGTGGATACGACGAGAGGTTAGGGAGAGCAAGAGAGGTGAATTAGCGAGGAGAGATTATGTAATCATTCTTATTCTCTTATTTTCGGCACAACTTCTTTTGTCCTCCTACCGTACAAGACAACCAACACTATCACATCATTACATGTCAAGTGAGCCATCTACACATTAACTCATTCCTTGGATACTATTTAGTTGGCTGCCTCCTCGGTGGAACAATACCTCCCAGTGACTGCCGCCCCATCAACGACGACCTCGTCCTTGAAATGATAAATGATATGAAGGAAAAGCCAGACACAATATCGTTCACTACTTGTAAAGTAGGATGTCCCTCCCAAGTCATCTGACGATGCTACAACACCCTAACTAGTTGTTGGACAAATTGTGATACTTCAAAACAAGCCTAAAGGATTGCATGTTGGTTATTTGGTGGGCAACCGCACCACAGGAAAAGCGATGCATGAAAAATACTATGTAGTTTACTCATCGCAGGTAACTCCAATCGATAAGTCACCGTCCCAATGTGTTCTAAAATTTTAAATGACCTGTAATACCTCTTAGCCAGCTTATATGTTGATATCATGATCCGAATATTTTTGAATATTGTTGATATCATGATCCAAATATTTTATGAGAAGCCAACTCATGCAACCGTTCGTTTTTACAGATTAGGTTTTGGCGGAGTAGGTTTTTACTTTCCTATTTTGAGTCAATTGTACACCTTATGTATACCTTTGTACCCCTCACGAGAAGTACACACACAACTCTTTATAAGTTTTTTGTGTTTGTAATACCCTCCTGACATAATGAAATTTTTCTGTTGTGCGCCTGTGGTTTTTTTTTCCCTAAAGGGTTTTCCACGTAAAATCTTGTGTCTTTTTTGTCTCGATCTACTTCGTTATTTACTGGTCAATTCGCAACAAGTGGTATCAGAGCCACGTTCAATCTATTGTTCTTTGTTCGACATGGCGTCATTGAAGTGTGATCTTTCGCTGCTGGATCTGACACATGATTCTCATTGTGGCAAGTCAAGATGCGGGCTTTATTAGCACAAGCTAATTATGATGATGCTCTGGATGGATTTGGGAACAAGCAAACTGCCCAGTGATCCGAAATGGAGAAGAAAAGGGATCGTAAGGTTTTATCCCAATTTCAACTTCATCTACATAATAATATTTTTCATGAGGTATTCAAGGAGAAGACGACTGCTGTTCTATGGTTGAAGCTGGAAGAGATGCATGACAAAAGATCTCACTAGCAAGATGCATCTCAAGTGGAAGTTGTTCTTGCATAAGTTGCAAGAGGGAGGTAATATGATGAATCATATTTCAAATTTTAAAACAAATCTGCTGATCTAAAGTCATTGGAAGTCAAATATGACCAAAAAGATTTGGGTTTAATCATGTTGTAATCATTCCCTAATTGTTATTCAAATTTCAGAGATACCAATTTATACAATCGTGATACTCTCACCCTAAATGAGGTTTATAAAGCCTTTCATGCCAAGAAGAAGATGAAATAGATGGTGTCTACCGATGGCTCAAGCTCGCAAGCAGAAGGCTTGTTTGTTCATGGCAGAACAAAGGAAAAGAACTCAAATAATTGATTTCGTGGCAAAAGTTTGAACAGCTACAAGGGTCGGTCATCAAGAGGCAAGTTCAAGCAGTACAAATATTACAAGAGAGATGGGCATGATATATATGTATGTTAAAATTTGGAGAATAAGGAAAGGAGGACCGGTACACACAAACCGAAAGGTAAACATGAAGAAGAAGTTACGACAAACTATACTCGTGATAATAGTTCTGAAAATGAAATTGTTAAGGATTATGACATCCTTGACAAAACTGCAACAAGTTGATCTTGTGAGTTGCTACAACAACATGTGAAGATAGTGGTTGGAGCAACCTGAAGACTTCTAGCAAACTACCAAAAGTCTAGGATCGGAAATCAGAGTATGTTGCCTACATGATTTTAGGAAATTACCTCAGCAACAAAATAGCTAACAACCTACAAAGATCAAGGAGAACATTTGCTTCTTAAATTACTTTTAGGAAATAGGTTGTTACATTCAAATCTCAACAACTTCCTAAGATCTTGAAATAGATCGAGATTGCTAAAGGGATTTAGAAAGTGTTCCAAATCATTGATATCATGATCCTTGTGGACTGCCAGCATATAAGAGCAGCGTCGCTCACCAATAAATATACCAACACATAAAGAAATCACAAGCTAGAGCGAGAAGCAAGAGCAAAGAGTTAGAGTGTGTTGTCATAGCCAAAGCTGAGAGAGATCATGACTTGAAGAGTCTGATCCACGCTTGATCATCAAAGTTTAATTGGAGCGGCGCGTCATTGAAAAATCAAGTAGAAGTCGTTGAAGCATCATCAAGGGTGAGCCACACGCAGACGATTGAAGAGCAAAACACCATCCCCGATAGTTGACAGGAGGTCACTGATCAACGGGGGAGCATCACTGGGGTTGGTGAACTCACGGAGGTCCGACTAAGCAGCTGGAAGAGCTTGGAGAGTTGGAGACCTATGGTACTGGAGAGTAGCTTCATTGAGTAGGTTTTATATACTGAGTAGTGTAGTAGATAGTGTAGAATAATCTGTGTGATCTGATTGAGTTGAGACAGCTAGTTTGTGTGATCACACTGAACGAAGATTCTACATAGATTAAAAGTAGAGATTGTTCTAGCATCGGCTGAGATTTGGTACTTTTGTACTTTAACTTGTTATAGTGGAATCTTGGGGACTGGAGAGAAGTTTCCCCCCCCAGAGGTAGGTACTGGCTGAACTAGGTGATCAATTGCTTGTGTGATTTTAGTCTTTGTCTTAGCTAATTAATTCCGCATTTGTCGTAGTAAGTTGCTCCAGCAACCTGACTGATCCTGACATCAGCAACGTGCCAATTTTAATTGGTATCAGAGCAGGTTACTCGACGCACAGAGTGAAATCCGAAACGCGCGTTGCTTATAATAAGGTGAACATGAAGGAAGAAAAAAACACAAGCTGACCACCGTTGCCTTGAAGGAGGAAACTATGGTATTGAAAAGCTGGCATGAAAGCTTTCTTGAAGGCCATAGATTAAAAGGCTGGGAGAGATGTGATCTCAGAATGGGCACATCCTCTGGTAATGGACAGCGTAGGAGTAGCATAAAATAAGCCTAAAGATCCAGGACTACTGAAGAAGAAGCTATAACAACCGGAAACTCCAAAGCTTTCAATGCCATATTTGCAGTAGTTGATGCAAAAAACTTCAGACTAATATCAAACTGCGATGTTGCCAAACAAGCTTGGAACATTCTGAAGATAGCTCATGAGGGCATATACAAAGTGAAGATGTCAAGGATCCATGTTACGGATATGGCATCTGTGACAAAGCAAAAGCTCTCGAGTGGAATAAGCGGCTACAGCAAACTCTGGTATTAGGAGGTGGTACCTTTCAAATGAAGACTGACAAAACAGAAGAAGCATAAGAAACTATAACAACCTGTGATGACTAGAGCTGGTATAGATGACCAGAAGGAATCAAAACAAAAACAACCAGAAGAGGCTATAGCAACTCTTGAAGATTCAAGGCTAAAGGTAAAGAAAGTATTTTTATAATTGATATATCTGGGGGTGCTCGGAGGATGTCCAGGAGATTGCTGCCGGCGTAGCACAGGCCTGAGAGAGCCCAGATGATAGTGATCTTCAGCAGAGGCGCAGTCGGCAAAGACGCGGATGAAGGGGCTAATAAGATAAGGTTCCAAATTAGGGAACCGTGTCAACAACTTCAAGAAATCTAGGGGAGGATTTGGAAGGCACCATTCTCATGTGGGAATCCAGGAGAATTCAGAAGGTAGAATTATCCTTTGGGAAAAGTGGCCGAGTTGCAGAGACCAAAGCAACAGAGATACACTTGAAGAGACCGAATCACAGAAGACATACAATGAGCAGAGATCAAAGTAAAGAGTGCTGAAGCACGAGTTGTGTGAGAGCAGAGGAGCAATCTGGATTGGAGCAGTCTGATAACTACATTGATTCGAGGCAGTTGACTGGAGCGGAGTCTCGGTTGACAGGCTGAAACAGCAGACAATCATTGAGTGGAACTTGCGCGGACTTACCAACCGTGCTCCTCGATAGTGACTGGAGGTCATTGATTGAGGGGGAGAAGGGCCGTTTGTCGGACTACTCAACAGGAAGAGCTTGGAGAAGTCATCGACGAAAGCTTTAGCAACTTGACAGAAGAAGCTGCTGCAACATCCGCTGTAACACATTGTAATAGGATAGGCTGTGTCTGAGAGTTCAGGTCGATAGCTATCTATTACTGGAAGTGTTTTGATAGTGTAGGCTAGTCTGTGTTGAAAGATTGAGCGGAGACTTCAATTGAGTTTGGAGTAGTGGTTAGACTAGCGTGGCTGAGTTGTTGGAAACCATTGTACTAACGGAGATAGTGAAGTCTTGAGGACCGAGAGTAGTCCTCCCCAGACGTAGGCTGTTGCCGAACTGGGTAAACAATTTTGTTTGTGTTCTTCAGGTTTGGCAGAAGTTAACCAACAACAACTTAGAGTCAAAGTTACTAAAGCAAACCGTGGGGTGTTGCCTACTATTACGCAGTGCCAATTTCAAACCTGATGATCATCTCAAAGTTTGAGAGCCTGGGGATGCATGAAGGAGAGTCCATAATAGACTTCAACACAAAGCTGTGCTATCTATCAAATGAAACTCATGCACTTGGAGAACCAATGCAGGAAGAAAAGCTCGTCAGAAAGGTGCTTAGATCACTGCCCCTAAGGTTTGACATGAAAGTTACCGTCATAAAAGAGGCACAAGATATCAAAAATATGAGATTAGAAGAGTTGATCGGTTCACTGAAATTTTTTTGAGATGAAACTGACTGCGGAAGCTCCACCATCCCGCGGGAAGAACATTGGACTGAAAGAAGAAATAGATGAGAAACAAGAATCCCCAAAGGAGATGATGCAGCAACTGGCAGTGCTAGCAAAGAACTTTGAAAAGATTATGAAGAAGCTAGACAAAATACCCTCTTGTGCAGGTCAGGAATCTGGGTCTAGAATCAGTCCAGAAGAAGAAGAAACTTCCCAACAAGAAATAGGAATGCTACTCAAAGCAATGATGAGCGAACAGACAAACAAAAGGGAAGTCGCTGCTGGGAATGTGAAGGTCTCGGCAATAGGCAATCTGAATGCCCTAGCAGCCAGAATAAGATTAACAACAAGTCCTATGTTGCCAAGTGGAGCGATGAAAACTCAGAGGACAGTGAGCATGAAGCTGAACACAGGAAAAATCTAGCTCTAGCATCGTAGCGGACTCAACTTCAACTATTGAGATAACTTACAGAGCCATACAGATTAAAAATACAACGATGATGAAAAACTTATGCACTAAAGCCTTGCTAAAAACTTTGCCACAATCTACAAAATGAAAAAGACGACTTGCAAGACGTTGTGGATGATCGAAGACGGAAAAGAACTGCCTAAGTCAGATCGTCATCTCCCTAGCGACTGAAGCCAAACATCATAAAGAAGACTATGCCGCCGTGATAGAAAAGTTGAGTCTGCACAAAACAATGGCAAGGATGCTTAATAATGGATCAAGCAATCTCGACAAAATTCTAGCATGTCAAAGGTATGGTGGAGGAAACATGGGTCTTGGCTACACAGGTGAAGATGGTTCTTACTTCTTAGATAGAAAACAGTGAGCTTCAACAGGATCTGTGTTATAACTCAATAAATAGCAGTTATTTGATGATCGATTTCCTCTTATAAAACACTTCCCTTCATCGTCAATGACTTGGCACGAATCCTGAGTAAATTTGACTTTCAGCTTTCGATCACATAGTTGGCTGATCCTCAGAAGATTAACCCTAAAGACCTTCCACTAGAAGCACCTTGACTGCACGCCGTAGTGTGCGCCAAAATTAAATTTATAATCTCCTAATATGCTAGGAAGCAGCTAGCAGGGTCGAACCCAAAGAGAGCAACCAGTGATAAAGTTCTACTAATAATTGTCACGAAAAAAGGGGGTTTGCAAAAATAATGTTTGTTGTTTATCAAACTCAGAGAAAATCACTTCAGGGATATGCATTGCAATTGGTAATCATTTATCGAACATGCATCAACTAGTAAAACTACTGTTCTAGTCTAACAATCCTGCTAAGGTAATATCGACTTCAAGTATTATCTACTATTAGCCGCTAATATCTCAGGTAGATGTAATATTTATCCTCTTAGTTACCAGTATTAGTTCCACCGCTTGGTTTACGCTAATGTTGGACTAATCGAATTCATGCACTGCTAGTCTAACAAGATCAGTTCCTCCAATCAAACATACAAGCATGCCATTAAGTTCAAGAACAGAAATTCACCAAAACAAATTATAAAACTTAGATCTCAAACTATACGTTTGATGTGTAATATTTTTGTACTCCAAGTTCAGTGAATATGAAGTTCCAATGCAGGTCAAAAATAATTTGTAAACCGAGTATTTCGGGTCGTCCAAGGAGTAAACTAAGCTTATGCACTATGTAAAATCTAGTTTTATTTAGCTATCTCGATTTGTGAATTGATTTTCCATAATGATTTGGACTAAGACAAGCAAGCTAAGGTTAAATTGCCAAATTTTGAGAAGATTCCAAGGTTGATTTCATTTGCCTAGTGTTTTCTAATAAAGTGACAAAGATGAATGGATGATTGAAGACTATAGAGGTTATGAATAGATCAATCTTCTAAACTAGCTTTCGCTATCAATCTATTACGGAAGTCGAATCTCAATCTCTCAATATGTTGATTCGCTCTAATATCCTACACTAATCACAAACCTTCGTTATGATGATCAGTAAAAGAGTTCGGATTAAGCTTACCTAACCTCTAACTTATCTCTTTATGCTACTTTCGTATGTCAATAAGATCAAAGCCAGTTTTACTTTCGTCTTTCCTAAGTATGTATTTCTCAATAACGTACTTAAGTTAAAACGATTTTCATGCTGGCATTCTTTCAAACATATAACGTGCATAACTTAACATACTTGAGGAAACCGTAATCCATCAATCATCCACCTAAATTTTCATTTAGAACATCATCACAATACTTTGAACACACTAGACAAGATTCATCAAACCTTGGAGATAGGTAGATTACTCACAATACATGGAAAATGCTTTCATTGCTTTCATAGATAAAGATCGAGTTACGAATCCAATTCTTTAACGAAAACAATAGATTACAACCATGCACTCGAGTAACAAAGGATCGAAACACCTCTTTTCTTCCTTCTTTTCTTCTCTGGTTCGTCCTCTCTTTCGTCCTAGCTCTCCTTCTCGTCAAATCCAATCTGCCTCCTTTTCCCCTTCTTTCCATCCCTTCAAATTTTGTGAAAATAAGCTGAGCTATCCGTATCGGTCGTACCAATATCGACCGATAGGATTTTATCCCCTCCGTACGGTCGATACGACCTCAGCAAAAAATCGAAGATTTCGACATGGTCGTATCAACCGTGCCGAACGTACCTCCCGTATGGATACGGTCAGTATGGGTGATACGACTAAGGATGATTTGATATCTTCCTCGGCTCTTTTGCATGCAGTTGCCTCTAACTTTACTCTCCATGGCATCTGAATTGATTGGCCCTGAAACAAGAAGGAGAGAGTGATCCATAATACTCCAAAAATGAATGAAAACGATCAATAAACGCACGCGTTTATCGGTTGGGAATCCAACCGATCAACGTTGCAACACAAATCCCCAAACCGAATTAGGGTTTAGCTACTTCAATCCATCTAATAACAATGAAAGTAAAGAGTAAAGAAAATACTAAAATCTGTTCCGCGATGCTGCTGCTCACTCGATGATCCTTTGTCCGGAGTATTCTTCAGTCGTCCAGCAAAAAACTGTCAAAAGCCTCAGGTTTTTTTTCTTATTTTCTATTTAAAACAAACGCTTTGGGCCGGGCTAACTTTCTTTGCACGAATCAAAAGTGATTTGTGCAAGGCTTCTCAAAGTGATTCGCACAAGTTGGGCGAATCAAATTGGCAGTGTGTCTCCCCTACTGCATGAATCAAATTTGGCTGGTTGAGTAACTCCTGACTCATGCACTCTTGGGCGGATCAAAGTATCTTCCGAAGCTAAGCGAATCAATATGTATTCGAGCTAAACCAAAATGATTCGAACAAAGCTTGAGCGAATCAAAGTGGCAGTGTGCAATGGGGCTCGACAAATCAATTCCTCTTGGGCGAGTCACTTTTGATCAGCCCACTGCTTGGGCGAATCACTTCTGTAGTGTTGGCATCCCGCTCGTTTGACCCTTTAAACCTTCGAATCACATCTGGATGTAAATTAAGAAGTTGTAGCCCTTTGAATTATTTTTCCAACAAGATATGACACGCCTCAATTGGATAAGAATCATGTGCTCGGCAAGCCTTCGATGACTGATCGCGCGTCGTTGTGCGCGTCAAATATAATCCTTCCTCTTCCACTCAGTACAGCGGTTAAGTAAGGGTCGATCTCCACAGGGAGCAAGTAGTTCGGTTCTAGCCAGTGACCTACGCTTACGAAGATTGGGGGGTGAGTGATTGGTTTGCGCAGTGCGCAAGTGAACAGTTGTAAAACGCAGGAATTTGCACTAGACGTGCGCAGGCAGTAGAGATTAAGTACTATGATAAGTATTGGGCAGACAATCCTCTATGAGTGCATTCCTTATCATCGACTCTAAATGTCTATAGCTTGATTTTACTTATGTTAGTGTCCGGTCAAGGCTTCCTAACATGTGCGCATGTTCCGATCAAAACTCATGTGCTATTAATTCTTGCACTAGACCTAAACAACTACGGATCCGATCAAGGTAGTAATTGCCTATCCTAACGCGTTACTCCTAGTTGGCACCGTTAGGATATTCAACTAGTTTAATAGACAACAACAAGCGACAAGAGTAAAATAAGGTCTAATGTATCTGAGAAACAAGTAGCAAACAGTGCGTGCAGTATGTCTCTCGGCTGGCGCAGTCGGCTGGCGCAAGTCCTCTCAACAAGTCCGTGTGTTTTCCAGTTTGCCGCTCTCTTGCTCTCTCGTGGCCCTCTGATGTGGGGTGTTGCCTTTCTGTGTGTCTCCTGATTGATTGATCCCTTCCTATTATTGTTCTCCCTTGAAACCCTAGACCTCCTCCCCTTTATATACTCCTCGAGAGGTCCATCCTTGGCAACTTCCAAATCTGGTCATGTCGGGATTAGGAAATACTGGACTCTGCGCCTGGCGCACGGCGTACTTCTTAGCGCATTGGTCGGCGCAACTCTGCTGTGTCTCGCCATTTCTTCTGTTTGCGCCGCTAGCTCCGCAGGCTGTGTGCTGCGCGTCCTAAACGCTACCTGTTAGCGCGTATCCGGCTTAGGCCCTCGTTTTGCCCTGAAATACAAAAACACTGGAAACCAGCAATCTTGTACACAAAATAATGCAAACAAGCATAGGGTTATGATCTAAATAATGCGTATAAATAGGCTCTATCAAACCCCCCACACTTGCCCCTTGTTCGTCCTCGAACAAGCACTCAAGCACGGATATCATTACCTCTCTGGAGTCTAGCGCACAGTCTTGCACTCTGGCGCGGTCTATGCTGCTGAACACCTTGCGCTGCTCTACCACCTGCGCACATCTGCTCTCAACAGTTTCAAGTATAATAATTTCAAAATTCATTACCTCTTAGTTGGGATGAGAAATTATTTTGGATGGCTGGGAGATAGCTCTTCATAGGCTCCAGGTTGTCAGCTCTTGCTCCGAGGATAGGTATATGGTTAACAGCGCAAGCTTCTTCCGATGTGTGATTCTTCCGCGCACTTCCTGGGAACTCAAGCCTTTTTGATGATTTCTTTCTTTGTGGTCTTTGCGCACGCTGGTGCTTATCAGTGCGCATGCTGATTCTTTTGTGGCGCGTATCATCTGCTGGTGTCTTTCTTTCGTACAGCTTTGTCTATGGTTCCTATCTTCCCAGAACGATTCCAGTCTCGGCCTCCGGATAACAGCTATGGAACACCGCCCCGCTCTCCCTCCTTGGTCTATCTGCGCAGGTCGGCGCACGCGTTTACACCCGCGCCCGCCTTCCTTAGCTCGACTTCCAGAGGGAAGGTGGTCTGTTTTCCCACCTCACCACGCTTTGGGTATTTCGCCTTTGGCATCTGCGTGACTGAGCGCACTCTCTTGCTCCGAAGGTCGCGAAGCATTGGCCTCCACTCGCGCTCTCGACCATATACCTCTCCTTTGAAGCGCGAGCGACTAACCGCCTCTCTGGAGCGTTTCTGTCAACTCCACATCCCCTGTATATCCCAACTAACAGGAGCAGAAAAAATGAAAAAAAACTAAAAACAGTTGGTAGCGCACGGCGCAATATGGATAGCGCAAACAAGCTGATCAGTGCGCGCAACCCGCACACAGCGCACTACTGCTACTGTTTCCTTCAAAAAAAAAACTAAGCTACACTAAAAAGCTTAAAAAAACGTGAAATGTAAGTGTAACGCTCCCCCCCCCTCCCCCCACACTTAAACAGAGACGTGTCCCCACGACTCAAGCTCAAGCGCACGGAGGCGGCGCACACGCATGCAAGCAAAAATAAAGAACATAAAAAAGAAAAACATATCGGGTTACCTCCCGACAAGTGCCTTTGTTTAACGTCGTTGGCTCGACTGTACCTCGTTACGTGCCAAAATGTGTGTCAGCGACCTCCCCCACCCTTGCTCCTGAGTGATTCCGCGATTGTGCAGGCGCTGTGTTCGTCTTAGTTCTGCGCAAAGGATAAAAAGGGAAATCAGCATGGTTAATATGTGATAAATCTGCAGTAACGAGGGTGGATGAAGAGGAAGAAGAAATGTGAGCAATAGTCTCCAGTTCTCCCTCTGGTACATCCGGTGGTGCCTCTGGCGCGGCATTTGGCGCATCTGTTATTTCTGGTTCTGCCAACTCAATGTCGCGCGTTGTACCATCCCAAGGTTCTCCGAGATACCGTTTGACTCTCTGCCCATTTACCTGAAAACGATGCCGGTGCTCGTTTTCTAACTCGATTGTTCCGTAGGGGAAAACCTTGGTGACTGTGTACGGTCCTGTCCATTTGCTGCGCAGCTTTCCAGGCATGAGCTTTAGTCGTGATGAGAATAATAATACCTGGTCTCCTGGCGTGAAAGTGCGTCTGAGGATATGCTTGTCATGAAACGCCTTTGTCCGCTCCTTGTAATCGCGCAGTCCCTCATAGGCATCCAGGCGCAGCTCTTCTAATTCACTGAGCTCAAAGGCGAGCTCCTTCCCGGCCTCGTCTAGATTCAGGTTGCAAATGCGCAAGGCCCAATATGCTTTGTGCTCTAGCTCTACGTGCAGGTGGCACGCTTTTCCGTAGACCAACCGGAATGGTGAAGTCCCGATGGGCGTCTTATGCGCAGTGCGGTATGCCCACAGCGCATCGTCCAGGCTTTGGCTCCAATCTTTGCGCGAAGGTCTGACAGTCTTTTCCAGGATGCGCTTGATCTCTCTGTTGGAAACCTCGGCCTGTCCATTTGTCTGAGGATGATAGGCAGTGGACGTCTTGTGGCGCATTGCATAGTGCTTGAAAACTTGCGCCACAATCCTATTGCAAAAGTGCGTCCCTTGGTCGCTGATGACTGCCTTAGGCACTCCGTATCTGCAAAAGATGTTAGTTTTGAGAAAATCAGCGACGGTCTTACCATCATCCTTCCGCGTGGCCTTAGCTTCGACCCATTTGGAGACATAATCCACTGCCACTAAAATGTACTCGTATCCGGCAGATGGAGGAAATGGCCCCATGAAATCAATGCCCCATACATCAAATACTTCATCCACTAGAATCGGCGTCTGCGGCATCTCATTGCACGCTGATATGCCTCCTGTGCGCTGGCACCTATCACAATTCCTGCAATGATCATATGCGTCTCGGAACAGATGCGGCCAATAAAATCCGCAATCCAGGACCTTTCTGCTTGTGCGCTTGGGACCAAAATGTCCTCCACATGCGTGCGCATGACAAAACAGCAAAACAGAGTTAATTTCATGGTCAGGCACGCAGCGCCTCAATATCTGGTCAGGTCCTATTCTAAGCATATACGGATCATCCCAAATATAATGTTTGGACTCATGTTTTAATCTCATGCACTGGGTTTTATTGAAATGCGGAGGAAACGTACCTGTGACCAGGTAATTCGCAATGTGCGCATACCATGGTACCTTACCTGTCAGCGCCATCAGATGCTCGTCAGGGAATGTCTCCGTGATCTGCCCTGGCTCCTCCTCTTTCACGATCCTGCTCAGGCGGTCAGCAACTGTGTTCTCCGTACCCTTCTTGTCTTTGATCTCCAAGTCGAATTCCTGAAGTAAGAGTATCCAGCGCATCAGGCGCGGCTTAGTCTCCTTCTTGGACATTAGGTAGCGGATGGCTGCGTGATCTGTGTATACAATGACCCTGGCGCCTAGAACATATGCACGGAACTTCTCAAGCGCAAACACAATTGCCAGAAGCTCCTTCTCCGTGGTGGTGTAGTTCCTCTGCGCAGCGTCCAGTGTGCGCGAAGCATAGTAAATGGCGTGCGGCTTCTTGTCCACGCGCTGTCCCAAGACTGCACCTACTGCATAATCACTTGCGTCGCACATTAACTCAAATGACAGGTTCCAATCTGGCGCGCGCATCACTGGCGCACTGGTCGGCGCTTCCTTCAGCTTATCAAATGCGGCCCTGCACTCATCAGTAAAATCGAAGCACACATCTTTTTGCAAGAGGTTAGACAGGGGTATGCAAATTTTAGAGAAGTCTTTTATAAATCGCCTGTAAAAGCCGGCATGTCCTAAGAAAGACTTCACATCGCGCACGTTAGTGGCATAAGGTAGATTAGAAATAAGGTCTATCTTAGCTTTATCTACCTTGATCCCCTCCTCTGAGATGATATGTCCTAGTACTACACCATGCGTTACCATGAAATGACATTTTTCATAATTTAGCACTAGGTTCTTAGAAATGCAGCGCGCTAAGACTTTATCTAGATGAGTCAAGCATGTATCAAAGGTACCTCCATATACAGTAAAATCATCCATGAACACTTCTATGCATATACCAATCATATCCGAGAAAATGCTCATGACTAAGCGTTGGAACGTACCTGGCGCGTTGCACAGCCCAAATGACATGCGCCGAAACGCAAACGTACCGAACGGGCAAGTGAACGTGGTCTTCTCCTGATCCTCCGCAGCTATGGGTATCTGATTGTACCCTGAATATCCGTCCAAGAAACAAAAATAGGGTTTACCTGCTAATCTGTCCAGCATCTGATCTATGAACGGTAGCGGGAAATGGTCTTTGCGCGTGACTGCGTTAAGCTTCCTGTAGTCGATGCACATGCGCCATCCAGTCTGAATGCGCTTGGGAACTAGCTCGCCCTGCGCATTTTCCTCCACTGTGATTCCTCCCTTCTTAGGCACAACGTGCACTGGACTGACCCATTTGCTGTCCGAGATGGGGTAGATGACTCCTGCGTCAAGCAACTTTAAAATCTCCTTTTGCACTACCTCCATCATGTTTGGGTTTAATCTGCGTTGAGCCTCCCTGGATGGTTTGGCACCATCTTCCAACAGAATTCTATGCATGCATACGTCTGGGCTCACTCCGCGCAGGTCAGCAAGTGTCCATCCTATGGCGCGCTGGTTCTTGCGCAGCACCTGCTGTAAGCGCACTTCCTGCTCTTCTTCTAATCCTTTCTTGATGATCACTGGCAGGGTGTCCTCATTTCCCAGGAAAATGTATTTGAGATGTTCTGCGAGTTGCTTCAGCTCGACCTTGGGTGCCTGTTCAATGGAGGGTAAGATTTTATTAGTGGTGCAAATATGAACTATATTATGTACCTGAGTGAGTGCTGGTTCAGCACTGCTCGGTTCTTCCTCCTGCTCCTCCAACTCTGCTTGTGCCAGTGGCTCTGGTCTTATTGTTGCGCTTGCGCATTGCGCATCTGTGACTAAATCATCCAAGTCGTCCATTGCGTGCACTGTGGCGTCCTCGTGTGGGTGCTGCATCCCCTTGAAAATATTGAAATGGATCTCTTCGCCATCTACTTCCATGGAGAGCGTGCCTCTCCACACATCTATCGTCGTGCACGCGGTCATAAGGAAAGGTCTGCCTAATAGGATCTGCGCACTGCTGGTGCTCGATTCGCCCTCCATTTCTAGCACATAAAAATCTGCTGGGAACACCAGCTCTCCTACGCGTACGAGAACATCCTCTATCATGCCTGCAGGTTGTTTGCACGATCGATCCGCTAGCTGAATGGTGAGACCTGCAGGCTTTAGTGGTCCAAGCGCAATGTTGCATATAGAGAATACGGTAACAAATTTATGGATGCGCCTAAATCAATCATGCAGTTGCTCACCGTGGTTTTACCTAGAGTGCATGGGATAGTGAATGTACCTGGGTCTCGGCACTTAGGTGGTACCTTATGTTGCACGATCGCTGAGGCCTGCGCATTTAACATTACCTGTGCGCATTCGCCTTTCCGTCGCTTGTTTGTGCACAGCTCTTTCAAAAACTTGGCGTACCTTGGGATCTGCCAAACTGCTTCAATAAGGGGAATGTTGATTTCCACCTTGCTGAATAACTCATAGAGCTCTTTGTCCTGCGCTTCCTTCCTAGCCAAGGGTGCCTGCACAGGGAAAGGTGCAGGTATATTAGTACGATTCGTGCCCTTGTCTTTTAATTCTGTTATACCTGGCGCTTCGCCCTGCTGGCTCGCGGCTGGCACTTCAGGTTGCGCACTCTGCTCTGGTTGCGCATTCTGCTCTGTCGATTCTGGGACTTGCGCAGCTGGTTGCGCGGGAGCTTTCGCGGTCTGCTCTGTTCCTATTGTGCGCCCAGTCCTCAGTGTTACTGCATTGACTCCTCCTTTGGGGTTCTGAATCACTTGCGAAGGCAGGTTGCCATCGCTCTTTTTCAGCTCATATACTGTGGTCGCAATCTGTGATAGCTGCTTTTCAATGGACTCGAACCGCTTGTCATATTTCTCGTCATTTTTGCGCACTGTGTCTGCTAGCTGCCCCACGATATCTTCCAAGGATCGCCTCGGTTGCTGGTTGTTATGTGCTGGTGCGTTAGTGCGGCGATGCGGTGGACTGTAAGGCGCAGCTTGTTGGGTCTGCTGTGGCGCGCGCTGATCTGTGGACTGCCTCTGGAAATTGTTCTCCTCCTTCCATCTGAATCCATTTGCTGCCAGTCCAAAGCGCGGCTGATTCTGCCTCGGTGGCCCTCTGTTATCCCATCCTCCAAGAGCATTGACATCTCCAGTTTCCTCAAATAGTGTGGGACATTCATCAGTCTTGTGCTCGGTGGACCTGCAGAATTCACATACCTTTGGCGCAACTGGTGGTGCGCTTTGCGCACTCATCAACTTCTGCAGCATGGCCTTCATTTCCTTGATCTCAGCGCTTGTTTCTACCTGATGCACAGAACGAGTACGACTATTTTCAAGTGTTAGCTGATGTCGTACCTGACCAGCAGAGTCTTCTATCAACTGCCACGCGTCTTCTGGATACATGTTGCAAATGTCGCCTCCTGCGCATGCGTTCAATAGCCTCAGCTCCATGGGCAGCAGCCCATTCAGGAAGTTCTCTATCAGCACATTCTGGGGCAGGCCATGATTGTAGCAGTTGGCCTCTAGCTCCCTGAAACGCTCGTAATATTCTGACAGTGACTCCCCTGCGCTCTGCCTTGGCGCGGCCAGCTCTCTTCTGAGTAGCGCGATCTTTGCTGCGGGATAGAATTTGTCCAGGAATTTCTTCTGCAGCTACTCCCATGTGTGAATGGATCCTGCGGGTAAGTTCATCAACCAATGTCTGGCTGTATCACATAGTGAAAATGGGAATGCCTTCATTTTCAGCGCTTCATCGCTTTCTCCTTCGGTCTTCATGTTCTCGCAAAAAACTAGGAACTCTCGCACATGCTTGACTGGATTTTCATTGTTCATCCCGTGGAACTTGGGCATGTGATGGATGAGCGAGCTCCTTAGCTCAAAATGACCGCCTGGTGGAAGCACGATGCACCATGGCTGGTTAACAGTGATAGGGGCTGACATCTCGCGCACTGTTCTGCGTCGCGCGGCCTGTTGCACGGGTGGCGCATGATACACTTCAGCGGCCCTCCTTGCTTCAACCTCGCGCTGCACTTCCTCTCTGAACAGGGCTGCGCGGTTATGTGCTCTTGCTTCCTCTGGGGTTCTGTCCCCCAAGTTGTCTCCTACGACACTGTTATCCTCCATGACCTGTTCTGAATCTTAAAGAAAAATGAAGTTAAAAGATAACTAATGCTGCTGCGTCTGTCAATGCGCAACTAGAATCTGCACAGCGCAACTGTTTCAAGGTTGCGTAGGCTAATGGTGATTGCGCGCTGTCAGAAACAACAACGAAAACCAAACAAACTGAAATAACTAGTTACTAAAAAGGAAAAACGTAAACTAACTAGAACTTAGCTGTGTTGCTCCCCGGCAACGGCGCCAAAATTTGATCTCGCGTCGTTGTGCGCGTCAAATATAATCCTTCCTCTTCCACTCAGTACAGCGGTTAAGTAAGGGTCGATCTCCACAGGGAGCAAGTAGTTCGGTTCTAGCCAGTGACCTACGCTTACGAAGATTGGGGGGTGAGTGATTGGTTTGTGCAGTGCGCAAGTGAACAGTTGTAAAACGCAGGAATTTGCACTAGACGTGCGCAGGCAGTAGAGATTAAGTACTATGACTATGAGAAGTATTGGGCAGACAATCCTCTATGAGTGCATTCCTTATCATCGACTCTAAATGTCTATAGCTTGATTTTACTTAAGTTAGTGTCCAGTCAAGGCTTCCTAACATGTGCGCATGTTCCGATCAAAGTTCATGTGCTATTAATTCTTGCACTAGACCTAAACAACTACGGATCCGATCAAGGTAGTAATTGCCTATCCTAGCGCGTTACTCCTAGTTGGCACCGTTAGGATATTCAACTAGTTTAACAGACAACAACAAGCGACAAGAGTAAGATTGCGGTTCAAGGCTTCCCCTACTCATGCAACAAGCTGCCAGTAATGTGCACAGAATTAATATAAGCAAGCAAGCTATGCATTAAGCGCAAGTCTCAAAGGAAATACTCATAGATTCATGTCCAACCGATACTAAGCGTTTAGCTAGACATGCTAGTGATAAACATCATAGAATAGTAAAATAAGGTCTAATGTATCTGAGAAACAAGTAGCAAACAGTGCGTGCAGTATGTCTCTCGGCTGGCGCAGTCGGCTGGCGCAAGTCCTCTCAACAAGTCCGTGTGTTTTCCAGTTTGCCGCTCTCTTGCTCTCTCGTGGCCCTCTGATGTGGGGTGTTGCCTTTCTGTGTGTCTCCTGATTGATTGATCCCTTCCTATTATTGTTCTCCCTTGAAACCCTAGACCTCCTCCCCTTTATATACTCCTCGAGAGGTCCATCCTTGGCAACTTCCAAATCTGGTCATGTCGGGATTAGGAAATACTGGACTCTGCGCCTGGCGCACGGCGTACTGCTTAGCGCATTGGTCGGCGCAACTCTGCTGTGTCTCGCCATTTCTTCTGTTTGCGCCGCTAGCTCCGCAGGCTGTGTGTTGCGCGTCCTAAACGCTGCCTGTTAGCGCGTATCCGGCTTAGGCCCTCGTTTTGCCCTGAAATACAAAAACACTGGAAACCAGCAATCTTGTACACAAAATAATGCAAACAAGCATAGGGTTATGATCTAAATAATGCGTATAAATAGGCTCTATCAATGACGAACAAGTCAATCTGCCCAGATTTGGTCTATATCCGTTCAAATGCGCAATAAAGTTCCAAAGCGGTCTTGATACACCTGCGATGCAAAACAATACAAAGAAGTTATCTATCACACTCAAAATGGAACTATACAATAGGAATAAACAACTCGATGGATCATATAAATACGCTCCATCACACCTTCTCGATCAGAGCTGGGGAGCTTGTTGGTTGATCAAGGGGCAGCCGCGGAAGAACTGACGGGTGGAAGGCTCGGTCGAGTGTCGTGCGGCAGTACTCGCTCGATCGAGGGAAGAGGAGACTGTCACTGAGTTTAATGCCAAACTCTGTGATCTTGCAAATGAAGCTCATGCCCTTGGTGAAACTATCCCTGAAGAGAAGCTGATCAGGAAGGTTCTCAGATCGCTGCCCACAAAATTTGACATGAAAGTGACAGCCATTGAAGAAGCTCAAAATGTCAGATTCATGAGGTTGGAAGAATTGATGGGGTCTCTCAAACAATTTGAGATGAAACTGGTTAAAGAGGACACCACTCCCAAGGACAAGAATGTTGGACTGAAAGCTGAAACAGAAGCCAAGAAGACACTTCCAGATGATCAGCTGAGTATGCTTGTCAAGAATCTTGGAAAGCTCCTGAAGAACATGGACTCAAGAAATGGGAAAAGCTCCTCATCACGAAATCAATTCAGAAGAGGTGGTGAGAATAAAAGGAAAGGGAAGGAACCAGCTCAGGATGAAGATGAGAAGAAAGAAATGAAAAAGGGAGTTCAATGCTGGAACTGTGAAGGGTATGGACACATTGAGGCTAACTGTCTAAGCAAACCCCTCAAAAACTCAGAGAAAAAGAACAGTAAGTCCATGACAGCAAAATGGAGTGACTCTGATGAAAGTGATGAAGAAAACTGTGTTGTGCTGACCAGTGTATCAGATTTCAACCTCAAAGAGCTTAAAAAGGAAGAATTTCACTATGGGATTGAAGTATCTGAAAGTGAAGATGAAGAGGACCTATCTGACAGCCTTGTTGACTATCTAAGGAAGATACTCGAGCAGTGTGAGGCAGTTCTTCAGACCAATCAAGCATTGACTGATAGAGTCAATCTCTTGGAAGAAGAACGAAAGAAAAGTTTTTTCTCATCTAATAATCAAGTCACCATTCTGAAAAGGGAAGACTCTGAAAGACAGATCTCTGTTGGATCCGCTCCAGCAACAGCCAAGACAGCTGATCCGCAGAATAATATCTTGGACGAAATACTGTCTTACCAAAGGCTTGGAAAAAGGAGAACAGGGCTTGGATATACTGGTGAAGAAAGCTCTAGAGGGACAGTTTTCATTAAAGCCTCGAATGCTGAGATAGATGATGACTCTTTAAAACCTGCAGAGAAAGATGGAACTAGGCAGGTGAACAAGAGGATGCTGCAGCACCGGGCACATCATTTTTCTAGAACAAAGCTAAAGGCTCAGAATAAAAGGGGCTCTTGTACAAGTGTTGGGAATCAGAAGATTGCCTCAAATCTGAAGCAGCTGCACAAAACCTCTTCAGTGGAAAAAGGGGGAGCAAAATCCAGAACCAACACATGCTGCATAAAGACCACGTATCATGTAGCTTCAAGAAAAGCTCCTTGCTGGAAAGGATCGCAGAGGATGACTGTTAAGACTGCTGCACAAGGGCACTGGATCGCTAAAGACAAGGGAAAATCACAGACTTTACAGGTATGGAAACTCAAACATGACAAACGAAGAGGTAGGAGGCTGGAGGGTCAGAAAAAGAGAAACTACGGCGTATCTCAGGTGTGGGTAAAGAAATCTCCATCAGAACCTCTTAAGGATCCTCCGAGCAAAGCTGTTGTCTGAACTGAGCAGGTGAACTAGCTCAGATGTGCTATAGCAACCTGGCCAAGAATAAGCTTGTTCACATGTTTTGGTTGCTAATGATGGGAGAAGGCACATGTGAGGCACGTGATCTAACAACTTCAAAATGGAAAAGAAAATAATGGGTAAATCATTTTCTAGGGCAAAGACAAGGTGCAAGGTGCTTCCCAAAATCATTGCCGATCATCCTCTGTACGTTCCTCAAATCGTCTGCTATCTAGCTACAATGGTGAAGACGCGCGGGTTGAAGAAGAATCTGGCAGCAGAACGACAAGGCAGGTCTGAAAGAAGAACCAAGTCACGCAATGAAGCCCCTGCTCAGCGACTGGATGTGGTAGTGTGGGAACCAGCTCCTATTCCCGTGTCGCACAGCGATCCTACCTCACTAGAAGGAACCTCACAGAAAAGGAGGCGCCTGGTACGTGATGGAGAACCTGTATCCAGTTCAGCTGTGCTATCTGAAGAAGCTGTGGCTGAGGAAGTCGCTGAAGAAGAACATGCTACAGCGGATGCTGTAGCAGGTTCAGCAGAAGAAGAGTGCAGAACTCTTGTTATGTCCCCAGGCATTGTGGGTGAAGGGGAGGAAACAGTTGCTGAGTCTCCTGAACAAGAACCTGCTGCAGCACATCCTCCCTCTCCATCAGACAAAGGAAAAGCTCCTATCCTAATCCCAGTCTCCAGCAGTGAAGAAGAAGAAGCAAGTGAAGAAAATGCAGGTGCTTCTGGTGAACCGTCTGTGAGAGGACATTCAGTGGCAGACTTATCTGCTCTCACAGTTGAAGGTACTTGGTTCAGAAACAGGAGTGCATCTCAATCTTGGAGCGCTGTTGAGAGGAAGCACATTGTGGCCGAAAAGAGACTGGTCCAGGACAAGTACAAATCAGCAGCTATGATCCAGCTTCTCACAGAGGTAAACCTTCTCAAGTCCCTAACCTTTCCCTTCAGATTCAACATAGCTCTGGTTAGGGAATTTATTGTGAATATGGAAGAGAATTTTGGAGAAGAAGGAGCGGATGAGTTTGGGAAAAGTTGGGTAAGGGGTAAGACAGTGGTTATTACCCCTGAAAAAATTGATGAATTCCTTGGGATCCATGAGAATGCCAGAGCTCCCACTATTGTTCAGCCAGAGATATTGGCTAAAGTTCTGTCAGGGGGAGTGTGCCTGTCTTGGGGCGGTCCAAACCTCAGTGCTGCTGAGCTATCCTCCAAGAATGCCCTGCTGTATCATCTGGGCATCAGAAATTGGATCCCTAGCTCTCATAGGGGGAAGGTTAGCAGAGACTTTTCTAACCTTCTCTACTCTATTGGGAAGAAGAGGAGAATCAGCCTGGGCAGTGTTATGTTTCCTCAGCTGGCCACTCATGCCGGGAGTGCCTCCTTCAGCAAGCCCATTGTGCTCCCCTCCCTCATCTATGGGATGATGGTCTCACAGCATCCGGAGCTTGGTGAGATTTCTGAAGGCTTATCTGAAGAGCTGCAGGTCTTCACAGTAGACCACAAGTTATTCAAAGGAAAGCATGCAGTGGATTTTCCATATGAGGATCCTCTTCTGGTTGGTTCTTCAGCATCAGCTCCTCTGGAGGAATCTCTTCCCCCTGCTGCAACAATTCAGTCAGCTCTTCGTGCCAGAATTGTGAGCCATCTCAGGTCTGAGCTGCTCATTCTTGAAGCTGAAGCCAAACGAAGGGATGCCAGGCGTGGCCAGATTAGGAGTCTACTCAGAGACTTGGAGTTCCCGGAGGATGAGGAGCAGGCCCCTTGAGCATCTGTGACAAAAAGGGGGAGAGAAGATTTTTATTGCTGAACTGCTATTGATGAACTGGGTTTTTTTTTCTTTTGACCCTGCGTGGTCATGCTATGGCAGTGTGTGGCCACCCTCTGACTTTTTTTCTCCCTTGTTCTCTTGTTGAATTTTTATGTGGAACCTTTTCTGGTTCATGTTAGTTTGCTCCAGTGTTCTAAGGTTTTGTCAAAATGCCAAGGGGGAGATTGATGATGCAAGTATGGCAGTGTTTGACAAAACCAGCACAAGTGAACAAGGAGTTGCTGCAGCTCAACTTATCAAGCAGGCCAGCAGAAGTGAACTAGCAGCAGATGCTGCAGCAGGAGCTTGTTCAACTGGCTGGTTCATCTGTCCGGGAAGCAGCAGCAACCTGGGCGAGTCTTGAAGGGCTGGAATCTCTACGGAGAGCATCTGAAGAATTTCTAATATGCTGTGGAGTATATTCCAGTGAGGTTTACTAGTCAGAGAAGGAGATTTGCATTAAAGATAAATATCAAATCTAATCTCCTAGATTTTAGGAGATAATTATTCTTTTTGGGACATTGCTTAAAGCTGGTGCTGCTATTTAAGCGAGAGGTGTTCAGAGCTGAGAGGTTGATCGAAGCTGAGGGATACACGAGTGCATACACAGATTTCAGAGAGGGCAATCTTTGGTGTGCGACGGATGAATTCTTCGATCATCACCCGAGAGCAGAGCGTGAGCGCAGAGCTGTGGTGATTGTGGCAGAAGGGAATCAGGACTTGCAGAGTCTGATTCGAGCTTGATCTGGAAGCCAATTCAGAGCTGTGGAGCTTGTTGGTTGATCAAGGGCAGTCGCGGACAAACTGACAAGTTGTTGGCTCGGTCGAGTGTGGTGCGGCAGTACTCGCTAGTGGCAGGTGGTCACTGAGTGAGGGGGAGTATTCCAAAGTGTGCAGCGCTCGTGGAATTGTTCGATCGGCTCGGCAGAAGGCTTTGGAGCGACGCGGACATTTGTGCTTCAACTGTGTGTTACAGCAGCTGCTACAGCAACCCTGCTGAGTAGTTGTAGTTTAGAATAGGCTGAGCCTTGAGAAGTCTGTAGCTATTCTAGATTGACATATTGCAGAGGGTGTGCAGACACAAGTCAGAGCTTGTTCTGATTGTGTCGGGTGATCCACACAAGGTTGAGTAGCATAGGTTGCGTGAGTTGTAACCGTGTGTACGTGGGAACCTTCGAGTTAGTGGATTGAGGACTGGAGAATAGTCCTCCCCAGACGTAGGCAGTTGGCCGAACTGGGTGAACAAACTTTGTCTTGTTCATTGCTTGCTGAGACAATTTCCTTGTGAACAAGAGTGTGCTGCAGCAACTGCTTGTTCACAAATCTGTCGAACTAAGATACTGTGAAATTTCAAAGGCGGATCCCGAAATACGCTAAGGCTCTTAAGGAATTGTGTACTGAACGAGGAGGAGAACTGAAAAAAGAGAAGGTAAATCAATGCAAGGTAGCACCCAAATGTGAGGATCCAGATACATTCACAATTTCATGCATAATTGGTGAGATCAAAATTGATACTTGTATGATGGATTTGGGTGCCTCGATTAATGTGTTGCCTTACTCTCTATATCGAGCCTTGCGTGTTGGTCCTCTGAAACCCACTGACTTGATTCTTCAACTAGCGGATAGATCATATAGTAAGCCAGAGGGTATAATTGTTGACGTATTAGTGCATGTAGGAAAGCTTGCATTCCTTGCAGATTTTTATGTCATGAAAATGGAGGGTGATCCAATAGACACTTTGCCCATCTTACTTGGGAGACCCTTCATGGTGACCGCGAAGATGAAGATCGATACATTCACGGGTGATCTCTCCATGGAGGTAGACGGGGAAGTAATTCATTTTAACATGTATAAATCTATGCAGCACCCACCTAACATTTCAGGAATACATGCGTTGGATATCATTTGCAGGAATACATGCGTTGGATATCATCGAGGATGCGACGTTTGAATAGGATCATATCTTTAGAAGTCGATGATAACAGTCACTATTGAATTCCCTGAGCTGAATATTTCTCTCGATTGACATTCACACTTTTCTTACATTCGTTCTTGCGACCATTTACTTTTTTTTAAAAATAAAAAAAACTCACCCCGTTAGAGCCCCAGCCCTAACACCCACCAGGAATCGAACCTGTGACATGGAGTTTATAATACACCACCACGACCACTAGGCTAGCCCTTGGTGGGCTCGACCATTTACTTAAACCCCCTTTAGTTCAGTGATAACAGCTACTATTGAATTCCGTGAGCTGAATATTTCTCTCGATTGACATTCACACCTTTCTTACATTCGTTTTTGCGACCATTTACTTAAACCCCCTTTAGTTCAGTATTTACAGGAAATTGCTTCACAGTCAGTTCTCTTGGGTTTGACCCTTGCTTTCCGCTACACTAGCTAAAAGCTTGGAGATATAAATACAAGTTTGGCACGCACAACGACGCACGTCAAATTTTGGGGCCGTTGCCGGGGATTGCCTGAGGAAGGCATCCAACCTCACAAAGGAAAAACTGATTTAATTCGTGGATTGCCTTTTCCTACTGACCAGCGAGGTATCGTGTCTTTCCTTGAATATGCTGGATTTTATCATAAATTTGTCAGATTTTATCGTAGGTTCGTTAAAGGATTCTTGAAGACCTCATTGCCAGTGTCTCGACTTTTGCTAAAAGATGTTCCATTTGGAGAGGATGTCCCACCTGATAAGGAGTTAGAGTTGGCTAGCCGGTGAAAGATTAAGGAGGAGAGGTACCGTCGAGCCAACGACGTTAAACAAGTGCGCTTTGCGGGAGGCAACCCAATTTTTATTTATTTGTTTTCATTTTTTGCGTACCTCAGTGTATACTGCTCTCCAAGGCAACATTAGTTCCGCTCCGAGTTCATACATTAGCAGCGCTAATGTATGCTTGGGGCGCGCAACTTAATGTGTGCATGGGGAGCTTAACTTGCTGAGTTAGGATAGTTTTCTTGTGCATTTCTTATTTGTTTCGTTTTTTTCTTTTGAGTCTTGCATGACTACCCTTCCCGACGATCTTATTGTACCGTGAGGACATGGTTTGTTTCAAAAGTGTGGGGGTGGGGGAGTTAGTATGTGTTAGCACGTTTACTATTGTTAGCTTGCATTACTAGTGGTAGAGCACGTTTTTAAAAAAAATTTAGGTGTTGCGATGCTGCTGATTTCGTTCGACTATATGCTGCCAGTTTGATGCTATGAGGTTTTCATGTGTATGATTTGCATGATTTCTAAAATTTTGTGATGCGAGTTACGTGATGTTATATGTGCTTTTGAGTTGAGATAATACAGGATGTGGAGTTGATAGAAAATGTCTTAGAGAGACTCGACAAGCATTCGAAGGTTCAGGGGATTAGTCGTGTAGCGCGCTGAGTTTGTGGAGGTTGGCGCTTCAAATTATGAGGGGTGAGACTTTCACTCCATCATTGCAGTGTTTATGCGATGGTGGGACGGGAAAACAAACCGTCCTATCTCTAGTCCTAGTAACCGGAAATGGGTGGGTAACCCCTATCTTGCCTCGCGCTGAAAGGATGATGATGAGAAAGAGTGGGATGCGCTCCATAGCTGTTATTCGAAGGCGATGATTGGAACGGTTCAAAGAAAAAAAAAGAGGGGGACAAGAAATTCACATTGGAGAGCAAAGCTCAAAAGGAAAATTCAGTCAAATGTGAAAGAGAAAAAAATTCAGAAAAATAATCGAGTTGAGTGAAGTCTTCGGACCAAACAAAATAAGAAAGTTTCAAAAGCTGTCCTACCAAGGAGAAAAAGAAAAGTTGAGTTCCTCGTAGCTTGGATTTCTCACTTGTCAGAGAAAGCGAACTCAGTGTATGCGCGTGGCTATGACCTCGAGCTGAAGAATGGAGTCAGGAGTCTAAAAAGGACTATCTCCCAGTCATCCATTGACTTCCATCTTGACTTCTCAGGTAACATGTATCATTACGGTTTCTAGTTGATCATCATTGAAGAATGAATGTGAGCAAATGTTAATGAACTGATTAGTGACGACATCTCAAGTAAAGTCAGTGTTTAGTCGTTGGCATGTTAGAATTGCTTTGGTGTCGCGAGTCTTGCTTTTGTTCTTGTTCGGGACGAACAAGTTTAAGTGTGGGGTTATTTGATGGGGCGTATTTATACGACTAGCTAAACCGTTTAAACCCAACTATTTCGACATGTTTTTATGTGACCAGTTACTTCTTAGTGTTGTTTGCACTTCAGGTGTTCGGAATACATGAAAAGAGACTTGCGACTCAAAATGGTGTTTTTAGGGAGAAAATCGACATCGAAGGAAATGGGTGCGCGTCGTAGTGAGTTCGGCGCTAGCAAACAACATTAGTGTCGCGCGCCGGACCTTAATGTCTTCTCCGGGCGCGCGACCTAATGTCTTCTTGGGGCGCGGTCAGCTTACGATGATGTCAGCAATCGGGCCCGCAGCCCGAAATCAATTTTTAGAACCCGATCTCAATTAGGGTTTCGGGGAGGAGTGAGACGACAGTTTTGATGAGACAGAGTTTTGGAAGAGACGGACGGACGAAATTTTGGAGTTTGGCGTGAAAAGTGTTTCCGGCGTGAACAGTGATTTCGACGGTTTTATTATTCTTTTCAGTTTAATGTATTTTTTCGTATTGACTATGAGTAGCTAAATTTCTGTTTCAGTTTAGGGATTTTCAGTTAGTGACATTCATGTTTGAGACTTGGATTTAATGCATGTTTCTATTCAATAGTAAGTTTTGGATCTTAAATTCCATGAATTGTATTGCACGGTTAGCGTATACTTTGTCGTGAAACTATCCGCTCATCAATTCTGATTATTAACTTTTGTCGAAGCTTTATCGTGGAAACAAGTAGTAGAATCTATGTTTAGTATCACCTTTGACGGGATACTTTAGGTTATTACCTTTGTCGGAGTGACCAAACGTTTGAATAGGATCATATCTTTAGAAGTCGATGATAACAGCTACTATTGAATTCCGTGAGCTGAATATTTCTCTCGATTGACATTCACACCTTTCTTACATTCGTTTTTGCGACCATTTACTTAAACCCCCTTTAGTTCAGTATTTACAAGAAACCGCTTCACAGTCAGTTCTCTTGGGTTCGACCCTTGCTTGCCACAACACTAGCTAAAAGCTTGGAGATATAAATACAAGTTTGGCTCGCACAACGACGCGCGTCATCCACCTAGTTCCTATGATGTTTACTCCTTCTGGTCTGGCAACTAGATCTCATACATCATGTCTTTTGAATTCAGGTAATTCCTCTTGCATCGCCAATATCCAATATTCGTCACTCCTAGCCTCCTTGAAGTTCTTTGGCTCTGCACAGGACAAGAAGCAGGAATTGCAGAAAGATTCGCAGGTGCTGAAGTGTGATGAACTTCGTGTCCTTCTCCCTTTTGTAGGATCTCCAATCACATTTGTCAACGGATGGTCTTCTGAATCTTCTTTGGAGGTTGCCAGGATGATCTCTAAGGGGCCTCACTGTTCTGTTCTGCGACAGTGTTATCCATGTGTTGATCCACAAGTTCTGCTTCAGCATCTGCTACAGTATCCTCTTAAGCAAATTCTTGTTCACTTCTATTCTGCTTCAAATGACCAACCTCTATGTCTGAGTCTTCATCTCCGTAGCTAGTGGATGCCTCTTCTTCAACATCATTGATGACTACATTTATTTATTCCATCACGGTTTTTGTTTGCTTGTTGTAGACACGATATGCTCGGCTGTTGATTGTATAGCCAAAAAATATCCCAGCGTCACTTTTCGGATCAAGTTTTTTTCTGTACTCTCGGTCCCTCAGAATGTAACAGTCACTCCCAAATATGTGGAAATATTTGACTGTGGGCTTCTTCTGATTCCGAATCTCATAGCACGTCTGGTTTGTTCATTTTCGTATGGAGACTATATTGATGATATAGCAGATTGTGTTCATTGTTTCAGCCCAAAACCTCGGGGGAACCTTCTTTGCATGGATCATGACTCAGGCCATTTCTTTTATTGTTCGATTCTTCCTCTCCACCATGCCTAGGATGCTCCCCCTCACTCAGTGACCGCTGAGCAGCTCGAACTCTGTCGTGAGTATTCCTCACAATGGGATGCTCTTCCTCACTCAATGACCGCCTGTCACTAGCGAGAACAGGCCTTATGCAGATTGTCCGATTTCCTCCACTCGACAACTCTCCTGCTACCTCCCTTGATCAACCAACAAGCACGCCCTGCTTTGAATTGTCCTCTCTGATAAAGCACTGACCAGACACTGATAGTCTGCAATCAGTCGATACAGAAACCACACTGATCTGCGCTCGGTGGTGATCCGACTCTTCTAATCTCCGCTTTGCAATCTTCGGTGATAGAATGCTCTCTCTTTCTTTTTCTCTCTATTCGGATGCTCTGTCATGCTCTGCCCAGCCTACTTCAACTAAGAACTCCATGCTCCATCAATATCAACTTTAAGAACCCTTTCCCAAAAGATATTTGACAAGATTCTATCTCCTATTTTTTAGGAGATTTGATTTTCCAATCAAATCTTCAAGCTTGAGGCATGAAAATCTTTACTAGGATATTATGAGAATATTTGGAAGCCTCCCGTTGCACTGCTACTTCATATCTGGGCAGATTTCTCATCGGGCCAAAACTGTTGCTCTGCTGTTATAGCTTCTGCTGTAGCAACTGCTTGTTCGCTGGGCTTGTACACTCTGGCAGGTTTTGTCAATTGAATGTCATTTGCATTATCAAGGTTCTTTACATTAGTCACACAGCTGGCTTCTCCGTTCATGTGGGATGTACAGCCACTGTCAAACTACCACCGATCCTTCTCAAGGTGATAGGATGAACTATATGCGATGTAGCAACAGTTCGACCTAGGTCTGTAAATTTTTGGAAGAGGCATGGGTCGTTGTTGATGACACTTTGTGAAATTGGCACTGCGTTGATATTGTCGAGATACCACAGGTTGATTCAGCAACTTCTGCCGCTCGGTTGTTGATGCTTTGGATTGGCTAACCCTAAAGAATACAACCAGATTTGTTCACCCAGTTCGGAAAAAACCTACCTCTTGGGAGGACAACTCTCGGTCCTCAATATTTCACTATCTCAGTTAAAGTACACCACAACTCCTAACCTAGTCAAAATCTCTGCTAAATTTGTCAACACAGACTAGCCTTCACTAACAACATACTCTAGTAATAGATAGCTAACAACCTGATTACACACTTAGCCTATCCTATTACAAAGTGTTACAGCGGATGCTGCTGCAACTTATTCCGCCAAGTTTCTGACGCTGCTGCCAACAAGCACGACCTGCTCTGAATTGGCCTTCTCTGATCAAGCTCTGATCAGACTCTACAAGTCTTTGATCAGTCTTTGCTTTAACCACTCTGCTCTGCGCTCATGCTCTGCTCAAGGTGATGATCCAATTCCCCTCACGACTCACTGATATTTCTCTGTAATCTTGGGTGCTTGGATTCTCTCCCTCTCTCTCTCTCTACTGCTCTGCCCAACCTCCTTTCAATAGGAACTCAATGCTCCATCAATATCAAAATTAGAAAGTTCCTAAAAGATCTCCATAAGATCCTTATCTCCTACTTTTTATGAGATTGATTTCCCAATAAAACTTCAAAGATGACATATCTGACGTATCTCCAGAAGAATAGTGAACACGGTTATATGATTTTGTATTTATAAATAGACGTATGCTCAATTTCGAAAGCAATGATCTCATAATTAAGTAAACAAATGCAATATTGAACTCTAAGTTCACTATGAAAGATTGGCACTATGCGGTGTAATTTTAGGTACCAAGATTACATAGACCTGGACTTGTCTTAAGTCAGTCGCACTATGTTGATAAAACCTTGACAAGTTTGGATATGATAGTTCTAGAGTATCCAGAACTCTATAGACATTATTCAACACTTGTCTAGAAGAAATGAACTTGAATCGGGAAAATATCTGTGGGAGATATGTTGTACGTGTACACATAATGACTGATAGTTCAAGGACATCGTGTGTATTGAATAATCATTAAAGATGACATATCTTCACGAGGGAAGGTTCAAAGGGTGTCCCTACCTATCTTATATAGATATGGGCCGTAGAATTTTTCACATATTAACTCAACTCGTTTGTTTTGATCGTATGTTTATCAATTTCATCTTGTGGTGGATTGTTTTTAGATGTATGAATAAGTGTGAAGAAAATGGTGGTGAGACCACATTTTATGACCAAAATTTGTGTGTGTTCCGACATTTAAATGAATGGATTTAACCGATTTCTTTTCCTCGTATTGAAAGATATGAATGGTGGTGAATTATATGTCTAGTAACGGTAGTATTTCTGTTTATATTTAATACATATTAATTTCAATACTTGTTATTAATTATTTATTTTAATTAAATTTGGTATTGTTGAGTTCACATTTATTAATTATTCAGTACATCTTTTAAATTTAGTATTATAACTTTATGCCATTATTTAAATTGATTAGGCACATATGGCATGTCTACTAAACCCTTAGTGATTGATTATTGCAAACTGTCTTTACATATATCCTAGTAGATTTATACATAATCTCAAACAGTAGCAAGATACATATTAGAGATTTGATTCTGTAACTTTTAAATTGAATTAGATGTTGGAACATAATCATATAGCGGAAACGAATTAACAAGATCAAACCCATACCAGAATAATTAGCATACTGAATTATTGTAAAATAAAACGTACCTGAATCCATTGACTGAAAGTTACCTGCAGCACAAAGCCTGGGTTGGTGCTTCCAGTCTAATCGTATGTCTTTGGGATCAGTTCTTTGAGAGTAAGAAACTGGAGAACGATATGATAGACCGGGGACCATAACCCATATTTATACCTTCTACACGAAAAGATGTAATTGAGGTAATCATGGATTCCGTCTCTCAAAGATTTCCATAATTATCTCTTGGTATCTACACAGCATATTTAACGACTAAAATTATACCTGATAAGCTTCCCAAAAGATTTGATCACTTTATTTAAGCTTATCATAATGATAGCACATACAATTATCTGATTACACGTTCGGTCCAAATTAGATTAATCATAATAATCTAACAATCTCCCACTGGACTGCATGTGTAACCAAATAATTGTATAAACATAAGTGTGCACAAAATTGCTATCATTCTAGAACAGGTATATCATAAACCATCCGGTCCATTAACTAATGCAAAAATAGGATCAATGCGACTTTCGTAATCATCATCGTTACTCGACCGTGCTTGTCACGTATGCCAACATAGCTAAATGACATGGATTCATCCTGGTGTGTAGCATGGAAATTACATGTAATGTGATCTGTACATGCCTATTTCCAACTGGTCTCCTCAAAAGTGAGATCAACATAATCATACAGAGTGTACCGTGTAAACATAATTTCTGCAGAACATAATCCAAAATGTATAGATAAAAAATCTATCCATCTCATAGAGCGTCAATACAAAAATACAAACTCCCACTAATCATGAATATCTTCAAAACAACATTACACCCATGTGAGCAGCATGCTCATGAAAGACCTTGGGTGTCAATTCTTTCGTAAGCAGATCCGCTATCATGGAGTTTGTCCCAAATATGCTCTATGGATATCTGTCCACTCTGTATCTTTTCTTTCACAACCAGGAACTTGATATCAACATGCTTTGATTTCGTAGTGCTCCTGTTGTTATTGGCGTACATCACTGCTGATTTATTGTCACAGTATAACTTTAGTGGTCTTTCAATGTCACATAAAATGCGCAGTCCAGTGACAAAGTTTTGCAGCCATACGCCATGATTTGATGCCTCAAAACAAGCTACAAATTCTGCTGCCATAGTCGATGGAGCAACGAGCGTCTGTTTGGCAGACCTCCAGGAAATGGCTCCCCCAGCTAACAGATAGATATAGCCTGACGTGGATCGTCTACTATCTTGGCATCCAGCAAAATTAGGATCGGAGTACCTAATGATCTCAACATGATCCGATCTCATATACGTGAGACTATATTCTTTTGTTCCCTGTAAATACCTCACAACCCGTTTGACTGCTCTCAAATGATCCACTTCCGGGTTACTCAGATATCTTCCCAACATACCAACAATGTACGCGATATCCGGACGCGTACACACCCATACATCAAACTTCCTATAGCCGAAGCGTACGGAAGCTGTTGCATCTCCTGAATTTCCATTGTCTTAGGGCACTGATAGAGACTAAACTTGTCTCCTTTAGCAACAGGGGTGTCCAATGGTCTACGAAGTGGCACTGTCTCTTGCGGTTGTTGAGTTTGAACCCCTGATCCAGAACTGGGGTTTGAACAACATTGCGACTAGGTTGATGATCGAAGTCCACTTCTTGATCAATGATGGTTAAAAGAACCTGATCATTGTCAAAAGCAGTAGTTGATCCCTCTCCCTCAAACACAATGTTTCTGGCCAAATTTCTCCCCCCAAGCTCAGCATCCTCAAAAAATGTTGCATTTCCCGTCCCAAAAATAATTCTGAAAGTAGGATCATAAAATTTGAAATCCCTCGATCGCTACACATAGCCAATAAAGTAGCTGCTAACAGTTTTGGAGTCCAATTTACCTTCATGAGGCCTATAAGGTCTCGCCTCAGTTGGACATCCCCAAACATGCAAATGCTTTAGACTGGGCTTACGCCCACACCAAAACTCAATAGGTGTTTTAGCAGCCGCTTTAGTTGGCACACGGTTAAGGAGATACGCTACTGTCTTAAGTGCTTCACCCCAGAAGCTCTCTGGTAACGAAGAATGACTAATCATGCTTCTTACCCTATCCTTAAGTGTCCGGTTTCGTCTTTCAACTACACAGTTCATGCTAGGTGAACCTAGCATGGTGTACTGATGTACGATCCCGCATTCCTCTAGGTATAAAGCGAACGGTCCTGGACGCTGTGCTCCTGAGCCATCATATCAACCACAGTACTCACCACCACGGTCTAATCTGACGCTCTTAATTTTCTTGTTGAGTTGCAACTCAACCTCAGCCTTAAAGGCTTTGAACACATCCAGAGATTGTGATTTCTCATTAATAAGAAATAGGAAGCCAAAACGTGGGGAATCATCTATGAAACTGATAAAGTACCGTTGATCATTCCAGGAAGCAGTAGGGAACGGCCCACATATATCCGTATGAATCAGTTCCAAGACACCAGAAGCTCTGTTGGCACCTAATTTCTTAACTTTGATCTATTTTCCCTTTATGCACTCGACGCAAGTATCCATATCAAAAAAGTCTAGTGACTCCAAAATGCCATCAGACACAAGACGCTGAATCCGAGATCTCGAGATATGACCCAAATGCTGGTGCCACAATGAAACCGAATCAGTTAATTTATGCTTCGTACTGCGTGTTTCCACGCGCAGGGTCTCAATACGATGGAATAACATCCAACAAGTATAGATTATCAAAGACATTTAATTTACTGGTTCCCACAATTCTAGAATTAATGGATAGCTGAAATTGATTGTTTCCGAATGGACAAGAATAACCGACTTTGTCTAATACGGAAACCGAAATTAAGTTCCGACTAAAAGACGGAACTACAAAAGTATCCACTAAATCTAAGAATTGACCAGATGTCAATAATAATCTGAAGCGACTAATTGCTTCTACTTGCACCGACTCGCCATTTTCAACATAGATACGTCTTTCAGCATCATTTGGCTTTCGGTGGTTCAGGCAACCCTGCATAGAAATACATATATGAGTGGTAGCACCAGAGTCTATCCACCATGTGTTTCTAGGTACCGAAGCTAAATTAACTTCAGAACAGACCAAATTGAGAAACTTGCCCTTCCTATCCTTGAAGTTGGTCCCATTTAACTTAGAAGCAGTGTTCATGTTGGTAATAGCGGAAGACATTGACATGTAAGCTGAATTAGGGAACAAAAGAATTCGAATACGTTTACGCTCAAAGTATACACCACAAATATTTAAAAGAAGATTATGACATTTCAAGATACCGGCCACAACACTAATAGCAAGTTTTAGGACAGTGGTATTAACTGTGAGTGAATATCTTGTTGTAGTAATCAAAACATTGACAAGAATATGTGTCAAATAATAAACCATCTTATGATGTATTTATTATTCACACCAATATGCATAAGAAACGTCACATGTTTATCACCACAGATATGTGTGCAGACATATTGAATATTAATTTACCTTAGGGCTAATTAGATATTCATATGAACTACACACATCTATCCTAACAAACCAAATAAGTCAATCTACGCGGATACGCCACTTAGGTGTACGTATAATTCCGTTTTTTTTTTTTTTTTACCTTAGGGCTAATTAGATATTCATATGAACTATACACATCTATCCTAACAAATCAAATAAGTCAATCTACGCGGATACGCCACTTAGGTGTACGTGTAATTCCGTTTCATTTAACATATTTTAGAGTGTTAGCTCAAATTGAAAGTCCATTTTGCAATTAAATATTTAATAATTTCCAAAATTATGGTTAAAAATTGAACCATATACCAAATCAGAAAACTGATTGAACCAACATTCAAATTCTAACCAAAAATCGGAATTGAACCAAATAGAAATTGAACCGAACTGAACTTTAAACCGAATTAGATTGAACCGGAATGGAACTGAACCGAAAATTAGACCGCAAGAATTGGACCGAACCCAAACTATTAGACTGAACCGAAGAGCGGACGAAACTGGTCCAAAGTCATATTTGTTTTTCGGTCCAATCGCAGCAAATAAGGGTTTGCTGAGTCAAAATCCTCCATCATAAAGCTCACTCCAGGAAGCATTGGGCCATCATTTGGCCCAACTCTAAAAAAAAGCTAGTCCATCTTCTCCTGCAGCCAGACTCCATGCAAGCTCCAAGTCCCAATTAGGGTTTTCGGTTCCTCTTTCTTCTTTCTCTAGCGCAGCCGCAGCTCCCTCTTTCTTCAACAAATAACGAGCGCAACGAGCGGAGCGGATCCACGCGACGCGAGGGAGTGCGGCAGAGCAACGCCGTGCGAGCGCAGCGACAGCGCGAGGACAGCCGAGGACACGAGCAGCGACGCGGCGAGAATCAAGCGACGAAGGGAGGCGCACCGCATCCGATTCGAGCAACGCCGCTAACGGGGAGAAGGAAGCGGTCGGATCCAGTCGCGCGCGACGAGCGGGTGCAGAACCGAGGCGGGGAGAAGACGGGTGGCGGCCGAGTTCAACCCAGAAGCAAGAAGGCGGTTTAGGGTTTACCGAGTCAACTCGGAACACAGAACCCAGTTAACTCAAAAAACCCAGTGAACTGAAACAGTGTACATGCATAAGTGCATTCAATGTTTTTCGTTTTACAGTATCAATCTGATCGAATCTGAATCGAAAATTAACCATGAATTGTTCAGTTTTATCAACGACAAAAAAACAAATTTGATTTATGCTCAATTAATTACATATGAAAGGCGATTGATATCAATTGTTGGAATATAATCATACAGCGGAAACGAATTAACAAGAGTAAACTCATATCTGAATAATTAGCATACTGGATTACTATAAAATAAAACGTACATAAATCCATTGACTGAAAGTTACCTACAGCACAAAGGCTGGATTAGTGCTTCCAGTCGTATGTCTCTGGAATCAGTTCTTTGAGAGTAAGAAACTGGAAACGATATGATAGACCGGTGACCATAACCCATATTTATACCTTCTACACGACTAAAATTATACCTGATAAGCTTCCCAAAAGATTTGATCACTTTATTTAAGTTTATCATAATGATAGCACATACAATTATCTGATTACACGTTCGGTCCCAATTAAATTAATCATAATAATATAACATTAGATTTACATCTAAGAGAAAAACTCCAATACATCAAAATAATCTCACTCATTTCAGACTCACAGCCGGTACAAGGGGGAATGCGATGACTTTGCTTTTTATTTTCCAGAATTCTGGAGCATAAATTCTAATCCTTGTTGAAAGGGTCTGGTTATTATTGAATTCCACTATTGCAAACATAGCTGGTTGGGGTGGACTGTCTTAATGATCATTTTAGTTATATCCATAAGAAAACTTTAATAATTAAATGGATTATTATTCAAGGCATGATTAGGATTTTGGATGATTCTGACTTATGTTAATACTAAATAAATGCAGATGATTATAGTCCTTCATTTTGTCATGTATTGTTTGGATTTAGCATATGTTACACGATAAGTATTAAGTATATTATTAATGTACCATAATTAAATGTTATTCATCGGCATAAGAATATTTGCTCTGTCGCCACAACCTAACATATGATTCAGCTCTTTTTCTATGTTTTATGGTAGCTACCGTTGTAACTACTCGAATGGAAGATCAGTTCTGAACCGTTATAAGATTAGTCTAACATAGTTGTCTCTTGTTAATACCATTTAGGTCACCATAATTTAGAGTCCACGCAAAAGACCATAATATATTAGGGATAACATACCTAGTAGACAAGCACGATTTTTGGGTTTTACATGTGTATAAAAAAAAAAAATGCATGTTCAGCTGGTATGAATCACCCTACTAGAGGTACCACTAACTTCAACGTGTCATACATCCACTGATCTACATATTTATATATAGCATGCATGCGACAAGGAAAATTTGATATTTTGTGCATAACTTAATTATGTGGTTTTGGCATGAAATTAAACAAACAATCAATGGCCCAATGCGCGAGACTTTGCTGGCTATTCATTTGTTTTCTTGCATGACAAATCGGCGTTCTAACTCGTCATCTCAAATGGATCGGAGTAGCATGTCTAGTTAAATTGCTAACTAATAATTAACTACTTAATATGTACCATTAGCAACGCGGATACATAAAACTAGTAAAAAGATGGACTTCTTTTTGAGGAACCCAATCAATCGACATGTGACTACTTCACATATATTATCCAACATAACACGCCCATGCGCTTAAAATTAATAGGTGTGATATCATGCCACTATAGTCAATTATGAAATCGTGTGTGATTAATCTTGTTCCAGTTAATCTGTAAAGTTACTTTGTAGGACAAGTTTCGATTCGAATGTAAAAACAGAACACACGATATATTACCCAGTTCGGCACAACAGCCTACGTTTGGGGGACTTGTCCAAAGTCCAAGGAGAGCAATTCACTATGTGAGTTCAGTGTACAAAGTACAGTGCTTATCGAGACACACCCAAGCTCAAGCAATCTTACTTTCACACCTCTAGTGAGCGCAAACTAACCACCGAGTTTGCTATTGCCTCTCCTCTACCACCAATGATCTTCCTCAAGAAATATCTGAGCTTCACAGTGATTGCCGCAGCAATGGTGGTGTGTACGTCTGGAACGTTGAACAACTTCAGTTGATGCAACGCTTCCGATGAGAACTCCGTTACAATGAAGACTGACACGGGATGATGGAGTTCTCTTGTCGACGCCACTCTATGAATCTTCTCAGTGTATAATGTGTTTTAAGTGCGTGCCGACTGCAAACCCTAGGCACTCAATTTATAACCTAGGTTTGCTAATCCATATTTGATAATCAAATCTCACAACCAAGATTTTGATTCTATCTTTTCAAATATTTAATTTTCCTTGCTAAACAAGTTTCCATCCAATCCCTAGAAGATCTCTAATAATCGACTAAAATATTCCATCTGTGTCTTATCAATATTCCTCGAATATCTCGGATCTGGATATTCAACGCCATTTATGGAAGTCGGGTCTGGATATGCGGCGCCAGCGCATCTTGTTCCACGTCATCTTGTTCTACTTGACGACGGCATTAACAACATACAGTAGTTTTGCAAAAATCACATGCCACACATAATCTAGCTACAACAAATTACTGACGCAATTTAGGAACTTTATATGTGTTCGGACACTGGATTAGAGATTGGAATTCAATTGCAGTGGGAGCTACATACACTCTTTCAGTTTTTGCATGTGCATATTCAAGTAATGATCTATTCGAGTCCTATCATCCATGACTTGTGGATAATTGAATAGAGATGGAAAGTGAACTTTGTGGTCATTTATTTTTGTTCCTAGGCAGATGAGCTTTACACTTAGCTCAAAACGTTCTCCAAATTTTTGGATCAAAAGACTTTAAATTTTCTTCAGTCTTCTTCACATACAACTAGATAATGCCTGCGAATGAGTAAATCTAAAGAAATATCAAAACAAGCATATTGAAGTTCTTATTGTTATGAATTTATTAATCCTATACTGTATGAAATTTGACTGCGCTGCTGATCTCGAATTACAACTTCTGGAGTTACAGCTTCTATTGTAGCAATCTCTGTATCTTCATGCGGAATTTATTCTTCTGACAAATAAGAAAGACACAGAGAATTTGTTCACACAGTTCGGCAACTTGCCTACGTCTGGGGAGGATCACTCTCTGATCCTCAAGACTTCACTATCACGGTTCAAAGTACAAAAGCATCTCACATCCACTTCTCACCTAGTCGAAATCTTTGCTCAGTTTAACCCCCTAGACTAGCTAGCAGTCTGATCACACAGACTCCCTTCGTACTACCTACAAACTTTCAGTAATGAATAGCTACAGATGTGACCTCGGACTTAGCCTACCCTATTGCAATGTGCAGTACACGGAATGCTTCAGCACACTCTGTCTTAGAGCTGCTAAAACTTTTGTAGACGACTTCTCCAGTGCTCTTTGCCAAATAGTCCGTCTCTTTTCCTGAGTTCCTCCAGCTCAGAATCTGCTCCTCCTTGATCAATGCCAACCTGACAATATCAAGGAGAGACGTTCGAGCCTTCAACACTCTGCGACAGGTTTGTCCACAGCTGTTCACAAAAGCTCTTGTTTGATTTGTCAACGAGCCACGCTCCAGTTGAATTTTGTGGATCAAATATAGATCGAACTCAGCGAGTTCTGATCTCTTCAGCGCTTCTCACAACACCTTCTGCCTTCTGCTTTAAGCTCTAGTTGTGAGAATTCTCTCCTTCGGTCTCTTCTCTCGATGATATCTATGGCATTGCCTCTGCCGTGCTCTTATAGCTTCGTGTATTGTCAGCGATGGAAACCTTGTTGCCTTTTGATTCGTAGGGCAGCACATCATTATCTAAATCTCTTCCTATATTCTTGTAAGGTTGTTGAAGATTCCGTTTCCTAATTTGAACTTTAGGATCTTTATCTTTTAGAGTCTTTCCTCCGACTGAGTGATGAACTCTGCTGGACACTTGATGAAGATTGCAAACCTTTCTTGAATTTCTGCTACAATGGAAATGCCTCTTTAGCCTTCCTTCGTGCATCTTCAAGCATTCTCGGTTATTCTGCTTTAGTTTCAAATCTTCAGGAATTGCGGAAGCAGAATCTGTCTTCTTTTTTTTTTCACCAGTTTGCCTCAGCTTTTGTGGTCCACAGAGTGTTGTAGCAGATAGGTGTGCTTGGTTGCTGTATCTCGTCCATTTTCAGATTGTGCTCCAGCTTCAAATCATCAGGGAGTGCTGAAGTAGAATCTTGTGTAGTTTTGTCAAGGGATGTCATACCTATAACAGTCTCCCCCTTGGGATTTTAACAAAACTATAACTAAAACAACGTTACTAATGATAACCCTGCATAAATGTAACTATATTAGATAATTGCTCTAATTATTACATTTGAGTTTAGAATTCCTCAAGATTGCTAAACATCAAAAGTAAGATAGTTCTAGGAGCAGGATCAGAGTTAATGTCAAGTCAGAGGAAATGTCAAAGTTTTACAATCTTCTCCCCCTTTTTAGCACACATGCCGGGGGCTTTAATCCGTCTCATGGCTGACCTGGGGCAGAACTACTGGCATCTGGGTACTCGAGGTCTCTGAGTAGGATGGCAATCTGCGCTCTCCGCATGGAACTCTTTTTGGCCTCTGCTACTAGGTGAGCTCGCTCCGATTTTAGATGACTGATCATTCTTTCATGCATAGCAGCATCTAAGTCAGGAGCATGAGAACCAGGAAGTGCTTCAGCATTCTCTGGATCTTCTGAAGCTGATGCATGACCTGGCTCTCCTTCAGACACATCCACCACATGTCTTCCTTTGAAAACTTTATGGTCGAGCAGAAACAGCAGTGGAGCTTTAGATAAACCTTTGGGGCAGCTTTTAGTTCCATGTGCTGGCTAATCATGATCTCATATATCAATGAAGGAAATCCAATACACATGTTGGATTTTGGGTTTTTTGGCATGAGCAGCAATCTGATCAAAGACAATCTGTCCCATATTGACTTCCTTCCTATCCCCAATGATGAGCAATAACAATGTCATGGCCTTGCTCACCTTGCCTTTGTGGGAGTTGGGCATCCAGTTTCTTACCGCAAAAGAGTAAATAGTTGAGTACTTCGTTGTCAAGTCTACAACTCCTAGGTTGTGTGCCACCTAACTTGCAAAGTGCACCAGTGAGTTTCATAGCCAGGGAGTCAAGACTCACTTCAGCTGGAGGACTAGCTTCCTACCTGATACCCAGATATTTGTTGATCACAGTGGGTGACTACCCTCAGTCTCCTCACAAAACTAGCTCCTTATAACAGACTGTCTACTTCTCCAAAGTCGCTAAGAATATTTGCTAGAAACTCCTCAACTAATCACTTCTTAGCAATAGTTAGAGAGTTCAACAGGTTTACCTCTCTTAGCAGAATGATCACTTCTGGAACCCGATATCTCCCAACTTCCAGAATCTTTTATGTGACAATTGTTCTTCGATTAATCACTTACCCAGGATCCAGCATGTTTCTTGTTCCGGAACCATATGCCTTGATGATCAACAACTGACTTGCTTGGTCTTGTTGGTGAATGTACTGATTTTGTTGTGGATGGCTTTCGACGGGGAACTGGAGCAAGTTTGAAGTCATCTGATTCAGAGTCTTCAGATTCAGTTTCTTCATCAAAGGAAGAGCTAACCACCAGAGGTTCCTTGCCCTTGCTCACTGGTTCTTTAGAGGGAGCTTGCTCCACCTCTTCTGTTGCTTCCTTTTCACTGATGTTGCTGTCAACAGCTGACACATCTTTTTTCCGATGGACGAGTCAAACCACTGCAACCTGTCTATCCAAGGCCTTATTGGTTTCTGAGCTCGAGTAATGTTTCTTCGGGGTCAGAGCTAGACCTAACATCTGCTGAAGCAATCTTTTTGTCACTCTGGCTAGGACTCTTGCCGGTGGTTAAGGGTGCTTCACCACCTTCTGACACATTGACCTCCCTCACTATTGTTGAAGGTCTTGCCTCGGATTGGTCGGCTGTTGGAGTCCAAGTTAGCCGAGGAACCTCCTCCGATTCGTTGGTGAGAGGCACGGAGCTTTTCTCGGTTATTGGGGGTTTACGCAGGGGAACACTGCTTTTCTTCCGCTTTCGGGAGCCACCCCTGCCGCTGTCCGACTTGCCACCTCTCGTTCGAACCATTGTAGTTGATTGTTAATGGACGACCGTTCCTGGAGATTGACGCTGGAGTTGATTGCAAGCCCTAGGTCACAAAAATTGTTAACTCGTATTTCCCCCTTTCTTCCTTTTCCTTCTCTTTTCGTTTTCTTTTAAAACGGACACATGTCGACTCCGGAGTGCACACCCATCTTTGGAGACAACGCTCAAAAGTTATAGCTCTGAGTCACCAGGGAGTGCTTCGGCACTCTGTTCAGCTGTCTTTTCTTGAAAAATAATCTTTGGCTCTTGATTTTGTTCCTAGGCTTCTACTTCAGTGGGGATATTGAGGGGTTGTTTTTCACAGTCGAGTTCTTTTCAACTCCACCCAACGCTTTTTGACACTTGTTCTTCCCTGGTGTTTTGCCCCTTTTTGCGGCTGTAGTTGGGTATTCAGTGTCTTTTTCTTTTTGAGTCTCCTTCTTTGGTTTGTTGTCCCTTCAATACTTCTGACAATTTTCTGCATAGTGACACTATATTCCCAGTTCATTGGAATCTACGAACTGTAGCATTCATGGGTGAATGGGAAATTTCTTGTAATTGTTCTGACTTGTTTAGTATTCTATGTTCTTCGAGGCTTCTAGTACTTGTCAGAATTGGACAGTGTCTCTTATAGTGTCCGGTCTGATCACAGAAATAACACCTCCCCTTCTTTCTTATGGGCTTTCTTGCAGGAGTTTGGTCAAGAGGTTGTTGCAGCACTTCTTATTCCTTTTCTTGTACACCTTTTTCTGATCATGTTGAACTCCTGAAATGCTTTCCTAGACACTTCTTTCAGCTTGTTCGGGATTTGTGGCTTTCACAAATGTGGTCACACTTGAGCTTGCTTCGCCTATGTACCCAAGACCTTCAGTTCCTCCTTCATACCTTTGGTAAGCCAGGATTTCATCCAGAATGGATGTCTCTGTGTTTCTGCATCTGACACAGCTCTTTGTTGACAATCCTCTACCCATGTCTCAGTGTCATCAGATGGTTGTTCTTAGGCAAAGAAGCAATGATTCTCTAGAGCTTGTCTCGTTCTTCTTCCAGTCCAGAAATCTTGGTCAGCAGGTCTTTGTTGACTTCAATCAGCTCCAATCACTTTTCTTGTATCAGTTTGAACTGATCAGCAATTGTCTCTTCTGAGAATTCTTCGTCAGCACTGCTGTCAGATTCAACAATCTCATAAACAACATCTGAAGTTATTTGATCGGAATCCTTACAGAGAAATACAGTCATTGGGGCAAGGTTCCCCTTAAGATCAGTCTCCTCTTCACTGTCATCATCACTCCGGTTGGACATTCAGCCTGTCTGTGACCATATTCTTCGCACTCCCAACATTGGATCCCCTTTTATTTGTCTTTGCTTCCTCAGTGCTTTGATCAGCATCCTTGTTTTCTTCTCTATGAATTTTCTCCTCTTCTGTTCCTCCACCTGGATGACTGGCCTGCAAAGGAAGACTTCTGGTCCATTCTTTTCATGCACTTACAAAAGTTTTTGACTAATAGTGACAGTTGTTGGCTCACATCATCTGGAACTGTCTCCATCTGTTTTGTCTCGGCTTCTAGTCCAAGGTCTTTCCTAGAGAGTGATTGATAGAGGCTATTTGTAGGCATTATTTAGATCATAACCCTATGCTTGTTTGCAATATTTTATGAGCAGGACTACTCGTTTCTAGTGTTTTTGTATTACAGGGCAAAACGAGTCCTTGAGTCGGATACGCGCTAACAGGCAGCGTCCTAGGAGTGAGAGATCCGCCTGCGGAGATAGCAGCACAACCAGAAGAGAAGTTGGTGAGAGTCGGTAGCAGTGCGCTAGCCGATGCGCTAGCCGAATGCCATGCGCCAGGCGCAAAAATCCAGTGACCAGATTTGGAAGTTGCCAAAGGAGAACTTCCTGGGCAATATATAAACAAAGTAAGTCTAGGGTTTCAAGGGAGAGACATCACAGCCGTCATTGGACAACGCACATCAGAGAGAGCGGCAACACTGGAAAACACACGGACTTGTTGAGAGGATTTGCGCCAGCCAACTGCGCCAGCCGAGAAGACAATCTGCACGCACTGTTGCTACTGTGTTTCTCAGACATATTAGACCTTATTTACTATTCTATGATGTTTATTATTAGCATGTCTAGCTAAACTCTTAGTGTTGGTCGGGCATGATTCTATGAAGTATTACCTTTGAGACTTGAGCTTAATGCATAGTTTATTTACTTGTATTAATTCTGTGCACACTGAGACAGTTAGTTGCATAAGTAGGGGAAGCCTTGAACCGCAATCTTACTTGTGTTGCTTGCTTGTCGTATGTTAAACTAGTTGCATGAGTAGGGGAAGCCTTGAACCGCAATCTTACGGTGACGACTAGGAGTAACGAGCTAGGGTAAGCAGTTGCTACTGTGACAGGATTCGCAGCTGTTTTAGTCTAGTTCTAGGATTAATAGCACATGAACTTTGAACGGAACATGCGCACGTGTTAGGAAGCCTTTACCGGACACTAACCCGAGTAAAACACAAACTATAGACGTTTAGAGTCGATGATAAGGAATGCACGCATAGAGGATTGTCTGCCCAATACTTCTCATAGTCATAGTATCTAATCTCTACTGCTTGCGCACGTCTAGTGCAATTTCCTGCGTTACGCTAGCTACTGTTCATTTGCGCATCGCGCATCCCAATCTCACACAACCCCCATTTTTAGTGTAGACGACAGGATTGAAGACTGAACTACTTGCTCCCTGTGGAGATCGACCCTTACTTAACCGCTGTACTGGTGGAAGAGGAAGGATTATATTTGACGCGCACAACGACGCGCGATCAAATTTTGGCGCCGTTGCCGGGGAGCAACACAGCTAAGTCTTTAGTCTGAGTTTTTTTTATATATAGTAATTCTTTCAGTTTGTTTTGTTTTCGTTGTTGTTTCTGACAGCGCGCATTCACATCAGCCTGCGCAACCTTGAAACAGTTGCGCTGCGCAGATTCTAGTTGCGCACTGACAGCCGGAACAACATTAGTTATCTTTTAATTTCATTTTTCTTGAGATTCGGAACAGGTTATGGAGGATAACAGTGTCGTAGGAGACAACTTGGGGGACAGAACCCCAGAGGAAGCAAGGGCACATAACCGCGCAGCCCTGTTCAGAGAGGAAGTGCAGCGCGAGGTTGAAGCAAGGAGGGCCGCTGAAGTGTATCATGCGCCACCCGTGCAACAAGCCGCGCGACGCAGAACAGTGCGCGAGATGTCGGCCCCTATCACTGTTAACCAGCCATGGTGCATCGTGCTTCCACCAGGCGGTCATTTTGAGCTAAGGAGCTCGCTCATCCATCACATGCCCAAGTTCCACTGGATGAACAATGAAAATCCAGTCAAGCATGTGTGAGAGTTCCTAGTCATTTGCGAGAACATGAAGACCGAAGGGGAGAGTGATGAGGCGCTGAAAATGAAGGCATTCCCATTTTCATTATGTGATACAGCTAAACACTGGCTAATGAATTTACCTGCAGGATCTATTCACACATGGGAGCAGCTGCAGAAGAAATTCCTAGATAAATTCTATCCAGCAGCAAAGATTGCGCTGCTCAGAAGGGAACTGGCCGCGCCAAGGCAGAGCGCAGGGTAGTCTCTGTCAGAATACTATGAACGTTTCAGGGAGCTAGAAGCCAACTGCTACAATCACGAGCTTCCCCAGAATGTGCTGATAGAGAACTTTCTAAATGGACTGCTGCCCATGGAGCTGCGACTACTGAATTCATGCGCAGGAGGGGACATTTGCAACATGTACCCAGAAGATGCGTGGCAGCTGATAGAAGATTCTGCTGGGCAGGTAAGACATCAATTGACGCTTGAAAGTAGCCGTAATCGTTCTGTGCATCAGGTAGAAACAAGCGCTGAGATCAAGGAAATGAAGGCCATGCTACAGAAGCTGATGAGTGCGCAGAGCGCACAACCAGTTGCACCAAAGGTATGTGAATTCTGCAGGTCCACTGAGCACAAGACAGACGAATGCCCAACACTTTTTGAAGAAACTGGAGATGTCAATGCTCTTGGAGGATGGGACAGCAGAGGACCGCAGAGGCAGAATCAGCCGCGCTTTGGGCTTGCCGCAAATGGATTCAGATGGAAGGAGGAGAACAATTTCCAGAGGCAGCCCACAGATCAGCGCGCACCACAGCAGACGCAACAAGCTGCGCCCTACAATCCGCCGCACCGCCGAAATGACGCACCAGCGCAGAACAACCAACAGCCGCGGCGTTCCTTGGAAGACATCATGGGGCAGCTAGCAGATACAGTGCGCAAAAATGACGAAAAATATGACAAAAGGTTCGAGTCCATAGAAAAGCAGCTATCACAAATAGCAACCACGGTGTATGAGCTGAAAAAGAGCGATGGCAACCTGCCTTCGCAAGTGATTCAGAACCCTAAAGGAGGAGTCAATGCAGTGACACTGAGGACTGGGCGCACAGTAGGAACAGAGCAGACCGCACAGGCGCCCGCGCAACCAGTTGCGCAAATCCCGGATCCAGCAGATCAGAATGCGCAACCAGAGCAAGATGCGCAACCGAAAGCGCCAGCCACAGACCTGCAGGGCAAAGCGCAAGGTATGTCTCACTCGAAAAACAGGGACAAAAATTGTACTAACATACCTGCTCCGTTCCCTGTGCAGGCACCACTGGCGAGAAAAGAAGCGCTGGACAAGGAATTATATGAGCTATTCAGCAAGGTAGAAATCAACATACCTCTCATAGAAGCTAATCGACAGATCCCCAGGTATGCGAAGTTTTTAAAAGAGCTGTGCACAAACAAGCGAAGGAAAGGTGAATGCGCACAGGTAATGCTAAATGCGCAGGCCTCAGCGATCGTGCAACAAAAGGTACCACCCAAGTGCCGAGATCCAGGTACATTTACTATCCCATGCACGCTAGGTAAAACCACAGTGAGTAATTGCATGATCGATTTAGGCGCATCCATCAATTTGCTACCTTATTCTCTATATACGACATTGCGCCTTGGACCACTTAAGCCTGCAGGTCTCACCATTCACCTAGCAGACAGATCGTGCAAACAACCTGCAGGCATGATAGAAGATGTCCTAGTTCGCGTAGGAGAGCTGGTCTTCCCAGCAGATTTTTATGTGCTCGAAATGGAGGGTGAATCAAGCGCCAGTAGTGCGCAAATCCTCCTAGGCAGACCATTTCTGATGACCGCGCGCACGAAGATAGACGTATGGAGGGGCATGCTCTCCATGGAGGTAGATGGCGAAGAAATCCATTTCAACATATTCAAGGGGATGCAGCACCCACATGAGGACGCTACCGTGCACGCGATGGACAGCATTGACGATTTAGTCACAGAAGCGCAGTGTGCGAGCGCAACCATAGGACCAGAGCTACTGACACAGGCAGAGCTGGAGGAGCAAGAGGAGGAGCTAAGCAGTGCTGAACCAGCACCCACACAGGTACTTGATATAGTTCATATTTGCACCGCTAACAAAATCTTGCCCTCTATTGAACAGGCACCCAAGATCGAACTGAAGCAACTCCCAGAGCACCTCAAGTACATTTTCTTGGGCGATGAGGACACCCTGCCAGTGATCATCAAGAAGGGATTAGAAGAAGAGCAGGAGGCGCGCTTACAACAGGTACTGCGCAGGAACCAGCGCGCTATAGGATGGACTCTTGCTGATCTGCGCGGAGTGAGCCCAGACATGTGCATGCACAGAATTCTGTTGGAAGATGGTGCCAAACCATCCAGGGAGGCTCAGCGCAGGTTGAATCCAAACATGATGGAGGTAATGCAAAAGGAAGTCCTAAAATTGCTTAGCGCAGGGGTCATCTACCCAATTTCGGACAGCAAATGGGTCAGCCCGGTGCATGTTGTGCCAAAGAAAGGAGGAATCACAGTGGAAGAGAATGCGCAGGGCGAACTAGTTCCCAAGCGCATTCAAACTGGCTGGCGCATGTGCATCGACTACAGGAAGCTGAACGCTGTCACGCGCAAGGACCACTTCCCGTTACCCTTTATGGACCAGATGCTGGATCGCTTAGCAGGTAAGCCTTATTTTTGTTTTCTGGATGGATATTCAGGGTACAACCAGATACCCATAGCTGCGGAGGATCAAGAGAAGACCACATTCACATGCCCGTTCGGTACGTTTGCGTTTCGGCGCATGTCTTTTGGGCTGTGCAACGCGCCAGGTACATTCCAACGCTTAGTCATGAGCATTTTTTCTGATATGATTGGTATATGCATAGAAGTGTTCATGGATGATTTCACTGTATATGGGAGTACCTTTGATGCATGTTTAACTCATCTAGATAAAGTTTTAGCGCGCTGCATCTCTAAGAATTTAGTGCTCAATTACGAAAAATGTCATTTCATGGTCACGCACGGAGTAGTACTAGGACATATCATTTCAGAGGAGGGTATTAAGGTAGACAAGGCTAAAATAGATCTCATTTCTAATCTGCCTTATGCCACCAACGTGCGCGACGTGAAATCATTCTTAGGGCATGCTGGGTTTTACAGGCGTTTTATTAAGGATTTCTCTAAAATTTGTATACCCCTGTCTAACCTGTTGCAAAAAGATGTGTGTTTCGATTTTACTGATGAGTGCAGGGCGGCGTTCGATAAGCTGAAGGACGCGCTGACCAGTGCGCCAGTGATGCGCGCACCAGACTGGAACCTGCCATTTGAGCTGATGTGTGACGCAAGCGATTACGCAGTGGGTGCAGTCTTGGGGCAGCGCGTGGACAAGAAGCCGCACGCCATTTACTATGCATCGCGCACGCTGGACTCTGCGCAGAGGAACTACACCACCACGGAAAAGGAGTTTCTGGCAATTGTATTTGCGCTGGAGAAGTTCCGAGCTTATGTCATAGGCGCAAGAGTCACCATCTACACTGACCACGCAGCTATCCGCTACCTCATGTCCAAGAAGGAGACCAAGCCGCGCCTGATGCGCTGGGTGCTCCTGCTTCAGGAATTCGACTTGGAGATCAAAGATAAGAAGGGCACGGAAAATACAGTCGCTGATCACCTGAGCAGGATCGTCAAGGAGGAGGAGCCAGGTCAGATCAAGGAGACATTCCCTGACGAGCACCTGATGGCGCTGACAGGTAAGGTACCATGGTATGCGCATATCGCAAATTACCTGGTCACAGGTGCGTTTCCACCGCATTTCAATAAAACTCAGTGCATGCGATTGAAACATGAGTCCAAGCATTACCTTTGGGAAGATCCTTACATGCTTAGAATAGGTCCAGATCAGATATTAAGGCGTTGCGTTCCTGACCATGAGATTAACTCTGTTTTGATGTTTTGTCATGCGCACGCATGTGGAGGGCACTTTGGTCCCAAGCGCACGAGCAGGAAAATCTTGGACTGCGGATTCTACTGGCCACACCTATTCAGAGACGCATATGACCATTGCAGAAATTGCGACAGGTGCCAGCGCACAGGAGGAATATCCGCACGCAACGAGATGCCGCAGACCCCGATTCTGGTGGATGAAGTGTTCGATGTTTGGGGAATCGACTTCATGGGTCCATTTCCCCCATCTGCCGGCTACGAGTACATACTGCTGGCCGTGGATTACGTATCCAAATGGGTCGAAGCTAAGGCCACGCGCAAGGATGATGGTAAGACTGTCGCTGACTTTCTCCGAACTAACATATTTTGCAGGTATGGTGTACCTAAGGCAGTCATCAGCGACCAGGGGACGCACTTCTGCAACAGGATTGTGGCGCAAGTTTTCAAGCACTATGGGGTGCGCCACAAAACGTCCACCGCTTACCATCCACAAACGAATGGGCAGGCCGAAGTGTCTAACAGAAAAATCAAGCGCATCTTGGAAAAGACTGAGAGGCCATCGCGCAAAGATTGGAGCCAGCGCCTGGATGATGCGCTATGGGCATACCGCACTGCGCATAAGACGCCCATTGGGACTTCACCATTTCGGCTGGTCTATGGGAAGGCATGCCACCTGCCAGTAGAGCTCGAGCACAAGGCATATTGGGCCTTGCGTATTTGCAACCTGAACTTGGATGAGGCAGGAAAAGAACGCGCATTTGAGCTGAGCGAACTAGAAGAGCTGCGCCTGGACGCCTATGAGGGACTGCGCGATTACAAGGCGCGCACCAAAGCGTATCATGACAAGCATATCCTCCGGCGCACATTTGAACCAGGAGACCAGGTATTGTTATTTTCATCACGCCTGAAGCTCATGCCTGGAAAGTTGCGCAGCAAGTGGATGGGACCATACACCGTCACCAAGGTTTTCCCCTACGGAACAATCGAGTTAGAAGACGGGCACCGGCATCGTTTTCAGGTTAATGGGCAGAGAGTCAAACGGTACTTAGGAGAACTTTGGGATAACACAGCACGCGACATTGAGCTGGCAGAACCAGAGATAATCGATGCGCCAGCTGACGCGCCAGAGGCACCACCAGATGCACCAGAGGGAGAACCAAAGATCATAGCTCACATTTCTTCTCCCTCTGCATCTACCTTCGTTACGCATAATTTATCACATACTGACCTTCCATTTTACCCTTTGCGCAGGATCAATGAGATCGCGACACACACGCTGGCGCAGGAACACTCAGGAGCAAGAGTGGGGGAGGTTGCAGACACCCGTTTTGGCACGTAACGAGGTACAGTCGAGCCAACGACGTTAAACAAAGGCACTTGTCGGGAGGTAACCCGACACGTTTTATTTCCGCCTATTTTATTTTTCTATTTGTTCTTTTTTTTTTTTTTTTTGCATTACCTGCATGTGTGCGCTCTCCGTGCGCTTGCGCTTGAGTCGTGGGGACACGTCTCTGTTCAAGTGTGGGGGGGGGGGGGGGGGGGGTTACGCTTACATTTCACGTTTTTGAGCATTTTTAGTAGACCTTAGTTTAAACTGAAGAGAATAGTAGCAGTAGTGCGCTAGAGTGCAGGATGCGCATGCGCTCCAGCTTGTTTTGCGCTATCCATATTGCGTGCGCTGCTATCTACTGTTTTAGTATAATTTTTTCGTTTTTTGCTCCTGTTAGTTGGGATATGCAGGGGATGTGGAGTTGACAGAAATGCTCCAGAGAGGCGGTTAGTCGCTTTTGCTTCGAAGGCAAGGTATATGGTCGAGAGCGTTAGTGGAGGCCGGTGCCTCGCAGCCTTCGGGACAAAAGAGCGCGCTCAGTCACGCAAATGCCAAAGGCAAAACACCCAATGCGCGGTGAGGTGGGAAAACAGACCACCTTCTCTCTGGAAATCGAGCTAAGGAAGGCGGGCGCGGGTGTAAACGCGTGCGCTGACCGGCGCAGACCAAAGGAGAGAGAGCGGGGCGAGTTCCATAGCTGCTATTCGAAGGCTGAGACTGGAACTGCTCTGGGAATATAAGAAATTAAAGATGAAGCTGCACAAAAGAAAAATACCAGCAGATGATACACGCTACAAAAGAATCAGCATGCGCACAAACATCAAAATGCGCAAAGACCATAAGGAAATCATCAGAGAGCTCAGGTTCCCAGGAAGTGCGCGGGCAAATCACGCACTGGAAGAAGCTGCGTTATCCACCATATACCTATCTTCGGAGTAGGAGCTGGCAGCCAGGAGCCTAAGAAGAGCTATCTCCCAGCCATCCAAAAATCTTCATCCCGGCTGAGAGGTAATGAATTTCGAAATTATTATATTAGAACTGTTGAAAGTAGTTGTGCGCAGGTGACAGAGCAGTGCGAGTTGAGCAAATTGCGCATTCGCATCAGAGTGCAAGACTGTGCGCTAGACTCCAGAAGAGGTAATTGTATCCGCGCTTCAGTGCTTGTTCGGGACGAACAAGGGGCAAGTGTGGGGGGTTTGATAGAGGCTATTTGTACGCATTATTTAGATCATAACCCTATGCTTGTTTGCAATATTTTATGAGCAGGACTACTCGTTTCTAGTGTTTTTGTATTACAGGGCAAAACGAGTCCTTGAGTCGGACACGCGCTAACAGGCAGCGTCCTAGGAGTGAGAGATCCGCCTGCGGAGATAGCAGCACAACCAGAAGAGAAGTTGGTGAGAGTCGGTAGCGGTGCGCTAGCCGAATGCCATGCGCCAGGCGCAAAAATCCAGTGACCAGATTTGGAAGTTGCCAAAGGAGAACTTCCTGGGCAATATATAAACAAAGTAAGTCTAGGGTTTCAAGGGAGAGACATCACAGCCGTCATTGGACAACGCACATCAGAGAGAGCGGCAACACAGGAAAACACACGGACTTGTTGAGAGGATTTGCGCCAGCCAACTGCGCCAGCCGAGAAGACAATCTGCACGCACTGTTGCTACTGTGTTTCTCAGACATATTAGACCTTATTTACTATTCTATGATGTTTATTACTAGCATGTCTAGCTAAACTCTTAGTGTTGGTCGGGCATGAATCTATGAAGTATTACCTTTGAGACTTGAGCTTAATGCATAGTTTATTTACTTGTATTAATTCTGTGCACACTGAGACAGTTAGTTGCATAAGTAGGGGAAGCCTTGAACCGCAATCTTACTTGTGTTGCTTGCTTGTCGTATGTTAAACTAGTTGCATGAGTAGGGGAAGCCATGAACCGCAATCTTACGGTGACGACTAGGAGTAACGAGCTAGGGTAAGCAGTTGCTACTGTGACAGGATTCGCAGCTGTTTTAGTCTAGTTCTAGGATTAATAGCACATGAACTTTGAACGGAACATGCGCACGTGTTAGGAAGCCTTTACCGGACACTAACCCGAGTAAAACACAAACTATAGACGTTTAGAGTCGATGATAAGGAATGCACGCATAGAGGATTGTCTGCCCAATACTTCTCATAGTCATAGTATCTAATCTCTACTGCTTGCGCACGTCTAGTGCAATTTCCTGCGTTACGCTAGCTACTGTTTATTTGCGCATCGCGCATCCCAATCTCACACAACCCCCATTTTTAGTGTAGACGACAGGATTGAAGACTGAACTACTTGCTCACTGTGGAGATCGACCCTTACTTAACCGCTGTACTGGTGGAAGAGGAAGGATTATATTTGACGCGCACAACGACGCGCGATCAGTGATGTAGCATTCTCTGTAACTTTCATCTCAAACTGCCTTAGTGAGCCGATCAGTGCCTCTAGCCTCACGTTCTTGATATCTTGAGCTTCTTCTATGACGGTCACCTTCATATCAAACTTTGAGGTGAGAGATCTGAGAACCTTTCTTACCTGCTTCTCCTCCTGAATTGGTTCTCCAAGAGCATGGGCCTCATTCCCTATATCACACAATCAGGCATTGAACTCAGAGATGGTCTCTTTTTTCAGCATCTTTAGGCTTTCAAATCTTGAGGTGATCATCTGCATTCTGAAAATCTTCACTTTGTTTGTTCCCTCATGAACTGTATAAAGGATCTCCCATGCTTGTTTGGCAGTGTCACAGTTGGAGATCAACCTGAAATTGTTAGCATCCACAGAATCAAATATAGCATTCAAAGCTTTGGAGTTTCCTAATGCTGAAGCTACCTCATCGACAGTCCATTTGTTTTCAGGTTGTTTGTGGGTAACTTCTGTGCTGTCAATAGTCATTGGGTGAGACCATTCTGATATGACTGCCCTACATGCCCTTTCATCAATGGCTTTGATAAAGGCCTTCATTCGAGCCTTCCAGTAGCCATAATGTCCTCCTTCGAGCAATGGCGGTCTGCTAGTACTTTGTCCCTCTTTCATGGTGGCCATAAATGACATCAACGCCTTCCCGGATCACACTCCGTATGTTGAGTGATCAGCTCTGATACCAATTGAAATTTGATTCCGCTACTAATCTCGAGTTACAACTTCTGGAGTTACAGATTTTGTTGTAGCAATCTATGTATCTTTTTGCGGAATTAATGCTTTTAACGAATAAGAAAGACACAGAATATTTGTTCACCCAATTCGGTAACTTGCCTTATGTCTGGGGAGGATCACTCTCTGATCCTCAAGACTTCAGTATCACGGTTCAAAGTACAAAGGCATCATATCCACTTCTCACCTAGTTGAAATCCTTTGCTTAGTTTAACCCCCTAGACTAGCTAGTAGCCTGATCATACAGACTCCCTTCATGCTACCTACACACTTTTAGTAATGAATAGCTACAAATGTGACACTCGGACTTAGCCTACCCTATTACAATGTGCAGTATACGGAATGCTTCAGCATACTGTCTTAAAGCTGCTGTAACTTTTGTAGACGACTTCTCCAGTGCTCTTTGCCAAATAGTCCGTCTCTTTCTCTGAGTTTCTCCAGCTCAGAATCTGCTCCCCCTTGATCAATGCCCACCTGACAATATCAAGGAGAGACGTTCGAGCCTTCAACAGCCTACGACAAGTTTGTCCGCAATGAGCCACGCTCCATTTGAATTATGTGGATCACATATAGATCGAACTCAGAGAGTTCTGAGCTCTTCAACGCACCTCACAACACCTTCAGCCTTCTACTTTAAACTCTACTTGTGAGAATTTTCTCCTTCGATCTCTTCTCTCGATGATCTCTATGGCACTGCCACTTGAATCTCTTCCTATATTCTTGCAAGGTTGTTGAAGATTTCGTTTCCTAATTTGAACTTTAGGATCTTTATCTTTTAGAGTCTTTCCTCCGACTGAGTGATGACCTCTACTTGACACTTGATGACGATTGCAAAACCTTTCTGGAATCTCTGCTTCAATGGCAACACCTCTCTGGACTTCCTTCATGCATCTTCAAGCATTCTCGGTTATTCTGCTTTAGTTTCAAATCTTCGGGGATTGCTGAAGCAGAATCTGTCTTTTGCTTTTTGCCCAGTGTGCCTCAACTTTTGTGGTCCACAGTGTGCTGTAGCAGATTGGTTATTGTACCTCGCCCATTCTTCAGATTGTGTTCGAGCTTCAAATCTTTAGGAAGTGCTGAAGCAGAATCTTGTGTAGTTTTTTCAAGGGATGTCATACCTCTAACACTGTATCAGATTAAGTTTTTTTGTAATGAATTTACATGAGCTCTTCTGAAGCTTTGAAAGCTTACGGACCGTGCATGGATGATCTGATAGAGACTAGCCATATATCATTACAAAGGTAACTCAAAGATCTACAGTTCTTTAGTTTAAAGGGAATTAATGTTAAGAATCTCAAATTAACAATCAAAACTAGAACACCAGCACAAAGCGAAGAAATGAACTAAAGTGAGTGCAGAAGGCAATGAACAAATTAGCAAAAAGATGATTGCACATTGCGCATGAAGCCAACTTGCTCGTCTTATGTAGGTGACATCAGTATCGACGTCATCAACGTTTAAAAATTCTAGATTTCCAAAAGTTATTGTGGCTTTTGATAACTTCCAGATACTTGCCAAAATAAAATATTTTCATCAATTGGGATTTCTTTTGGCACAAGATAATTTTAACTCTAGATAAAATTTTAAAAGACGGATTTTTACTTCCTCTAGAACTAGCAAGCCAAAGCAATATATGAAACAAATCTCTAACTCTAGAGAAATCATCTAGCAAGAAATCAGGCCTAGACTGAGAGATAGGGAGCTTGAGAGTATTGAGTCTAACAGGCTAGAGAGGAGGAGTCAAAGGAAACTGAAATTTGCAGCGCCTCTGATACACAGATTCGTGAACAAGCAGTTGCTACAACATACTCTTGTTCACCAGTAAACTGTTTCAGCAAGAATGAACAAGGACAAAGGTTTGTTCACCCAGTTCGGCCAACTGCCTACGTCTGGGGAGGACTATTCTCCAGTCCTCAATCCATTAATCACAGAGGTCTCCAAGTACACTCGGTTACAACTCCACGCAACCTATGCTACTCAACCATGTGTGGATCACTGGACACAAGCAAAACAGGCTCTGACTTGTGTCTGCACACCCTCTACAAATGTCAATCTAGAATAGCTACTGTCTCCCCGAAACTCAGCCTATTCTAAACTACACTCACTCAGCAGGGTTGCTGAAGCAACTGCTGTAACACACAGCTGATGCACAATTGTCCGCGTCGCTCCAAGGCCTTCTGCCGAGCCGATCGAACGATTCCACGAGCGTTGCACACTCTGGAATACTCCCCCTTGCTCAATGACCACCTGCCACTAGCGAGTCACAGCCGTCCAGACACTTTACCGAGTCGCCCACTCGTCAGTTCTTTCACGGCTTCCCTTGATCAAGCTTAGACCATACTCTGCAAGTCCTGATCACACTCTACTTCAATCACCTCAGCTCTGCGCGCACGCTCTGCTCTTGGTGATGATCGAATCTTGCACGCACTTGAATTTCTCTCTCTCGGTATTCTGCGTGTGTTCTCAGTATTTGCTCTCTGATTCGATACCCTTGAACCTCTGCCCAGCTTCCTTTAAATAGGAACTACCAGTTCCATCAATATCAGTATTTGGAAATTCCTTAAAGATCTCAACAAGATCTTATCTCTTAATTCCTAGGAGATTAGATTTGTTTGCAGAAACAAATCTTTCCACAATCAAATCTTCCATAATCAAATCTTCTCCTGGATACGGGAATCTCCACTGGGAATATTCTCTGAGAATATTTAGAAGCTCCTCTCTAGATCTCAACAAGATCATATCTTCTAATTTGTAGGAGATCAATCTTCTACAAACAAATATTCTCCTTCCAAAAGATCCATATCTTCAAGCTGACTTGTAGACCACAATCTCCACTGAGAATATTCTGACAGATGCTCTGGAATAATCCCGTTGCTCAGCTCTGCATTTCTGGCCAAATTATTCTTCGCACCAATACTGCTGCTACAGCTCCCTGCTACAGCTTCTGCTGTAGCAACTGCCTGTTCACTCTGGCTGGATTTGCACAAGCTGCTGTCTTCACACGGGCAGCTGCATCATCTTGCTCTCTATCTTCACGATACTCTTCCAACCTGTTGCGATGCTGGCAGCAACTCTCCGTACGTTCTTAGAACTGCTCCAAGTTGATCGGCATGCTATTGACTTTGGCAATCTTCTAAATTCTATTCATAAAGCTTCCATTGCTCTTCTCTTCAATTCTGGGCAGCCTGTCCTTCACACGGAAATCTGCTTATGCTACAGCTCTCTGCTACACAGGTTGCTGTAGCAACGCCTTGTGCACTCTGCTTGTTCCCTCTGGAATGGCTTGCACTAGCTACTGTCTTCACACGCTTGCTGTAGCAGACTCTTGTGCACCTTGTAGGAGTTTGTCAATGATGCCATATACATTAACAGAAACGACCAAGTCTTATCGCACTTTAGTGATATTAATGCTCTACTTATACTCTTTCTGTAGCTAAATTTCAGTTTTAGTTTGGAACTTGTTGTGACAACATTTTTTAGGCTTATTCTTCATGTCAATTTACTTTATCTTGTATTTGTCAATTTACTTTATCTTACATTAGTTCTTTGTGTGTGTTTTATGGTTTAAATTACTATGTGTACTATGGGATGAAAGTGTTCTGTTTCTATTTAATTTACTTTCTATTTTTAATTTCTTGTAGACCAAAAGATATAAATAAATGGGTAACTAGGTAAAATAGTGTCTAGTGGAAGGAGAGTGATTTTTTACTCATGCTGGGTTTCAAACCTTAAAATGATTCCGTCATCCCTCTGACCATCCATACGTGCCTTTACCTGCTCATAGAACATGCTTACCTAGAAAAACTAAGCATTAGTTGATATGAACGCACTGTAGTTAGGGTCTATTTTTTAACTGAACTTATATACCGAAGTATTTAATCTTGGCCCTCTTTTTATACTTAAATTTTCAGTAAAAAAGTTATGTTAAATCTTGGTACCCCATGGATATATGTATGTCATGTATTTTGGCAAACAGTACAAAGCCATCAAGGCTGCAACAAAGAATGAGACAGTGCCAGTTCAGATAGGCGCGTATAAAAAAATCAATTAAAATCGGCGAAAATATTGCGTCTCCAAAATAAATATTCTGGTGGCAATATTCTCCAAGATATTGAGATATTCTGGTGGCAATATTCTCCAAGATATTGCGGCTCCGAAGATTAGATTCTCTACCTAAATTAGAAAAGCATGATCAAACAATATCATGTTTTCTAAGAGATGAAAACATAATCTAATCTATATATGTGATGCGATCGGGAAATAGAAGTGTAGCTCAAACGAAAACTATCCGATCTGAGAACAAAAAGAAACGAAGCCTGCAGATCTGCGATCAACATCAGAGATAGACTAAAATTTAAAGAGCAAGAGTTTGATCACTGTGTGCTAAAGAAAATCGTTGAACAGACTGTGTTATAGTGCTGATATTATCGGGAGGAGAACTTTCGATCCGTGGGAGGTAGATCGAGGTGGAAAGAGAGAGATCTCAGTCTCAGGGAGTCAGATGCACTCACGGTGATTCAACTACATAATGGTAACCAAGGGTGTTGTGTTACTTAAAAATCTATAATACTTGATCATACACATAGTGAAGTGATTTCCACTTGGGGTTCAGAGAAATCCCCTTGAGTAGGCTCAGTGAGCTAAATAAGGCAAACGTATCCTGTGTTATTTACATTCCTTCATATTATTACTATTAAAACGTGATCTGTTAAAGCATTGTTAAACAGCTAATAAGTGGTCTGGAACAGTCCGAGTGAAACAGACATACAACTTTCAAGTTAAGTTAAATTAAAATAAGCTAAGGTAAGCACTTCAGTAAATAAATTCAATTCAAAAAACAGACGCTTAACTTAACTTAAGATAATTTACTCCAAATATTATTCATCATCTTTTTTGACACTCACCAACCACCTCCCACTTCACAATCACAAATCACAAATCACTCCACACCACCACTTCACACACCCATCACCACATCACCCCAACACTCATCCAATCACCACCTCACCCCCGCCATCACCACTCACCCCATTATCCTACCACCACTTTACACACCCACCACCTCACCACCCCCACCCCACCCCTCACCCATTTATTCCATCACCACTTCATCATAATAATAGTATATTATAAATCACCACCCTGATAGGTTAATTTATTGACAAATTATACGCTCAATGACAATACAATATTATTTGTTTTACAAACTTTTTATCGTAACTTCATCACATTATCCTTGTTGTAGGTCAAATTCTATTGAATAAAATCTTTGGAGTCCATTTTGAGCTACATTTTTCTAGTTTACACCAAGATAAAAGCGGAGGTTTAAAAGGGTTAAATTACCAAAGTCAGAACTGACGCGAAGAATGAACAATTTACCGGTTTGAGAACCGAAACTGTTGGCTCAACACCTAACCCTCGGTTTACATGCCAACTTGACCCATAACCAAAATTTGGTGAACCCGCTGAGTTGGCACAATTTTTGGGTCCAAACTGGCGATTTGGACCTAAAACATGCGGTTTGTTATGCACCAATGCCGATTCACAAGTCAAACCGACCTAGACAGAAGAAATCCTAATTTTACTAGGATTTAATCCCAATATAAATATAAATAGAAGTCCAAAGATCTAAAATCAGTATTATGAACCTGGACAAGACTAGACTTATTTCTTGAAGAGGGGAAAGGCGGTTCAAGACTATTAGAAAGATCGGTTTCAATTCTTTTTTACTTTCCGTTTCTTCTTCTTTAATTCTCTTTTTACATATGTATTATGGTTTTATCACCATAATAGTAGTCATCTTGTCTGGGATCCTATGTACCTCGTGTTATATTAACTCTTTTCATGCGATTAAATATAATTTTTTTGATCCTATAGAATTATATTGGTAGTATAAGATTTGGTAGGGAAGTTAACGTCACTTGTTTAAAAAAAATAAGTTCTTAAAGTGTTCCTAACGTAATTAGTAGTTACCAATGTTGATCGGATATTAATGTTTAGGAACAATCGAGTGTGCCTCGCTGGAGGGACTTGAAGTGTAAGATGTGTCGTGAAAAGTAATGTTCTAGGAGTGTCTGACTTACTTATAGCACACATGGTTTATTCCATTTCATCGTATGATATGAGTGATTATATATTTTGTTTCATGAATTTAGTGGTGCACATTGGTGAAGTTTGATTCAAGAATACTAATTTTATTTACAGAGTCTTGTTCTTGCATGAGAATGACTTAGGTAGGTAATTATAATCTTTTTCTTGATAGAATAGCTAAAAAAATATATTATCTTGCATAGTAGATACACATATTTGCTCCTTAGATCAATCTTTGGACTTATCGAGGTTACAAATCTTGTTTGACTGCGACTAGACCCCTAAAACACAACCTTGACAACTATAAAGGGTAAAAAGACGCATCGTCAAAATGGCAATGTTGTCGGTGAGCAATAGATTTATGTGTTTTTAGTTCAGATTGAGCTAGAGTCTAGACTACTATTGTAAATAATTTTATTTTATTTTTGTAATTTTCTCTAATCACCTGTGGATGTATTCAAACAATCAACAAGGCATGTACCCAAGTGGAGGAAATACATGGAATGAGGAACGCTCTTTAACACCTCAATATACCCCATCTTGGAGCAATGATCAATATCTCTTTGTGGATGAACCGAATTATTATCTTATGCCACAATTGAAAAATGAGACTTTGCGGGAATTGCTCTTCAAGGCAAACATGGTTTAATAGAATTCTCGGGCCACGATGACCTCGAGGTAAGAGCAAGGATGCTTGGATAGGAAGCTCAGGTTAAAAGAGGCGATTATGCTCGTTCTCACTCTCAACCTAACTCTTATTTTGCAGAATATGATTACGGGGCACAATCATATGAGCGAAAAAGAAACCATCACCCATTGATGGGGGAACTCTATTATGGAGATGTACAACATTACGTAAGTCCGCCACAAGTTTCATTAAACCTTGAGTTGGAAAGAATTATTGCAAGTACAGAAGATATTATGAAAAGGAGTGAAGAACTTCACAGCAAGTACCAAGAGAAATTTGCATCGGTAACTCCGAGTGCAACAATGGAGTTCATAGACGCTGATGTCGATATGGAAATGGTCAGCCATCAAGAAGTTCAAGTTTGTGCAGCGCCCTCCCCTTCACCATTATTTCCCAATGATGTGGGGGACAAAAATGTTGGTGCGCTAGAGGAGTTCAGTAGAAGGGTGACGTTGTCGAAGTTGTGGTAGTAAAGTTACTAGTCCAATCACGTTACGCAAACAATATTTATAATCCGAGTGACCTCGGGTCGAACCCAAGAGAAAAGCCTAGATTGTCCTTGTTCATTCTTGATGAAATAGTTTTCGGGTGAACAAGAGTGTGCTGTAGCAACTGCTTGTTCATGAATCTGTTTATCAAAGGCGCTGTGAATTTTAATTGGTATCAGAGCGGGAGCTCGACGCACAGAGTAAAAGATCCTACAACGCTTATGAAGAAGAGAAGGAATAATGAAGGAAGGACAGAGCACGAGCAGACCTCCATTGTTGGAAGAAAGCAACTATGGATATTGGAAGGCTAGGATGAAGACCTTTCTCAAAGCCATTGATGAAAAGACCTGGAGAGCTATCGTGGTCCAGTGGTCTCCTCCAATTACTATGGATGAACAGGGAGTTACACGGGTAAGACCTGAATAACAATGGACTGCTGAAGAGGGAGCTGCGGCAATTGGTAATTCAAAGGCTCCGAATGCTATTTTTACTGTGGTTGATGCTAACAATTTCAGGTTGATATCAAACTGTGATATTGCCAAGCAAGCTTGGGAAATCCTGCAAACTGCCCATGAAGGAACTGATAAAGTAAGGTTGTCAAGATTACAGATTATTGCTACGCAGTTTGAGAATCTGAGAATGCTAGAAGAGGAGACGATCACTGAGTTCAATGCAAAACTATGTGACCTGTCAAATGAAGCCCATGCTCTTGGAGAACCTATCCTTGAAGAGAAGCTGATTAGGAAGGTCCTCGGATCGTTGCCCACAAGATTTGACATGAAAGTGACGGCCATTGAAGAAGCTCAAAATGTCAGACACATGAGGCTGGAAGAATTGGTTTGATCCCTCAAACAATTTGAGATGAAGCTGGTTAAAGAAGAGCCCACTCCTAAGGATAAGAATATAAGACTGAAGGCAGAAACATAAGTGAAGAAGCCAGCTCCAGATGATCAGCTGAGTATGCTAGTAAAGAACCTTGGGAAACTCCTGAAGAACATGGACTCAAGAACCGGGCAAAGCTCATCCTCACGAAAACAATCCAGAAGAGGTGGAGAAAATAAAAGGAGAGGGAAGGAACCTGCTCAGAATGAAGATGAGAAGAAAGAAATGAGAAAGGGTGTTCAATGCTGGAATTGTGAAGGGTATGGACATATTGAGGCTGAGTGTCCGAGCAAACCCCTCAAAAACTCGGAGAAGAAGGATAACAAGTCCCTGACAGCTAAGTGGAGTGACTCTGAGGAAGTTGAAGAAGAAAATTGTATTGTGTTAACCAATGTGTCTGATTTCAACCACAAAGAGTTAATAAAGAATGAATTATATTATGGGGTTGTCGTGTCTGAAAGTGAAGACGAGGAAGACTCAACTGTCAGCCTAGTAGATTATCTGGATGAGATACTGAAACAGTGTGAGGAAGCTCTGTAAATGAATCTAGCATTGTCGGGTAGAGTCAAGCTACTGGAAGAAGAGCGAAGAAGATTTCTCCCCCCATCCACCAGACAAGTCACAATACTAAAAAGGGAAGATCCAAGAAGCCAAGACACTGACACTGGTGCCACTTTAGCAACAGCAAAGGCAGCCGAACCCCAGAAAAATATCCTGGATGAAATTCTTTCATATCAAAGACTTGGAAAAGGAAGAGCGGGGCTCGGATACACTAGCGAAGAAAGCTCTAGAGGAACAGTCTTCATAAAAGCCTTAGATGCCTTGATCTATGACAATAAAAAATCAGATGGTTGCCCAAAACCTGTAGAGGAAGAAGGAACCAGACACTTTAACAAAAGGATGCTACAGCACCCGATGAACCATCCATCTGTAGCAAAGCCAGAGCCTCTGAATAAGAGGAGTTCATGCACAAATAATTATGGCCAGAGGAAAAGGAATCAGAAGATACCCCCGATCCTGAAGCGGCAGCAGAGAACCCGAAGAACTTTCATAGCTGGAAAAGGGGAAACAAAACCCAGAGGCAACACATGCTGTAATAAATCTCCGTGTCTAGTGGATCCGGGAAATGCTCATTATTGGAAAGAACCACGATGTAGTATTGCAAAGACTGCTGTACCAGCCCACTGAAGAAAAAATACAGGAGAAAGCAACAGAAAACACAGATGTGGAGACCCAAATGTGAGAAACGAAAAGACAGGAGACTTGAGGGTCAGAAGAGAGGGAAATCAAGACAAATTCAAGTATGAGTGAAGAAACAATCATCAAAGCCTCACGAGGATCCTCCATACAAAGATGTCATCCAGGATGTGTAGGAGAACCAGCTCTTGTCTGCTATAGCAACCTGGTCGGTAAAAGCTTGTTCATATGCTTTGGTCGCTAAAGCAAGAAGAAGTCACATGCGCGGCACGTGAACTCAAAGTCTCAAATTAAAAGAGGAAAAGCAGCGGGTAAATCAAATTCTAGGGCAAAATCAGTTGAAGGCGCTTCCCCCAAATCGTTGCTGATCAACACTCCCATGTGCTCTTCTCACTCTCTGCAAACCCGCAACCATGGTGAAAACCCGAAGCCTGAAGAAAAACCTGGCAGCAGCACGGCAAGGCAGAACCGAAAGGAGGTCCAAGTTCCGTAATGAAGCTCCTCCTCAGCGTTTAGACTTGGTGGTCTGGGAGCCCGCACCTCTTCCTGTGTCACACAACACTTCTTCTCCTCAAAGAGGAACCTCTCAGAAAAGGAGACGTCTAGTTCATGACAGGGAGCCTGCTACCAGCGCTGCAGTTGTAGCTAAAGAGGAAGTACTTGAAGAACCTCAAGAGAAGTACAAGATGCAGAGAGTGTTGTGGCGGGCCATACTGTAGAGAGCTGCAGAACACTTGTCACATCCCTAGGCATAGAAGAAGGGGAGGAGATGGAAGCTGAACTACCTGAACAAGAATCTGCTGCAGCACATGCTCCTCCACCTTCGGACAAAGGAAAAGCACCAATCATCATTGCTGATACCAGTAGTGGATAAGAGGAATCCAGTGAAGAAGAGGAGTCCAGTGAGGATGCTACAGGTGAACCTTCGGAGAGAAGACCTGTGGGTCAGAAGTCTAGCGAAGGAGTTGTCACAACAACAGTCACTGTTGGAGAATATGGTTCAGAAATAGGAATGCCTCTCAATCCTGGAGCTCAGTAGAGAGGAAGCACATTGTTCCTGAAAAGAGGCTGGATTTGGAGAAATACAAGTCTTCAGCAATTATCCAAATTCTAACTGAGGTAAATCTTCTGAAATCCCTAACCTATCCTTACAGATACAATAGCCGATTAGTTAGGGAGTTTATAGTAAACATGGAAGAGAAGTTTGGACAAGAGGGTGGAGATGAGTACGGGAAAAGCTGGGTCAAGGAGTAAGGTGGTACTGGTTACCCCAGAAAGAATAGATGAATTCTTTGGGATTGATAGTGATGCCAAAGAGCCCACAAATGTCAAATGAGAGGTGTTGGCCAAGGTTCTCACAAAAGGTGTGTCAATCCTGGGGAGGACCAAACCTCAGTGCATCTGAACTCACCTCTATGTATGCTCTGCTGTACAATATGGGGATTCGGAACTGGATCCCCAGCTCTCATAGGGGAAAGGTTAGCAAACCCTTTGCTGACCTCTTGCACTCGGTCGGGAAAAGGAGAAGAGTCAGCCTGGGGAGTGTGATGTTTCCTCAGATTGCTGCACATGTTGGCAGCTCTTCCGCTAGCAAACCCATTGTGCTGCCCTCCCTTATCTATGGTATGATGGTCACTGAGCATCCAGAGCTCGGAGAGATCTCTGAAGTGATGTCTGAGGAGCTGTAGGTATTTACGGTTGATCACAAGCTGTTCAAGGGCAAACATGCAGTTTACATAGCTCAAGAGGATTCTCTTCTGACGGTCTCGACTGATCCAATTCTTCTCAGGGAAACCTTGCCTACTGCCGCTTCCATTGATGCAGCCCTCCGAGCCAGAATTGTGAGTCTCCTGAAGTCAGAACTAATGAGTTTTGAGGCTGAAGCCAAACGAATGGACATCAAGCGTGCTCAACTCAGAAGTGTACTTAAAGATTTGGAGTATCCGGAGGATGGAGGACAGGCCCCTTGAGCATCTATGGCAAAAAAGGGGGAGAGCAAGAAGCATGCCAGTGCCATTGATGAACCTGCATTGATGACTGATGAACACTGATTTTTTTTTGGCCCTGCGTGGCTTAGCTAAGGCCGAATGTGGCCATCACTTACTCTTAATTTAAAACGTTTTTTTTAGTAAGTTATTTGCCTTTTCATGGGAGTGTGCATCAATGGCCTGGGGTTTTATCAAAATGCCAAGGGGGAGATTGATGATGTAGTATGGCAGTGTTTGACAAAACCAGCACACGGGAACAAAATGTTGCTATAGAAGAAGTCCAGCTTTCGTGAACAAGATCAGTGAACAAGGAGCAGCTATAGCTGGAGGAAGCTATAGCAGGAGCTTGTTCAGAAGAGCTTAAGCGTCTGTCCGAGCAGCAGCAGCCTGGGTCTTTGGAAAGAGGGCTTGGCAGTCCTTCTAAGAGCATCAGAGGAGTTTCTAAGTTGCTGCAGAGAATATTCCAGTGGAGATTCCTAGCTGAAGAAGGAGATTTGATTGTGGGAGATTTGAATCTCAAATCAAATCTAATCTCCTAAAAATTAGGAGATATTGATATTACTAGGGAAATTGCTAAATCCTGATAATGATGGAAGTGGGTGCTCCTATATAAAGAAGACCCTTCAGAGCAATGAAGTTGATCAAAGGAGAGAGCGTGAACGAGTAAACACACACAGAATTCTGAGAGAGTATTTTTGGTGTGCGAGGAAATCTTTGATCTTCACCGAGAGCAGAGCGTGAGCGCAGAGCTGAGGTGACAGAAGCAGAGGGCGATAAGGACTTGCGGAGTCTGATCCAAGCTTGATCGGGAAGCCAATTCAGAGCAGTGGTGCTTGCTGGTTGATCAAGGAAGGCGGCGAAGGAATTGTCGAGTGGAGGGACTCGGGCAATCGGTAGAAGGCCAGCTCTCGCTAGTGGCAGAAGGTCACTAAGTGAGGGGGAGTATTCCAGAGTGTGCAGCGCTCGTGAAATCATTCGAACGGCTCAGTGGAAGGCTTCGGAGCGACGCGGACAGTTTGTGCATCAGCTGTGTGCTACAGCAGATGCTATAGCAACCCTGCAGAATCTGAGTATTGTTTAGAATAGGCTGAGTTTCGAGGAGACAGTAGCTATTCTAGATAGATATTAGGAGAGGTTGTAGACACAAGTCAGAGCTTGTTCTGATTGTGTTCGTGGATCCACTTAAGGTTGAGTAGCGTAGGTTGCGTGGAGTTGTAAACGTGTGTACTTGGAGACCTTTGAGATTAGTGGATTGAGGACTGAGAATAGTCCTCCCCAAACTTAGGCAATTGACCGAACTGGGTGAACAAACATATGTCCTTGTTCATTCTTGCTGAAATAGTTTCCGGGTGAACAAGAGTGTGCTGTAGCAACTGCTTGTTCACGAATCTGTTTATCAGAGGCGCTGCGAATTTCAGATGAGTTAAGGAACGACCCTTGTGCTTGCACAAAATCACTGACTCATTTATATAATTTTTATAAAATGTCAGACCAATCTCCTCTTCTCTTATGGGTTAAAGCCTATAATTTAAGACTTGAGAATGAACTTTGCGCCAAGAGCCCGTGGACTATCCCAAGATAGCATAGGTGAATGACGGGAATGTTTTGGTGTAACTTGAATCTACGTTTCAAATGCATTGCTAGAAAAGATTGTTAAGATAAGCAGCTAGAAAAGATTGGTTTTGGTATTGATTGTTTGAGTGCAACATCTATTTTGAACGGTGACGATTTGAAAATTCATATGAAGATAGTCTGATTTGGAAATTAGTTTGCACATGAGTCTAAGAATGATGCAATAATGTTCTGATTTTTGGGCACTCATTCATGCATTCATGTAGTTTTATTGCATTTGGGATTTGTGGGTATTTCTTTTTTTGAAATCCTACACGAGACTATAACTCGTCCACTATGACCGCCTAGGAGTTTAAAGGTTTGATGCATATGTTAAATGCACCCCTGATTCGTATGAAAAAGAGTTAGGATTAGTTTAGTAATTTACTTATATTGTATGTTAGAATAGTTAGAAATAATTGCATGAAATTCAAATGGGCAATTAAAATGTATGATTGTGAATCTTAAATGTTGATATATTCTGCCATTTATTTTACAGACATGAGCTTAATATTTATCGGGATGAACAAATTCTAAGCGTCGATTGTTTTGATCATTCGATTTAGTAACTAATTATACGCTCAATACAAATTTTTTTGTTTTACCGACTTTTCATTATTATTTTACCACTTTATCCTTGTTTTAGGTCAAATTCTATTAAATAAAATCAACTTATGAATAACCACCCACCCATCACTATGAACTTAAAGCTAGGGGTGTCACAAGCTAGAATGGATGTAGATCTAATGGAGCAAAATGAAGTTATAGCCCTCCTTGTTGCTGGCTTGGATGATGAGGAATAAGGCTATTCACAACGCTAGAGGCCAAAATGGGATGGTAATTTGAAGCAAATATAAAGTTCTTATTGTTAGGTTGTTGCTTTATGTGGTAAGTTATGTGGTCTAGCTTAAACTCCTAAATGACCGTTGTCTTTGGAACATTTTATCTGGATTTGTTTGGGTGGGAAGTGACTTGAACTTGGTTGCCTATTTACTTTACAATATTTACCTGTGAACAATCAATATATATATATCACATTAACCACTCGGATTACTCGAGCAAGTTAAATGATAAAAAAGAAAAGAAAAGAAAACAACTGTGTGAATGTCGGAATTTGAAGTGTTGGTTATATAAAGGTTTTGAATGGAATAGGGTTTGGTGAGTCTCGTATTTGGCGAGATGATTGAAGTATCATATATACATATACTCTCTTCTTTGTTTCAATAATGGAGTTGGCACAGATAGATAGATATACAAATGGAGGAACTCAACAGCTCACTTTTAGCAGTTTACAAAGCTAACACACTAAATGAAGCAATAAAAAGTAACTGAACTGATCATCTTCCTTCCTCCTCATCTTGCTTTTGTCACGTAATGCTCAAATTTCAACCACTGCATCAATCTGCTTACTCCTCATTCTTCCCCTCTAGCTTCAGAATAAACCAAAACTGGCTTCCTCACATGCACTTGCTTGCTGCCGTGTTGACCTTCACAGTGTGAAAATTAGGCGACTCAGCCTCTGTCGTTGTCATTTCTTTTGTTTAGTAGTTACAAAGGTCAAGGATATTTCGGGCGTGGGTCACCAATCACTGCAGCTCTCTTTCTTCTCATATTTAATCTTCATCCATTTCTTTGTTTTAAATAGTTGCATCATCGATCCTTGTAACTTTTTTTTCCGATGCACAACTATCGAATGCTGACATAAATTATCTGCTGCTGCTGCTGCTGCATGCACAGCCCCAACCGCCCCTTCCCCTAGTATTTATTACGCCACCGCCATGATCTGCTCATTTGGCATCATACATACACCACTCCTGTGTGTTCTTTCTTGACTTGGTTTGAACACTTGTGGCAATTTCTGAGATCGATGAAGACCCAGGAAGTTGTTCATCTCCGGCTGATTCTTCTGTTTCTGGTATTTAGTCTAGTGACTGCAGGCCGGAGGCGAGGAGGCTCAAACATGACTAAGAATACTCTGTTGGATATAAAGGAATCCTTTTCCAAGGACCCAAATGGAGTTTTAGCAGATTGGTCGGCAGACAAGCCAGATTTCTGTACATGGAGAGGCGTCACATGTGGTGGTACTGGTGCATTGTCGACCACTGTGGTGGCCTTGAACCTGTCTGGCTCTTTACTCACCGGCTCATTATCACCTTCGCTCGGCCGCCTGACTCAACTGCTCCACCTTGATCTCTCATCCAACTCCCTCACCGGACCCATCCCAACTGCTCTCTCTAACTTAACCGCCTTGCTTTCTCTACTTGTCTATTCTAATCAGCTCGATGGTCCCATTCCGGCCGAGCTGGGATCGTTGAGAAGCCTCAGAGTTTTGAGAATCGGCGACAATGGACTCACCGGCCCCATTCCCGCATCATTTGGTGGATTAACCAACTTGGTCGTTCTTGGGTTGGCTTCGTGTAAGCTCAACGGTCCAATTCCAGCAGAGATAGGGAAGTTGACTCAGCTTCAGAATTTAGTCCTTCAGGACAACCAGCTGTCTGGTCCTATCCCGCCCCAGATTTCTAATTGCCGGAATTTGATCGTCTTCACAGCTGCTGTCAACAGTATCAACGGCTCAATACCTGATGAATTGGGTGCTTTACCAAATCTTCAAAATCTCAACTTGGCAAATAATAGTGTATCTGGTGCCATACCCAAGAGATTAGGAGAACTGAGCCAGCTCGTGTACCTTAACTTGCTGGGGAATCAGCTCAAGGGACCAATCCCCAAGGCATTGGCCAACTTGGGCAATCTCCAGAATCTGGATTTGTCATCGAACTTTCTGACGGGAAGTATTCCGGAGGAATTGGGGAACATGGGCCAGCTTGTGTACTTGGTTCTGTCATACAATAATCTTTCCGGTGAATTGCCTAAGAACATATGCTCCAATGCAACCAGTTTGGAGCATCTGATGATGTCAGAAAGTCACATAAGTGGTGAGATTCCGGCTGAGCTAGGGAACTGCATGGCATTGAAGCAGCTTGATTTGTCCAACAACACGCTTGTGGGGAGCATTCCTGATGAGATTTACCAGTTGCGGAATTTGACCGATCTCATGCTCAACAACAACAGTTTGGTGGGTTCAATATCTCCTCGCATAGCAAATTTAACCGGTCTCCGGACACTTGCCTTGTATCAGAACAGTTTGAAAGGGAGTTTTCCGTCCGAGATTGGGCAGCTAAGGAAACTTGAAATTTTATACTTGTATGATAATCAGCTGTCTGGTGAAATCCCATTAGAGATTGGGAACTGCACAAGCCTGAAAATGCTTGATCTTTTCGGCAATCGTATCACTGGAACTGTTCCAATCACTATAGGGAGGCTCAAGGAGTTGAGTTTTCTTCATCTGAGACAGAATGAGCTCCAGGGTCGGATACCAGCCACCTTGGGCGAATGCCATCAACTAACTATCTTGGATTTGGCTGATAATCACCTCTCGGGCAGCATTCCCGCCACTTTTGGGCATCTGCAGAACTTGAAGCAATTTATGCTTTACAACAATTCTCTTGAAGGTAATCTGCCTGACACTTTGGCCAATCTCTCCAATTTGACGAGGATCAATTTTTCACATAACAAACTCAGTGGTAGTCTTGTGCCGATATGTAGCTCGTCCAATTTTCTGTCATTTGATGTCACTAACAATGAGTTTAGTCATGAGATTCCTCCTCATTTGGGAAACTCCTCACAGCTTGATAGGCTGAGGCTTGGAAGCAACCGGCTGACGGGAGAAATATCTCCGGCCTTGGGTAATCTTAGTCAGCTTTCACTCTTGGATTTGTCAAGGAATGCACTCACAGGGGTCGTACCGCAAGAACTTGCACTGTGCAAGAAACTAGCGCATGTTGATCTCAACAACAATCTATTTTCTGGTCCTATTCCTTGGTGGCTTGGAAGCTTGCCAGAGTTGGGGGAACTTAAGCTCAGCTCGAATCAGTTTTCTGGGCCTCTTCCACCCCAGCTGTTCCATTGCTCGAGCCTATTGGTGCTGGCTCTCGATGAGAATTCAATCAATGGGACGTTGCCAGAGGAGATAGGGATGTTGTCTTCTCTCAATGTCCTAAGTCTCGGCCATAATAAGCTGTCTGGTAATGTACCTGAGAGCATTCGCAATTTGAGCAAGCTATATGAACTGCGACTTGGGCACAACTCTCTGAGTGGTCAGATACCAATGGAGATGGGAGAATTGCAGAACCTTCAGAGTGTATTGGATCTCAGCTTCAATAATCTCACTGGTCAAATCCCATCGTCCATTGCCATCTTGTCCAAACTTGAAGCACTTGATCTGTCACACAACCAGCTAGAGGGACAAGTTCCAGAAGAGTTGGGGAACATGATTAGCTTGGGCAAGCTCAATCTGTCTTACAACAATCTGCAAGGAAAGCTGGGAAAGCAGTTTTTACACTGGCCGGGTGACGCATTTGTGGGAAACCAGAATCTATGCTGGAATGATGACTGTGGCGAAGGCAGGAAGGGGGCAGGCATCAGTGCGTCCCTGGTGATCCTTGTATCCACAATATCTACGGTTTCAACAATTGCTTTGCTCATACTTATTGCATCATTGTATTACAAGAATGGAGAGGCATATAAGAAAGCAAAGGAAATCATGAACTACACTTACTCATCTGGCTCATCCCAGCCTCAACGTCGATTGCTCTCATTTGGTGCAGGAAAGCAAGAGCTCAAGTGGCAGGATATAATGAGAGCCACCAACAATCTGAGCCACGAGTTCATCATTGGGTCTGGAGGTTCTGGAACAATCTACAAGGCCGAACTCCACACCGGTGAGACCGTAGCAGTTAAGACGATACTGAGGAAAGACGATGTTATGTTGGATAAGAGCTTTGCGAGAGAAGTTAAGACGCTTGGGCAGATAAGGCACAGGCATCTGGTGAAGCTGTTGGGGTACTGCAGCAACAAAGATGCTGGTGCCAACCTGCTGATATATCAATACATGGAGAATGGTAGCCTGTGGGATTGGCTGCACGCGAGCAACAAGAAAAAAAAGTGCCTCGACTGGGAAGCCAGGTTGAAGATAGCTGTTGGCTTGGCTCAGGGAGTGCAGTATCTACACCATGACTGTATGCCAAACATCATTCACAGGGACATCAAGTCCAGCAATTTGTTGCTTGACTCGAACATGGAGGCGCATTTAGGGGATTTTGGCCTTGCAAAGGCACAGATTGAGCATTATGACTCGATCACAACAGACTCCAACTCTTGTTTTGCCGGGTCTTATGGCTACATTGCTCCAGGTATCAACAAATAATACATTGTTTTTTTATTTATATTGAATTGCTCATAATGTCCTGTCCATCCAGAGTATGCATATTCAATGAGGTCAACTGCGAAGAGTGATGTGTACAGCATGGGGATTGTTTTCATGGAGATTGTAAGCGGTAGGATGCCGACTGATGGGAGTTTTGGGGACATGGACATGGCGAGATGGGTTGAAACTCGCCTTGAATTGGCAAGGGAAGAGCTACTGGATCCTGCAATAAAATCCCTCCTCCTTCCCCAAGAAGAGTGCGCAGCATTTGAAGTGCTCCAGTTAGCTCTACAATGCACTAAAACAAGCCCTGCAGAAAGGCCATCTTCCCGCCAAGTATGCGACCAACTCCTGCAAGTTGCCAAAAGCAGGAAGATAATGGTCTCTGAAAAGACTGGATAGACTTGAAACTCTCAACTTTTATGTGGCAAAAAAATCTGCATGCTGTAGCTTTTCCATTTTTGTTCAAGAACCTTGCACATTTCTCTTACTCATTTAACATTTGCCGACTGCAAAGTACATACCTGAAATAGGGTTTCAGAATACACGGAAGCAAACAAGATCTCCTGAATGAAAATCTGATGATACCATACGAGCGCGCATAATCTTTCTGTTGTTTTGAATTGGTTCAGCCACCTGACCCGGCTGGTTTTGCTGGTTCAATTAATGGAGGAGTGGTTTGATTGGTTCTTGGGAAGCAATGTGGATCGTTGGATGGCTTCTACCGTGGACAGCTGGATCTGCCATTGCTGCTGCCGTCTCCTTTCATTGTTGTGTAATAGGTTAGATTGGGCTGCGTCCCTTTGATTTGCTCCGGTGTGAGCTGTTGCAAGGTTCACTGTTTTTGTGACCTTGGGTAGCCGAGTGAAAGTGAGGAAAGATTGAGTGGTTTTGTGTCGAACAACGAGTTTGCTGTTGGAGGTGCTGGCAGCCGGATTGTAAAGAACAGTCCGGAGTTGTTAGTGCAGATTGAGGAAACCCAAGCTCAACGTGGATGTAGCACAAATTTGGTGTGAACCATGGGAAAAATCAAGTGTCTCGTTATATTTGTTTTCTTGATGTGCTTGAACTATTAAGTTTAGGTTTCTTTACTGTTGGTGTTCTTGTTGTTTGTGTGTTAATCAATTTCGGGTTATTTTTTGTTCTTGCTTGATTTGGCAGTTTAAGCAGGAGCCTGAGTTAGGCTAGATTTTGCTATAGTGGTATCAAGAGCCTAGTTTTGATTCTGTCGAAAGCAAGAATAGTGTTGAGAACACATTCTTTTTTGTGCTAATTAATTTGCGTGAATTTCTGGATAGTATCTGCACTGAATTTTATTTTCTTTGTTGCGAGGTATTTGATGGCATCAAGGGTGGAGATCACCGCTTTTGATGGGAAGCTGCACTTTCCCATTTGGGCAATGAAGATGAAGGCACTGTTATCGCACCATAAGGTGCTGATTGCCTTGGAGTCAAGGGAGGAAAAGTGGTCCGAGGCGGCTAAGAAGGTAAGAGAGGAAATTACTGAAGAGGCATATAATTTGCTAGTCTTGAATCTCTCAGACTTGGTTCTGAGGAAGGTTAGTATAACTCACCTATTGAATTGTGGGATAGCTTAGAAACATTATATGCTAATCCTACTGCCCCAAACTTGGCTTATGCGAAAGCTTCTTTGTTTTCTTTCAAATTGGATGCTAGTAAATCTGTGGATGAGAATCTTGACGAATTCTTGAAGCTGAATTTGTTGCTTAGAAATACTAAGCATGCTTTAGATAAGATTAGTACTGTGATGATATTGATGAATGCCATGCCTGTTAGTTATCAAGTAGTTAAAAATGCTTTCCAGTATTCTGATACTGTGCCTGGATTTGATAGGTTGTGTGCTGCCATGAAAAATAGAGAACTAGAGCTGAAAAATTATAAGCAATAATCTGGTGCTAATTTGTTTGCTAAGTCTAAACTAGGCCCCAACCTGAATAGCGAGCCTAGGCCCTCCATGCATGATAGTAAGCCTAAAACTGATAGGAAGAAATTTAGTAAAGGTCAGAGTGAAACTAGGAAATGTTTTTATTATGGTAAGAGTGGTCACTTAAGAAAAAGCTGTTTTAAATGGCTAGCTAAGAATAAAGGGTCAGATAATTCAGAAACTAATGTTGCTACTGTCTCTAACCTTGGGGAAAATGTACCTGAGGTTTTGAATGTGACTTCTTATTCTATGATAAATCAGTGGATTTTAGACACTGGCTGCTCTTTTCACATGTGTCCAATAGGGACTATTCCAGAATTTGTCTGATGTGAAGCATGAGAAGGTCTATATGGCTGATAATAATTTATGTGAAGTTGTTGACTGTGGTACTGTTAGATTGAGGCTGTTGAATGACAAATTGCTTGATTTAACTAATGTTAGGTTAGTGCCTGGTCTGAAAAGAAATCTGATTTCTTTGGGTGCTTTGGATGACATTGGTTGTACATATTATGTGAGTGATGGCTGCCTGAATGTGTTTAAAAATGATTCTTTGGTCTTGTCTGGTAGTAAACAATTTGGATTGTATGTTTTGAATGGTGCCTGCTTGTCTGTAAATGCATGTAGTGCTGCTGTGTCCATACAACCTTTAAGTGACACTGTTAAGTGGCACTTAAGGCTTGGACGCATTAGTCAAAATGGTTTGACTGTCTTGAGTAGACAGGGTGTGTTTGTGAAGGATAGAATATCTGATTTGTCTTTTTGTGAGCAATTTGTGTTAGCAAAACAACACAGAATGAGTTTTTCAGTGGGAACTCATCTGTCTAAGGGTGTCTTAGATTATATTCATGCAGATTTAAGGGGGATTGAGAGTTTTGAGACACATGGGGGTAGTAAATATTTTTTTGGCATAGTAGATGACGACTCTAGGATGGTCTGGGTTTTACTGGTTAAAGCCCATCGTACTGCTGCCCACCTTATCAATAGAAGCCCAAATAGGAATTTAGGGTTAAAATGCCCCTTAGAAATCTGGTATGGTAGGAAACCAAGCCTAGGATACCTTAGGATTTTTGATTGTGCAACTTATGCACATTTTGGTAGAGAGGGTAAGCTTGACCCTAGGTCCCTGAAGTGTGTATTCTTAGGTTACCAATCTCAGCAGGGTACAAAGGGGTACAGGTTGTGGGAAAAGGGGGCTAGAGGGATTAAGATAATAGTTAGCAGAGATGTTATCTTTGATGAAGGTAGTTTTCCTTTTGAAACCGATAGTGACAGCCTTAGTAGCCTTAGTGTCACCCCATCTGACCCTATCCTTAGTGGTACTTATATTGAGGTGGAACCTGCAACTCTTCCTACCACTGATAGTGCTCCTGCCCCCTCGCTATCTTCTCGTGAGCCTGATACAATCAGGCTCCTAGTGACACCACTAGTGATCAGCCTGACTTGGCTGATCAGAGTTGTGGATGCTCATGGCATACTTGCACAAAAACTGTACAAGATGTTGTACTAGCAACCACAGCTGTACAACCTCAACGGAAGGATATATCATGACCACAAAATCCGGGCAAAGATTGAAAGATATATCATGACCGCAAAATCTGTGCCAAGATCCGGAGATTACATCTTCAGAAATCCGTGCTAAGATCCGGAGATTGCATCTCCAGAATATTCCAAGATATTGAGGAGATCGTGCTCATTAAGGCAAACAAGATCAAGAGAGCTTCAACTACAACAATCCTCTTAGAATAAAAAATCATCCCCATCAAACACTTTGCAATAAGAGATTGCGGGGATATTCGCAACATAAAACCTCCAACTCAGTATAAATACAGTGGGCTCAATACAAAGATAGGTATGCACGAAAAACGTGAAGAAATACATCGAGCTACACTTGAAAGCTTGACAGCATAAACTCACTTGTGACTAGATTTGTGGGTAGAGACGGGAGGTCTCACGCTCAGGGGGAGCCTGAGTGCCAATCACATTGAGGGAGTGAGTAAAGTATAGAATAGAGAGGGAGTCTGCTATTCTGTAATCGATCCTGTACTCTTTCTCGAAGTAGTGGATTGGTTCCTGATTCGCGCGTCGTTGTGCGCGTCAAATTAATTCCTTCCTCTTCCACTTAGTACAGCGGTTAAGTCAGGGTCGAATCCATAGGGAGCAAGTAGATTAGCTTTAACTAGTGTCCTGCACTTACAAAAAATGGGGGTGTGAGTGATTGGGTTGCGCAATGCGCGAGTAAACAGTAGTAAACGCAGGAATTGCACTAGACGTGCGCAGGCAGTAGAGATTAAGTACTATGACTATGAGAAGTATCGGTGCAGACAATCCTCTATGAGTGTACTCCTTATCATCGACTCTAAACGTCTATAGTTTGATTTGCTGAAGTTAGTGTCCGGTCAAGGCTTCCTAACTTGTGCGCATGTTCCGATCAAAGTTCATGAGCTATTAATTCTTAAGACTAGTCTAAACAGCTACGAATCCTGTCACAGTAGCAACTGATTATCCTAGTGCGTTACTCCTAGTCGTCACCGTCAGGCTATTCAACTAGTTTAACATATAACAAACAAGCAACAAGAGTAAGATTGCGGTTCAAGGCTTCCTCTACTCATGCAACTAGCTGTCAACAGTGTGCACAGAATTAATATAGGCAAACAAGCTATGCATTAAGCACAAGTCTCAAAGGAAATACTCATGGATTCATGCCCAACCGATACCAAGCGTTTAGCTAGACATGCTAGTAGTAAACATCATAGAATAGTAAATAATATCTAAAGTATCTAAGAAAATAGCAACTAGCAGGTGCGTGCAGGTTGCACTGTCTCGGCTGGCGCAGTCGGCTAGCGCAGGTCCTCTCAGTAGCTCGTGTATTTTTCTGTTTGGCTGCTCTCTCGTGTGCTGTGATGATGATGAATGATATCAATGTGTCCCTCAAACCCTAGCCTTCCTCTCTTTATATACTGGTCAAGAGGCTCATCCTTGGCAACTTCCAAATCTGGTAGTGTCAGGATTTGGAAACACCACTATCTGCGCATGGAGCACTGCTCCTTGGTTAGCACAATCGGTTAGCGCACCGTAGTCGACTCTGCCAACTCTTCTGTTTGCGCCGCTAGCTCCGCAGGCTGTGTGATGCGCGTCTCAAACGCTGCCTGTTAGCGCGTATCCGACGTAGGCCCTTGTTTCGCCATGAGATACAAAAACACTGGAAACCAGTAATCTTGTACACAAAATAATGTAAACAAGCATAGGGTTAGGATCTAAATAGTGTGTATAAATAGGCTCTATCAGTTTCTACGGGCTTGGGATAAGCCCCCCAGACGTAGGCTCATTTATAGCCGAACTGGGTCATCATTCTTTTGCATGTAGTCCTTAGAATCCATCACTATCCAACATCTCAACATTCTGCACAGCTTGTCCAATAAGTTGTTCCACAAGCGAGTTGGACAAGTTCCTAAAATTCAGCAATTTTAATCGGTATAAGAGCGGAGTGCTCAAAACATAGAGTAAAAGATATTGGGAAGAAGGTTGAAAGAGATGAGTATGAAGGAAGGCCAGAGCATTACCCGACCCCCATTGTTGGACGACCATAACTACGGGTATTGGAAGGCGAGAATGAAGGCATACATACAAACGGTTGACGACAGGGCATGGAGAGCCATTGATGCGCGTCGTTGTACGCGTCAAATTAATCCTTCCTTCTCCACTTAGTATAGCGGCTAAGTCAGGGTCGATCCCACAAGGAGCAAGCAAATTTGCTCTAACTAGTAACCTACACTTACGAAAATTGGGGTGTGAGTGATTGGGTTGCGCAGGTGCGCGAATGACAGTAGTTAACGCAGGATTTGCACTAGAAGTGCGCAGGCAGTAGAGATTAAGTACTATGACTATGAAAAGTATCGGCGCAGACAATCCTCTATGAATATATTCCTTATCATCGACTCTAAACGTCTATAGTTCGGTTTACTGAAGTTAGTGTCCGATCAAGGCTTCCTAACATGTGCGCATGTTCCGATCAAAGTTTATGAGCTATTAATTCTTGAGACTAGTCTAAGCAGCTACGAATCCTGTCACAGTAGCAGATGATTATCCTAGCGCGTTACTCCTAGTTATCACCGTCAAGCTATCAACTAGTTTAACATATAACAAACAAGTAGCAAGAGTAAGATTGCGGTTCAAGGCTTCCCCTACTCATGCAACTAGCTGTCAACAGTGTGCACAGAATTAATACAAGCAAACAAACTATGCATTAAGCACAAGTCTCAAAGGAAATACTCATAGAATCATGCCCAACCGATACAAAGCATTTAGCTAGACATGCTAGTAGTAAACATCATAGAAATAGTAAATAATAGCTAAAGTATCCAAGAAAACAGTAACAAGCAGGTGCGTGCAGGTTGCAGTGTCTCGGCTGGCGCAGTCGGCTAGCGCAGGTCCTCACAGTAGCTCGTGTGTTTTTTAGTTCTGCCTCTCTCTCGTGTGTGTCTTGATGCCTTTCGATCCTTTTCAAACCCTAGCCTTCCTCTCTTTATATACTGCTCATCAGGCCCAAGGACGGCCTTGGCAACTTCCAAATCTGATGGTGTTAAGATTTGGAAATACCACTATCTTGCGCATGGCGCACTGCACACATTGGTTAGCGCAATCGGTCTGCGCACCGTAGTCAACTCTGCCACTTCCTATCCTATTTGCGCTGCTAGCTCCGCAAGTTGTGTGTTGCGCTCTTTAAACGCTACCTGTTAGCGCGTATCCGACTTAGGCCCTCGTTTCGCCCTGGAATACAAAAACACCGGAAACCAATAATCTTGTACACAAAATAATGCAAACAAGCATAGGGTTAAGATCTAAATAACGCGTATAAATAGGCTCTATTAGCCATCTTAAAGCCATGGCATGCTCCAATAGCTAAAGACGAAGAAGGAAACGAAGTAGATAAGTCTGAATAAAAATGGACGAAGGAAGAAGAATGGGCCAGAACCAGCAACACAAAAGCATTGAACGCCATTTTCTCCGGAGTACATGAAAAAAATCTTCAAGGTGATATCCAAGTGTGAGGTTGCCAAAGAAGCATGGGACATCTTGGCGACTCATTACGAAGGCACCGACAAAGTAAAATTTTCTCGCATGCAAATGATCAACACCCAATTAGAAGAATTAAAGATGAGTGATGGGGAGACCATAAGGGAATTCTTTGCAAAACTGGGAGATCTATCAAATCAAGCATTTAATCTGGGATAACCAATGCCTGAAGAAAAACTGGTTAGAAAAGCCCTACGATCCCTGCCAAACAGATTTGAAATGAAGGTCACCGCAATAGAGGAAGCCCAAGATGTGAAGAAAATGCGACTTGATGACTTGATGGACTCTCTTACAACTTACGAGATGAGGATAGCCAGTACTCGGCCAACTTTCAAGGAAAGAACCATCGTACTCAAGGCAGAAGCACAAAACAATGGAGATGATATAGCTGAAGAAATGACGTTACTGAATAAGCAGGTTGGAAAATTCATGAACAAGTTGAACAAGAAGGTGGTGGGACAGTCTATTCAACATAACGGGCAGTACAGATTCAAAGGGAGTTCTCAGAACAGAGGCAGACTGACTGACTCAAGGAACAAAATCGACCAAGTCATCCCAAAGGAATCCAGTACAGAGAATGCGAGGGATATGGGCATGTACAGGCAGAGTGTGCGAACACGTTTAAGAAGAAAAAACAATCACTGAACGCAACATGGAGTGACGGAGAGTCCGAGGATGACACATTTGAGGAATATCCAAAGGAGTTTGGTGCACTAACCTCAATTGCTTCCGTGACAGGGTCAGATAGCGAGGATGAAGAACCAACTGACGAATGCATCATCGAAAAATTCTCATTTCTGCACACAAAATGGACGGAAGTAGTTGACATCAACTCAAAGCTCAATAGCACAGCAATTTGAAAGAAGAGAACCATCGTCTACAGCAGCGGAACAACTTCCTGGACAGAGAAAAAGTTGAATACCATGGAACCATCAACCGGCTACATCAAGAACTCGATAAAACCACAGAAGAACTGAGGTCCCTCAGGAAGACACAGAACATGCTTAACACCGGAACAAAGAACCTGGATCTTATCCTATCCAAGCAAAGACCAACAAAAGACATGAGAGGGATTGGCTTCATCGAATCCAATTCAACAAAAAAAATGGTGTTTGTCAGAGGATCTGAGGAGTTTTCCCTGAACAAAACCAAACTGTCAGAAAAATCAGGAACGTGGAGGGAGAAAAGAAGGTGCTACTATTGCCACAGACCTATGCACATCTAAAGAAACTGCCACATCAGGAGAATGGGTCCATGATTAGAGCTCAACAACAAGTGGATCTGGAGAGTTTAAGTAAAAGAGAGAACCTTGTTTGTTGCCTATAGCTTGACTACACATACCAAGAAGAACACATGGTACTTCGATAGTGGGTGTTCCGGGCATATGACTGGAAACAAGGAATATCTAACAGATATTTGACCAACACACAACCAGCATGTTGTCTTCGGTGATGGAAAGAAGGAGAGAGTCATTGGAAGTGGCACCCTAAACACCCAAGGTCTACCAACTCTCAGTAATGTTCTTCTGGTAGAAGGGCTAACGGCTAACTTACTCAGCATAAGCCAGTTTTGTGATGGGGAACACCAAGTGGAGTTCGATCAGAACACATGCAAGGTTGTAAACAAACTCGGGGAGTGCCTACTCAAAGGACACTGTTCGACAAACAACTGCTATCTTCTGGAGCACAACACTCCAATGAATCAATCTACCTCAAAACAAGTACTGAACAACTAAAACTCTGGCACAAACGGATGGGACATACTCATGGAAGAATGCTCAAAAGACTGGTAGCTGAAGGTCGAGTCCGTGGGATGCCTACCTTCACTGGAGAAGTAGACTTTATATGTAGAGAATGTCAATCGGGTAAGCAAACAAGGACGATACATCGGAGGACAGATCTGATAAATACATCAAAACCCCTGGAAGTTCTACACATGGATCTCATGGGTGCAATGCAAGTGGAAAGCATCGGGAGGAAAAGATACATCTTTGTCTATGTAGATGACTACACCAGATATACTTGGATCTCCTTCATCAGGGAAAAATCAAAAACTGTTCAAGTAGTTGTTCAACTCACTACTCAGTTGGAACAAGCCAGAAGGAGTCTAGGAGATTATGTGATAGCAATCAGAAGCGCCCATGGGCGAGAATTTGATAATGATCAGATGAAGAAGTACTGCACCAACCATGGAATTCAACATCAGTTATCCTCACCTATCACCCCTCAACAAAATGGAGCAGTTGAAAGGAAGAACAGGACTCTTCAAGAGATGACCAGAGTAATGCTTCACTCAAAAAACATTCCATTAAGATTCTGGGCTGAAGCCATGAGTACTGCATGCTATACTCTGAATCGGGTACTGATCAGAAAAGGGCTGGAGAAAGCTAGCTATGAACTGTGGAATGGAAACAAGCCTTCGGTCAGATACTTCCACGTATTCGGAAGCACGTGTTACATACTAGTGGACCGAGAGTATAGACAGAAATTGGATTCAAGAAGTGATGAAGGAATATTTCTCGGATAATCCACAAGTAGCAGGGCCTATCGGGTGTTCAACAAGAGAACTGGAACAATTATGGATCTGCGAATGTAGTAATAAAAGATGATGAGAAAGAAAAGTTCACGAATCATTCAGAAAATGAGGAGGATACTCAGGCATCAACAGAGGAAGTTGTCAAAGGAACGATTCTACCAGATGATCCTGCACACATAAACGAAGTTTCTGAAGAAGAAGATCAACCAGAAGAAAGTGTTCCAGAGTCAAGCACTCGATCAACAAGCAGAATAAAGGCCAATCATCCTATCATTAACATCATCGGTGATCCAGCAGAATCCCGAAGAACTCGTGGAAATCCTAGGATTAAACATCATGATATGATTAATCATTCATGCTTTTTGGATTCTGGCCATGCAAGAGGAACTTGGAGAATTTGAGAGAAACAACGTATGGGATCTTGTTCCAGCACCAAAAGGAGTTAATGTCCTTGGAACCAAGTGAGTGTACAAAAACAAAACGGATGAAAAGGGAAACATCACTCGGAACAAGGCAAGACTGGTGGCACAAGAATATACCCAAGTCGAGGGAGTAGATTTTGACCAGACTTTCGCTCCAGTGGCAAGACTAGACGCAATCAGATTACTAGTGGCTGTATCGTGTCATATGAAGTTCAAGTTACACCAGATGGACGTTAAAAGTGCTTTTCTGAATGGAGTTCTAACCGAAGAAGTGTACGTCGCTCAGCCCAAAGGTTTTGAAGACCCAATACACCCCGACCATGTGTACAGGCTCAAGAAGGCACTTTATGGACTTAAACAAGCTTCAAGAGAGTGGTACGAAAGACTAACGGAATTTCTAATCCAGCAAGGGTATTCTAGAGGAGGAGCAAACAAAATACTATTCATTAAACACACCAAAAGGGCCCTCGTCATTGCTCAAATCTATGTGGATGACATAGTCTTTGGTTTAACCTCACAGGAGTTGATGGAACAATTTGTGGGACAGATGAAGGGCGAATTCCGTATGAGTATGGTTGGAGAAATGTCTCATTTTCTTGGTCTTCAGGTGATTTAGAAACCAGAGGGAACATTCACATCACAGCACAAATACGCCAAGAACTTGATCAAAAAGTTTGGTCTTGAAAAGGCCAGTCACAAGAGAACTCCAGCAACCACCCACACCAAGGTCACCAAAGACGAAACCGGGAAGTCTGTGGAACAGTGTCTATACAGGAGCATGATTGGCAGTCTGCTCTACTTGACGGCTAGCACACCAGATATTGCATACTCCGTAGGTGTATGTGCCAGATACCAGGCGAATCCAAAGGAGACTCACATGATCCACATGAAACGGATTATCTGATACATAAGTGGAACCGCAGAATTTGGACTATGGTACACACGGGATACTAGTGCATGTTTGATTGGATATAGTGATGCCGACTGGGCTGGTAGCACTGAAGATCGTAAGAGTACCTCCGGAGGGTGTTTTTACTTGGGCAATAATCTGGTATCATGGTTCAGTAAAAAGCAAAAAGCAAAATAGTATATCCCTATCCATGGCTGAAGCTTAATACATTGCGGCTGGGAGTTGCTGCACTCAACTATTGTGGATGAAGCAACTATTGTTCGAGCTAGGTGTCCAATAAGAGGTTATGACTATCTTCTGCGACAACCTCAATGCGATCTGCATTTCAAAGAACCCAGTTCAATATTCCTGGACAAAGCACATTGACATTCGTCATCATTTCATCTATGAACTGGTGGAACAGAAGGTGATTCAACTAAGACGCATCGCACCAAAACAACAAATAGCAGATATTTTCACCAAGGCTTTGGACTGCTCCCGGTTTGAAGCATTAAGATCCTCTCTCAATCTATGTGCCCTGCCTCACTAGGAAAAGAATCTGCTCCAACCTAAGATATCCAGATATTCAGTGATCAAAATTATTGAGAGTGATTCAGGAAATATTCAGATATTCGGATATTCAGGAAATATACAGTTATTGACAGGGAATCAGGCATCAAATATTTGCTATATTAAGGAAGTTACCAAATATGGGAGCAACATATCAGCTATCATTTTTTTTTGGGCCACTAAAGCCTCATGAGGCCTTGCTCGATACTTTGAAAGAAAAGGGAACTATTTGTACCTCTCCCAAGCACTAAGCCTTAGAAAGAAAATCCCCAAATCAAATCTCTACAATATCCAAAATGGTTCGCACAATGGAAGGGAAATCAGTAACCAAAAGCTCCGCCAAGGCCCGGCTGACACCGGCATCACCACAGCATCGCCAGTCGTCCACCCCACTCGATGATGATGTGACCCTCTACCAGTTGGTCGGTCGACGTTCTCGGAATCGACTGGCTGAAAAGGCTAAGGGAGCTCATGCGCAACTAAGCCCTCAACCAGGTAACCCTACTACTCCGTCACCTTCCAATAGTGATGTTGTCATTATCAGGGAAACAAGCCCCGCTATCACCAAAGGTGACGCTGAGTCGACACCCCATCTTGCACCTATTTCTACCACTATGGAGTCCCTTGTCCCAGAAGAAGGTGTAGCTACTGCCATGGACAGTGGTCCATCTCAGGCTCGTATCCCCACGGTTGAAGAACTGTACAAGATGTTGTACCAGCAACCACGGCTGTACAACCTCAATGGAAGGATATATCATGACCACAAAATCCGGGGAAAGATTGAAGGGATAACATGACCGCGAAATCCCTGCTATGATCCGGAGATTGCATCTTCAGAATATTCCAAGATATTGAGGAGATCGTGCTCATTAAGGCAAACAAGATCAAGAGAGCTTCAACTACAATAATCCTCTTGGAATAAAGAATCATCCCCATCAAACACTTTGCAATAAGAGATTGCGGGGATATTCGCAACATAAAAGCTCCAACTCAGTATAAATACAGTGGGCTCACTACAAAGATAGGTAGGCACAAAAAACGTTAAGAAATACATTAAGCTACACTTGAAAGCTTGACAGCATAAACTCACTTATGACGAGATCTGTGGGTAGAGACGGGAGGTCTCACACTCAGGGGGAGCCTGAGTGCCAATCACATTGAGGAGAGTGAGTGAAGAATAGAATAGAGAGGGAGTCTGCTATTCTGTAATCGATCCTGTATTCTTTCTCGAAGTAGTGGATTGGTTCCCACGGGATTAGGATAAGCCCCCCAGACGTAGGCTCATTTATAGCCAAACTGGGTCATCATTCTTGTGCATGTAGTCCTTGGAATCCATCACTATCCAGCATCTCAACATTCTGCACAGCTTGTCCAATAAGTTGTTCCCCAAGCGAGTTGGATAAGTTCCTACAATTCAGCAATTTCAAGAGTGAATTGATTGCCTCCTCAGCTCAAGAGGAGCCGAGGGATTATCAGCTGGCTAGGGATAGAGTTAGGAGGGAGGTCAGGCCCTCTCCTAGGTATGCGTTTGCTGATTTGGTATTTATTGCTTTGATTGCTGCTCATTTTATGTTGAGTAAGTCCCAATGTCTTCAATCTAAATCTGAAATGCTGAAAATGGAACATTTGTTGTATGCTAGTGTTTTAGGTTCTCTTATGTATGCCATGATTAACACTAGACCTGCTTTAGCCTTTGCTATTTCTATGCTTAGCATCGGTTGGATTCCCGTCCGATTCTCTCTTGCGTTTATTGATTGCTTTCGTTCGTTTTTGGAGTATTATTGACCTTTATGCACTCTCTCTTTCTTGTTTCAGAGCCAATCAGCTCACCATGGAGAGCAAAGTTAGAAGTAATTGCAAAAGCGCCAAAAAAGATGTCAAATCATCCCCAGCCTGTACCGAACGTACCCATATGGGCGGTACGGTCGACACGGACGATACGACCATGTCGAATCTTCGTCTTTTCCCTCCGGTCGTATTGACCGTGTGGCTAAGAGTTGACCATATCAACCGTATTGATACGACCGATACGGACAACTCAGCTCATTTTCACAGAATTTTTGAGCAAAGAAAAGGAAGGGGACTGGAATTTTTGAAGGGGACGGAGGAGCGAAGGGAGAAGGAGCTAGAGAAGAGAAGAAAGAAGAGAAGAGGTTTTTCGATCCTTTGTTACTCTAGTGCATGGTTGTAATCAATTGTTTCTATTAGAAAATTGATTTTTAAACTTGATCCTTATCTATGAAAGCATTTTCCATGTATCGTGAGTAATCTACTTTGTTCCATGGTTTGATGAATCTTGTCTAGTGAATTCAAAAGTATTGGGAAGATGTTCTAAATGAAAGTTTAGATGGATGATTGATGGGTTACGGTTTACTCAAGTATGTTAAGTTATGCATGCTAGATGTTTGAAAGAATACCATCATGGAATCTGTGTTAACTTAAATACGTTGTTGAGAGATACATATTAAGGGAAGACGAGAGTAAAACTGACTTTGATCTTATGGACATACGAAAGTAGCATATAGAGATAATCTAGAGGTTAGGTACACTTAATCCGAACTCTTTCATTAATCATCATAAGGACGGTTCGTGATTAGTGGAGGATGTTAGAGCGAATCAACATATTGAAAGATTGAGATTCGACTTTCATAATAGATTGAGCGAAAGTTAGTTTCGAAGATTGATCTATTCATAACTTCTATAGTCTTCAATCATCCGTTCATATTTGTCACTCTAATGGAATACACTAGACAAGTGAAATCAACCTTCGAATCTTCTTGAAATTTGGTGATTGAATCTTAGCTTCCTTGTTTAATTCAAATCATTACAGAAAATCAATATACGAATCGGGATAGGTAAACGGAAACTAGATTTTACATAGTGCATAAGCTTAGTTTGCTCCTTGGACGACCCAAAATACTTCCGTTTACAAATTATTTTTGGCCTGCATTGGAACTTCTTATTCACTTAATTTGGAGCACAAAAATATCACACGTCACTTAGTCGTTTTATGTCAAATCTTGGTTATGAACATTGGTGTGCTCTTCAATGGGTAATTGCTTATGTGAACAACACTGTTGATGTTGGTCTTTGTTTTATGAAGAGAATGCCAATTGTAAAATTAATTGAATACGTTGATGTGAAATTTCATTATATTAGAGATTTGATGAATAGGGATGTTATGAAGTTGATTAAAATTGGTACTCTCGACGATCTTGCGGATGTTGGCACAAAAGTTGTTACTAACTCCAAATTCAAGCATTGCTTGGATTTGTTGTTTGTTGGTTGATCTTTGTTTCGCATGTTATGAGTGATAAAGGGCTGGTTTTGATCTGCACTATTATTTCTGCTGTTGCTGCCCAATTCAAAAAGATGGAGAATTGTTGTTTTGAACTGGTTCAGCCACCTGACCTGGCTGGTTTTGCTGGTTCAATTAATCAAGGATTGGTTTGATTGGTTCTTGGGAAGCAACGTGGATCGTTGGATGGCTTCTCCCATGGACGGCTGGATCGGCATCTACATCAGCCTTATGTTCTCGGTTGGGAAAGAGGTTTAGAGTTAAGAGAAAACAAAGAGGAAAAGAGGAAAAAGGTCTAGGGCTCCCGAGAGAAAAAGTGAGAGCCAAGAGAAGAAGCTGTGAGTCCGCGTGCTCCAAAATCTCGCTGCCATTGCTGCTGCCGTCTCCTTTCATTGTTGTGTAATTGGCTAGATCGGGGTTGCGTCCCTTTGATTTGCTCCTGTGTGAGATGTAGCAAGGTTCACTGTTTTTGTGACCTTGGGTAGCCGAGTGAAAGTGAGGAAAGCTTGAGTGGTTCTGTGTCGAACAGCGATGTGTTGTTGGAGGTGCTGCCAGCCGGGTTGTAAAGAACAGTTCGGAGTTGATAGTGCAGATCGAGCAAGCCCTAAGCTCAAGTGAATGTAGCACCAATTTAGTGTGAACCACGGGAAAAATTAGGTGTCTCGTTCTATTTTTTTCTTTGATTTCTTTATGTGCTTGAACTGTTAAGTTTAGGTTTCTTTACTGTTGGTGTTCTTGCTGTTTGTGTGTTTTTCGGGTTATTTTTTGTTCTTGCTTGATTTGGCAGTTTAAGTAGTGGCCAGTGTTAGGCTAGATTTTACTACACTTTCAATACCGCTTTCATGGATTTCTCTATTTATATTTGTATGGACATGTTCACAGAATGAGAAGCTTCAAAACATGTGATGCATGAATCAAATCACTGTTTAAAAATGAGGCAACATAGGGTGAAACTTTTCTCGCCCGAAGAAGTTCCCTGAAATCTAACCTCAAACTCACCTTGAACTTGCAGAGAGAGAGAGAAGAAATTTCTCAAGTGTAAAAATCAAACTACAGTGTAGAATAAAATTGTTATTTATATTCACTTCCCTTAAGAGCATTCGCACCCATCGAATTGATATATGCTACGAGAGAAAGTTCCCATGTAGCATTTTGTATTACTAATTGAAATTTGTCGCGCCTCTGAGTTACTGATTGTGTACAAGCAGTTGCTGTAGCAACCTCTTGTACAGTCAGACCTTGTGCAGTAAGGTAAAAACAATGAACATTGATTTGTTCACCATGTTCGGCCAATTACCTACGTCTGGGGAGGACTACACTCCAGTCCTCAATCCACTAGTCTCCAAGGTGCTCCGTATAACACAGATTCAACACACGGCCAACCTATGCTACCTAACCTGAACTATTAGTTCACACAGAATGAGAACACCCTCTGATTAGTATCTCACACACCTACACAATTGACTTAACTCAGAATAGCTACAACTCTGCTCTCCAGACTTAGCTATTCTAATTAAACAATCTCACTGCGTGTTGCTATAGCACACGCTTTACAACTAGCTTGTGCAGGTTCTGTCCACGATGCTCCAAAGTCTTCAGCCGAGCCGTTCAAACTCTGTCGAGAGTGATCCTCACTCCGGGATGCTCGCCCTCACTCAGTGACCGCCTGTCACTAGTGAGACCAGGCCTTCTGCAGGTTGTCCGAGTTCCTCCACTTGACAACTCTCCTGCCGCCTACCATGATCAGCCAACAAGCGCGACCTACTCTGAATCGGCCTTCTCCGATCAAGCTCTGATCAGACTCTACAAGTCTTCGATCAGCCTTTGCTTCAAGCACTCTGCTCTGCTCACGGTGGTGATCCAATTCTCCGCACAAGTCTCTAAATCTCTCTCTGAAATCTCAAGTGCTTGGATTCTGTATTGGATTGATCATCTGTTGCTCTGCCCAGCCTTCTTTTTAATAGGAACATCGTGCTCCATCAATATCAACTTTTGGAAGTTCCTCAAAGATCTCAACAAGATCTTATCTCCTACTTTGTTTGAGATTTGATTTCTCAATCAAATCTTCAAGCTCTGGCACGAAAACTTTACTGGGAATATTCTGAGAATATTTGGAAGCTCCCGTTGCATAGCTACTTCATATTTGGATAGATTTCTGCTGCTCTGCTGCTACAGCTCCTACTATAGCAACTGCTTGTTCACTGAGCTTGTACACTTGGCAGGTTTTGTCAATTGAATGTCATTTGCATTATCAATCTCCCCCTTGGCATTTTGACAAAACCTAATGTCCACTGATGTCTTGAGGTGGATATTCCCATGGTGGCAGAATCTCCCTTGTCTCCACCTACTCTCCCTCTTTTTGTTATAAATGACTGATGGGGAGTGCTTGATCTAGCTAGGTAGATAACATACAGAGACCGTGAGAGGATCTCAAAGCTTCGAATCTTGTTGCATCCAGAGGTTTGGTGAAGATGTCGGCTAGCTGCTTTTCAGTGACAATATGCTCAAGGACGATGATCTTCTTCTCTACAGCTCCCTGATGAAGTGATGCCTTATGTCAATGTGTTTGGTTCTTGAGTGTTGCACTGGATTCTTGGAGATGCTGATAGCACTCATGTTGTCACAGTAGAGAACCATTTCACTTTGATTCATCCCATATTCAATCAACATCTGCATCATCCATACCATCTGAGCACAGCAACTCCCTGCTGCAATATACTCTGCCTCGGCTATGGAAAGAGAGATGTTGTTCTGCTTTTTGCTAAACCATGATACCAGGTTATTCCCCAGGAAGAAACAACCACCAGATGTGCTTTTTCGATCCTTTGCGCATCCTGCCCAGTTTGCATCACTGAATCCCATCAGGTTTGCATTTGTGTCCTTGGTATACCATAGGCCATAGTTCAGGGTCCCTCCAACATACCTGATGATTCTCTTGACCAGCTGCATGTGACTCTCCTTCGGGCATGCTTGGAACGTTACACAGACTCCTACTGAATAGGAGATATCAGGGCTACTGGCTGTAAGATACAACAGGCTTCCAATCATGCTTCGGTATGTAGCTTGATTCACTTCAACTCCAGCTTCATCTTTGACAGCTTTGATATGAGTGGCAGCTGGTGTGCGTTTGTGACTTGCTTTATCTTGTTGGAACTTCTTTACCAGATTCTGGCTATATTTGTTTTGTGATACAAAGATTTCATCATTCTTTTGGCATACTTCCAGTCCTAGGAAGTAGGTTAGTTCTCCCACCATGCTCATCTTGAATTCCTTCTTCATGTGGTCCACGAACTGCTTTACCAACTGCTGAGATCTGGAGCCAAATACAATGTCATCAACATAAATCTGTGCTATGATCATATCAGACCCGGTTCTTTTCACAAAGAGTGTCTTGTCAGCTCCTCCTCTTTCATATCCGTGCTTCTCTAAAAAAAAATAGTTAGCCTCTCATACCATTCTCTAGGGGCCTGCTTTAATCCATACAGGGCCTTCTCAAGATTATACACTTGCTCCGGATGGTGAGGATCTTCAAAACCTTTGGGCTGCGCCACATATACCTCCTCTGATAGTCACTACTCAAGAATGCACTCTTGATGTCCATCTAGCGGAGTTTGAATCCGAGGAGAAGTCTTATGGCTTCCATCGGGCTACTAGTGCAAATGTTTCATCAAAGTCCAAGCCTTTAATCTGGGTGTACCCTTGTGCAACTAGTCTGGCCTTATTCCTTGTGATATTTCCTTTCTTACCAATCTTGTTCTTAAAGATCCACTTGGTTCCTATGATGTTCACTTCTTCTGGTCGAGCAACCAGATCCCATACACCCTTTCTATTCTGCTTTGGAAAGGTGGATTCTGTGTTTGAGTCTGAGTCTTCGAAGCTGGTGGAGGCTTCTTCTTCAACATCATTAATGACTACATTTATGGATTCCATCACCGTTTCTGTTTGCTTTTTGTAGACACAATATGTTCGGCTGTTAACTGAGTAACCCAAAAATATACCAGCGTCAGTCTTCGGATCAAGCTTCCTTCTATACTCCCGCTCCCTCGGAATATAACAGTCTACTCCCAAATATGTTGAAATATTTGACCGTGGGCTTCTTCTGGTTCCAAAGCTCATAGCATGTCTGATTTGTTCCTTTTTGTATGGAGACTCTATTGATGATATAGCAGGCTGTGTTCATTGCTTCAACCAAAACTTCAAGGGAACTTTCTTGGATGGATCATGATCCGGGCCATTTCTTGAATTGTTCGATTCTTTCGCTCCACCACACCATTTTGTTGAGTAATTGAAGAAGAGTCCTGATGAGTGATTCCACGTTTGCTGCAGCAGCTGTTCACAGCTTCATTCTCAAATTCCCTTCCATGATCGCTTCTGATGGCAGCGATTGTAAGGTTCTTTTCTTGTTCTAATCGGGAAACCTGAGCAACCACTATCAAAATACCAGCTTTCTTCGCTTGATGATCTTGAGGTGCTGACAAGTGCATAGTGCATAGAATTTTTTCATCTCTGTGGTCCGGGTACTGTAGCTGGTTTCAGGTATCCGACTATAAACGGATACCCTCTTAATGTGTCCCTGGTGTCCACAAGTATAGCATATTCAATTTCTATTTTTCGGACTTCTTCCAGTACTCTGATGGTGGTACATGCAGGGGTTGTTGTAGCAACTTCTTGTTCAACCTCCCAAGCACTTCTTTCCTGGTGTGATTGGCCAATTTTCTGATAGGTCTGGATCTGACAGTGTTACATTCATCATTGCTATGGTCAGTATCATCATCACTCCAATTGACTGAGAAGGATTTGGTCTTCCCTTTTTGTTTATCTGGACATTCCACCTTTTGATGGCCATATTCTCCACAGTTCCAGCACTGTAGCCCTTTCCTCCTCATCTTCTAGGACAGGTTCCTTTTCTTTCCTTTGACTGCCTCTACCTCTTTTTGGTTGATTTGATGAATTAGGTCCAAAGTTCATTTTCTTCAGAAATCTATCAAGATTTTTGACTAGCAAGCCAATCTAATCCTCCCTTGAGATCTTCTCTCCTTATGTCTCAGCATTTAGTCCAACATTTTTGACCTTTGCTAGAGTGTCATCCTTGCTTAGTTTCATTTCAAATTGCTTGAGAGATCCTATCAGGCCTTCCAGCCTCATAAACTTGATATTCTGAGCTTCTTCAATGGCTGTCACCTTCATGTCAAATCTGGTAGGTAATGATCTGAGAACTTTCCTTATCAGCTTCTCTTCAGGAATTGGTTCTCCGAGTGCATGAGCTTCATTTGACAAATCACACAGCTTAGCATTGAATTCAGTGATGGACTATCAAGATTTTTGACTAGCAAGCCAATCTGATCCTCCCTTGAGATCTTCTCTCCTTCTATCTCAGCATTTAGTCCAACATTTTTGACCTTTGCTAGAGTGTCATCCTTGCTTAGTTTCATTCAAATTGCTTGAGAGATCCTATCAGCTCTTCCAGCCTTATAAACTTGATATTATGAGCTTCTTTAATGGCTGTCAGCTTCATGTCAAATCTGGTAGGTAATGATCTGAAAACTTTCCTTATCAGCTTCTCTTCAGGAATTGGTTCTTGGAGTGCATGAGCTTCATTTGACAAATCACAAAGCTTAGCATTGAATTCAGTGATGGACTCCTCCTCTTGCATCTTTAGGCTTCAAACTGAAAAGCAATAATCTGCATCTTAGACGTCTTTACTCTCTCAGTGCCTTGATGAGCTGTCTGCAGAATCTCCCACGCATGTTTTGCAATGTCGTAGTTGGAGATCGGCATGAAATTGTTAGCATCTACAGCAGCAAAGATAGCATTTAGAGCCTTTGAGTTACGAGTTGTTGCAGCTCTCTCTTTATCAATTCATTCCTCCTCGAGCTTCTTCCTGGTGACTGCCTTCTCATCAATCGTCAAGGGAGGAGACCATTCACCCACAACAGCTTTCTAAGCCTTCTCATCAATAGCCTTCATGAATGCTTTCATTTTGGCCTTTCAATACACATAGTTGCTCTCTTCCAACAAAGGTGGTCGGCTCGTACTCTGACCTTCCTTCATTGTTTCTTGCTCTTCTCAGCTAGGCGCTCAGGATCTTCACTCAGTGTGTCGAGTTCCCGCTCTGAAACCAATTGAAATATGTCGCGCTTCTAAGTTACTGATTGTGTACAAGCAGTTGCTGTAGCAACCTCTTGTACAGTCGGATCTTGTGAAGCAAGGCAAAAACATTAAACAGTGATTTGTTCACCAAGTTCGGCCAACTGCCCACGTTTGGGGAGGACTATACTTTAGTCCTCAATCCACTAGTCTCCAAGGTGCTCCGTACAACACAGATTTGACACACGGCCAACCTATGCTACCCAACCTCAACTCGTAGTTCACACAGAATCACAACACCCTCTGATTTGTGTCTCACACACCTATACAATTGACTTAACTCAGAATAGCTACAACTCTGTTCTCCAGACTTAGCCTATTCTAATTAAACACTCTCACCGTAGGTTGCTATAGCACAAGCTTGTGCAATTAGCTTGTGCAGGTTCTGTCCGCGGCGCTCCAAAGCCTTCCGCCGAGCCATTCGAACTTTGTCGGGAGTGATCCTCACTCTGGGATGCTCCCCCTCACTCAGTGACCGCTCGTCACTAGCGAGACCAGGCGTTCTGTAGATTGTCCGAGTTCCTCCACTCGACAACTCTCCTACCGCCTACCCTGATCAGCCAACAAGCACGACCTGCTCTGAATTGGCCTTCTCCGATCAAGCTCTGATCAGACTCTAAAAGTCTTCGATCAGCCTTTGCTTCAACCACTCTGCTCTGCACTCAGGCACTGCTCACGGTGGTGATCCAATTCTCCGCACGAGTCTCTGAATCTCTCTCTGCAATCTCAAGTGCTTGGATTCTGTATTGGATTGACCATCTGCTGCTCTGCCCAGCCGTCTTTTTAATAGGAACATCGTGCTCCATCAATATCAACTTTTGGAAGTTCCTGAAAGATCTCAACAAGATCATATCTTCTACTCTGTAGGAGATTTGATTTTCAATCAAATCTTCAAGCTCTGGCATGGAAACTTTACTGGGAATATTCTGAGAATATTTGGAAAGCTCCCGTTGCATAGCTACTTTCTGGACAGATTTCTGCTGCTCTGCTGCTACAACTCCTGCTGTAGCAACTGCTTGTTCACTGAGCTTGTACACTCTGGCAGGTTTTGTCAATTGAATGCCATTTGCATTATCACTAACATCATTTTGTACATTTTGCGCAGCGTAGCATTCTCTAAAATAACTTTCTCTTACTATTCATAATAAAAAATAATTTGTTTGGATATTATTTTTCGCTCATTTGATTGTATATGAGTTATTGATCAATAATTGAGCAAGATTTTGATAAGATTTTGTTCCAGTTAGTATAAAACACATGTATAGAAGGATAATGTTTGAAATTCTATAAAACAAGGTTTGAGGTTCAATTGCAATCATACCTTCTTCACCCTCTCCAGTTTGATTTGTGCAATGGATCCCTCCGATTTCAGTGAGCGTTTTCAATTGTACCAATAGAGAAGGACAGTGGCGAATGTGAGGGCTAACTCGTTCGTTATGAGTGATGTAGTTGTAGCAACTGCAAGTGGTGCGAACGAAGCGCCGCCTCCTCGACGACCAAATCGACAAAGGCAGAGAGGTTCTAGGGGACAAAACTTATTAGAAGATTACTTTGTGGAGCGTCCAATTTTCTCAGAGTTAGACTTCTAGCAGAGGTACCGAATGAGTAGCAGCTTATTTGCTCGTATCAAGACTAAGCTTTGCAACCATGATGACTACTGGCATCAACGGCATGATGCCGTCGGTGTGCTTGGCCTCCTGCCAGAGGAAAAGATGACTGCTGCTATACGGATTTTGGCCTATGGCTCATGTGCTTATCAATGTGCTGAGATCACAAGAATGAGTGAATCAACTACCCTAGAGTGTATGAAGAAGTTTTGTGCTCAGTTAGTTTATCATTACAAAGATCAATATCTACATGTGCTGATCAATGTGCCGAGATCATAAGAATGGGTGAATCAACTACCCTAGAGTGTATGAAGAAGTTTTGTGCTTAGGTAGTTTATCATTCCAAAGATCAATATTTACTGTGCTGATCAATGTGCTGAGATCACAAGAATAGGTGAATCAACTACCCTAGAGTGTATGAAGAAGTTTTATGCTCAAGTAGTTTATCATTACAAAGATCAATAACTACAGTCTCCAAATGGTACAGATTTGAGTTGACTTTTAGCAAAGACTGAGCAACGAGGATTTTCTGATATGCTTGGAAGCATTGATTGTATGCATTGGCAGTGGAAATATTTTCCAATGACTTGGCAATGGTCATACTCAAGTCATAGTCGTCGTCTAACCATCATCCTATAGGCTGCATCTTCATATGACACATGGATATGGCACAGCTTTGTTGGCGTATCAGAAGCACAAAATGATCTTATCTTGAAGGAATCTCCACTCGGGTGGCATACAAAGTTAATGGTAGCACATACAATAACACATACTACTTGGCGACGAAATCTATTCGAGATACTCTTCATAATCCACAAAGTGATGCAGAAAAATTATTTTCAAAAAAACAAGAATCATACCGCAAGGATGTTGAGAGATGCTTCAGAATCTTATAATCTCGTTGGGCAACAATTTGTCATGCAGGTCTGAGCCATAGGTTAAGTGTTTTAAAAATCATTATGCTAGCTTGCATCATAATGCATAACATGATTATTGAAGAGGAATTTGTATAAGAAGAATTCGAGGAATTTGATGACCAAAATTGGTATAATTTAAAAACTAAATTGATGTTGTTGCATTTTCCATTATCGATCCATTTTTTGTTGGTTGTACTCAAGAAGTTGTTACTGCATTTTTCTGTCTCGCTCCATTAATAGTTGATTTTGCTCGGGATGTTGTTTTTGAGTTTCTGCAATGCTCAATAAGGTTGCATTTTGTACTCCATTGATTGGGGTAACAACCTTCTTACCTTTTTTTCTAGCTTCCATCGCCGCCTATACTCTCGGCGGTCTAATCGGACTCGACGAACTCTTGGGATTACTTTTGGTTGTAGAAAATCTCGGTTGCTCAAAGGCAAGATTTGTAGGTATCTCACTCGTAAGCACTTCATCAACTATCGGGCTAGCTTCATATGTGTAAGTAGGCGGAGTATTGGTTTCAACCTTGGCAAATATTTGATGATCCTTCACTTGTTCCCAACATTCAAAATGTGTGAATGCCTTCTTATATTTGACAACATATAAAATTTGAGCTTTTCTTATCTAAAAAATGAATGACAAGATATTGTGTAAACACATCATCATAAGTACAAAATAAATTTGTAATAATATAACGAAAAAGATAATAAATAATTACCTCATCTTGTAAATTACATCCCGATTCTGAATTTGGTTTTGCATATGCGAGAGTAGAACCCCAGAAAACCAAGAGGGGTTTCAACTTGGATAAACTAGCTTGAAGCTAGGGTAGAGAGTTCTCTTAGTCTCAATGATCATAATTTCATGCTCATCTCTAACCCATTTTGTTGATAGTCGGCATGAATTTTTTCCCATATTTTGTTCACCTTTTGTTTGCTTCAGAAAATTGGATCAACGGATTGGCGGCAATAAGATATTCACAATTGTACATCTTCAGAAGTAGACCAATTGATATTGGAAGTCATTTGGGGTGTGGAAGAGATCTAGAGTGAAATTAGAGTGAATTTGGAGTACCTGAAATTTTGAATTTATAGCCAAAAATATTAGAACAACTGTAACCAAATTTTCTCCTTATTTATTTCTTCAAAATTATTTAATTAATTGCAACGGTTTACTAATCTGAACCATTAGATTTAAATTTAATGGTTCAGATCAAAAAACCGTTAAAATATATCCGTTGGGCTTAAAGAAGCATGTTGGGCCAAGTGACTTCACGCTACTTTATTTTTTTGCATGTCAGTGTGTTACACGCACTAATTAAACCCTAGATCTAACACGCCTCACACTTTCTCTCTGACTTGCTGCCATCCGATGCCAAACAGCTAATCCTCTACATATCTTGCTCTACACTGCTCCGCTGCACGTTTCTCACTCATCTGAAGTTCTCTATTCCACTACCAAATTACCAAAACATGGCAGCGCTGCATATGCTCTTATAGAACGACATAGTATTTCAAGAAACGATGTTGTTCGGTAATGTCATCCAATACCCCCTTCAAGCTGGAGCGTGGAGGAAATTCGAGGCCTGCAAGCTGTGACATGTTTAAATAACAAATCGACAGTTGAGATGTGCGAGGAGGTGATGCATCTCGCAGAGACATGCTTTCAGATGAAGTGGCAATCGAGTTAGATATACTTAGTTCCTGATAGACGAGATTATGTGCAACGTGGCTGACAGTCACAATAGAGAGGAACTGGCGAGGTTGAGTCAATCCCCATGTCTTGGAGTAGTCTCAAGAACCAAATAATATTGCAGGCCATAGAGTGATATTCTAATGCTGAGCTGAGCGCACGGAAGACAAAAAAATTGACCAATAGAAGATCGAAAAGAAAATTGATAGGTAACTGATCAAAAAATAATCAATCGGTAAGAGATCGAAAAGAAAATCGATCAGCAAGAGATTTAAAATATCGATAATTAAAGATCCAATAAAAATCAATCGGAAAGAGATCGAAGACAATGTTAAGAATATATCATGTTATTGATATGAGGTCATTAGCCCATACAAATTAATGTTGGGTTAACAATACTGGCCTTGAAGAGATGCAAGTCGTGTCAAAGCGGGAGTTAGCAGAGAAGCTATTAGTTGATATTCCTAAAAATAGTGAGATGAAAGGTGAGCGCAAATACAACTGTGAATTCGGATGCTGATGCGCACAGGAGATAAAGAAAATCGATCGCTAAAGGATTGAAAAATAATCAATCTATGATCGAATGAAATCCATCAATAAGAGAGTGACAACGTCGATCAAGATAGGATAAAAATCAATCGGAAAGAGGCCGAAAACATCGATCTGTAAAAATCGATCGAGTAGGTTTGAGCATTCCGTAATTTACCAATTTATCGTTTACCCATTTACCGATTACCGACTACGGAAACAAATTTATCATTTTGCCGACTAGTTCGGTAAATGGTAAATCAGTAAATGATTGATAAATTGGATAATTTACCTTATTTACCGCATTATATATTATGTGTTCTTTATTTAAAATAATATTATCTCATTTAAATAATCTAACACATCTAGTGTAAAATGTCTATCGCTATTATCATTTTGATCAAATTCAAGTAGATTAATAAGTCACATATTAATGTATTATAAGACTTATAAAATTCGTGAACGTCTAGTTCTCAAAAGTTGATAAGTTCATAATTATTCGGTAAATACTTATTTACTGAATATGAAAAAGTATTCCGATAATTTTACTCAAAAATTATTTAGTAAATAACCAAAATTATTAATTTTATGGAACCGAAAATGTTGATTGAATAGCACAACCCTATAGCTTAGCTGTTGACCAGGTTAAGAATAAAAATATAGGTTAAGTCAATGTGTACCAATATGCTATAAATCACGTGGGACCTTGACTTAATAATATTTGGTTCGCTTGCAATATTGGATAACAAAGATCCCACATATTTTAATGATTAGGGGAGCTGATTACAAAATTAGAAGATGGAATGCAATGATGTTTCATTACCCAATACACGACACAAATTCTACAAAGTTAATTTGGTGCTCAAGGCGTGTGGCCCAAGGATTTATTGGTGGCGCTGAAAAGAGAAGAGAAGAGGAGCACATGGCCAAAGACAAAAAGCTCTTCGTCGGCGTTGTATGGAACTGCGTCGCTGAGATCAAGCTTCTCCTTACTGCACTTGCCGTCCTCTGTGCCATCGCCACTTTTCTCCAGTTCCTCCCCGCTCGCTTCTCCTCCCATTCTCGCACAGATCTCCGTCTCTGTCTCACTTCCATCTCCATGCCTCCTCCTCCGCCTTACTCTATTGATCTTCCCACCGCTGCTCCTCGCTCTTTTCTTCTCTCTGTGCCTGTTTCCCTTACTTCCTCGTCTCCTGCTCCTACGCCCAAAAGCCGGCACAGCAGGATGAGTTACTCGATAATGGCATCATTAAGCGCAGCTTTCATCCCTACGGAGCGGCCGCCTACAATTTCATTCAAATGGGAGCCTACAGAGGAGGGCTCCACACCTTCGCCATCATAGGCCTCTCCTCCAAGCCACTCCACAATTTCGCCTCGCCGACTGACCAGTGCCAATGGCGCTCAAGTAGAGCCAACAGTACCACCGTCACGGCTGCTGGTAAGAAAATGCTCACCGGCTGGGGATACGGCCACGTCTACACCGTTGGAAAAAAATTTAGTACCCCGGTGTTCTTGAAGATAGTTTTGTGTTTTAGGGTGATTTTAAAAAAAATTTCACATCTCTCGTCTTTTTTAGATGACCGAATCTTACATAATCGATCATTTAAAAAAATAATTATAGCGAATCATATTAAGACCGATCAGTTAAATTTTCTAACTGGTCGATCTTACTACGGCCGACCACATTAAAATTAGTGAATGTGACCGAAGACCGGCCACATTGAAATTAGTGAATGTGACCGGCCATGGGCGTAATCTTAACCTAATCGACTTTTTTCGATGGCCGGCCATCTATAGCTCCACCCTGCTGCTTCAAATTTCAATTCAAACACGATGCTAACAGAGAGACCAACAGAAGACAACTTTAATTCAAACTCCAACATCATCTTGAAGCTTAGAGCAGCAGCGTTGCCATTTGGGTGCGCCTATGGCCAGTCATGGAGAATTGAAGCTTGGAGTTATTAATAGGTGGTCGGCCATAACAAGGCCTGCCACCCAAATAAATCAAAAATGACAAATCTTCATGCCCGGTCACATTCACTATTTTTAATATGGCGGGCCGCGGTAAAATCGATTAATTAAAAAATTTATAATTATTTTTAAAATGGTCGACCATATAGAAATCGGTCATGTGAAAAAGGCTTTACATCTGAAATTTTTTTGAAAAGGACGGTAAAAGAGAAAATCTCTTCAAAATAGCGGTACTTCTAAATTTTTTTCACACCGTTGTTGTTGTCAATTGCTCTTTCTCTGAGCCTGTTGGTGTCGACGGCTTCGGAGGCACGCTGGTTCTAGAAGCCTCTACTGGAGGTGGTAATGACAGGGATCGCAACCTCACCGATCGGATCCAAGCTTTGGATGAAACTCCTTAAAAGCTTAGACACTAGCCTTTTCGATTCTCCGCCCAAGTACGATTTTCTGTATTGTGGATCGTTTCTGTAAGGCAATCTGAGTCCGCAACGGATGAGGGAGTGGATAGCTTTACCATGTGAGGTTTTTTGGTCCTAAATCTCATTTCGTGATACACGACGCAGGTGGTATTCACCCGGATGTGTTGGAGGTTTTGAAGCCGTGGATGGAGTTGGGGTATGTAACGTTGCAGGATATTACGGAGCAGGAAAGGTTTGATGGATACTATCATAATCAATTTCTGGTGGTGAATGATTGTTTGCATAGATATAAGTTTATGGCTAAGTGGATGTTCTTCTTTGACGTGGACGAGTTCATATATGTTCCTCCCAAGAGCACTATCAAGACGGTTGTTGAGTCACTCTCAGAGTATACACAGTTCACCATTGAGCAGATGCCCATGTCCAATAAGATCTGCCTGTCCTCAGACACACGATTTGCGCACAGGTTAACATTCCTCTTGGTTCTACTCATCTGTCCATTCATTTTAATCGGAAAATTGTGGTAGCAAACTATATTATTGAAATCAATTAGTAAATCTCACAATTCAACCTCCATGGGATGATCACTGGTCTAAAAATTCCTTCAGCTTGGGTCTGACTATTTCATTCCAGTGTCCAACTTTGGGCAGGTTATAATTTGAGTTCGAGTAGTTGGTCCACAATTTATGTGGTATGCAAGTCGTTCGTTTGTATTTCATAAGTTAGGTTGAAATTCTTAAGTTTTTTGTTGATTGACATATGGGCAACCATATTGGCCATGCAGAATGCTTCCTCTGGAACTATGCTGATTGTATAGATAATTTTGACGTTTTAGGGTATTATTATGTGAGTAGACCTAAGTTGGACTCCTTTGACTATTGTTGTTCGTAGTTGAAAGACTTGATTATGTTATACATTTTATGGAATGCGGAACTGGGGTGAGCTTTTTTATCCTAGCTGGGAGTTCATGTTTCATGAATAATAATTAAATGTGATCTCTCCCTAGAGTTTTTTGAAAATAGACAGACATTCGGTATCGTGATGTGTTACATTTGGTATCGTGATGTGTTACATTCGGTATCGGGATGTGTTATTTTTTTTCCATCCATGTGTTCAGTGAAGTATTAATTTCGCCTTCTGCATGGAATGTATTGTGTTGTATTCAAATGATTACAAAACTGTTGTCTTTTCAAGAGATTGGCTCTTATGTTAAAAGTGGTGTAACACAACAGGTTTGGCATTTCTATTGAAATTAATGAGGATATGCAGTTAGCAGTATTACTGATCTTCTTCTCCCATCAATACTGATTTTCTATAGTACCATTTATAACTTGTTGCAACATGACTTTGACGTCGATATTTCACAGGAAGTGGGGAATGGAGAAGCTCATCTTCAAGGACATGAAAAAAGGATTTAGGAGGGACCGCAAATATGCAATCCAACCACGCACTGTGCTTGCATCTGGTGTGCACATGTCTGAGCACATGGTTGGTAAGACAACGCACAAGACTGAAAACCGGATCAAATACTTATGCCAACCGCAAATCATGGAACAATAGCAGAAAGGCGTGAGCCTTGCCGCGTAATAGTCAATACATCAAAGACTACTTTGGAAGACACTCCCTATGTAATGGATACAACATTAAGAAATGTAGCTGGAAATGTGAAGAAATTCGAGTTTAGAACCATCGGTCATCAATTGCAAAAAACCAGGCAATGACAGGTCGTTCTTTATAAAATATAGCATTTGTTATTTGCAATTGCACTCTTTTGTACGTTTTAGTAAATTTATTGTGGAGCTAGATCAGCTTTTCCGTGTATGCCAACATTCATTTTTATTTGGTTCTGGAATCGTTTGTACATTTTAGTAAATATTTTGTGGAGCTGAATCAGCTTTTCCTCAACTCGTTTCTGTATGCCAACATTCATTTCTAAACCTTATATCACACTCCCTCAAACAATGAATATGTAAGAGTTGTTTACTGTGACATGGGTATTGGGTCGGATTGGATTGGATATCGATAATAACCTTCCCTCATCTTTTGTCATTTCATTTTCTAACTACTGTCTACTGCATTAAGAATCCATTTATTTTTACCTTTGATAGGCCTTTTCTTCTTTCTTCCTCTGATGGATGACAACTTATGCCATCTACTACTGCTAGTGTGGTGGCCTTTTTGACAATTCCAAATATGAGCCATGTGGGTGACCGATTGGCCTCATGTGGTGGATGGTCCTGTCTTTTTCTTTCCTCTATGTTTTTCCAGAAGGAAATGGGAAGGGTAAGGCAAAGAATAAATCAAGTCATTAGATAGTTTTCTCAAATTGATTTGGTGTTATTATTGCTGGTACCTCTCTTTCACGATAGCACTGGAGTGTGATTGCTATGAGGATTCTGACATAATCTAGAGTTAGTAACATATGTTAGATTAATTTAATTGAGATCCAATGTATAATTTAAGTAAATATATGTGCTATCATTATGATAAATTTAAAATACGCTTATCTGTATAATTTTAATCGTGAAATATATTGTGTAGATACGAAGAGATAATTATGATATTTGATAGACAGAATCAATGATTATTTCGATTATATCTTATCGTGTACAAGATACAAATATGGGTTATGATTCCCGGTCTACCTTAACGTTCTACAGTATTCTTACTCTCAAAGGAACTGATTATTGAGACATACAGTTAGATTGAAAGCACCTACCAAGGGCTTTTCCATTGCTGGTTTGCTTCATATTTATATTCCATTCATAATGGATATTAAAGTACGTTTAATTTACATGTTTTACATTATTCTTAATTGACTGATGTGGGTATTAACGATCTTGGTTTATTTGTTTGCGCTGCATATCTTGTTTTGTTCTAACAAGTGATATTCGTTTTATTCTAACAAGTGGTATCAGAGCCACCCATATTTGGTTAATTGAGCATAACTTTCGAATCAGAATTTTTTTGTAAAATTGAAGGAAACTCAGACGAAATTTTATGACTTTTTTGCACAGTTCATATCTGATTTTCTGTGATTATTAATAAAATTATGCTAATCACCTATGATTTAGTTTTTAACGTATGAACAATTAATGACAACATTGTCTGAGCCAGTCAATAATGGATATTAAGTCAAATTGGCAAGAATCTTATGTTTCTAGTTGACCAAGTTGACTCGGTTGAACTCCTGCAACTCTTTCCTGGGCCGACCCGACTGCTTCGCTACCAGAGTTCCTTGCTCGATCTTTACGATAAGCTCTCCACATGTTGTGGCTTAAAGAGGGTTTAATGTCAGACGGAAAAGTAGCAAGCTTTAGCACAATCACTTCATAAAGTATACACCCATAGGAACACTCCCACATGAGATTCGCTGGCTGGATGGATGAGCAGACAATCCTAGCTTACACGTCAGACTTTGAAAGGCACTAAGTACTTGCATTCAAACGAAGTAGCAAATTTCGACATCAAAGGTAGCAACATTCTCATAAGCGAAGAACATGATTTTTCGGATCTACTCGGTTTGGCTGCATTCGAACCCGCTCTTCGCTCGGAGGTGTCTCCCTTGAATCTTCTCATTGGACCCTCTCTGCGCCCTCCCTGCCATCGACCGGTCTCCGCACCCAAGGACTGTGTTAAAAATTGTGGTATCCTTGACAAAAACTATGCAACTTGATCTAGGAGTTGCTACAACAAGTGGAGAAGCAAGTAGCTGATGCAAATTGAAGACAGTTAGCGAACGATCAAAGTTTTATAATCTGAGGAAGTTTCTTAAATTGATTTAGGAAAGAGTTGATGCAACAGAATTGCAAAACAACCTGCGAAGATCTTGAAGTAGCTTCGAATTGTTGAAAAGGATTTAGGAATTTTCCTAAATATGATAAGTCCTAGTTGAACTAGGATTCCTAGTTATAGCAAACCTGCCCGACAGATTTGGAGATGGGGATACACAAAATATGGTGATTGTTATGTGAGAAGAAGGAAGGTGGTGATCATGACAGATGTGATAAATGAGTATCTAGGGTTTGGAGGATATGTTAGAGTGCCTGTCGAGGAAAATCTTGATGTGGAGGTTGCGACCCTAACAGGTGGGCTGTGCACAGCCTGGGTGACTCACAATCTGGTTGCAGCTGACCTAACCACGAAGTACTCCCTCCTGTACAATTTTGCGATGAAGAACTGGATCCCTAACTTCCACAGAGGCAAGGTTGGAAAAGCGATGAGAAAACAACTGTTTGCTATAGGCTAGTAGGTCAAAGTTAACCTGGGAAAGGTTATCTTCCCACAAGTCGCAGCTCACGCCACATCATCCAAAATCCAATCAAGGAATAGTCTTCCCCTCGCTCATATATGAGTTGGTCACCAAACAACACCCCTGGCTCTGACGTTGTCAAAATTGTGGTAGTAAAATTACTAGTCCAATCACATTACGCAAACAATATTTATAATCCGAGTGACCTCAAGTCGAACCCAAGAGAAAAACCTAGACTAGTCTAAAGCTAGCTAGTAATGCTTAATGCGAGTCTACTAAATAAAAACTGAGGTCTTTCCTCTACGCGAGGTATCTCTAATAAATTCTATAGACAAGTTCAAAATTGGGTTGAAGTAAAACAATAAAGAAAACGTAGTCGGAATCCTACTTTACCCCTAGGTCATGCGATTAGCAACACAAAACAGCAATACATGCATAAGTTAATTTGATTGATAATTCTAGGCTAAAGTATCACGCACTCTAGATTCAACTCTCTCTCATTCTCTAAAATATGAATGATACCTAAGGAACACAATTCTCAAACTCTTGCTCTATTGAAACGTGTAGAATAAAAGCCTCCTAATCTCAACATCTCAGTCTCTTGCTAGTTAACTCAAGTCCGCTATATACTTAGACTAATAAAATGCGAATGTCACTCTCGCGCACAAACGCTATCTAAAATAACATGCTTGATCTTCTAAATAACCTAAGTTCAATTTTCATTCCATCCTCAGGTGTTTTATTAGTTCATACTCATTCATGCGTTTCGTCAAACACTTGGTGTGCGTAAAATTAACATGAAGATAAAGCGTGCTATTTTCAATCAAACTTTACTCATATTGATAGAGAAACATGTTTTGCGTTACAATCTAACCTAAGGGATCCATAAGGATCCCTACTACTAAACGACTACTCACTCATGGTGAGTTCACTATAAGACATAATTTTGAAAAGAAATTGTTCACCTATTGAAGATGAAGTAGTAGGGATTGAGTAGAGGAATGATGTAGAAACTACAAATGTTGATGTCTTCTCTGAATCCTTGACAATTCTTTAAGTTCTCCAAGAGAAATCGTCTAGGTTTTTTTTTTCGGGAGCTTCCTTCTAATTTTTCATCTCTTTCAATTTATACGCTTTAGAAATTATCGGTTGACCCGCCATGACCGAATAAATTTTTATTCGGGGTAGGCTTAATAAGTTGATTCGTGCAGAGTGATCGAATCAAGGTCTCAAAGTGTTTTGGGGCTGGGAGAATCACTTCCTCTTGGGCGAATCATTTTTGATTCGCTCAAGCTTTTCAATTGATTCTGTCAAGCTTTGGTCAATAGGGAGAATCCTTCTCGGATCAAGTTGATATGGGCAGCCCACTTCTTCTTGGGTGAATCACTTTTGATCCGCTCAAGCCTTCATTTGATTCGGTCAAGCCGTGGTCAATCGAACGAATCCTTCTCGAATCAAGTTGATCTGGGCATCTGAGAGAATGATTCGACCAAGGTTGATTGAGTTACATTTGATTCGAGCACCCACCTGGATGAATCAAAATGTGCTTGGGCGAATCATTGCCTCTTGCTCTATTCTCGTGCGTTTTTTCTTTCGATCGACTGGAATTCATTCGGATTTTCTTCAGACCACTTCATATCATATAATACACGTTTTTAACTTGAAATGGATAAAGAAAACATCGAACAACTTTATAAAATAATGAAACAAACAAGAAGTAAAGAGAAAATATGGACAAATATAAGGTTATTTTTCCATACATCAAAACACCCACACTTAAAGTCTGATTCGTCCCTAACAAGTATATGCACAAGTCAAGCGAAGAGTAAGATGCTAGAACATATATGACATTATCAAAGCACATAGCAAATCTTACGCACATAAAACACATCGATTTCCTACTCATGTAACATAACCTAAAAATAACTAAACAAAGAAAACTAATCTACTCCTAACTCATTGTCGTAGGAATCAAGGATGCATTTAGTGTATGCATCAAGCCTTTAAACCCCTAGGCTACCCTAGTGGACGAGTTATAGTCTCGTGAGAGTTTTTAGAATAGGAATACTCACAAATCCTACTCGCAATCATCCATAAGAGTTTAAAATCCAATTATAGTTTGCTAAGCAAGTAGTTGTTTATCAGCCCATATAATAATAGAGTTGTGCAAATCATTCACTTCATGAAAACTCTAAGAATCATTCAATTCGTCAAGACAATAAATATTCATAGAATTGATATTAAAATTAGCATTCGTCAAATTCAAATTACCGCTCAATTTTCTATGACAAGTAGTATGAAGACAAGCGTCGCTTACAAGAAAATTTTGTCGAGTCAATCACATATGCGTGCTAAGGGCAAGTCCATAAGCTCATGACAACAAACTCATTCTCAAGTTTTAGACTATACGTCATAATCCATAAGAGACGAGGAGTTTTGACATTGAAAATTTTAAAATTCACTCGTACATATCTCGATGCTTAAGTAATAAATTACGAGGTCATATCTTAGAAGTTTTCTTAAAGCGAAGTGCAAATGCCTTATTCCCACACATGCGAAAGAACTTGCAGAAAAGGCATAAATAATTAAGTGGGTTTATTTTTTTATTTTTTTGCATTTATGCAAATGCTTTCAAGGGGGAACTTACCTTCCTAACCCTCGGCATTTGTAAAAATTTTCTTTGACAAAAAAAAAACAAATAATATTTTTGTGTTTATACAAATGGTTTCAAGGGGGAACTTACCCTCGGCATTTGTAAAACCTTAAAAATAAGATTTTGTTTCTTTGCTCCCTTTTTTCTCTTTTCGCAAACACTTTATTTGACCCCACTTTTAATACTTGACAATGTGCGTAAGTGATAAATAATGGAGCATGAAGTGTGAGCTAAACAGATGCAAAGGCCAAATAGAGATGCTAAAGTTACCTAAAAGCAAACAAGAACGAGTACGAGGTTTTTATGTGAAAACTATTTTTCTTTTTCTGTGCTCGCTAAACTTAACATCATTTTTGATGCACGGAAAAAGGCTTAAAAATAAATCGAACTAAGCTGGTCAAAACACCGAACTATGTGAATAAAATCATCACAAAGAATGTCAATCAATTTAAAGATACGATTCATGAATTCAAAGCACAACTCATCCCAAATATATTTTTTACATGATACTACTTAATTTCTTAGCAAACATTACTTCGTGTGATCAATACTTAAAGTTAGGATGAAAACAAGCATGCGAGTATAATGCGCGCAAAATAAATATGTAGCATGAAATCATGTTGTGAAGCAAATAAAAGCATAAGCGCAAAGCACCCCACACTTAAAAATTTGCTTACTCCCTAAGCAATAAAAAGTAAAAGAAGTAAAGAGAGTTTCGAAGAAATTTCTCTCGTGTGGAGTTAGCCAAATGCGCATACACCCATGTCCGTGAATGATGCTCTAGTCAGTTGCGGTAAATTTGAAACTCAAGAAAAAGGTTAGCGCAACACCTGAATTCAAAGATTTAAACAACTAGATATGACATATATATCAAAGCGAAACATATAGCTAGGCATAAGATTGGAAAACAAATGCACGACGATTCAAACAATGAGTTTACTTAGATATGCTCGTGGGAATTTAAAGTCATGAACAAGTGTATTATAGTGCTTGAAAAAGGGTTCGAACAAATGCGAGTAAAGTTGCAAAATTCCTAAAGTCGATTGAAAATAGTTCTGCTCAAAACTGCCCGAATCAAAAATGATTTGGGGTGCATATAAAGTAATCCTACCACAGCCTAGTGGAATCAAAGCAGTTCAGATAGCGTGAGCTTTCCCGAATCAAAAGTGATTCGGGCAAGGAAAAAGAAAGTGATTCGGCCAGGGTGGTCGAATCAAACTAGCTCAGATAGTGTGAGGTTCCCCCAATCAAAAGTGATTCGGGCAAGGCAAAAAAAAGTGACTCGGCCAGGTAGTCCGAATCAAACTAGTAGTGGGGAAATAGCCTTGGTCGAATTAGTGTTCTAACGGAAAAACTGCAAAATAAAAGCAATACAAGTTCAAAAATCATCTGTCATGAAAAAATTATCATGGTGAAGCACGTCAAACAACAAATCGACTAGTCAAACAAATTTCAGAGCAAGAACACCAACACAAGTCATCACATACAAAAATGCAGCCTAAACATCATTCCTACTCTTTGAGCGGGTCTCATGGTCCGAGTCTTCCTCCTCTTCATTGTCTCCACTGCCGCTCTCGTTGCCACTCCCCGTGTCTTCCTCGCTATCACTTCCATTTGTCGATGCATTGGCCTCATCAGCTCCACCTTCGACCATTGCTGAAATGGAGTCGTCGCCCGCGTCTGAAGGTGGCATAGTCGGTGGAGGCGTCGACTGAGCAAACGGTGTTGGCGGAGGGGGGATGTCCACAATACCCAAATGAGCGGCCATACGCGCCATGACACCTCTTTGCCATGAAAAAAAATCGTGGACAAGGGTAGACAATACCTTGTGGGAGCGGATGAGCGTCGTGTGAGAATCTGAGAGGAAGTCCAAATGCGCGCTCATCAATCTCTTGCTCCTCTTGTACACCGGTCTCGGGCTCAACGGGAGGGGGAGCAGTGGAAGATGGTCTTGTTGAGGATATGGTATCTTTAACAAAATTGCTCAAGAGAATGCTGAAGCACTCCTTGAAAATCGATGGCTAGAGCACAATCTGAAGACTGACAAAACAACAACAACAAAGATCCAGAGTATGCCTCAGTAATTCCTGAAGATCTGAAGTTGAGACACAAATTGAAGAATGGTCAAGAGACAGAGTCTGCTTCAGCACTCTGTAATGTTCCAGAGCAAAATTCCGGCGTTGCACGGTGTGGCTCCGGACTAATCCAACTGGCATCAGGGAAGCGCAGCGAGGTATGCAAGTGTCATCAAGAGCAGCATTCGCCAGCACGTGCTTAAAAAGATAAAGATCCAAGGAGTTCAAATTTGGCAATAGAATCTTCAACAACTTGCTAGAATCTAGGAGTAAGATTATAATATTGATGCTCTGCACTTTTGGGGGGTGCGACGGCTTGAAAAGCAGCGCAGAGGACACAAGCAAGAGAGACGATCACAGAGAGTAAACACAGAGCACAAGAGATAAACACATGGTAGCAGGGTTTTATGCACTGATTTTGAGGCTTGTGTTGCTTAGAGGAATCAGAACTCGTGGAGTTTGATTCTGGACTGGTTCCGAGTCCAACTAGAGTGCTGCTCGTTGGTGGAATAGTCCGAAGCTCAGTGATCAGCCGCAGACAGGCATTGTCGCGTGCTGCGGAGCAGTGATTGAGGCGACTCAATATTGGCAGAGTGTGTCATTGATTAAGGAGGAGCCGAGGCTGAGTTTGAAGAACTCAAAGGATCCGACTACTTGGCAGGAGAGCTTGGAATGTCATGGACATAAGATACAACATGATAATGTTATGGCATTCAATTGACAAAACCAGCACAAGTGAACAAGCCTAGTGCTCAAGCAGCAGTTGTAATAGGGAGCTGCAGCAGCAGATTGGCATTCTTCTTGGAGAGCTTTCAAAGGATGAAGAAGGAGCGGTAGAGTGACGGGGAGCTTCTTATTATTCAGAGAGAATATCCCAGTGAAGATTCCCGTATCCAAGTCAAGATTTGGTTGTGGAAGATTTGTTTGTCCAATCTGAAATTTCAAGTGTCTCTACTTATGCAGATTTGTGAACTAGCAGTTGCTGCAGCACACTCTTGTTCACTTAAATGTAGGCACAGCAGACAATGAATAGGACACAGATTTGTTCACCCAGTTCGGCCAATCTGCCTACGTCTGGGGAGGACTATTCTCCAGTCCTCAATCCACTCAACCAAAGGTTCAGATCACACTAGGTTACAACGCACGCAACCTATGCTACTTTAACTCCGTGTGGACTACTCAGCACAATCAGAACAAGCTCTGATTTGTGCCAGCACACCCTCTACAATATGTCAGTCTAGAATAGCTACAATCCTCTTCAAGAACTCAGCCTATTCTAGCCTACACTACTCAGCAGGGTTGCTGCAGCAACAGCTGTAACATCAGCTGAAGCACTCTGTCCGCGTCGCTCCAAGGCCTCCTGCCGAGCCGATCGAACCACTCCAAGAGCGCTGCACACTCTGAGTAACTCCCCCTCACTCAGTGACCACCTGCCACTAGTGAGTTCTTCCGCACGAACCTCGACCGAGCCTTCCACCCGTCAGTTCCTCCGCGGCTGCCTTTGATCAACCAACAAGCTCCACAGCTCTGAATTGGCTTCCAGATCAATGCACGAATCAGTCTCTGCAAGACCTGATTCTCCTCTGCAATGCACACCTCAGCTCTGCGCTCAACGCTCTGCCCGTGTGTGTTTGATCGAAGAACAACGTCCGTAGCACCCAGAAAATCCTCTCTCTGAAATCTGTGTCTACTCTCGTGTATCACTCAGCTTCGATCGCCCTCTTCAGCCCTCGAACCTTCTGCTTAAATACCCTCACCACTTTAAGAAATTTCCAGGTTTAGGCCATTGACCCACAAGATCAATTATCTCCTAAAATCTAGGAGATTAGATTTGATTAATATCTTGAAGCATATCTCCTTCTCTGACTGATAATCCTTGCTGAAATATGCTCAGCAGCATTTTAGAAATTCTTCTAAGCACTTCCACAAAGCTGCCAAACCTTCAAAACTCACCCAGCACAAAACTGTTATTCGGACAGTTGAACTAGCTCTTGAACCAGCACCTGCTGCAGCATCCCCTGCTGCATCTGTTGCTGGTTTACTTCTGCTGTATACTTCTGCTGGCCTCCTTGATTGATTGAGCTGCAGCAGCTCCTTGTTCACTCATGCTGGTTTTGTCAAACACTGCCATACTTGCATTATCACAATCAAATCTAATCTCCTACAAATTAGGAGATATTGTTGCTTTAAGAAACTTCCAAAAGTGTAATTCAGTGGCTGATTAGTTGAGTACTTAAGGAGGACAAGGTTAGTGCAGAAAAGGGGGTGCAGAAGAATAGAGAAAGCTTGAGAGCACATACAAGGAGAGCTTACATACCGCAAGGAGAGTCGACGAGTCACGAAGAGCAGAGCGTGCACGCAGAGCTGAGTGACTGAAGGAGAGGCTGATCGAGACTTGCAGAGTCTGATCAGAGCTTGATCATAGAAACCAACTCAGAGCAGGACGGACTTGTTGGTTGATCAACACAGGCCGCAGGGGAATTGTCAAGTGGAGGAACTCGGACAATCTACAGAAGGCTAGGTCTCGCTAGTGACAGAAAGTGACTAACTGAGGGGGAGCATTCCAGAGTGAGCAGCGCTCGATCGGCTAGGCGGAAAGCTTTAGAGTGACGCGGACAGAACCTGCACCAGCTAGGTTCTACAGCGCGTGCTATAGCAAATCTACTCACGTTGTATTAATTAGAATAGGCTGAGTCTATAGGATCAAAGGTCGAGCTATACTGAATTAATTCAAGTGAGTTGGTGTGTGTGAAACACTAGTCAGAGCGTGTTCTGATTGTGTGTGATCTACTAGTTAAGGATGAGTAGCATAGGTTGCGTGGAGTCGATCTGTGTTGTACAACAGACCTTGAGACTACTGAATTGAAATACCGAGGTTCATTCTTTCCCAGAGGTTGGCACTTGGCCGAACTGGGTGAACAAATCGCCGTTCATTATTTCATCTTGCTGCAAAAGATTCGTCAGTACAAGAGTGTGCTATAGCAACTCCTTGTACATAATTTGCAACTCAGAGGCGCTGCGAATTTCACAACAACTCTGGTGAAGAGTGTCCGGAAGCATTTCAGGAGCTATACACTGTAATAGAATAGGCTGAGTTTGAGAGGTAGAACTGTAGCTATTTATTATTGAGAGTATGTAGGCTGCTCGAAGAGAGTCTGTGTGATGAGACTGCTTGCTAGTCTAGAAGATTAGACAGAGCTTTAGATTTCGGCCAGGTGAGAAGTAGAGGTGTGAGTCCTTGTACTTTGAACTGTGATAGTGAAATCTTGAGGATCGGAGCATCCTCCTAAGAGGTAGGCAAGTTTCCGAAATGGGTGAACAAACGTATTGTGTCTTTCTTATTCTTCAGTAGAGTAGTTCCGCAGAAAGGAATAGAGAGTACTCAAGCAGAAGCTATATCTCTACATCAGCAACGCAGTAGAAATTTCAATTGGTATCAGAGCCACTCGCTCAACATACAGAGTGTGATCCGGATGTGTGTTGCTGATACATATGGACACCATGAAAGAAGGACAAAGCACCAATCGGCCTCCATTATTCGAGGCAATCAATTATGGGTACTGGAAGGCTCGAATAAAGGCTTTCATCAAAGCCATTGATGGAAAGGGCTTGGAGGATTGTCATATAAGAATGGTCCTCTCCAATGACCATCGACAGTGCAGGAGTAACCCATAAGCAGCCAAAAAACAAGTGGTCTGATGATGAGGTAGTTGCAGCGTCAGGAAATTTCAAGGCTTTGAATGCTATATTTGCTGCTGTGGATTCTAACAATTTCAGGTTAATCACCAATTGTGACACCGCCAAATAAGCTTGGGAGATACTTGAAACTGCTCATGAGGAGATAGACAAGGTAAAGATCTTTAGACTCCAGATGATTACCTCTAGATTTGAAAGTCTGAAGATGTAGGAAAAAGAGATCATCGTTGAGTTTAATGCCAGACTCTGCGACATATCAAATGAGGCTCATGCACTCGGGGAGCCAATTAGTGAAGAGAAACTTGTGAGGAAGGTACTCAGATCACTTACTTCAAAATTTGATATGAAAGTCACAGCCATCGAGGAAGCACAAGATGTGAAGAACATGAGGCTGGAGGCGCTCATCGGATCACTGAGGCAGTTCGAGATGAAAGTTGCAGAGACTGCTTCATCACTCTTTGGGAAAGACCTTGGGCTGAAGGCTGAAAGAAAAGGAGGCTGTTCGAGAATGGAGCAGAAACCTTCATAATCAAGTCAGCCATCTAGTGGGAGAAACCGAAGAGGAGAGAATTCTCAGAGAAAGAACAAAGATACTGAAAAAGACAATGATGAAGGAAAAGACAAACTGAAAGGGATCTAGTACTGGGAATGCAAGGGATACGGACACAGACAGAGTGAATGTCTAAGTTACCCGAAGAAGAACAAGAAGTCTCTCACAGCAAACTGGAGTGATGATGACAATGAAGAGGAGACTAACTTCAAAGGAAATCTTGCTTTAACTACAATATTCCATAATGATGGTTCAGATTGAATAAATACAAAGTTTGTTTATGGGATTGTTGAATCTGATAGCGATGAAGATGACGAATACCCAGTAGAAATGATAGCTGATTAGTTCAAACTGATACAAGAGAAGTGGCAGGAAATTTTTGAAGCTAGTCAGGAACTATTGTCAAAGGTTTCGGAACTAGAAGATGAGGGAGATTATCTTCAAAGGATCATTACCTTTCTGTCCAAGAAATAACCAGAAGATGCTAAGGCAGTTGGAAAGGTTTGGGAACAGAGAATCATTCCTGAAGCACCTAGAGGAGAATCATCCATTTTAGATGAAAATCTATCTTACCAAAGGTATGAAGGCGAGACTGTGAAAGGAACAGGTATAACCACATTTGTTAAAGCCTCAGAAATTGATCAAAGTGCAAATGTTCAAAAGGGTTCAGTCACTGTTGATTAAGAGAGAGGTCCTAAAAAGAAGTACAAGACTAGATCAGTCACATGCTCGAAAATCCAAATCATAGCGGAAGAGATGCTTCGCGTGTCATCAAACTGGACATCTTATGAGAAAGTGCCCAACACTGACAGGATACAAGGTGACTCAAAGAAGATTAAATGACCGACGAGTCAGAACAAGGAATTCCTCAAGCTCAAATGAGTACCGCTAGGCACAGAAGCAGGTTGACTAAGCCTATCGTGTTATTGTGCAGGATATTTGCAGGAATGAAGAAAAGACCTACCCTCAGAAAGGAAACATAGAAAGAAACGAAGTAAGCATCATTCTTCTACTGCCATTCAAAATTGGAGAAAATCTGAGAACAAATGGCAAGTGCGCCGAGTGGAAGTAAAACGGAACAAGGTTCAAAAGCGCTGGGTTGTGAAATAGCCAGCGAATATTCCCACTGGAGCAGGACCTGAGGAAATGAAGATCACAGCAGAAGTCAAGTTATTTCTAGAAAACATAGCTGAACAGAGTGGTGAAGCACTCTTTGGTGATTTGAAGCTGTAGTTTTACTTTGCGTTGAAAAAATGTTTCCGAAATGGGTTAACAAACGTACTGTGTCTTTCTTATTCTTCAGTAGAGTAGTTTCGCAGAAAGGAATAGAGAATACTTAAGCAGAAGCTATATCTCCGCATCAACAACGCAGCAGAAATTTCAATTGGTATCAGAGCCGCTTGCTTAACATACAGAGTGTGATTCGGGTGTGTGTTGCTGATACATATGGACACCACGAAAGAAGGACAAAGCACCAGCCGGCCTCCATTGCTCGAGGCAATCAATTATGGGTACTGGAAGGCTCGAATGAAGGCTTTCATCAAAGCCATTGATGAAAGGGCTTGAAGGCTGTATATAAGAATGGTCCCCCCAATGACCGTCGACAGTGCAGGAGTAACCCACAAGCAGCCAGAAAACAAGTGGTCTGACGATGAGGCAGATGCAGCGTCAGGAAATTCTAAGTCTTTGAATGCTATATTTGCTGCTGTGGATTCTAACAATTTCAGGTTAATCTCCAATTGTGACACCGCCAAACAAGCTTGGGAGATACTAGAAAGTGCTCATGAGGAGACATACAAGGTAAAGATCTCTAGAATCCAGATGATTACCTCTAGATTTGAAAGTCTGAAGCTGTAGGAGGAAAAGACCATCGCTGAGTTTAATGCCATACTTTGCAACATATCAAACGAGGCTCATGCACTCGGGGTGCCAATTAGTGAAGAGAAACTAGTGAGGAAGGTACTAAGATCACTTACTTCAAAATTTGATATGAAAGTCACAGCCATCGAGGAAGCACAAGATGTGAAGAACGTGAGGATGGAGGCGCTCATCGGATCACTGAGGCAGTTCGAGATGAAAGTTACAGAGACTGCTTCACCACTCTCTGGGAATGACCTTGGGCTGAAGGCGGAAATTAAAGGAGGCCGTTCCAAATGATGTCAACCACCAACTGTCTCTATTGGTAAATTTTCTTGGAAAGTTAATGAGTCATACGCAGGTCAGTCATCCAGGGGAAGAAACCGAAGAGGAGCGAATTCTCAGGGAAAGAACAAAGATGCTGACAAAGACAATGATGAAGAAAAGGACAAACCAAAAGGCATTCAGTGCTGGGAGTGTGAGGGATATGGACACAGACAGAGTGAATGCCTAACTTACCAGAAGAAGAACAATAAGTCTCTCACAGCAAACTGGAGTGATGATGACAGTGAAGAAGAAACCAAGCCCAAAGGAAATTTTGCTTTAACTACAGTATTCCATATTGATGATTCAGATTCAATAAAGATAGAGTTTGTTTATGGGATTATTGAATTTGACAACGATGATGACTAGGAATACCCAGTAGACACGATAGCTGATCAGTTCAAACTGATACAACAGAAGTGTCAGGAAGTTATTGAAGCCAATCAGGAACTACTGTCAATTGTTTCGGAACTAGAAGATGAGCGAGATCATCTTGAAAGCATCATTACCTCTCTGTCCAAAAACAATGAGATGATGCTAAGGCAATTGGAAAGGTATGGTAACAGAGAATCACTCCTGAAGCACCCAGAAGAGAATCATCCATTCTAGATGAAATTCTATCTTACCAAAAGTATGGAGGTGGGACTGAAAGTCTCAGATACACAGATGAGGAAGGAACATGCATAACACATTTATCAAAGCCTCAAAAATTGATCAAATAGAAAATGTTCAGAAGGGTTCTATCACTGTTGATTGAGAGAGAGTTCCTGAAAAGAACTACAAGAGCTTTAGATCAGTCAAATGCTCAAGAATCCAGATCAAAGCAGGAGAGATGCTGAAACTTTCGCAGCGTCTCTGATGTGCAGATTTGTGTACAAGCAGTTGCTACAGCACACTCTTGAACACCCAAATCTGATGCAGCAAGATAGAACATGGGACAATGATTTGTTCACCCAGTTTGGCCAAGTGCCTACCTCTGGGAAGGACTGAACTCAGTCCTTTAATCCACTAAGCTCAAGGTTCTCTCGTACAACACGGTTCGTCAACACGCAACCTATGCTACTCAACCTTAGCAAGTTCTTCGACCACAATCAGAACAGGCTCTGACTTGTGTCACAACTACCTACACTGGTATTAATCTAGAACAGCTACTGACTCGATGAATCCCAACCTATTCTAATTAACACGCAGTCTCTGCAGGTCAGCTATAGCATCTGCTGTAGCACATAGCTGATGCACAATTTGTCCGCGTCGCTCCAAGCCTTCAGCTGAGCCGATCGAACAATTCCACGAGCGCTGCACACTCTGGAATACTCCGCCTCACTCAGTGACCTCCTGTCACTAGCGAGTCCAAGCCTTCTGCCAATTGCCCGAGCACCTCCACTCGACAATTGCTCTCCGCGGCTTCCCTTGATCAACCAACAAGCAACAGCTACTCTGAATTGGCTTCACAGATCAAGCAGTGATCAGACTCTGCAAGTCTCGATCACCCTCGGATCAAACACACAGCTCCACGCGCTAGCGGTGCTCTCGGTGATGGTCGAAGCTCTTCTCACACTTGAATTCCACTCTCTGGTATTCTGCGTATGCTCTCTCTGTATATTCTCAGCTTCGATGATCAGGACGCTCTGCTCCGCCTGCTTTAAATACTCGCCCAGTCTTGCACAGGTTTCCAATTTTTGGAAGTTCCCTAAAGGGAAATTATCTCTTAGTTTGTAGGAGATTAGATTAGATTTCCGAAATCAAATCTCCCACAAACAAATCTTTACCCGGGCACGGGAATCTTCACTGGGATATTCTTTATTGAATATTTAGAAGCGCCCCGCAGAGCACTGCTCTTCAATGCGGTCCGTTGAATGCAAACTCCGAAAGGGCGCTGAACTTCTGCTATAGCTTCGTGCTCCAGGAACTGGTACAGCAGGAGCTTGTTCGCGTGAGCTGGTTTTGTCAAAGACTGCCACACAACATCATCAGATGCTTTGCGTGTATCAAACTGGACATCTTATGAGAAAGTGACCAACACTGACCGAATACAAGGTGACACAAAGAAGATCAAATGACCGTCAAGTTAGAACAAGGAATTCCTCAAGCTCAAATGAGTACCGCTGGGCACAGAAGCAGGTTTACCAAGGCTATCGTGTTATTGTGTAGGATACTTGCAGGAATGATGAAAAGACCTTCCCTCAGAGAAGGAAACATCGAAAGAAACGAAACAATCATCATTCTTCTACTGCCATTCAAAACTGGAGAATATAAGGAGAACAAATGACAAGTGCGCCGGGTGGAAGTAAAAAGGAACAAGGTTCAAAAGCGCTGGGTTGTGAAACAGCCAGCGAAAATTCTCACTTAAGCAGGACCTGAGGAAATGAAGATCATAGCAGGAGTCAATTAATTTCCAGAAAAGACAGCTACACAGAGTGCTGAAGCACTCTCTGGTGATTTGATGCTATAGTTTTTCTTTCCGTTGAAGAAAATGGCTTCTCAGGTAGTGACATGTTTCCGAGTGGTTTAAAATAATAGAAAAAGGGCGCTGAGAAAGGGAAAACCGGAAGTTTCAGTTTGTAGAACTAGGGTAAGTTTTTTCTCCGTCATCTTCAACGATCAGCTATTCCTGCCTTCAGCAAATTATCCAAAATGGTGAAAACAAGGGGCGCCAAGGTTTATAAACGTAGGGGTGAGCCCAACAAAAGAAAGAGGAATGACCTTCCCGTAAGTGATTTGCCACCAGCAAAAAGAAGCACCTCGCTTCGGATCAATGAACCCACAGACGTTCCGCGACAAACCTGAATCCTGACTATTGACCAGGGTGAAAATGGCCTATCTTCCTCTGTAGACACTGTGGCTTCCGATGTTGATACGGCTAAGAGGTCCACTAGCAAAAGCCTCAATCAGGGTGATGAAGAGAGTGGCTCCGCATCATCAGAATCCAGCACTGACTGTGAGGGAACCTCATTGGAGATTAGATTAAAGAAGGCTCAAGAATAACAAGTGGCTGCAGTACCCACTCCTCCATCTGAACCTGAACTCTGTTTTGATGTTTTGTCATGCGCACGCATGTGGAGGACACTTTGGTCCAAAGCGCTCGAGCAGAAAGATCCTGGACTGCGGATTCTACTGGCCACACTTGTTTAGTGACTCGTATAACCACTGCAGGAATTGTGACAAGTGCCAGCGCACAGGAGGCATATCAGCGCGCAATGAGATGCCGCAGACGCCAATACTAGTGGATGAAGTATTCGATATTTGGGGGATTGACTTCATGGGGCCATTTCCTCCATCCTCCGGATATGAGTACATATTGGTCGCAGTGGATTATGTCTCCAAATGGGTTGAGGCTAAGGCCACCCGGAAGGATGATGGTAAGACGGTCGCTGACTTTTTGAGAACTAACATTTTTTGCAGGTACGGGGTGCCTAATGCAGTCATAAGCGACCAGGGGACGCATTTTTGCAATAGGATAGTGGCGCAGGTGTTCAAGCATTATGGAGTGCGCCACAAGACGTCCACCGCTTACCACCCTCAGACGAATGGGCAGGCCGAGGTTTCCAACAGAGAGATCAAGCGCATCCTGGAGAAAACTGTGAGACCGTCGCTCAAAGACTGGAGCCAGCGCCTTGACGATGCGCTGTGGGCATACCGAACTGCACATAAGACACCAATCGGGACTTCACCGTTTCGGTTGGTTTATGGAAAGGCGTGCCACCTGCCAGTGGAGTTGGAGCACAAAGCATACTGGGCACTGCGCATTTGCAACCTAAACCTAGACGAGGCTGGTAAGGAGCGCGCATTTAAGCTGAGCGAATTAGAAGAGCTGCGCCTGGATGCATATGAGGGACTGCGCGATTACAAGGCGCGCACAAAGGCATTTCATGACAAAAATATCCTCAGACGCACTTTTGAGCCAGGAGACCAGGTACTATTGTTCTCCTCACACCTAAAGCTCATGCCTGGGAAGCTGCGCAGCAAATGGACAGGACCATACACGGTTACCAAGGTCTTCCCTTACGGAACAATCGAGTTAGAAAACGAGCACCGGCATCATTTTCAGGTCAATGGGCAGAGAGTCAAAAGGTATTTAGGGGAACCGTGGGATGGCATAGCGCGCAAAGTTGAATTGGCAGAGCCAGAGATAGCAGATGCGCAGGTTGCTGCGCCAGAGTCACCACCAGATGCGCCAGAGGGAGAACTGGGAACTATTGCTCATATTTCTTCTTCCTCTCTATCTACCCTCGCTACTTATAAGTTATCATATACTATTAACCATGCTAACCACCCTTCCGATCCTTTGCACAGGACCAAGAAGAACGCAACACACGCACGAGCGCAGGGTCAATCAGGAGCAAGAGTGGGGGAGGTCGCTGGTACACTTTCACGCAAGTAACGAGGTACAGTCGAGCCAACGACGTTAAACAAAGGCACTTGTCGGGAGGTAACCCGACACGTTTTACTTTTACACGTTTTTCTTTTAGTTTTTTTCTAGTGTCTTTTAGCTAGTTTAGGATTTATAGTTTTTTTTAGTCGCGCAGCAGTGCGTAATTCAGTGCGCAGAGCAGCTGCGCCAGACAGGGGGGGTATATAAGGGCAGTACTTAGAAAAAAAATATACTAAAACAGTTGATAGCAGCGCATGCAATATGAATAGCGCAACACAAGCTGAACAGTGTGCGCAACCCGCACACAAGCGCACCACTGCTACTACTTTCTTCAACTAAATTAAGCTACACTACAAAGCTCAAAAAAACGTGAAATGTAAATGTAACGCTCCCCCCCCCCCCCCACACGTAAACAGAGACGTGTCCCCACGACTCATGCTCTTGCGCAACGGAGAGCGCACACATGCATGCAAGCAAAACAAAGTATAAAAGGAAGAAAAAACATATAGTCAGCGCAACAACAATATAGTAAGGGGTCACAAAATAGTCAGCACAATATTCAGTAAAATACAGCAAAATATAGCAACAGTTGGTTTAAAAAGAGAGAAAATAGGAAACCACCCGAAAGAAATGCGCGCCCTCCCTGCAGCCCTAGATGTCCTTAGAGCTGGACTCATCCGCAGACCCGTGCGCCTCCTCATCTGAAGAATCGGTCTCATACTCGGTGCTGGAGGCTGGCGGCACTACAGAAATGGCGGCGGGCTGAGCCACGAGGTCATCCTTCGAGATAGGATCCCATAGTGAATCTGAGCTGGAACTAATGATGGGATCGGCGTCAGGGGACCTCTGAATAGAAGGCTGGGCAGGGGGTGGTGCAGGTGCTGGTACTGGGTCTACTGCTGGGGTGGGCTCCGCTGCTGGGGCTGGCTCTGCTGCATGGACCGGGGACTGGGTAGGAGGGCTGACTGGCTGGCGCGGCTCGCTGGGGGATCCTGGGGGCGGCCTACGCAGGCTGAGAAGAGGGGGGATAGAATCTCCAAATCTCCACCCTGATGGTGGGCTCATGCTCAGGTCTGCCCCCTCGGGCGCTAAATACTCGAGCACGCGCATGACGTTGAACATCATGCGCTGAGCGTCTGATACCACCTCAGGCGCCTCCTCTGCCTTCGTCCTGGGGCGCTTTCCTCGTGCACGCGGGGGAGAATCCTCAATGGCAATGGTAACTGGCTCCCCCTGCGGTGCACTCGCCCTCCGGCGCGCTCCAGTCTGCGCACGAGTCCTCATGCGCCGGACTGGAGGGGCCACTGGCTCTGGGGCCTCGTCCATCTCCCTTTCCTCAGCTGCCTCTGCTGGTTGCGCGCTGCGCTATGCTCTTTGCCCCGGTGCTCTGGCCGGCTGCAGCTGGTAGCACCACTCCAATGTCCCATCCTCTCTCACGGCTACCGCTCTGAGCTGCAGCATATGGGCACGATCCAGGGGAACAGCGGGCACTACTATGTGCTCGGGCACCTTTGGCTCTCCATGCAACGCACGCAGCAGGTGCACGATCATTCCTCCACAAGTCAGTGGCCCCTTCGTGCTGACCCGACTCCAATGGACCACCATGTTCAAGACAAACAGCACCTTCTTCCCATAGTAAAAACCCTTCAAAATTCCATGTCCAGTAAGCTGATCTTAGGCGCACCATTGAAACGCCCGATGATGGCATAGGCGACCATGCGCCATAGGTAGAACATCCACGGGTCGCGCAGCTCGCGTCCTCGGCTGCGCCCCGCGGCAAAAACTGGGCCGGTCGCCATCTCGCGCCACGCCTCCTAATTCGTGTGCGTGTCTATATCCGCCTCACGCACCTTTGCGCACCTCAGCGTGCGCTTCAGCCTCTTAGCCGAGGCAATGTACCAGACCCCTCTGTGCCGGTACCTTATCTCCAGATCGGCCGTCTCGAGTGACGCGAAAAACTCACATGTATCCTCCTTATCCGCTGCGCTGTTGATGTCCAACAGCGCCTCCCAGCCCGCCAGCGCGAGCTTCTCCACAATGAGGTCCTCCATTCCGACCTCACGCAGGAAGTCCCTACTGATTTACGGGGTCCCGTACATCTCCAGCCTCATGAAGGCTTCATACTTTCTGGCGAATGATGCTGGGGTTGCTTGATCCTCGGCAGGCTGCATTGTGCGCTAGGGTTCCTCCGGTCAACTAAGGTCAACACTCCACAAATACTCAAAAATCCAAACTCCGACAATCGCCCTGAAATTTTCACCAAAGGGTCGCCTACCGTCCGCCTACAAAACCCACTAACCAGAGCTCCAAATGGTGCAGGCTAGCTAGGTGCGATTTCAAACCTAGGGCACTCCTCTATCGCACAAAACCGTACTGGAATCGGCTCAAACTGGACTGGAAGGGTTACCTGGTGTATGTGCGACTGTATGCTCTTCAAATCGTGCTGAACGGACGCCTGATCGGTTGTCGGACGGTGAGCGGAGGTTGAGGGCAGAAGCTTCTTGCAACGGTCGAGTGTGAAAAGTGCTGAAATTTTTCTAAGTACTGCCCTTATATACCCCCTTGTCTGGCGCAGCTGCTCTGTGCACTGACCTGCGCACTGAATTGCGCACTGACCTGCGCATTGCTGCACGACTAAAAAAAACTACAAGTCCTAAACTAGCTAAAAGACACTAGAAAAAAACTAAAAGAAAAACGTGTAAAAGTAAAACGTGTCGGGTTACCTCCCGACAAGTGCCTTTGTTTAACGTCGTTGGCTCGACTATACCTCGTTACTTGCGTGAAAGTGTACCAGCGACCTCCCCCACTCTTGCTTCTGATTGACCCCGCGCTCTTGCGTGTGTTGCGTTCTTCTTGGTCTTGTGCAAAGGATCGGAAGGGTGGTCAGCATGGTTAATAGTTGTGTGCGGGTTGCGCACACTGTTCAGCTTGTGTTGCGCTATTCATATTGCATGCGCTGCTATCAACTGTTTTAGTATACTTTTTTTCGTTTATTCTGCTCCTGTTAGTTGGGATATACAGGGGATGTGGAGTTGACAGAAAAGCTCTAGAGAGGCGGTTAGTCGTTTTTGCTTCGAAGGTGAGGTATATGGTCGAGAGCGCTAGTGGAGGCCGGTGCTTCGCGACCTTCAGAACAAGAGAGCGCGCTCAGTCACGCAGATGCCGAAGGCGAATGCCCAAAGCGTGGCGAGGTGGGAAAATAGACCACCTTTCCTCTGGAAGTCGAGCTAGGGAAGGCGGGCGCGGGTGTAAACGCGTGCGCTGACCTGCGCAATAGACCAAGGAGGGAGAGCGGAGCGTTGTTCCATAGCTGCTATTCGGAGGCCGAGACTGGAACCGCTCTGGGAACATAGGAACCGTAGATAAAGCTGTACAAAAAGAAAAAATACCAGCAGATGATATGCGCTACAAAAGAATCAGCATGCGCACAATTCCGTACCAGCGTGCACACGTTCACAAGAAAATCATCAAGAAGGCTTGAGTTCCTAGGAAGTGCGCGGAAGAATCACACACTGGAAGAAGCTTGCGCTATTAACCATATACTCGTCCTCGAAGTAAAAGCTGACAACCCGGAGCCTATGAAGAGCTATCTCCCAGCCATCCGAAATGATCTTCATCCCAGCTGAGAGGTAACAAATTTCGAAATTATTATATTAAACTGTTGAAGGCAAATGCGCGCAGGTGATAAAGCAGCGCAAGGTGAATAGTCGTGCAGATCGCACCAGAGTGCAAGACTGTGCGCTAGACTCCAGAGAGGTAGTTGTATCCGTGCTTGAGTGCTTGTTCGGGACGAACAAGGGGCAAGTGTGGGGGGTTTGATATTTATACGCGCTATTTAGATCCTAACACTATGCTTGTTTGCATTATTTTGTGTACAAGATTATTGGTTTCCGGTGTTTTTGTATTTCAGGGCGAAACGAGGGCCTAAGTCGGATACGCGCTAACAGGCAGCGTTTGAGGAGCGCAACACACAGCCTGCGGAGCTAGCAGCGCAAACAGGATAGGAAGTGGCGAAGTCGACCACGGTGCGCAGACCGATTGCGCAAACCAATGTGTGCAGTGCGCCATGCGCAGAATAGTGGTGTTTCCAAATCTTGACACCATCAGATTTGGAAGTTGCTAAGGTTGGGCCTCATGAGCAGTATATAAAGAGAGGAAGGCTAGGGTTTGAACATGAATCATCAAAAACGACACACAGCACATGAGAGAGAGGCAGAAATGAAAAATACACGAGCCTACTGAGAGGACCTGCGCTAGCCGACTGCGCCAGCCGAGACACTGCAACCTGCACGCACCTGCTTCTTTCTGTTTTCTTGGATACTTTAGTTGTTATTTACTATTTCTATGATGTTTACTACTAGCATGTCTAGCTAAACGCTTTGTATCGGTTGGGCATGATTCTATGAGTATTTCCTTTGAGACTTGTGCTTAATGCATAGTTTGTTGCTTGTATTAATTCTGTGCACACGGTTGACAGCTAGTTGCATGAGTAGGGGAAGCCTTGAACCGCAATCTTACTCTTGCTACTTGTTTGTTATATGTTAAACTAGTTGATAGCTTGACGGTGACAACTAGGAGTAACGCGCTAGGATAATCAGCTGCTACTGTGACAGGATTCGTAGCTGCTTAGACTAGTCTTAAGAATTAATAGCTCATGAACTTTGATCGGAACATGCGCACATGTTAGGAAGCCTTGATCGGACACTAACTTGAGTAAACCGAACTATAGACGTTTAGAGTCGATGATAGGGAATACACTCATAGAGGATTGTCTGCGCCGATACTTTTCATAGTCATAGTACTTAATCTCTACTGCCTGCGCACGTCTAGTACAAATCCCTGCGTTAACTATTGTTTATTTGCGCACATGCGCAACCCAATCACTCACACCCCAATTTTCGTAAGTGTAGGTTACTAGTTAGAGCTAATCTGCTTGCTCCTTGTGGAATCGACCCTGACTTAGCCGCTGTACTAAGTGGAGAAGGAAGGATTAATTTGACGCGTACAACGACGCGCGATCATCCTCCCAGAGAGCTGCACCCACTCTTGTTATGCCAGCTGTGACAGGAGGTGATCAACAAGGAGTGTGGTTCGTGTCTAAGAGAGCTGCCGAGTCCGGGAGGTGATCAACCATCGGACAATTATGTTTGAAAAGCTGTTGGAGGTTGGAAGATTTCGGGTGCTAGAGGTGATATCTCTACTGAGAGAACTGATACATTCCCTGACATTTGTTAAACGTTTTAATATGCAATTGGTCAAGGAGTTCTTAGCAAATTTTGATAGAGACTTTGGAGTAGTGAATAACTAGTTGTATGAGGCTATTTTTGTTGGGAGACTGCGGGTTGTGGCGGCAGTGATTAATGATAAGAATGCGGGTCCTTCAGAAGAGGTTAGTGCTGATAGATTAGCGGTTGTTCTCACTGGGGTCTTATGCGAAGGCTTGGTCTCGTTTAGTTTGAATGTTGCTGATATGACAACAAAATATTCTATACTTTATGCATTTGATGTAAAAAGCAAACTAGTCTAATGGCTAATCCCCGACAACGATGCCATTTTGACATTGTCGAAATTGTAGTAATAAAAATACTAGTCCAATCATGGTACACAAACAATATTTATAATCCGAGTGACCTCGGGTCGAACCCAAGAGAAAAAGCGTAGATTAGTCTAAAGCTAGCTAGTAATGCTTAATGCAAGTTTACTAAATAAAAACTGGGGTTTTTCCTCTAAGCGAGGTATCTCTAGTAAATTCTAAAGACAAGTCAAAATTGGGTTCAAGTAAAGCAATAAAGAAAACGTTGTTGGAATCCTACTTCACCCCTAGGTAGTCGGAATCGTACTTCACCCCTAGGTCATGCAATTAGCAACATAAAACAACAATACATGCATAAATTAATTTCATTGATAATTCTAGGCCAAAGTATCGTGCATTCTAGATTCAACTCTCGCGCCTTTCTAGAAGTGCGCAGAACAGCTGCGCCAGACAGGGGGTATAAAAGGCCAGAACTTAGAAAAATTTCAGCATTTTTTACAGTCGACCGTTGCAAGAAAGCTCCTGCCCTCAGCCTCCACTCACCGTCCGGCGCTCAACCAAGCATCCGTTTAGAAAGATTCGAAGAGCTTACTATCGCACACTCACCAGGTAACCCTTCCCCTCAGATTTGAGCCGATTCAGTTAGGGTTTGTGCGATAGGAAGGTTGCCCTAGGTTTGAAATCGCACCTGGATCACCTGCACCATTTGGAGTTCTGGGCAGTGGGTTTTGTAGGCGGACGTTAGGCGACCTGTGGGTGACAATTTCAGTGCATTTGTCGGAGTTTGGTTTTTGAGCATTTGTGGAGCTTTGACCGTAGTTGACCGGAGGAACCCCAGCGCACCATGCAGCCCGCCGAGGATCAAGAGACCCCAGCATCATTCGCCAGCAAGTTTGAAGCCTTCATGAGGCTGGAGATGTACGGGACCCCGTACATCAGCAGGGACTTCTTGCGCGAGGTCGGGATGGAGGACCTCATTGTGGAGAAGCTCGCGCTGGCGGGCTGGGAGGCGCTGTTGGACATCAACAGCGCGGCGGATAAGGAGGATACATGTGAATTCTTGGCGTCGCTGGAGACGGCCGATTTGGAGATCAGGTACCGGCACAGAGGGGTCTGGTCCATTGCCTCGGCCAAGAGGCTGAAGCGCACGCTGAGGTGCGCCAAGGTGCGTGAGACGGATATAGACACGCACATGAATCAGGAGGCGTGGCATGAGATGGCGACCGGCCCAGTTTTGCCACGGGGCGCAGCCGAGGACGCGAGCTGCGCGACCCGTGGATGTTCTACCTCTGGCGCATGGTCGCCTATGCAATCATCGGGCGTTTTAATGGTGCGCCAAAGATCAGCCTGCTGGACATGGACATTTTGAAGGGTTTTTACTATGGGAAGAAGGTGCTGTTTGTCTCGGACATGGTGGTCCATTGGAGTCGGGTCAGCACGAACGGGCCGCTGACTTGTGGAGGAATGATCACGCACCTGCTGCGTGTGTTTCATGGAGAGCCAGAGGTGCCCGAGCACACGGTAGTGCCAGCTGTTCCCCTGGACCGTGCCCACATGCTGCAGCTCAGAGCGGTAGCCGTGAGAGAAGATGGGACCTTGGAATGGTGCTACCAGCTGCAGCCTGCCAGAGCGCCAAGGCAACGAGCAGAGAGCAGCGCGCAGCTAGAGGAGGCCACTGAGGAAAGGGAGATGGAAGAGGCCCCAGAGCCAGTTGCGCCTCCAGTCAGACGCATGAGGACTCGTGCGCAGACTGGAGCGCGCCGGAGAGCGAGTGCACCGCAGGGGGAGCCAGTAACCATAGCAATTGATGATTCTCCCCCGCGTGCCTAAGGAAAGCTCCCCAGAACAGAGGCAGAGGAGGCGCCTGAGGAGGTATCCGAGGAGCAGCGCATGAAGTTCAACGTCATGCGCGTGCTCGAGTATTTAGCGCCAGAGGGGGCACACCTGAGCATGAGTCCACCATCAGGGTGGAGATTTGGCGATTCTATTCCCCCTCTCCTCAGTCTGCGTAGGCCGCCTCCAGGATCCCCTAGCGAGCCGCGCCAGCCAGCCACCCCTCCTACCCAGTCCCCGGTCCATGCAGCAGAGCCCATCCCAGCAGTAGACCCGGTACCAGCACCTGCAGCACCCCCTGCACAGCCTTCTGTTCAGAGGTCCCTTGAAGCCGCTCCCATCATAAGTTCCAGCTCAGATTCACTATGGGACCCTATCTCAGAGGACGACCTCTTGGCTCAGCCCGCCGCCGTTTCTGTCGTGCCACCAGCCTCCAGTACCGAGTACGAGACAGATTCTTTAGAGGAAGAGACGCACAGATCCGCGGCTGAGTCCAGCTCCGAGGATATCTAGGGGCTGCAGTGGGGGGCGCATTTCTTTCGGGTGGTTTCTTATCTTTTTTTGAAAACTATTGCTCGATGTTGCTATATTGTGCTGAATATTTTGTGACCCCTGACTATATTGTTGCTGCGCTGACTTTATGTTTTTTTTCTTTCTTCTATTCTTTGTTTTGCTTGCATGCATGTGTGCGCTCTCCGTTGCGCTTGAGCATGAGTCGTGGGGACACGTCTCTGTTTAAGTGTTGGGGGGGGGGGGGAGCGTTACATTTACATTTCACGTTTTTTTTTTAGCTTGGTAGAGTAGCTTAGTTTAGTGAAGGGAATAGTAGCAGTGGTGTGCTAGTGTGCGGGTTGCGCACACCTTTCGGCTTGTATTGCGCTATTCGTCTTGCATGCGCTGCGATCAACTGTTTTAGTTTTTTTTTTCATTTTTTCTGCTCCTGTTAGTTGGGATATACAGGGGATGTGGAGTTGAAAGAAAAGCTCTAGAGAGGCGGTTAGTCATTTTTGCTTCGAAGATGAGGTATATGGTCGAGAGCGCTAGTGGAGGCCGGTGCTTCGCGACCTTCGGAACAATAGAGCTCGCTCAGCCACGCAGATGCCGAAGGCGAACATCCAAAGCGTGGCGAGGTGGGAAAACAGACCACCTTTCCTCTAGAAGTCGAGCTAGGGAAGGCGGGCGCGGATGTAAACGCGTGCGCTGACATGCGCAAGTGGACCGAGGAGGGAGAGCGGAGCGTTGTTCCATAGCTGCTATCCGGAGGCCGAGACTGGAATCGCTCTGGGAACATAGGAACCATAGATAAAGCTGTACAAAAAGGAAAAAATACCAGCAGATGATATGCGCTATAAAAGAATCAGCATGCGTACAAATACGTACCAGCTTGCACAAGATTCACAAGAAAATCATCAAAAAGGCTCGGGTTCCCAGGAAGAGCGCGGAAGAATCACGCAATAGAAGAAGCTTGCGCTATTAACCATATACCCGTCCTCGGAGTAAAAGCTGACAACCCGGAGCCTATGAAGAGCTATCTCCCAGCCATCCGAAATGATCTTCATCCCAGCTGACAGGTAACGAATTACGAAATTATTATATTAAACTGTTGAAGGCAGATGCGCGCAGGTGATAGAGCAGCGCAAGGTGAATAGTAGTGCAGATCGCGCCAGAGTGCAAAACTGTGCGCTAGACTCCAGAGAGGTAATTGTATCCGTGTTTGAGTGCTTGTTTGGGACGAACAAGGGCAAGTGTGGGGGTTTGATAGAGCCTATTTATACGCGCTATTTAGATCCTAACACTATGCTTGTTTGCATCATTTTGTGTACAAGATTACTGGTTTCCGGTGTTTTTGTATTCCAGAGCGAAACGAGGGCCTAAGTCGGATATGCGCTAATGGGCAGCGTTTAAGGAGCGCAACACACAGCCTGTGGAGCTAACAGCGCAAACAGGATAGGAAGTGGCAGAGTCGACTACGGTGGCAGACCGATTGCGCCAACCAATGTGTGCAGTGCGCTATGCGCAAGCTAGTGGTGTTTCCAAATCTTGACACCATCAGATTTGGAAGTTGCCATGGCCGTCCTTGGGCCTCATGAGCAGTATATAAAGAAAGGAAGGCTAGGATCGGAAGAAGATATCAAGGAGAGAGAGGCAGAACTGAAAAACACACGAGCTACTGAGAGGACCTGCGCTAGCCGACTGCGCCAGCCGAGACACTGCAACCTGCACGCACCTGCTTGTTACTGTTTTCTTGGATACTTTAGTTGTTATTTACTATTTCTATGATGTTTACTACTAGCATGTCTAGCTAAACGCTTTGTATCGGTTGGGCATGATTCTATGAGTATTTCCTTTGAGACTTGTGCTTAATGCATAGTTTGTTTGCTTGTATTAATTCTGTGCACACGGTTTACAGCTAGTTGCATGAGTAGGGGAAGCCTTGAACCACAATCTTACTCTTGTTACTTGTTTGTTATATGTTAAACTAGTTGGTAGCTTGACGGTGACAACTAGGAGTAACACGCTAGGATAATCAGCTGCTACTGTGACAGGATTCGTAGCTGCTTAGACTAGTTTCAAGAATTAATAGCTCATGAACTTTGATCGGAACATGCACACATGTTAGGAAGCCTTGATCGGACACTAACATCAGTAAACCGAACTACAGACGTTTAGAGTCGATGATAAGGAATACATTCATAGAGGATTGTCTGCGCCGATACTTTTCATTAGTCATAGTACTTAATCTTTACTGCCTGCGCACGTCTAGTGCAATTCCTGCGTTAACTACTGTTTATTTGCGCACCTGCGCAACCCAATCACTCACACCCCAATCTTCGTAAGTGTAGGTTACTAGTTAAAGCTACTCTGCTTGCTCCTTGTGGGATCGACCCTGACTTAGCCGCTATACTAAGTGGAGAAGGAAGGATACATTTGACGCGCACAACGACGCGCGATCGCTGTTATATATCTCTCTCTCTCTATATCCTCTCCAAACCCTAGCTTCCCTCCTCTTTATATACTGATCTTGAAGCCCAAGGAATGCTTAGATTTGGCCCGAGAGAATCTTAGCTACTTCCCAAATCTAGGAGATTTTGTAGGGATAATGATGATCAAAGTTTAGAAACTCTGCTATCCTGCGCATGGCTCACTGCGCACGTTGATTGCGCTACTCGCTTCGTGCAGTCGGTTTGCGCACTGCGGTCCGAATCAGCTATCTCCTTTTGCGTTGCTAGCTCCGCAGGTCGTGCATTGCGCTCTTTGCCCGTTAGCGCACATCTGACTTATGCTCCTGTTTTATCCTGAAATACAAAAATACCGAAAACAAGCACAGTGTTAAAATCTAAATAGCGCATATAACTAGGCTCTATCAAATCCCCACACTTGCCCTTGTTCGTCCCGAACAAGTACTTAAGCACAGATACAATTACCTCTCTGAAGTCTAGCGCACAACCTTACACTTATGCGCGATCTGCACATCGGTTCACCCTGTGTTGCTCTATCACCTACGCGGACATGCCCTCAACAATTTTAATATAATAACTTCGAAATTCGTTACCTCTCAGCTGGGATGCAATTTAATTTGGATGATTGGGAGATAGCTCTCCATAGGCTCCTGGTTGTCGGTTTCTACTCCGATTTCTGGTACATGGTTAATCGCGCAAGCTTCTTCAGCTGCGTGATTCATTTGCGCGCTTCTTGGGAACTCAAGCCTTTCGTCCTTGACGATTTTCTCTTTTTTTTTTTACTTTTGGACTTGCGCATGCGTTAATATGGAGTTGTGTGCGCACGCTGGTTTCTTTCCTTTTATACAGCTTTGTCCACTTTTCTTATATTCCCAGAACGGTTCCAGTCTCGGCCTTCAGAATAGCAGCTATGGAACAACGCCCCGCTCTCCCTCCTTGGTCTACTTGCGCAGGTCAGCGCACGCGTTTACACCCGCGCCCACCTTCCTACACTCGACTTCCAGAGGAAAGGTGGTCTGTTTTCCCACCTCGCCACACTTTGGGTATTTGCCTTTGGCATCTGCGTGGCTGAGCGCGCTCTATTGCTCCGAAGGTTGCGAAGCACCGGCCTCCACTAGCGCTTTTAGCCATGTACGTTAATCTCGAAGTAAAAACAACTAACCGCCTTTCTAGAGCTTTTTCTGTCAACTCCACATTCCCTGTATATCCCAACTAAAAAGACAAAAATCGAAAAAAGTATACTAAAACGTTTAATAGTAGCGCGTGTAAGATGAATAAGACAAAACAAGTCGAAAGGTGTGCGCAATCTGCACACAAGCGCACAATCGCTACTATTTCCTTTAACTACATTAAGGGCCTGTTCTTTAGCCATTAAATTTTCAGCACTTAAGTTAAGTTAAGGTAAGTTCAGTTAAGTTCAGTTAAGTTAAGGTAAGTTAAGTTAAGTTAAGGTAAGTTAAGTTAAGTTAAGGTAAGTTAAGTTAAGTTAAGGTAAGTTAAGTTAAGTTAAGTTAAGTACTACCCATCACCCCAACCCACCATCACACCCCACCACCACCACCACCACCCAAACCCACCACCCCAACCACACCACCAACACCCCCACCCCCACCACCAACACCCCAACCCACCACCACCAACCCACCACCCCAACCACACTACCACCATCACAACCACACCATCCCCCACCCCCACCAGCAACACCCCAACCCCCCACCCCAACCACAACACCACACCATCACCACCACCCACCCCACCCCCACACCACCACCCCAACCACACCACCACTCCAACCACACCACCACCACCACCCCAACAACACCACCACACTACCACCACCCCAACCCACCACCACCACCCCCATTACCACCACCACCAACCCACCACCACAACCCCAACCCAACACCACCAACACCCCCACCACCACAACCCCCACCACCACCAACACCCCCACCACCACAACCCCAACCCAGCACCCCAACTATACCACCACCACCATAAAAATATGTTTGTAAAAGTACTTAAGTTAAGTTAAGTTAAGTTCAGTTAAGTTAAGGTAAGTTCAGTTAAGTTAAGTTAAATTCAGTTAAGTTAAGGTAAGTTAAGTTAAGTTAAGGTAAGTTAAGGTAAGTTAAGGTAAGTTAAGTTAAGTTAAGTTAAGTTAAGCATAAGTTAAGGTCTAAAGAACAGGCCCAACTAAGCTAGACTACAATGATAAATATGAAATGTAAATGTAACCCCCCCCCCCCACACTTAAACAGAGACGTGTCCCTACGACTCATGCTCAAGGCCAACGGAGAGCGCACTCATGCATAAGTAAAATGCAACACGAAAATGAAAAACAAAGTCAACGCATCAAAAGAAATAAGGTCAGGAGTTCACAAAATATCCAGCACAAAATAGGAAAATAACATCCAGTGATAGTCGTCAAAAGGAAAGGACAACCCGAAATTATGTGCGCCTAGCCATCTGTGCATACCTAGAAATCCTCTGAGCTGGAGTCCTTCGCAGACCCTTGTGCCTCCTCGTCCACGGAATCTGTCTCAAACTCAGAGCTGGAGGGTGGTTGCGCAACTGAAATTGCTGCTGGTTGGTTTGCAGGCTCCTCCTCCGAGTCAGTTTCCCATATCGAATATGAACTTAACTCTTTGATGGGGGTGACCTCAGAGGGCGATCTGATCATCTGTGCAGAAGGTTGCGGAGGGGGCTCTGATGGCATTTGCAGCGGGTCTATGACTGGGGTGCGCACTGAGGATTGTACCGGTGACTGCGCGGGAGAACTGGCTGGCTCGTGCTACTCTAAGGGTGACCCTGGAGGTGGCCTGCGTAGACTGAGAAGAGGGGGAATTGGATCTCCAAATTTCCACCCAGATGGTGGACTGATGCTTAAATCGGCCCCCTCGGGTGCCAAGTACTCCAGCACGCGCATGACGATAAACATCATGCGCTGCTCTGCTGGCGCCTCCTCAGCATCCTGTCTGGGCCGCTTCGCCTGTGCGCGCGGGTGAGAATCTTTGATGTCAATGGTCACAACTTCCCCTGTCGGCCCACTCGCCCGCCTCCAGTCTGTGCGCGTGTCCTCATGCGCCTAGCTGGCTGCGCGACTGGTGCCTCCACATTCTCCATCTCCTCATCATCAGCAGCTTCCTCTTGCTGCGCACTACTCTCTGCTGGCGCTCTTCTGATTGCTCTGTGCCTCGGTGCCCTAGCAGTCTGCAGCCGGTAACACCACTCCAGTGACCCATCTTCCGTAGCAGTTATCGCTCGGTACTGCAGCATCTGTGCGCGGTCTAGAGGGACGGCTGGAACAACCGTGTGCTCGGGCATCTCTGGCTCTCCGTGCAGCCCACGCAGCAAATGCGTGATCATCCCCCCGCACGTGAGCGGGCCCTTGGTGCTGAGCCACTCCCAGTGCACCACCATATCTGACACAAACCTCACCTTCTTCCCGTAATACAACCCCTTGAGCACGTCCATGTCAAGTAGGCTGACCTTTGGCGCACCGTTGTAGCGCCCGATGACTGCGTACGCTACCATGCGCCACAAATAGTACATCCAAGGGTTGCGCAGCTCACGTCCTTTGCTGCGTCCAGCGGCAAATGGTTTGCCCGACGACATCTCGCGCCATGCTTCCTGGTTGGTGTGCGTATCCACGTCTTGCTCGCGCACCTTGTCACATTGGAAGGTATGCTTCAGCTTCTTGGCCGATGCTACGTACCACACCCCTCGGTGTCGGTAACGGATCTCTAAGTCGGCGATCTTCAGTGACGCTAGGAACTCACAAGTGTCCTCCTTGTCAGCTGCGCTATCCACTTCCATCAGCGCCTCCCAGCCGGCCTGCGCGAGCTTCTCCGCGACCAAGTCTTCTAAGCCTACCTCGCGCAGGAAGTCCCTGTTGATGCACGGGGTTCCGTACATCTCCAATCTCCAGAAGGCGTCATATTTCCTTGCGAAAGACGCCGGAGTGTCCTGGTTTTCTGCTGGCCTCATCTTTGCGACTCTAGAATCTGCGGTCAACTGTAGTCAACTCTCCACTAAGTACCCCAAAATCAGAACTCCGAATTATACCCTCAAATCTTCACCAAATGGGCTCCTCACTCTTGTCAACAAAACCCAACAAAGAAAACACCAAACCGAGCGCGCTAACTAGGTGTGATTTTGAATCTAGGTTTACATTCCTTAGTCGGCTTCTCTCGCCAAACCCTCACTAAATCGACCGAAATGAAAATGAGATGTTACCTAGTGCGCAGGTGATGTCGTGCTAGTCAAATCTCACTAAAGAACGCCGGAATCGGTGGTCGGACGACAATGATTGGCTGGAAGCAGTGAATACTCTAACGGTCGAAATTGTATAATTTCTGGAATTTTCTAAGTTTCTGTCCTTATATACTCTCTGACCTGCGCACTGACCCGCGCATTGCTACGTGACCCAAAAATTTGCAAGTCCAGAACTAGCTAAAAATTCAAACCCTAAAAAAAAGTGTAAGAATAAAAATGTGGGAAAAAAAAACGTGTCTGGTTACCTCCCGACAAGTGCCTTTGTTTAACATCGTTGGCTCGACAGTACCTCGTTACTTGCTCAAGTTTGCGCACGTGACCACCCCCACACTTGCTCCTACGCGCTCCTGTGCATCTGCGCGCGCTATGTCTTCCTTAGTCCTGCGCAAAGGAACAGATAGGTGTGAAATTTCACAGTGTCTCAATTCGGCAGATTTGTGAACAAGCAGTTGCTGCAGCACACTCTTGTTCACTAGAATTAATCTCAGCAAGCAACAAACAATGCACAAGTTTGTTCACCCAGTTCGGCCAATCTGCCTACGTCTGGGGAGGACTATTCTCCAGTCCTCAATCCACTCAACCAAAGGTTCCAAGAACACTAGGTTACAACGCACGCAACCTATGCTACTCAACCTCTTGTTGACCACTCAGCACAATCAGAACAAGCTCTGATTTGTGCCAGCACACCCTCTACAATATGTCAGTCTAGAATAGCTACAATCCTCTCAAAGAACTCAGCCTATTCTATCCTACACTACTCAGCAGGGTTGCTGCAGCAACAGCTGTAACACACAGCTGAAGCACACTGTCCGCGTCGCTCCAAGGCCTTCTGCCGAGCCGATCGAACCTCTCCAAGAGCGCTGCACACTCTGAGTAACTCCCCCTCACTCAGTGACCACCTGTCACTAGTGAGTTCTTCCGCACGAACCTCGAACGAGCCTTCCACCCGTCAGTTCTTCCGCGGCTGCCTTTGATCAACCAACAAGCTCCACAGCTCTGAATTGGCTTCCAGATCAATGCACAAATCAGTCTCTGCAAGACCTGATTCTCTTCTGCAATGCTCACCACAGCTCTGCGCTCGACGCTCTGCCCGTGTGTGTTTGATCGAAGAACAACGTCCGTAGTCACCCAGAAAATCCTCTCTCTGAAATCTGTGTCTACACTCGTGTATCACTCAGCTTCGATCACCTCTTCAGCCCTAACACCTTCTGCTTAAATACCCACACCACTTTAAGCAGTTTCCAGGTTTAGGCCATTGATCCACAAGATCAATTATCTCCTAAAATCTAGGAGATTAGATATGATAAATATCTCTAATGCAAATCTCCTTCTCTGACAAGTAAACCATGCTGGAATATGCTCAACAGAATTTTAGAAATACTTCTAAGAACTCTCACAAAGCTGCCATACCTTCAAAACGCTCCTAGCATAAAACTGCTACTCGAACAGTTGATACAGCACTTGAACCAGCACCTGCTGCAGCATCCCCTGCTGTATCTGCTGCTGGTTCACTTCTGCTGGCCTGCTTGATTGTTGAAGCTGCAGCAGCTCCTTGTTCACTTATGTTGGTTGTATCTCTCCTGCCATACTTGCATCATCAATCTCCCCCTTGGCATTTTGACAAAACCACCAGAAATCTAACTTGAGAAATTCTACTTCTTAGCCTGCTCTTTCTCTCTTCTTAGCCTGCTCTTTCTCCTCCCCCTTTTTGGAACAAATGACAAGGGGGGGTGTGACACGGAGGACTTATGGGGGCAACACACATAGCCCTAGAGAGGCTCTCAGATCTTCAAACCGGGCTGCATCCAGAGCTTTGGTGAAGATATCAGCAAGCTGTTTGGCAGACACAATATGCTGGAGCGAGATAACTTTCTTTTCAACAAGATCACGAATGAAGTGATGACGAATGTCAATGTGCTTAGTTCTGCTGTGCTGAACCGGGTTCTTGGATATGCTGATGGCACTCATATTGTCGCAGTAGAGAGTCATTTCAGCTTGAGCAATCCCATACTCACTCAGCATTTACTTCATCCACAACATTTGTGCACAGCAGCTCCCAGCAGCAATGTACTCAGCCTCGGCAGTGGATAGAGAAATGCTATTCTGTTTTCTGCTGAACCAAGAGACCAGGTTATTCCCCAAGAAGAAACATCCGCCTGAAGTGCTCTTCCTGTCCTCTGAGCACCCTGCCCAGTCTGCATCACTGTATCCGACCAGATTAGCCTTTGTGTCTTTAGTGTACCACAAGCCATAGCCCACAGTCCCGCCAACATACCGAATGATACGCTTGACCAACTGCATATGACTGTCTCTGGGACAGGCTTGAAATCTGGCGCAGACTCCTACTGCATAGGAAATGTCAGGACGGCTGGCAGTCAGGTAAAGCAAGCTCCCAATCATGCTTCTGTAGACAGTTTGACTTACTTCCAAACCGTGCTCGTCTTTGATGGCTTTCACATGAGTGGCAGCAGGAGTACGCTTGTGACTTGCCGAGTCGAGCTGGAATTTCTTCACAAGAGACTTGCTGTATTTACTTTGAGCAATAAAGATCCCATCCATTTTCTGAGTAATCTCCAAACCAAGAAAATATGAAAGTTCTCCCACCATGCTCATTTGGAATTCTTGCTGCATGTGTTTCACAAACTGCTTCACCAGGTGCTGGGACTTGGATCCAAAGACAATATCATCTACATATATTTGAGCAATGATCACATCAGACTGAGTTCTTTTGACAAACAAGGTTTTGTCAGCTCCCCCTCGGTTGTAGCCATGTTTTTCCAAGAAAACTGTCAACCGCTCATACCATGCCCGAGGAGCCTGTTTTAGCCCATATAAAGCTTTCTTCAACTTGTACACCTGTTCTGGATGATGAGGATCTTCAAAGCCTTTTGGTTGAGAGACATAAACTTCTTCAGAGAGCTCTCCGTTCAAGAACGCACTTTTAACATCCATTTGATATAATTTGAACCCCAAGCAGCAAGACATTGCAAGCAGCAGTCTGATAGCCTCCAGGCGAGCTACTGGAGCAAATGTTTCATCAAAGTCTAGACCCTCAATCTGAGAATATCCCTGGGCAACCAGTCTGGCTTTATTTCGTGTAATGTTGCCCTTTTCATCAGTTTTGTTTTTGAACACCCATTTTGTGCTTATAATGTTTACCCCGATTGGTCTGTCTACCAGATCCCAAACATCATGTCTTTCAAACTCTGCCAATTCCTCCTGCATAGCCATAACCCAGAATTCATCACTCATGGCCTCCTTGAAATTCTTTGGTTCAATGCTAGACATGAAACATGTATTGAGATAGGCATGACTTCTGGTTCTTCTTCTGTATGAGGGATTCCCAATCACATTTGTCAAGGGATGATCCTTCTGTATCTTCTTTGGGGGCTGCCTTGAAGGTGGATCGGGAGCCTCAGTGTGAAAATCGTCAGACAGGCTTTCTGATTGGTCGTCTGGAATTTCTGCTTCAGTACTTGCTGTAGCATCTGCTGAAGTCGCAGCTTGTTCACCTCTGGTCTGTCTATCAAGCATTTCTTCAGGATCAGAGTCTTCTTCACCAGTGTCAGAATCAGAGATAGATGCTTCGTCTGTATCATTTATGGACTCCATGACAGTCTTTGTTCGCTGGTTGAAAACACGATATGCCCTGCTGTTCGTTGAGTAACCCAAGAACATTCCAGGATCACTCTTCGGATCAAGTTTCTTTCTATACTCCCGGTCTCTTAGAATGAAGCAGTCACTTCCAAAGATATGGAAGTATTTAACCGTGGGTTTTTTCTGATTCCAGAGCTCATAGCAGGTCTGCTTGGTTCCCCTCCGCAAGGTGACTCTATTGATGATGTAGCATGCAGTATTCATGGCCTCTGCCAGAATTTCAGAGGAATCCTCTTAGCATGGATCATCACTCTGGCCATTTCTTGAATTGTTCGATTCTTCCGTTCCACCACACCATTTTGCTGAGGGGTAATGGGAGAGGAGTACTGATGAGTTATACCCCTTTGTTGACAGAATTCATCCATGTCTTTGTTTTCAAATTCTCTGCCATGATCACTGCGAATGCTGCTGATTCTAAGATTCTTCTCTTGCTCTAGCCGAGACACCAGTGACACAATGACACTCACAGTATCTGATTTTTCTCTGAGAAAATCAATCCAAGTGAATCTAGAATAGTCATCAACACAGACAAATGCATACCTCTTCTTGCCTAGGCTCTCGACTTCCATTGGTCCCATCAGATCCATGTGAATCAGCTTAAGAGGCCTGGTGGTACCAATATCTTTGACTCGAGGATGTGAGGCCTTCTTCTGTTTTCCAATCTGACAATCTCCACAGATGGAGTCTGTCTCTCCTTTCAGCAATGGAATTCCTCTGACCAGCCCTTCTGTGGCAATTCTCTTAAGAGTTCTCAGGTTAACATGTCCCATCCTTTTGTGCCATAAGGTCATTTCCTCAGCCTTTGTCAGAATACATTTCTGAATCCGTGAGTTTGAACTCACATTGAGAAGGTAACAATTGCTCTTGGATCTGGCTCCTTCCATTATGCACTTTCCATATTTGTCGAGAACTTGACATGAGTCTTTTGTAAACTTAACTTGTTTGGTCCCATCACACAGCTGGCTGATGCTGATGAGATTAGCCTTTAACCCTTCCACCAAAAGAACATTACTCAAGCGTGGCATTCCTTCCACAGCCAAAGTTCCTCTTCCCAGAACTCTTCCTTTCAGACCATTACCAAACTTCACACATTGTTCCAGACAGGGAGTAATGTTCTTCAGAAAGGATCGTTCTCCTGTCATATGACCTGAACAACCACTATCAAAGTACCAGCTGATCTTGTCCGAGGTGCTAGCTGTGCTGACAAGAGCGAGGTGCTGAGTCTGCGCATGTTTCTGTCTGACAGATTCCCTGGGTGATGCTGTTCTGGCACGAGCTGAGAAACAGTTTCTTTGAATATGACCTTTGCGACCACAGCTGTAGCATTTCTTAAACTTCGAAACTCTCTTGTAACTGTGATGTAGAGGTTGCTGTAGCAAGTCCTGGTTCAATTTTTTGTGTGTTTTTGTGACTCTTCTAGCAGACCTGTATCTGGCTATGTTGCATTCATCTTCACTCAGCTCTTTCTCATCTTCACTTCCACTAGCAGAGAGAGCATTCTTTTTCATCCGTTTGCTGGTACAGTTGATTTGTCGATGACCGTAACCTGCACAATTCCAGCATCGGACTCCTTTCTTCCCGTCTTCACTCTGAGCCGGTTCCTTTCCTTTCCTTTTATTTTCTCCACCTCTTCTGATTTTTCGTGAGGATGAGCTTTGTCTAGTTCTTGAGTCCATGGTTTTCAGAAGTTTTCCTAGGTTCTTGACCATCATACTCAGCTGATCCTCTGCAACTGACTGCTTGATTTCTGCTTCAGCTTTCAATCCAACATTCTTGTCCTTGGAAGTGGTGTCCTCTTTGACCAATTTCATCTCAAATTGTTTGAGAGACCCCATCAGCTCTTCCAGCCTCATGAATCTGACATTTTGCGCTTCTTCAATAGCTGTCACTTTCATGTCGAATTTTGTGGGCAGCGATCTGAGAACCTTCCTGATAAGCTTTTCTTCTGGGATGGGTTCACCAAGGGCATGAGCTTCATTTGCAAGATCGCAGAGTTTAGCATTAAACTCAGTGACTGTTTCTTCATCCAGCATCCTCAGATTCTCAAATTGTGTGGCAATTATCTGGAGTCTTGACAGCTTCACTCTATCAGTTCCTTCATGGGCAGTTTGCAGAATCTCCCATGCTTGCTTGGCCATATCACAGTTTGATATCAACCTGAAATTGTTAGCATCTACTGCAGCAAAGATTGCATTCAAAGCTTTTGAATTACTAGTTGCTGCAGCACCTTCTTCAGCAGTCCACTGCTCTTCAGGTTTTATTCTTGTCACTCCTTGCTCATCCATGGTGATTGGAGGAGACCACTGAACCACAACAGCTCTCCATGTCTTCTCATCGATAGCCCTGAGAAAGGCTTTCATTCTAGCTTTCCAATATCCATAATTGCTCTCTTCCAATAATGGAGGTCTACTTGTGCTCTGTCCTTCCTTCATTGTCTTGGCTACTTCAGAGACACTGTAGGATCTTTTAACTCTGTGTGTCGAGTTCCCGCTCTGATACCAATTGAAATTTCACAGTGTCTCAATTTGGCAGATTTGTGAACAAGCAGTTGCTGCAGCACACTCTTGTTCACTAGAATTAATCTCAGCAAGCAACAAACAATGCACAAGTTTGTTCACCCAGTTCGGTTAATCTGCCTACGTCTGGGGAGGACTATTTTTCAGTCCTCAATCCACTCAACCAAAGGTTCCAAGAACACTAGGTTACAACGCACGCAACCTTCAAAATGCTGCCGTACCTTCAAAACGCTCCTAGCATAATTTTAGAAATACTTCTAAGAACTCTCACAAAGCTGCCATACCTTCAAAACGCTCCTAGCATAAAACTGCTACTCGAACAGTTGATACAGCACTTGAACCAGCACCTGCTGCAGCATCCCCTGCTGTATCTGCTGCTGGTTCACTTCTGCTGGCCTGCTTGATTGTTGAAGCTGCAGCAGCTCCTTGTTCACTTATGTTGGTTGTATCTCTGTCGCAGCAACCTACACATCCTCTATCTCTGGCTCCGCCAAATCAACTTCGCGCGTGGCCTCATCCCAAGGTTCTCCCAAGTATTTCTTTACTCTTTGCCCATTAACCTGGAAACGATGCTTGCGCTCGTTCTCTTACTCGATTGTTCCATATGGGAAAACCTTTGTGACTGTGTATGGTCCCGTCCACTTGCTGTGCAGCTTCCCGGGCATCAGCTTTAAGCGCGAGGAGAACAAAAGCACCTGGTCTCCTGACTCGAAGGTGCGTCTGTGGATGTTCTTATCGTGAAATGCTTTCGTGCGTGCTTTGTAGTCGCGCAGCTTCTCATATGCATCCAGGCGCAGCTCCTCTAGTTCGCTCAATTCAAATGCGCGCTCCTTACCAGCCTCGTCGAGGTTCAGATTGCAAGTGCGCAATGCCCAGTATGCCTTGTGTTCCAACTCAACTGGTAGGTTGCACGCTTTTCCATACACCAACCGAAATGGTGAAGTCCCAATCGGTGTCTTATGCGCAGTCCTATATGCCCAAAGTGCATCATCCAGCCGCTGGCTCCAATCTTTGCGCGTAGGTCTCACGGTTTTCTCCAGAATGCGCTTAATCTCTCTGTTGGAAACCTCGGCCTGGCCATTCGTTTGAGGATGGTATGCAGTGAACGTCTTGTGGAGCATTCCATAATGCTTTAGTACCTGCGCCACTATTCTGTTGCAGAAGTGCGTCCCCTGGTTGCTGATTATTGCCTTAGGCACCCCGTACCTGCAGAAAATGTTAGTCCTTAAAACTCAACAACCGTTTTACCATCATCCTTGCGCGTGGCCTTAGCTTCGACCCACTTCAAGACATAATCCACCGCAACTAGTATGTACTCGTATCCACAAGATGGAGGAAACGGCCCCATGAAGTCAATCCCCCATAAGTCTAACACTTCGTCCACCAATATTGGCGTCTGTGGCATCTCGTTGCGCGCTGATATATTTCCTGTGCGCTGACACCTGTCACAAGCCCTGCAGTGGTTATATGAGTCACGAAATAAGTGCGGCCAATAAAAACCGCAATCTAGGATTTTCCTGCTCGTGCACTTTGGACCAAAGTGTCCTCCGCACGCGTGCGCATGACAAAACCTTAAAACAGAGCTCATCTCATGATCAGGCACACATCGCCTCAAGATCTGATCAGAGCCTATTCTAAGCATGTACGGATCATCCCAAACGTAATATTTAGACTCATGTTTTAACTTCATGCATTGAGCTTTAGTGAACTAAGGGGGAAACGCACCTGTGACCAGGTAATTTGCAATATGCGCATACCATGGTACCTTATCGTTCAGCGCCATCAGGTGCTCGTCAGGGAATGTCTCCGTGATCTGTCATGGCTCCTCTTCTTTCACTATCCTGCTTAGGTGATCAACAACAGTGTTTTCCGTTCCCTTTTTATCCTTGATCTCTAAATCGAACTCTTGGAGCAGAAGCAACCAGCGCATCAAGCGCGGCTTAGTCTCTTTCTTGGACATCAGGTAACAGATAGCAGCGTGGTCAGTGTAGACAATGACTCTAGCGCCCAGAACATATGCGCGGAACTTCTCCAGCACAAATACGATTGCCAGAAGTTCCTTCTCAGTCGTGGTGTAGTTCCTCTGCGCAGTGTCCAGTGTGCGCGACGCATAATAGATAGCGTGCGGCCTCTTATCCACGCGCTGACCCAATACTGCGCCTACAGCGTAGTCACTTGCATCGCACATCAGCTCAAAGGGCAAGTTCCAGTCTGATGCGCGCATCACTGGCGCACTGGTCAGCGCATCCTTCAACTTATCAAAAGCATTCCTGCACTCATCAGTGAACTCAAAGCACACATCCTTTTGAAGGAGGTTAGACAACGGAATGCATATTTTAGAAAAATCTTTTATAAAACTCCTGTAGAACCCTGCATGCCCAAGAAACGACTTAACGTCGCGCACATTAATGGAATAAGGCAGATTTGAGATAAGATCTATTTTTATTTTATCAACCTTAATTCCTTCTTGTGAGATAATATGTCCTAGTACCACTCCATGTGATACCATAAAGTGACATTTTTCATAATTGAGAACTAGGTTCTTGGTAATGCAGCGCGCTAAGACCCTATCAAGATAGTACAACACGGTTCGACTCAACGCAACCTATGCTTACTCAACCTTAGTTAGTTAATCACACAATCAGAACAGGCTCTGATTTGTGTCTCACACACCTACACACTCGAATTAATTAGGAATAGCTAGTCATCTGATCTCACAGACTCAGCCTATTCTAACTAAATAAAAGTCCCTGTAGGCTTGCAATAGCACCTGCTGTAGCACACAGTTGGTGCACGTTTTGTCCGCGTCGTTCCAAAGCCTTCCGCTTAGCCGATCGAACTCTTCCACGAGCACTGCACACTCTGGAACGCTCCCCCTCACTTAGTGGCCTCTTATAACTTGCGAGACCTGGCCTTCTACAGATTTCTGAGTTCCTCCACTCGACAACTCTCTTGCTGCCTTCCTCGATCAACCAACAAGCATGCCCTGCTCTAAATTGGTCCTCCTAATCAAGCACTGACCAGACACTGCTAGTCTACAGTCAGTCTCTACACTTAACCACTCAGCTCTGCTCACGGTGGTGATCGAATCTTTGCACGCACTTGAATCTCTCTCTCGGTATTATGCGTGTGTTCTCAGTATTTGCTCTCTGATTCAATGCCTTTGATGCTCTGCCCAGCCTCCTTTAAATAGGAACTCCAAGTTCCATCAATATAAAATTGTAGGAAGCCTTCCAAAAAGCTCTCCTAGATATTTGCAAGTTTGTTGAGATTTGATTTCCTAAAGCCAACTTTAGAAATCTTATCTTTACCTTAAGCTTGCTGAGTTGTTTGTTGCTGATGGTATTTCCTAAGTCCATTAGGAAACCTTCCAAAACTCCATGCTCCATCAATATCAAATTTAGGAAGATCCTCAAAGATCTCAACAAGATCCTATCTCCTAATTTTTAGAAGATTTGATTTTCCAATCAAATCTTCAAGCTTGTGGCATGAAATCTTCACTGGATATTCTGAGAATATTTGGAAGCCTCTCTTTGCACTGCTTCGTCATATCTGGGCAGATTCCTCTTCGATCAAAAACTGCTGCCAAGCTGCTACAGCTCCCGGCAACAGCTTCTGCTGTAGCAACTGCTTATTCACTGAGCTTGTTCACTCTGGCTGTATTTGCATAAGCTGCTGTCTACATATGGGCAGCTGCATCATCTTGCTCTCAATCTTCACGATACTCTACCAACATATTGCGATGCTGGCAGCAACCCTCCGTACGTACTTAGGACTGCTCCAAGTTGATCGGCATGCCATTGACTCTGGAAATCTTCTAAATTCCATTTAGAAAGCTTCCGTTGCTCTTCTCTTCAATTCTGGGCAGCTTGTCCTTCACACGGAAATCTGCTATTTAGGATACTACAGCTCTCTGCTACATAGGTTGTTGTAGCAACGCCTTGTGCACTTTGCTTGTTCACTCTGGAACGTCTGCATCAGCTGCTATCTTCACAAGCTTGTTGTAGCAGACCCTTTGAGCACATTGTAGGAGTTTGTCAATGATGCCACATACCTTAATATACATCAACTAGTAGTTCACACACAATTAGAACACCCTCTGATTTGTGTCTCACACACCTACAAACTTGAATTAATTCAGAATAGCTACTCCTATGATCTTACAGACTCAGCCTATTCTAATTAACATAATGTCTTAGTAGGTTTGCTATAGCACACCTTGTGCCACTAGTTGTGCATGTTCTGCCCGCGTCTCTCGAAAGCCTTCTGCCGAGCCATTCGAACTCTATCGAGAGTGATCCTCACTCCGTGATGCTCCCCCTCACTCAGTGACCGCCTGTCACTAGCGAGAACAGACCTTCTGCAGATTGTCCGAGTTCCTCCACTCGACAACTCTCCTGCCGCCTACCTTGATCAGCCAACAAGCAAGTCCTGCTCTGAATTGGCCTTCTCCGATCAAGCATTGACCAGACTCTACAAGTCTTCGATCAGCCTATGCTCCAACCACTCTGCTCTGCGGTCACGCTCTGCTCACGGTGGTGATCCAATTCTCCCCACAATTCTCTGATCTCTCTCTGTAATCTGAGGTGCTTGGGTTCTCTCTTCAATCGCTTACTTGCTGCTCTGCCTAGACATGTCTAAATAGAAACTCCGTGCTCCATCCATATCAACTTTAGGAAGTTCCTCAAAGATCTCAACAAGATCCTATCTCCTACTTTGTAGGAGATTTGATTTCCCTATCAAATCTTCAAGCTCTGGCACGGAATCTTCACTAGGATATTCTGAGAATATTTGGACGCCTCCCGTTGCATAGCTACTTCATATCTAGACAAATTTCTCTTTGCGTCTACACTGCTACTCTGCTACTACAAATCCCTGCTACAGCTCCTGCAGTAGCAATTGCTGGTTCACTAAGCTTGTACACTCGGCAGGTTTTGTCAATTGAATGCAATTTGCATTATCAATATTCAGTATCCTCACTCGAGGAATCTGAAATTATACTTTGTTGCTGATGCGGGGATACAGCTTCTGCTTAAGCACTCTATGTATCTTTTTACGGAATTACTCTACTATCAGAATAAGAAAGACAGTATTTGTTCACCCAATTTGGCAACTTGCCTACATCTGGGGAGGATGCTCTGATCCTCAAGATTCCACTATCACAGTTCGAAGTACAAGGACTTACACCTCTACTTCTCACATAGCCAAAATCTAAAGCTTAGGCTAATCTCCTAGACTAGCAACCAGTCTGATCTCACAGACATTCTTCGTGTACTCTACACACTCTCAGTAATGAATAGCTACAGTTCTACCTCTCAAACTCAGCCTATTCTATTATAGTGTATAGCTCACGGAATACTTAAGGACACTCTTGACCAGAGTTGCTATATCTTCAGTCCCCGATACTCCTAGCTCTCCCACCTAGTAGTGGGATCCTCTGAGTTCTTCAAACTCAGCCTTAGCTTCCCCTCAATCACGGACACAATTTGTCAATATTGGGTAGCCTCGATCAATGCTCCTCAGCCCGCGACACTGCCTGTCCGCGGCTGATCACCGAGCTCTTGACTATTCTCCAATGAGCAGCTGATGCGCGCGTCGTTGTGCGTGACAAATATTATCCTTCCTCTTCCACTTAGTACAGCGGTTAAGTCGGGGTTGAATCCACAGGGAGCAAGTAGATTAGCTTTAACTAGTAACCTGCACTTACGAAAACTGGGGGTGTGAGTGATTGGGTTGCGCAATCAGTAGTAAACGCAGGAATTGCACTAGACGTGCGCAAGCAGTAGGGATTAAGTACTATGACTATGAGGAGTATCAGCGCAGACAATCCTCTATGAGTGTATTCCTTATCATCGACTCTAAATGTCTACAGTTTGGTTTGCTAATGTTAGTGTCCGATCAAGGCTTCCTAACATGTGCGCATGTTCCGATCAAAGTTCATGAGCTATTAATTCTTAAGACTAGTCTAAGCAGCTACGAATCCTGTCACAGTAGCAACTGATTATCCTAGCGCGTTACTCCTAGTCGTCACCGTCAGGCTATTCAACTAGTTTAACATATAACAAACAAGCAACAAGAGTAAGATTGCGGTTCAAGGCTTCCCCTACTCATGCAACTAGCTGTCAACATTGTGCACAGAATTAATATAAGCAAACAAGCTATGCATTAAGCACAAGTCTCAAAGGAAATACTCAAAGAATCATGCCCAACCGATACTAAGCGTTTAGCTAGACATGCTAGTAGTAAACATCATAGAAACAGTAAATAATATCTAAAGTGTCAAAGAAACAGCAACTAGCAGGTGCGTGCAGGTTGCAGTGTCTCGGCTGGCGCAGTCGGCTAGCGCAGGTCCTCGCAGCAAGCTCGTGTTTTTCTATTTGGCTGCTCTCTCGTGTGCTGTGATGATCACGGATGCTGACGGAAGCTCTCAATGTGTCTCTCAAACCCTAGCCTTCCTCTCTTTATATACTTCTTATGATGCTCATCCTTGGCAACTTCCAAATCTGGTGGTTTCAGGATTTGGAAACACCACTATCTGCGCATGGCGCACTGCTCCTGGTTAGCGCACCGTAGTCGACTCTGCCAACTTCTCTGTTTACGCCGCTAGCTCCGCAGGCTATGTGATGCGCTTCTTAAAAGCTGCCTGTTAGCGCGTATCCGACTTGGGCCCTCGTTTGGCCCTGAAATGCAAAAACACTGGAAACCAGTAGTCTTGTACACGAAATAATGCAAACAAGCATAGGTTTAGGATCTAAATAGTGTGTATAAATAGGCTCTATCAAACCCCCCACACTTGCCCCTTGTTCGTCCCGAACAAGCAGTCAAGCACGGATACCATTACCTCTCTGGAGTCTAGCGCACAGTCTTGCACTCTGGCGCGATCTGCACTACTGATCACCTTGCGTTGCTCTACCACCTGCGCGCATCTGCCCTCAACAGTTTAATATAATAATTTCGCAATCAATTACCTCTCAGCTGGGATGAAGATCATTTCGGATGACTGGGAGATAGCTCTTTATAGGCTCCGGGTTGTCAGCTCTTACTCCGAGGATGGGTATATGATTAACAGCGCAGCTTCTTTCGGTGCGTGATTTTTTCCGCGCACTTTCTGGGAACTCAAGCCTTTGATGATTTTCTTGTGAACTTGCGCACGCTGGTACGTATTTGTGCGCATGCTGGCTTCTTTTTGGCGCATATCATCTGCTGGTATTTTTCTTTTGTACAGCTTTGACTATGGTTCCTATGTTTCCCAGAACGGTTCCAGTCTCGGCCTCCGGATAACAGCTATGGAACAACGCCCCGCTCTCCCTCCTTGGTCTATCTGCGCAGGTCGGCGCACGCGTTTACACCCGCGCCTGCCTTCCCTAGCTCGACTTCCAGAGGAAAGGTGGTCTGTTTTCCCACCTCGCCACGCTTTGGGTGTTCGCCTTTGGTATCTGCGTGACTGAGCGCACTCTCTTGTTCCGAAGGTCGCGAAGCACCGGCCTCCACTAGCGCTCTCGACCATATACCTCACCTTAGAAGCTCGAACGACTAACCGCCTCTCTAGAGCGTTTCTGTCAACTCCACATCCCCTGTATATCCCAACTGACAGGAGCAGAAAAAACAAAAAAAATATACTAAAACAGTTGATAGCAGCGCATGCAATATGGATAGCGCAAAACAAGCTGAAAAGTGTGCGCAACCCGCACACAAGCGCACTACTGCTACTGTTTTCTTCAACTAAACTAAGCTACACTACAAAGCTCAAAAACGGTTGAAATGTAAATGTAACGCTCCCCCCCACACTTAAACAGAGATGTGTCCCCGCGACTCATGCCCAAGCGCACGGAGAACGCGCACACGCATGCAAGCAAAACAAAGAACATAAAAATAAAAACATATAGCCAAAGCAGCGCAATATAGCAAGGGGGCACAGAAATATTCAGCACAATATTCAGCAAAATATAGCAACAGTTTTCAAAAAGATAAGAAAAGAAACCACCCGAAAGAAATGCGCGCCCTCCCTGCAGCCCTAGATGTCCTCGGAGCTGGACTCAGCCTCGGATCCGTGCGCCTCCTCATCTGAAGAATCGGTCACATACTCGGTGCTGGAGGCTGGCGGCACGACAGAAATGGCGACGGGCTGAGCCACGAGGTCGTCCTCTGAGATGGGATCCCATAATGAATCTGAGCTGGTACTAATGATGGGTTCGGCTTCAGGAGACCTCTGAATGGACGGCTGGCAGGGGATGGTGCAGGTGCTGGTGCTGGGTCTACTGCTGGGGTGGGTTCTGGCACCGGGGCTGGCTCGGGTGCTGGATGTACAGGGGACCGGGTAGGAGGGCTGGCTGGCTGGTGTGGCTCGCTGGGGGACCCTGGAGGTGGCCGGCGCAGGCTGAGGAGAGGGGGAATAGCATCTCCAAATCTCCACCCTGATGGTGGGCTCATACTCAAGTCTGCCCCCTTAGGCGCTAAATATTCGAGCACGCGCATGACGTTGAACATCATGCGCCGCTCCTCTGGTACCTCCTCTAGGGCCTCCTCTGACGCCATCCTGGGGCGCTTCTCTTGTGCACGCGGGGGAGAATCCTACGGCGCGCTCCAGTCTGCGCGCGAGTCCTCCCGCGCCTGACTGGAGGCGCAACTGGCTCTCGGGCCTCGTCCTCCTCCATCTCCTCCGTAGCCTCTGCTGCTTGCGTGCTGCTCTCCGCTCTTTTTCTCGGCGCTCTGGCCGGCTGCAGTCCTAAAAGAAAAAAACATGTACACGGACCTGCTCCAGTGTACATGTGGATTACCATGGAGGGCGCTCTGGCCGGCTCCAGTGGATTACCATGTTTAGGACAAAAAGCACCCTCTTCCCATAATAAAAGCCCTTCAAAATCTCCATATCCAGCAAGCTGATCTTCGGTGCACCATTAAAATGCCCAATGTTCGCATAGGCGACCACACGCCACAAGTAGAACATCCACGGGTCACGCAGCTCTCGTCCCCTGCTGCGCCCCGCGGCAAAAACTGGCCCGGTCGCCATCTCGCGCCACGCCTCCTGATTCGTGTGCGCGTTCATGTCAGCGTCTCTCACCTTAGCGCACCTCAGTGTGCGCTTCAGCCTCTTAGCCGAGGCAATGTACCACACCCCTCGGTGCCGGTACCTTATCTCCATATCACTTGTTTCTAGCGACGCCAGAAACTCGCAAGTGTCCTCCTTTTCTGCTGCGCTGTTGATCTCCAACAGCGCCTCCCAGCCCGCCAGCGCGAGCCTCTCCAAGATGAGGTCCTCCATACCGACCTCCCGCAGGAACTCCCTGCTGATGTACGGAGTCCCGTACATCTCAAGCCTCGGGAAGGCCGCGTACTTGCTGGCGAAGTGAGCTGGGGTCGCTTGGTCCCCGGCAGGCTGCATCGTGCGCTGGGTCTCGGTGGTCAACTCCGGTCAACACCTTCTAAAGCTCAGAAAATCAAAACTCCTCCAAATGCCCTGAAACTTTCACCAACTGGGCGCCTACTGTCCGCCTACAAAACCCACTAACCAAACCTCCAATCGGTGCACGCTAGCTTGGTGTGATTTCAGACCTAGGTTACCCCTTTTCTCGCACAAACCCTAATGCAATCGGCTCAAATCGGGTAGGAAGGTTACCTGGAGGGTGTGCGACGGAGGGCTCCCCAAATCTCTCTAAACGGAAGCTGGGTTTAGCGCTGGACGGTGAGCGGAGGCGTGAGGGCGGGAGTTTCTCTTGCAACGGTCGAGTGAAAAAGTGCTGAATTTCTAAGTACTGCCCTTATATACCCCCTGACTGGCACAGCTGTCCTGCGCACTGAAATGCGCACCGCTGCTCGACTAAAAAAAACTACAAGTCCTAAACTAGCTAAAAGACACTTGAAACACTAAAAGAAAAAACATGTAAAAGTAAAACGAGACGGGTTACCTCCCGACAAGTGCCTTTGTTTAACGTCGTTGGCTCGACTGTACCTCGTTACTTGGGTGAAAGTGTACCAGCGGCCTCCCCCACACTTACTCCTGAGTGACCCTGCGCTTGTGCATGTGTTGTGTTCTTCTTGGTCCTGCGCAAAGGGTCGGGCGGGTGGTCAGCATGATTAATAGTATGTGATAAATTATAAGTAACGAGGGTAGGTAAAGAGGGAGAAGAAATATGAGCAATAGTCCCCTGTTCTCCCTCTGGCGCGTCTGGTGATGACTCTGGCGCAGCAACCTGTGCATCTGCTATCTCAGGCTCTGCCAATTCAATTTCGCGCGCTGTGCCATTCCAAGGTTCTCCTAGATACCGTTTGACTCTCTGCCCATTGACCTAAAAACGATGCCGGTGCTCGTTTTCTATCTCGATTGTTCCGTAGGGGAAAACCTTGGTGACTGTGTACGGTCCTGTCCATTTGCTGCGCAGCTTTCCAGGCATGAGCTTCAGGCGTGATGAGAATAATAATACCTGGTCTCCTGGCTCAAAAGTGCGTCTGAGGATATGCTTGTCATGAAATGCCTTTGTGCGCTCCTTGTAATCGCGCACTCCCTCATATGCTTCCAGGCGCAGTTCTTCTAACTCGCTTAGCTCAAATGCGCGCTCTTTTCCGGCCTCGTCTAGGTTCAGGTTGCAAATGCATAATGCCCAATATGCTTTCTGCTCTAACTCCACTGGCAGGTGGCATGCTTTTCCGTAAACCAACCGGAACGGTGAAGTCCCAATTGGCGTCTTATGCGCAGTGCGGTATGCCCACGGCGCATCGTCAAGGCGCTGGCTCCAATCTTTGCGCGACGGTCTCACAGTCTTCTCCAGGATGCGCTTGATCTCTCTGTTGGAAACCTCGGCCTGTCCATTCGTCTGAGGATGGTAAGCGGTGGACTTCTTGTGGCGCACTCCATAATGCTTGAAAACTTGCGCCACTATCCTGTTGCAAAAGTGCGTCCCCTGGTCGCTAATGATTGCCTTAGGCACTCCGTACCTGCAAAATATGTTAGTTCTCAAAAAGTCAGCGACCGTCTTACCATTGTCCTTCCGTGTAGCCTTGGCCTCAACCCATTTGGAGACATAATCCACCGCGACCAAAATATACTCGTATCCGGAAGATGGGGGAAATGGCCCCATGAAGTCAATCCCCCAAATGTCGAATACTTCATCCACTAGAATTGGCGTCTGCGGCATCTCATTGCGCGCTGATACGCCTCCTGTGCGCTGGCACCTGTCACAGTTCCTGCAGTAGTTATATGAGTCACCGAACAAGCGCGGCCAATAAAATCCACAGTCCAGGATCTTTCTGCTCGTGCGCTTCGGACCAAAGTGTCCTCCACATGCGTGCGCATGACAAAACATCAAAACAGAGTTAATTTCATGGTCAGGCACGCAGCGCCTTAAAATTTGATCAAGTCCTATTCTGAGCATATACGGATCATCCCAAATGTAATGTTTGGACTCATGTTTTAATCTCATGCATTGGGTTTTAGTGAAATGAGGAGGAAACGTACCAGTGACCAGGTAATTCGCAATGTGCGCATACCATGGTACCTTACCTGTCAGCGCCATCAGATGCTCGTCAGGGAACGTCTCCGTGATTTGCCCTGGCTCCTCTGCTCTCACAATCCTGCTCAAGTGGTCCGCGACTGTGTTTTCCGTGCCCTTCTTATCTTTGATCTCCAAGTCAAATTCCTAAAGTAGGAGCACCCAGCGCATCAGGCGCGGCTTAGTTTCCTTCTTGGACATTAGGTAGCGGATTGCTGCGTGGTCTGTGTAGATGATGATTCTGGCCCCAAGAACATATGCACGGAACTTCTCCAGCGCAAACACAATTGCCAGAAGTTCCTTCTCCGTGGTAGTGTAGTTCCTCTGCGCAGCGTCCAGTGTGCGCGATGCATAATAAATGGCGTGCGGCTTCTTGTCCACTCGCTGTCCCAAGACTGCACCTACTGCATAATCGCTTGCGTCGCACATAAGTTCAAATGGCAGATTCCAGTCTGGTGCGCGCATCACTGGCGCACTTGTCAACGCCTCCTTTAGCTTATCAAATGCGGCCCTGCACTCATCAGTAAATTCGAAACACACATCCTTTTGCAAGAGGCTAGACAGGGGTATACAAATTTTAGAGAAATCTTTTATGAAGCGCCTGTAAAACCCGGCATGCCTAAGGAATGATTTCACATCGCGCACGCTAGTGGCATAAGGTAGATTGGAAATAAGATCAATTTTAGCTTTATCTACCTTGATCCCCTCCTGCGAGATAATATGTCCTAGTACTACACCATGTGATACCATGAAATGACATTTTTCATAATTGAGCACTAGGTTCTTTGAAATCCAGCGCACTAAGACCTTATCAAGATGTGTTAAGCATGCGTCAAAGGTACCTCCGTATACAGTAAAATCATCCATGAACACTTCTATGCATATACCAATCATATCAGAAAAAATGCTCATAACAAGGCGTTGGAACGTACCTGGCGCGTTACACAGCCCAAATGACATGCGCCGAAATGCGAACGTACCGAATGGGCAGGTAAATGTGGTCTTCTCTTGATCTTCCGCAGCTATGGGTATCTGATTGTACCCTGAGTATCCGTCTAAGAAACAAAAGTAGGGTTTACCTGCCAATCGGTCTAGCATCTGGTCCATAAAGGGTAGCGGGAAATGGTCCTTGCGCGTGACTGCGTTAAGCTTCCTGTAGTCGATGCACATGCGCCATCCAGTCTGAATGCGCTTGGGAACTAGCGCGCCCTGCGCATTCTCTTCTAATGTGATTCCTCCTTTCTTCGGCACAACGTGCACTGGACTTACCCATTTGCTGTCCGAAATAGGGTAAATGACTCATGCGTCAAGCAACTTAAGAATCTCCTTCTGCACCACCTCCATCATATTCGGGTTCAATCTGCGCTAAGGCTCCCTGGATGGTTTGGCACCATCTTCCAACAGAATTCTATGCATGCATACGTCCGGGCTCACTCCACGCAGATCAGCAAGTGTCCATCCTATAGCGCGCTGGTTCTTGCGCAGCACCTGCTGTAATTGCGCCTCCTGCTCCTCTTCTAAACCTTTCTTTATGATTACTGGCAGGGTGTCTTCATTTCCCAAGAATATGTACTTGAGGTGCTCTGGGAGTTGCTTCAGCTCGACCTTGGGTGCCTGTTCAATAGAGGGCAAGATTTTATTAGCAGTGCAGACTTTAATTATGGCTTGTACTTGTCTGGGTTCTGGTTCAGCACTGCTCAGCTCCTCCTCCTGCGCTTCCAACTCTGCCTGTGCCGGTGTTATGGGTTCTTCTACTGCGCTCGCACATTGCGCATCGACGACCAAGTCATCTAAGCTGTCCATTGCGTGCACTGTGGCGTCCTCATGAGGGTACTGCATCCCCTTGACTATGTTGAAATGAATTTCTTCGCCATCAACCTCCATGGAGAGCTTGCCCCTCCACACGTCTATCTTTGTGCGCGCGGTCATCAGAAATGGTCTGCCCAGTAGGATCTGCGCACTGCCTGTGCTCGACTCACCCTCCATTTCTAAGACATAGAAGTCTGCTGGGAACACCAGCTCTCCTACTCAAACTAGAACGTCCTCGATCATGCCCTTAGGTTGCTTGCACGACCGATCTGCTAGCTGAATGGTGAGACCTGCAGGCTTCAGTGGTCCAAGGCGCAATGACGCATATAGGGAATAGGGTAGCACATTTATAGATGCGCCTAAGTCAATCATGCAATTGCTCACTGTGGTATTACCTAAAGTGCATGGGATGGTAAACGTACCTGGGTCTCGGCATTTAGGTGGTACCTTATGTTGCACGACTGCTGAGGCCTGCGCATTGAGCATTACCTGCGCGCACTCGCCTATCCTTCTCTTGTTTGTGCACAGCTCCTTTAAAAACTTGGCGTACCTAGGGATCTGCCGAACTGCTTCAATAAGGGGAATGTTTATTTCCGCCTTACTGAATAACTCGTAGAGCTCCTTATCGAGCGCTTCCTTCCTAGCCGATGGTGCCTGTACAGGGAAAGGTGCAGGTATGTTAGTACGATTCGTGCCCTTGTCTTTTAATTGTGTCATACCTGGCGCTTCGCCCTGCTGGCTTGTGGCTGGCGCTTGTGGTTGCGCGTCTTGCTCCGGTTGCGCATTTTGCTCTGTTGGATCCGGGACTTGCGCAACTGGTTGCGCGGGCGCCTTCGTGGTCTGCTCTGTTCCTATCGTGCGCCCAGTCCTCAGTGTCACAGCGTTAACTCCTCCCTTGGGGTTCTGAATCACTTGCGAAGGCAGGTTGCCATTGCTCTTTTTCAGCTCATATATTGTGGTAGCGTTCGGTGATAGCTGCTTCTCAATGGACTCGAACCTTTTGTCATATTTCTCATCATTCTTGCGCACTGTGTCTGCTAGCTGCCCCACGATATCTTCTAAGGATCGCCTCAGTTGCTAGTTGTTCTGCGTTGGTGCGTCAGGGCGGCGATGCGGTGGATTGTAGGGCGCAGCTTGTTGCGTCTGCTGTGGTGCGCGCTGATCCGCGGACTGCCTCTGGAAATTGTTTTCCTCCTTCCATCTGAACCCATTTGCGGCTAGGCCAAAACGCGGCTGATTTTGCCTCTGTGGCCCCCTGTTATCCCATCCTCCAAGAGCATTGACATCTCCTGATTCCTCAAACAGCGTGGGACATGCATCGGTTTTGTGCTCGGTGGAATTGCAGAACTCACATACCTTTGGCGCAACTGGTTGTGCGCCTTGCGCACTCATCAACTTCTGCAGCATGGCCTTCATTTCCTTGATCTCAGCGCTTGTTTCTACCTGATGCACAGAACAAGCACGACTATTTTCAAGTGTTAGCTGATGTCTTACCTGTCCAGCAGAGTCTTCTATCAGCTGCCACGCGTCTTCTGGGTACATGTTGCAAATGTCGCCTCCTGCGCATGCGTTCAATAATCTCAGCTCCATGGGCAGCAATCCATTCAGGAAATTCTCTATCAGCACATTTCGGGGCAGGCCGTGATTGTAGCAGTTGGCCTCTAGCTCCCTGAAACACTCGTAATACTCTGACAGCGACTCTCCTGCGCTCTGCCTAGGTGCGGCCAGCTCTCTCCTGAGTAGCGCGATCTTTGCTGCTGGGTAGAACTTGTCCAGGAACTTCTTCTGCAGCTGCTCCCATGTGTGAATTGGTCCTGCTGGTAAGTTCATTAGCCAATGCCTGGCCGTGTCACACAACGAAAATGGGAACGCTTTCATCTTCAGCGCTTCGTCGCTCTCCCCTTCGGCCTTCATGTTCTCGCAAATGACTAGGAACTCACGCACATGCTTGACTGGATTTTCGTTGTTCATCCCGTGGAACTTTGGCATGTGATGAATGAGCGAGCTCCTTAGCTCAAAATGACCGTCTGGTGGAAGCACTATGCACCATGGCTGGTTTACCGTGAGTGGGGCTGACATCTCGCACACTATTCTGCGTCGCGCGGCCTGTCGCGCGGGTGGCGCATTATACACTTCAGCGGCCATCCTTGCTTCAACCTCGCGCTGCACTTCCTCTCTGAACAGGGCTGCGCGGTTATGTGCTCTCGCTTCCTCTGGGGTTCTGTCCCCTAAGTTGTCCCCAACGACACTGTTATCCTCCATGACTTGTTCTAAATCTCAAAGAAAACGAAATTAAAAGATAACTATGCTGTTGCGTCTGTCAGTGCGCAACAAGAATCTGTGCAGCGCAACTGTTTCAAGGTTGCGCAGGCTAATGGTGATTGCGCGCTGTCAGAAACAACAACGAAAATAAAACAAACCGAAATAACTAACTATTATAAAAGAAATCTTAAGCTAATTAAAGCTTATCTGTGTTGCTCCCCGGCAACGGCTCCAAAAATTGATGCGCGCGTCAAATGTAATCCTTCCTCTTCCACTTAGTACAGCGGTTAAGTCGGGTCGAATCCACAGGGAGCAAGTAGATTAGCTTTAACTAGTAACCTGCACTTACGAAAACTGGGGGTGTGAGTGATTGGGTTGCGCAATGCGCGAGTAAACAGTAGTAAACGCAGGAATTGCACTAGACGTGCGCAGGCAGTAGGGATTAAGTACTATGACTATGAGGAGTATCGGCGCAGACAATCCTCTATGAGTGTATTCCTTATCATCGACTCTAAATGTCTACAGTTTGGTTTGCTAATGTTAGTGTCCGATCAAGGCTTCCTAACATGTGCGCATGTTCCGATCAAAGTTCATGAGCTATTAATTCTTAAGACTAGTCTAAGCAGCTACGAATCCTGTCACAGTAGCAACTGATTATCCTAGCGCGTTACTCCTAGTCGTCACCGTCAGGCTATTCAACTAGTTTAACATATAACAAACAAGCAACAAGAGTAAGATTGCGGTTCAAGGCTTCCCCTACTCATGCAACTAGCTGTCAACATTGTGCACAGAATTAATATAAGCAAACAAGCTATGCATTAAGCACAAGTCTCAAAGGAAATACTCATAGAATCATGCCCAACCGATACTAAGCGTTTAGCTAGACATGCTAGTAGTAAACATCATAGAAACAGTAAATAATATCTAAAGTGTCAAAGAAACAGCAACTAGCAGGTGCGTGCAGGTTGCAGTGTCTCGGCTGGCGCAGTCGGCTAGCGCAGGTCCTCGAAGCAAGCTCGTGTTTTTTTTTCTATTTGGTTGCTCTCTCGTGTGCTGTGATGATCACGGATGCTGACGGATGCTCTCAATGTGTCTCTCAAACCCTAGCCTTCCTCTCTTTATATACTGCTTATGAGGCTCATCCTTGGCAACTTCCAAATCTGGTGGTGTCAGGATTTAAAAACACCACTATCTGCGCATGGCGCACTGCTCCTGGTTAGCGCAATTGGTTAGCGCACCGTAGTCGACTCTGCCAACTTCTCTGTTTGCGCCGCTAGCTCCGTAGGCTGTGTGATGCGCTTCTTAAAAGCTGCCTGTTAGCGCGTATCCGACTTGGGCCCTCGTTTCGCCCTGAAATGCAAAAACACTGGAAACTAGTAGTCTTGTACACGAAATAATGCAAACAAGCATAGGGTTAGGATCTAAATAGTGTGTATAAATAGGCTCTATCAGCAGCGCTCCATTTGAACTCTGAACCAGTCCAGAATCAAACTCCACGAGTTCTGATTCCTCTGGGTAACACAAGCCTTTAACTAGCGTGAGTTAACCTCTCCGTGTGTTCTTCTCTTGCGCTCTGTGTTTTCTCTCTGATTGTGTGTGTCCTTCTGCTGCACTCCTCTTTAAGCACTCGCACCCCCAAAAGCGCTAAACATCAATATCAGAATCTTACTCCTAGATTCTCACAAGTTTGTTGAAGATTCCATTGCCAAATTTCAACCCCTTGGATCTTTATCTTTTTGAGCACCTGCTGGCGAATGCTGAGCTCTTGATGACATTTGCATACCTCGCTGAGCTTCCCCAGTGCAATCTGGATCAAGCCGGAGCCTCATCGTGCAACGCCGACCTATTCTGCTCTAGCTTTGGATCATCACAGAGTACTGAAGCAAACTTTGTCTCTTCATACCTGTCTCTTGCCCATTCTTCAAAAAGTGTCTCAGCTTCAGATCTTCAGGGATTGCTGAAGCTGACTCTGGCTCTTTGTTGTTGTTGTTTTGTCAGTCTTCAGATTGTGCTCCAACCACCAAACTTCAGGAAGTGCTTCAGCAGTCTCTTGAGCAGTTTTGTCAAGGATGTCATATCCTCAACAATCTCCCCCTTGGCATTTTGACAAAACTAAAAAACAACTACAGCTATACTACTGATCCAGAAACTCTGGTAACAACTAACAGCTATTCTAGATAATTTTTCTATTACACTTTGAGTTTAGAGTTTCTCAATGTATGCTAAACATCAAAAGTGTTCTAATAGTTTTACGAGCTATTCAGAATCAAACAAATAATGTCAAGTCAAGTGAGCATCATAGGCTTGTATCTATTACAATACTTCTCCCCCTTTTGGCACAAATGTCGAGGGCTTCAAACATATCGGGCTGGACCGGGCCAGAACTGTTAGTTGTGTACTCCAAGGCTGGAAGAAGGGTACTCCAAGTCTCGTAGAAGGCTGTCAATCTGGGATCTTCGTAACGAGCTCTTCTTGATTACTTTTGTCAGATGTGCATGTTCAAATTTCAATAGACTTATCACCCTCACCCTGAGAGTTGTGTCCATCACAGGAACAGGAACATCAGAGATTGCATCAGCAATAAGAACAATATTCAAACTATAAGGTAAGAATAACAGCTAATCTATCAGCACTAACCTCTTCCGATGGGTCTGCAGTCTCATTAATGCCAAGAAATTTATTTATCACACCCGGTGTGATCACCACCCTCAACCTTCTAACAAAACTCATCCCATAAAGTAAATTGTTCACTACTCCAAAGTTTCTATCAATATTTACTAAGAACTCCCTAACCAAATGCAAGTTGTTAAGTTTAACAAAAGTCAGGGAGCGTGGCAGATTTACCTCTCTCAGTAGAGATATCACCTCTCACACCCGAAATTTCCCAATCTCCAGCAGCTTTTCAGTCACAATTGTCCGGTGGTTGATCACCTCCTAGGACCCGGCAGCCTTTTTAGACACAAACCACACTCCTTGTTGATCACTTCCTGTCACAGCTGGTATAGTTGGAATGGGTGCAGCTCTCTGGGTGGACGCCTCTGACCGGGTTCTGGGGGCTATTCTGAAATCCTCTGAATCTGTAGTTTCCGCTTCAGCAGTCTCTTCATCACTTGATGAGCTCAGCACCATTGGTTCTTTCCCTTTGCTCACAGGTTCCTTGGGAAGATGCTGCACCTCCTCCTCGGCCACAGACTCTCCACTACTAGTGGTAGCTTTTTCAGGTTCAAATGGAGGAGTGGGTACTGCAGCTACTTGTTTTTCCTAAGCCTTCTTTGATCTAATCTCCAGTGTGGTGCCCTCAGAGTCAATGCTGGATTCTGATGATGCTGAGTCGCTCTCTTCACCACTCTGTGGCTTTTGCTAGTGGACCTCTTAGCCTTATCCACGTCAGAAGCCACAATCTCTGCGGAGGAGGACAGGCCAGATTCACCCTGGTTAGTAGACGGGATCCAGGTCAGCCACGGAACGTTTGTGGGTTCATTGATCCGAAGCGAGGTGCTTCTTTCTGATGGTGGCGAATCACTCACGAGAACGTCATTCCTCTTTCTTTTGCTGGGCTCACCCTTACGTTTGTAAACCTTGGCGCCTCTTATTTTCACCATTTCGGATGATTCGCTTAAGTCAGGAACAACTGATCGTTGGAGATGTCGGAGAGAAGACTTGCCCTAGTTTTGCAAATGAAAACTTCCAGGTTTTCCCTTTCTAAGCCCCTTTTTCTTTTATTTTAAAACACTAGGACACGTGTACCTGAGAGGCCATTTTCTTCAAAGCTAAAAAAGGCTACAGCTTCAAATCACCAGAGAGTGCTTCAGCACTCTGTTCAGCTGTCTTTTCTGGAAATATATTGACTTCTACTGTGATCTTCATTTCCTCAATTTCTGTTTCAGTGGGGATATCAGCTGGCTGTTTTACAACCCAGCGCTTTTGATCCTTGTTCCTTTTCACTTCCACCCAGCGCACTTGCCATTTGTTTTCCTTAGAATGATGATTGCTTCTTTCTTTTTAACTCTCCTTCTCTGGGGGAAAGTCTTTTCATCATTCCTTCAAGTTTCCTTCACAATAACACGATAGCCTTGGTTGACCTGCTTCTGTGCCCAGCGGTACTCATGTGTGCTTGAGGAATTCCTTTTTCTGACTTGTCGGTCATTTGATCTTCTTTGAGTCACCTTGTATCCGGTCAGTGTTGGGCACTTTCTCATAAGATGCCCAGTTGGATTACACGCGTATCATGTCTTCTGCTGGGTTTTCGAGCATGTGACTGATCTAGCTTGTACTTCTTTTCAAGAATTCTCTCTGAATTAATAGTGACTGAACCCTTCTGAACACTTGCACATTGATCGATTTCTGAGGCTTTGACAAATGTGGTTGATGATGCAAGTATGGCAGTGTTTGACAAAACCAGCATAAGTGAACAAGGAGCTGCTACAGCTCAAATTATCAAGCAAGCCAAGCAGAAGTGAACTAGCAGCAGCTGCAGCAGGGGATGCTGCAGCAGGAGCTTGTTCAACAGGCTGGTTCAACTGACCAAGCATAGCAGCTGCCTGGGCTTGTCCGGAATGGTTGGAAACTCTATGCAGAGCCTCTGAAGAATTTCTAAATTGCTGAAGAGTTCTTTCCAGCACGGTTTAGTAGTCAGATAAGGAGATTTGCATTGGAAGTATTGATCAAATCTAATCTCCTAGATTTTAGGAGATAATTGATCTTGTTGGGTCAATTGCCTAAACCTGGAAATTGCTTAAAGTGGTGCAGCTATTTAAGCAGAAGGTGTTCAGGGCTGAAGAGGGCGATCGAAGCTGAGGGATACACGAGTGCATACACAGAATTCACGGAGAGCAATTTGTTGTGTGCGACGGGAGTTTACTTCGATCATCACCCAAGAGCAGAGCGTTGAGTGCAGAGCTGAGGTGAATGTTGCAGAAGAGAATCAGAACTTGCAGAGTCTGATTCGTGCTTGATCTGGAAGCCAATTCAGAGCTGGGGAGCTTGTTGGTTGATCAAGAGCAGCCGCGGAAGAACAGACGGGTGGAAGGCTCGGTCTAGTGTCGTGCGGCAGTACTCACTAGTGGCAGGTGGTCACTGAGTGAGGGGGAGTTGTCCAGAGTGTGCAGCGCTCTTGGAGAGGTTTGATCGGCTCGGCAGAAGGCCTTGGAGCGACGCGGACATTGTGCTTCAGCTGTGTGTTACAGCTGTTGCTGCAGCAACCCTGCTGAGTAGTGTAATTTAGAATAGGCTGAGTTCTTTGAGAGGATTGTAGCTATTCTAGATTGACATATTGTAGAGGGTGTGCAGACACAAATCAGAGCTTGTTCTGATTGTGTTGAGTGGTCCACATAAGGTTGAGTAGCATAGGTTGCGTGAGTTGTAACCTAGTGTACTTGGAACCTTCAGTTCAGTGGATTGAGGATTGGAGAATAGTCCTCCCCAGACGTAGGCAGATTGGCCGAACTGGGTGAACAAACCTGTGCCTTGTTCATTGCTTGCTGTGACAATATTTAAGTGAACAAGAGTGTGCTGCAGCAACTGCTTGTTCACAGAATCTGTCGAACTAAGACACTACGAATTTTCAATTGGTATCAGAGGAGGAACTCGACACACAGAGTTAAAAGATCCTACAGTGTCTCTGAAGAAGCCAAGGCAATGAAGGAAGGACAGAGCACAAGCAGACCTCCATTATTGGAAGAGAGCAATTATGGATATTGGAAAGCTAGAATGAAAGCCTTTCTCAAGGCTATTGATGAGAAGACATGGAGAGCTGTTGTGGTTCAGTGGTCTCCCCCAATCACTATGGATGAGCAAGGAGTGACTAGAATAAAACCTGAAGAGCAATGGACTGCTGAAGAAGGTGCTGCAGCAACTGGTAATTCAAAGGCTTTGAATGCAATTTTTGCTGTAGTGGATGCTAACAATTTCAGGTTGATATAAAACTGTGATATGGCCAAGCAAGCATGGGAAATTCTACAGACTGCCCATGAAGGAACGGATAGAGTGAAGTTGTCAAGACTCCAGATAATTGCCACACAATTTGAGAATCTGAGGATGCTGGATGAAGAAACAGTCACTGAGTTTAATGCCAAACTCTGTGATCTTGCAAATGAAGCTCATGCCCTTGGTGAACCCATCCCTGAAGAAAAGCTTATCCGAAAGGTTCTCAGATCGCTGCCCGCAAAATTTGACATGAAAGTGACGGCCATTGAAGAAGCTCAAAATGTCAAATTCATGAGGTTGGAAGAGCTGATGGGGTCTCTCAAACAATTTGAGATGAAACTGGTCAAAGAAGACACCTCTTCCAAGGACAAGAATGTTGGATTGAAAGCTGAAGCAGAAACCAAGCAGACAGTTCCAGATGATCAGTTGAGCATGGTTGTTAAGAACCTTGGGAAGTTTCTGAAAAACATGGAATCCAGAACTGAGAGAAGCTCTTCCTCGCGAAGACAATTCAGAAGGGGCAGTGAAAGAAAGAAGAAAGGGAAAGAACCAGCTCAGGATGAAGATAACAAGAAAGAGATGAAAAAGGGAGTTCAATGCTGGAACTGTGAAGGGTATGGACACATTGAGGCTGACTGTCCAAGCAAACCCCTGAAAAATCCAGAGAGAAAGAACAATAAGTCCATGACAGCAAAATGGAGTGATTCGGAAGAAAGTGATGAAGAAAACTGTGTTGTGCTAACCAGTGTTTCAGATGTCAACCTCAAAGACCTAAAGAAGGTAGAAATTCACTATGGGATTGAAGTTTCTGAAAGTGAAGATGAAGAGGACTCCTCTGACAGTTTTGCTGATCTTCTGAGGAAGATACTGAAACAATGTGAGGCAGTTCTTCAGACCAATCAGGCCCTGACTGACAGAGTCAAGCTCTTGGAAGAAGAACGAAGGAAATGTCTGTTCCCATTCAATAATCAAGTTACCATACTGAAAAGGGAAGATTCTGGAAGGCAGATCAACGTTGAATCTTCTCCAGTAACCGCCAAGACAGCTGATCCGCAGAGTAATATCCTGGACGAAATTCTGTCTTACCAAAGACTTGGAAAAGGGAAAACAGGGCTTGGATATACTGGTGAAGAAAGCTCTAGAGGAACAGTGTTCATTAAAGCCTCAGATGTTAAGATAGATGAGAAAAAGAATTTAGATGACTCCTCAAAAATTGCAGAGAAAGTTGGAACTAGACATGTGAACAAGAGGATGCTGCAGCATCAGGCACAACATTCTTCTCAAACAAAACAAAAGACTCAGAATAAACAGGGTATCTGTACAAGTTTTGGGAATCAGAAGATCAACTCTAATCCGAAGCAGCAGCGCAGAACCTGCTCAGTTGAAAAAGAAAGAGTAAAATCCAGGAACAACACATACTGCATAAAGACTCCGTTTCATGCTGCTTCTCAGAAAAATAGTTCCTGGAAAGAATCACAGAGAAGGATTGCTAAGACTGTTACACAAGGGCACTGGATTGTTAAAAACAAATGTAAACAGCAGTTTTTACAGATTTGGAAACCCAAACACGACAAAGGAAGAGATAGGAGGATGGAAGATCAGAAGAAGAAAGACTCTGGCTTGTCTCAAATGTGGGTGAAGAAAGCTCCACCAGAACCTCTTAAGGATTCTCCGAACAAAGGTGCAGTCGGAACTGAATAGGTGAACCAGCTATCTTGTGCTATAGCAACCGGGTCAAGAATAAAGCTTGTTCACATGTTTTGGTCGCTAATAATGGGAGGAGGCACATGGGAGGCACGTGATCTAACAACTTCAAAATGGAAAAGAAAATAACGGGTAAATATTTTCTAGGGAAAAGACAAAGGTGCAAAGGGATTTCCAAAAAAATCACTGCCGATCATCCTCTGTGCACTCCTCGAGCCTTTCTCATCTCTGCAGCAATGGTGAAAACACGTGGTTTGAAGAAGAATCTGGCAGCAGACCGACAAGGGAGATCTGAAAGAAGGACCAAGTCTCGCAACGAAGACCCTGCTCAGCGCCTGGATGTGGTGGTATGGGAACCAGCACCCCTTCCTGTGTCGCACGGCGAGCCCTCTACACACAAAGAAACACCCCAGAAGAGGAGGCGGTTGGTTCGTGACGGAGAACCTGTCTCCAGTACTGCTGTGCTGCCAGAAGAGGCTGTGGCTGAAGTTGTCCTTGGAGAAGAACAAGTAGCAGAGGCTGCTGTGGCAGCCTCTGCAGAAGAAGAGTGTAGATCGCTTGTCATGTCCCCAGACATTATTGGTGAAGGGGTAGAAACAGGGGCTGAGTCTCCTGAACAAGAACCTGCTGCAGCACATCCTCCTCCTCCTTCAGACAAGGGAAAAGCCCCTATCTTGATCCCAGTCTCCAGCAGTGAAGGAACAGCCAGTGAAGAAGAAGAAGAAGGTTCTCTTGGTGGACCTTCTGAGAGAGGACCTCCAGCGGTAGACTTGTCTGCTCTCACAGTGGGAGGTACATGGTTCAGAAATAGAAGTGCTTCTCAATCCTGGAGTGCTGTTGAGAGGAAACACATTGTGTATGAGAAGAGACTGGTCCTCGACAAGTACAGATCAGCTACTATGATTCAGCTTCTGACAGAGGTAAATCTTCTCAAGTCCCTAACCTTTCCTGACCGATTCAATGTTATCCTGGTTAGAGAATTTATTGTGAATATGGAGGAGAAATTTGGAGATGAAGGAGCGGCTGAGTATGGGAAAAGCTGGGTACGGGGTAAGTCAGTGGTTATTACCCCTGAAATTATTGATGCATTTCTTGGAATTTCTGAGAATGCAAGAGCTCCCACTGATGTTAAGCCAGAGTTTGTGGCAAAGATTCTAACAGGGGGAGTGTGCCTGTCTTGGGGTGGTCCTAACCTCAATGCTGCTGAGCTTACCTCCAAGTTTGCCCTGCTGTATCATCTGGGCATTCGAAACTGGATCCCTAGCTCTCACAGGGGGAAGGTTAACAAGGACTTTGCTAACCTTCTCTATTCTATTGGGAAGAAGAGGAAGATCAGCCTGGGCAGTGTTATGTTCCCTCAGGTGGCTACTCATGCCGGGAGTGCCTCCTCCAGCAAGCCTATTGTGCTACCCTCTCTCATCTATGGGATCATGGTCTCTCAGCACCCAGAGTTTGGTGAGATTTCTGAAGGTTTATCTGAGGAGCTGCAGGTCTTCACAGTAGATCACAAGCTATTCAAGGGAAAACATGTAGTGGATGTTGCTTATGAGGATCTTCTAATGGTTGGTTCTTCAGCTCCAGCTCCCCTGGAGGACTCTCTTCCCCCTGCTGCATCCATTCAGCCAGCTCTTCGTGCCAGAATTGTGAGCCATCTCAGGTCTGAGCTGCTCATTCTTGATACTGAGGCCAAACGGAGGGATGCCAGGCGTGGCCAGATTAGGAGCCTAATCAGAGACTTGGAGTTCCTAGAGGATGAGGAGCAGGCCCCTTGAGCATCTATGACAAAAAGGGGGAGAGAAGATGTTTTTTTTTGCTGAACTGCTGCTGATGAACACTATTTTTTACTGACCCTGCGTGGTCATGCTATGGCCATCTGTGGCCTCACTTACTTACTCTCTATTCTTTTTATTTAGAGTATTTTTTTTCTGGTTCACGGGAGAGTGCATATGCCCTAAGGTTTTGTCAAAATGCCAAGGGGGAGATTGATGATGCAAGTATGGCAGTGTTTGACAAAACCAGCATAAGTGAACAAGGAGCTGCTACAGCTCAAATTATCAAGCAAGCCAAGCAGAAGTGAACTAGCAGCAGCTGCAGCAGGGGATGCTGTAGCAGGAGCTTGTTCAACAGGCTGGTTCAACTGACCAAGCATAGCAGCTGCCTGGGCTTGTCCGGAATGGTTGGAAACTCTATGCAGAGCCTCTGAAGAATTTCTAAATTGCTGAAGAGTTCTTTCCAGCACGGTTTACTAGTCAGAGAAGGAGATTTGCATTGGAAGTATTGATCAAATCTAATCTCCTAGATTTTAGGAGATAATTGATCTTGTTGGGTCAATTGCCTAAACCTGGAAATTGCTTAAAGTGGTGCAGCTATTTAAGCAGAAGGTGTTCAGGGCTGAAGAGGGCGATCGAAGCTGAGGGATACACGAGTGCATACACAGAATTCACGGAGAGCAATTTGTTGTGTGCGACGGGAGTTTACTTCGATCATCACCCAAGAGCAGAGCGTTGAGCGCAGAGCTGAGGTGAATGTTGCAAAAGAGAATCAGAACTTGCAGAGTCTGATTCGTGCTTGATCTGGAAGCCAGAGCTGGGGAGCTTGTTGGTTGATCAAGAGCAGCCGCGGAAGAACTGACGGGTGGAAGGCTCGGTCTAGTGTCGTGCGGCAGTACTCACTAGTGGCAGGTGGTCACTGAGTGAGGGGGAGTTGTCCAGAGTGTGCAGCGCTCTTGCAGAGGTTTGATCGGCTCGGCAGAAGGCCTTGGAGCGACGCGGACATTGTGCTTCAGCTGTGTGTTACAGCTGTTGCTGCAGCAACCCTGCTGAGTAGTGTAATTTAGAATAGGCTGAGTTCTTTGAGAGGATTGTAGCTATTCTAGATTGACATATTGTAGAGGGTGTGCAGACACAAATCAGAGCTTGTTCTGATTGTGTTGAGTGGTCCACATAAGGTTGAGTAGCATAGGTTGCGTGAGTTGTAACCTAGTGTACTTGGAACCTTCAGTTCAGTGGATTGAGGACTGGAGAATAGTCCTCCCCAGACGTAGGCAGATTGGCCGAACTGGGTGAACAAACCTGTGCCTTGTTCATTGCTTGCTGTGACAATATTTAAGTGAACAAGAGTGTGCTGCAGCAACTGCTTGTTCACAGAATCTGTCGAACTAAGACCCTACGAATTTTCAGTGGTTATACATGTTCCTTCCTCGTTAGTGTATCTGTGACCTTCAGTCCCACCTCCATGCCTTTGGTAAGATAGAATCTCATCTAGAATGGATGATTCTCCTCTGGGTGCTTCTGGAGTGATTCTATGTTCACATACCTTTCCAACTATTTTAGTATCATTTGATTGTTTCTTGGATAGAGAGGTAAAGATGCTTTGAAGATTATCTCCCCCATCTTCTAGTTCTGAAACCTTTGACAATAGTTCCTGATTAGCTTCAATAACTTCTTGACACTTCTCTTGTATCAGCTTGAACTGATCAACAATAGTTTCTACTGGGTATTCCTCCTCATCATCGCTGTCAGATTCAACAATCCCATAAACAAACTCTGTCGTTATTGAATCTGAATCATCATTACAGAATAAAGTAGTTAAAGCAAAATTTCCTTTGGGATCAATCTCCTCTTCACTGTCATCATCACTCCAGTTTGCTGTGAGAGATTTATTGTTCTTTTTCTGGTAACTTGGGCATTCACTCTATCTGTGTCCATATCCCTCGCACTCCCAACACTGGGCCTTTCTGTTTATCTTTTCCTTCATCACTGTCTTTGTCAGCATAATTGTTCTTTCTCTGAGAATCTTTCTCCTCTTCGGTTTCTCCCCCTGGATGACTAACCAGAGTATGAAGGTTTCTGATCCATTCTTTTAATGAACTTTCTAAGGTTTTTGACCAGCAGAAACAATCTCAACTTTCAGCCCAAGGTCTTTCCCTGAGAGTGGTGAAGCAGTCTCTGTGTTAAATCCTGGTGCCCCATGGATATACGTATGGCATGTATTTTGGCAAACAGTACAAAACAATCAAGGCTGCAACAGAGGGTGAGACAGTGCCAGTTCAGACAAACGCGTGCAAATAAGATCAGCGGAAATATTGCGTCTGCCAAATAAATAATGTGGGAGATATTCTGGTGGCAATATTCTCCAAGATACTGAGATACTCTAGTGACAGTATTCACAAGATCTTGTAGATCCGGAAGATTGGATTCTGATCCTCAATTATGAAAACATGATCAAATTATTCTAGTTTCCTAAATGAAACAAATGTAATCTAATCTATATATGATGAATGGATCAGGAAATGTAGGCACTGAAGATGGAAGAGTTGATCTCAAAACAACGCAAGAAGGAGCTATTAGAGCGGGGATCAACTCCAGAGCAGATAGACATTGAGTGCACAAGAAACTGGTTGCAAGGTGCGCAGGATACACGTTGAACAGACTGTGTTACAGTGCTGATATTCTCAGAAGAAACTTCCGATCTGTAGGAGGCAGATCGAGGTGGAAAGAGAGGGATCTGAGTCTGAGGGAGTTAGACGCACTCACGGTGATTCATAGTGCTAACCAAGGCAATTGGGTTACTTAAAGATCTATTGTACTTGATCATACACATAGTGAAGTGATTTCCACTTGAGGTTCAGAGACCCCCCCCCCCCTCCCGAGTAGGCTCAGTGAGCTGAACAGGGTAAACATATACTGTGTGATTTACATTTCTTCGTACTAATACTGTTTCGACTAACAATAATCAAAACGCGATCTGTTAAAGCATTGTGAAACAGCTCATAAGTGGTCTAGTACACTCCGAGTGAAACAGACGTACAACTTTCAATTGGTATCAGAGAGGGACACTCGCTGTATAGAGTGTGATTCAAGGCTATAACAAAACTGTTCAAGATGAGTACGAAAGAAGGACAAAACATTTTCCGACCTCCACTCCTCGATGGTTCAAACTACCCTTACTGGAAAATACGCATGAGGGCATTTATAAAATCGATTGATGATCGAACATGGAAATTAGTGGTCTCCAAATATGATGCACCATTGGTCATGGATACAAATGGTGTGGCCTACCCTAAGCCAGAAAATCAATGAAGACCGAGCTGCTGTAACAAACTCCAAGGCACTTAATGCAATCTTCAGATTGATATTGTTGAACCAGACATCTTCATATTGATATCAACCTGTGAAGCAGCCAACGATGCATGGGATATACTCAAGACAACCTTTGAATGAACAGACAAGGTGAAACAGTCTCGGATGCAGATGATCACTACTAGATTCGAGAATCTGAAAATGAAGGAGGAAGAATCGATAACAGAATTCAATGCAAAATTGATGGACATTGCCAACGAAGCTCATGCGCTTGGAGAGCCGATCAGCAATGAAAAGCTTGTCAGAAAAGTTTTGAGGTCACTTCCACAAAAATACGCAATGAAAGTAACAGCTATTGGAGGAAGCTCCGGATATAAAGGCAATGAGGCTTGACATTCTAATGGGATTCCTTCGGACATTTGAAATGAAGCTAATTTCTGAAGCACCTGAAAATAAACCTCGGGGAATAGCACTCAAAAGTGAAGCATCAGAATTAGTTAAAGATGAGGAAGAGATGTCTGAACAGATGACCCTAATGGCAAAAAACTTCGCCAGGTTTATGAGGAAGCTGAACCAGCGTCAGTTTGAACAGAGAAACAAATCTAGAACAGACATCGGAAGTCGGCAAGATGGAAAATTTAGAAAAAGTAGAACCACTGAAATTCTAACGGGAGAGAAAGGAAAAGGGATTCAATGTCATGAATGTGAGGGATTTTGACACATCCAAGCAGAATGCGCCAATCCCATCAAGAAACAGAAAAGGGCTATCGTGGATGGATGGGGTGATACTGAGTCAGAGGAGTCTAAAATAGAAGAGGAAGAATTTAATTATCTAGCTCTCACTACTGTGACAGAGGCTACCAGCACAGAATCAGTTTGTGACACAGAAATCACCTAAGGAAAAATAGCTGAGAAATACAAGGCTTTGTTCGAATAGTGGGGGAAGGAAGTCAAAGCAAATTCCAAACTGAGCAAGCAAGTTGTGAGTCTAAAGGCTGAGAAATACGAGCTGTCTAAGTTAGTTAAACGGATGCAATCAGAACTTGAAAAGGAGAACCTGGAACACTCAGAGGCTGTGACAGAGCTGTTAAGGGTAAGAAAGTATGTCGGTATGATGAATAATGGGACAAAGAAACTTGACTCAGTGGCTGTTCAGCCCAAGTATGCAATGGAAAGCTGAATGTTAGATTTACAAAGGATTCATCCCAAGTCATCAACGATGAAGGGAAATGTGTTATGAAAGGAAATCGTTCATTAAATAACTGCTATCTACTGAATTCGAACACAGAGTCTGTTAAAGCTTGTTGTTTTTCGTCTCAGCATGATGAACTGCTTCTGTAGCACAAGCGGCTGAGACACTTGAATTCAAGACACTGAGATAGATATCTAAACATGGTTTAGTGCGAGGAATACAAGAATTAAAGGGAAAGACTGATGTTATGTGTGGAGAATACAAGAGGAAGCTTGACCCTTGCAGTAGTGAAGGAATATTTCTAGTATATTCTATCAACGGTTGAGCGTATTGCATCTACATCAAGAAGTCATGAACTGTGGTGGAATCGATAAATGTGGCTATTCAAGATTTAGGCTATTGTATGACATGTATTTTGGCAAATAATACAAAACCATCAAGGCTGCAACAGAGGGTGAGACAGTGCCAGTTCAGACAGGCGCTTGCAAATGAATCAATTAAGATCGGCGGAAATATTGCGTCTGCAAAATAAATATTCCGGGAGATTGAATTCTGATCTTAAATTAGGAAAACATGATCAAATTATTCTAATTTGCTAAGTGAATTAAATGTAATCTAATCTATATATGATGAACGGATCAGGAAATGCAGGCAGTGAAGATGAATAAGTTGATCTAAAAACAAAGAGCCTTCAGACGGGCGATCACCTCCAGAGCTGATAGAAATTGAGCGCACAAGAAACTGATTGCAAGGTGCGCGGGATAAACATTGAACTGTGTTACAGTGCTGATATTCTCGGGAGGAGAACTTCCGATATGTGGGAGGCCTATCAAGGTGGAAAGAGAGAGATCTCAGTTTGAGGGAGTTAGACGCACTCACGGTGATTCAACTACATATTGGTAACCAAGGGAGTTGTGTTACTTAAAGATCTATTGTCTTTGATCATACACATAGTGAAGTGATTACCACTTGGGGTTCAGAGAAACACCACCACCCCCCCCCCCCCCCCCCCCCGAGTAGGCTCAGTGAGCTGAATAGGGTAAACATATCATGTGTCATTTACATTCCTTCGTACTATTACTATTGTGACTAACAATCATGGAAACACAATCTGTTAAAGCATTGTGAAACAACTAATAAGTGGTCTGGAACAGTCCAAGTGAAACAGACGTACAACTTTCACTCTGTAACTTTCAACTCGAATAGCCTCGGCAACCCGATCAGCGCCTCCAGCCTCATGTTCTTCACATCTTGTGCGTCTTTAATGGCTGTGACTTTCATATCAAATTTTGCTGAGTACCTTCCTCACCAGTTTTTCTTCATGTATTGGCTCCCCGAGTGCATGAGTTCTCGTTTGATATGTCGCAGAGTCTGGCATTAAACTCAGCGCTGGTCTCTACTTCCTGCATCTTCAGACTTTCAAATCTAGAGGTAATCATCTTAAGTATAGAGATCTTTACCTTGTCTGTCCCCTCATGAGTAGTTTCAAGAAATTCCCAGGTTTTGTCATAGTTGAAGATCAACCTATAATTGTTAGCATCTACGGCAGCAAATATAGCATTCAAAGCCTTAGAATTTCATGATGCTGTGGCTACCTCATCATTAGTCCACTTGTTTTCAGGCTGCTTGTGGGTTACTCCTACACTGTCGATGGTCATTGGGGGGACCATTCTGATATGACAGCCCTCCAAGCCCTTTCATTAATGGCTTTGATGAAATCCTTCATTCGAGCCTTTTGGTACCCATAGTTGACTCCCTCGAGCAATGGTGGCCAGCTGGTGCGTTGTCCTTCTTTCATGGAGGCCATATGTATCAGCAACACTCTCTCGGATCCCACTCTGTATGTTCAGTGAAAGGCTCTGATACCAATTGAAATTGTAATTTGTTGCTGATGCGGGGATACAGCTTCTGGTTAAGCACTCTTTGTATCGTTCTATGGATCTACTCTACTGTCAGAATAAGAAAGACACAATATTTGTTCACCCAGTTCGGCAACTTGCCTACGTCTGGGGAGGATGCTCTGATCCTCAAGATTCCACTATCACAGTTCAATGTACAAGCACTCACACCTCTACTTCTCACCTAGCCGAAATCTAAAGCTCAGCCCAATCTCCTAGACTTGCAACCAGTTTGATCTCGCAGAATCTCTTCGTGTACTCTACACACTCTCGGTAATGAATAGCTACAGTTCTACCTCTCAAACTCAACCTATTCTATTACAGTGTATAGCTCATGGAATGTTTAAGCACACTCTTCACTAGAGGTGCTATATCTTCAGTCCCCGATACTCCAAGCTCTCCTACCTAGTAGTTGGATCCTCTGAGTTCTTCAAACTTAGCCTTAACTCCCCCTCAATCAATGACACACTCTGTCAATATTGGATAGCCTGGATCACTGCTCCTCAGCCCGCGACACTGCCTGTCCGCGGCTGATCACCGAGCTTTTGACTGTTTCTCCAACGAGCAGCGCTCCAGTTGAACTCAGAACCAGTCTAGAATCAAACTCCACAAGTTCTGATTCCTCTATGCAACACAAGACTTTAGCTCAGTGTATAAAATGCTACTATGAGTTAACCTCTCCGTGTGTTCTTCTCTTGCTCTCTTTGTTTTCTCTCTGATTGTGTTTGCCCTTCTACTGCCCTCTGCACTGCTCTTTAAGCACTCGCACCCCCCAAATGCGCCAAGCATTAATATCAAAATCTTACTCCTAGATTCTGTTGAAAATTCCGTTGCCAAATTTGAACCCCTTGGATCTTTATCTTTTCGAGCACGTGCTGGCGATTGCTGAGCTCTTGATGACATCTGCATACCTTGCTGAGCTTCCCCGATGCCATCTGGATCAAGCCGGAGCCTAATCATGCAACGCCAGCCTATACTACTCTAGCTCTGGATCATCACAGAGTGCTGAAGCAGACTCTGTCTCTTCATACCTGTCTCTTGCCCACTCTTCAAAAAATGTCTCAACTTCAGATCTTCAGGGATTGCTGAAGCAGACTCTGGCTCTCTATTTTTGTTGTTTTGTCAATCTTCAGATTGTGCTCCAACCACTAAACTTCAGGGAGTGCTTCAGCATTCTCTTGAGCAGTTTTGTCAAGGATGCCATATGGGACAGGTACATTTGTACCTGCCCTCTTTTCAATTTCTAGGACACTAACCCGTTCCCCTTGTTCTTTAACAGCTTATGGATTCTCTGCACCACCCTTGGTGGTTTTTTTCGGAGTTGCTTCATCAACTTCCTCCTTTGAATTCCTATCCTGATCACCTCCGGCCGCTTCATGCTCAGCCATTGCAGCCATATATTCAGTGATTGATAAGGTCCGCTTAATCCGTTCTCCCGATAACAGAGCCTCCTCTTTTTTCTCACTGCTCCACTAGGCTTCGTCTAGGGGCCGCTTACTGTCCCACTCGCGGGTATGGCGGTGGGCAGCCTCTGAATCACAATATTCATTGAAGGCCCTTCTTTGATTCAGTTGATTCAGACAAAGTGTTTGAATCAAATACTCCGTGCAGTTTTCGTAGTCGGGCGAGTCAGTCTTCCTTGGCCGAATCACTTTTGATTCGGTCAAGCCTTGTTTGATTCGGTCAAATCCGGGCAGAGCACTTCTTCTTGGCCGAATCACTTTTGATTCGGTCAAGTCTTGTCAAACTTCTCCTCGAGTCAGATTGATTCGTGCAGCTGGAGAGGGTGATTCGGCCAAGCCTTGTCCGAATCACATCTGACTCGGACACCCCGCTAGTCGAGTCAGATTTTCAGCTTGCCTCAATCTTGCTCATACTTGCTCTCGATCGACTGGAATTCATCCAGATTTTCTTCAGGCCACTTCATATCATGTAATACATCTTTTCAACCTGAAATGGACAATGAAAACATCAAATGACTTTATAAAATAATGGAACTAACAAGAAGTAAAGTGAAAATACGGACAAATATAAGGTTATATATCCGCTCATCAAAACACCCCACACTTAAGTCTTGTTCGTCCCGAACAAGTGTATGCATAAGCCAAGCGGAGAGTAAGATGCTAAATCATACATGACAGTATCAAAGCACGAAACAAATCTGACGCGCATAAAACACATCCATCCCCTACTCATAAAATAATCTAAACAAAGAAAATAATCTACTCCTAACTCACTGTCGTAGGAATCACGAATGCATTTAGCGTATGAATCAAGCCTTTAAACCCCTAGGCTACCTTAGTGGACGAGTTATAGTCTCGTGAGAGTTTTCAGAATAGGAATACTCACAAATCCGCTCGCAATCATCCATAAGAGTACAAAATCCAAATATAGTTTGCTAAACAAGTAATTCCTTATTAACCCACATAATAATGGGGTTGTGAAAATCATTCACTTCACGCAAACTCTAAGGATCATTCACTTCATTGCGACAACAAATATTCATAGAATAGATATCAAAACTAGCATTCGTCAAATTCAAATTACCGCTCAATTTTCTTTGCAAGTAGTATGTAGAAAAGCGTCGCTTACACAAAAATTTGTCTAGTCAATCACCTATGCTTGCTAAGGGCAAGTCCATAGACTCAAGACAACAAATTCATTCTCAAGATTTAGACTATACGAAGAGGAGTTTCGACATTGAAAATTTTAAAATTCACTCGTACAAATCTTGATGCTTAAGTAATAAATTACGAGGGTCATACCTTAGACGCTCCCTAAAAGCGAAATGCAAATGCCTTACTCACACACATGCGAAAGAATTTTGCTGAATAGGCAGAAAGTGAAGAATTAAGTGTGTTTAATATTTGTTTTTGCGTTTATACAAATACTTTCAAGGGGGAACTTACATTCCTAACCCTCGGCATTTGTAAAATTTTTCCTTTACCCAAAAAACAAACAAATAATATTTTTATGTTTATAAAAAAGCTTTCAAGGGGGAACTTACCTTCTTAACCATCAGCATTTGTAAAACTTTTCATTTACCCAAAAAATAAACAAATGATATTTTTGTGTTTATACAAAAGCTTTCAAGGGGAAACTTACCTTCCTAACCCTCGGCATTTGTAAAACCTCAAAATATTTCTTTTCGCAAAACACCCCACACTTAATACTTGACAATGTGCCTAAGTGATAGATAATGTAGCATGAAATGTGAGCTAAACAAATGCAAAGGCTAAATAGGAAAGCTAAAGTCACCTAAAAGCAAACAAGAGCAAGTACAAGGTTTTATTATGAAAACTATTTTTATTTTCTGTTTGTGCTCGCTAAACTTAGCTTCATTTTTCATGCACGGAAAAAGCTTAAAAATAAATCGAACTAAGCAGTCAAAACACCGAATCATGTGAATAAAATCATCACAAAGAATGTCAATCGACTTAAAGATACGATTCATGAATTCAAAGCACAACTCATTCCAAAAAAAAAAAAAATTATGATACTACTTAAGTTCTTAGCAAACAATACTTCATGTGGTCAATATTTAAAGCTAGGGTGAAAGCAATAATGTGAGTATAATGCGCACAAAATAAATGTGTAGCATAGAATCATGTTGTTAAGAAAAAAAAAAGCGAAAGCGCAAAACACCCCACACTTAAAAGTTTGCTTACTCCCTAACCTATATAACGAATAAAGAATAGTAAAGAGAAAGTTGCGAAGGAACTTCTCTCGTGTGGAGGTAGCCAAATGTGCGTTCGCTCACATTCGTGAATGATGCTATAGTCAGGTGCATTACATCTGAAACCCAAGAAAAAGGTTAGCGCAACACCTGAATTAATAATTGAAAACAACTAGCTATTAAAGATAAATCAATGCGAAACATGTAGCTAGGCAAAAGATTGGAAAACAAGTGTGCGGCAATTCATATTAAAATTTCGTAGCACCTCTGAGTTACAGATTGTGTACAAGCAGTTGCTATAGAACACTCTTGTACCGACGGATCTTTTGCAGCAAGATAAAACAATGAGCAATGATTTGTTCACCCAGTTCGGCCAAGTGCCTACCTCTGGGAAAGACTGAACCTTAGTCTTTCAATTCACTAGTCTCAAGGTCTGTTGTACAACACGGTTCCACTCCACGCAACCTATGCTACTCAACCTTAGCTAGTCAATCACACACAATCAGAACACCCTCTAACTTGTGTCTCATACTCCTACACACTTGAATTAATTCAGAATAGCTATTCTACTAATCCCACAGGCTCAGCCTATTCTAATTAAATCAATGCTACCGTAGGTTTGCTATAGCACCCGCTGTAGCTACTAGCTGGTGTAGGTTTTGTCTGCGTCGCTCCAAAACTTTTCGCTGAGCCGATCGAACTCTTCCACGAGTGCTGCACACTCTAGAATACTCCCCCTCACTCAGTGACCGCCCGTCACTAGCGAGACCAGGCCTTTTGTAGATTGTCCGAGTTCAACTCTCCTGCCGCCTTCCTTGATCAGCCAAGAAGCAAGCCCTGCTCTGAATTGGCCCTCTCCGATCAGCCTCTGCACTAAACCACTCAGCTCTGCTCACGGTGGTGATCTGATCCTCCGCTCTAGCACTCTGAATATATCTCTCGGTATATTGCTCTATCTTTGTGCTTGGCTTCTGCCTTGGATGAATGATTTGCTACTCTGCTCAGTCTCCTTTAAATATGAACTCCTTACTCCATCAATATCAAATTTAGGAAGATTCCTTTAAGATCTTAATAAGATCTTATCTCTTAATTTGTAGGAGATTAGATTTGTTTAGAGAAACAAATCTTTCCACAATCAAACCTTCTCCTGGATACGGGAATCTTTACTGCGAATTTTCTCTGAGAATATTTAGATGCTCTTCCAAGATCTCAATAGGATCATATCTCCTAATTTGTAGAAGATTTTATTTCCCAATCAAATCTTCAAGCTTTGGTATGGAATCTTCACTAGGTATATTCTGAGAATATTTGGAAGCCTCCCATTGCACTGCTACATCATATCTGGGCAGATTGTTCTTCGCGCCAATACAACTGCTACAGCTCCTGCTGTAGCAACTGCTTGTGCACGGAGCTTATTCACTCTGGGTGGATTTGCACAAGCTGCTGTCTTCAGACGGGCAGCTGCATCATCTTGCTCTTATCTTCACGATACTCTACCAACCTGTTACGATGCTGGCAGCAAACCTCCGTACGTTCTTTGGGCTACTCCAAGTTAATCGGCATGTTATTGACTCTGGGAATTGCATTTAGAAAGCTTCCGTTGCTCTTCTCTTCAATTCTGGGCAGCTTGTACTTCACATGGAAATCTGCTATTTAGGATGCTCCAGCTCTCTGCTACACAGGTTGCTGTAGCAACGCCTTGTGCACTCTGCTTCATTCTGGAACGCTCTACATCAGCTGCTGTCTTCACACGTTTGCTGTAGCAGACTCTTGTGCACCTTGTAGGAGTTTGTCAATGATGCCACATACCTTAACAATCTCCCCTTTGGCATTTTTGACAAAATCCAAGGACCCTTCGGATCTTAGGCAATCCTCATCTCGTCTTGAAACTCCTTCTCTAGCAGCTTCCTCAGGATTCATCTCAAGTCAAGGACTCTACTATCTCAAGCTATCCCTAGCCTGTCTTCTGGCTTCTTCTCAAATGGTGTCTTTAGATAGCTTCTACTGTCATCTAATGGTGTACTAACTTCTTGCTCTTTGTTGTTTTGTCAGTCTTTGGAAGAAGCGCCAGCTTCAATCTTCTCGGGATGTTGTAGCAACTTCTTGCGCTGGTTTTGTCAAGAATGCCATTAACGTAACAATCTCCCCCTTGGCATTGTTGACAAAACCTGAGCATCTTCTGCAGGAGGCCTCTTCTCCCTTTGGGGTCGACTGACAAACGTGCCACATAAAACAATCAGCAGAACACATCTTCTCCTCCTTTTTGTCACAAATGATAAGGGGGAGCCTCAAGCTAAACTCAGCGAATAGGCCGACGCCTCTTCTCCATCCACCGAAGGAAGGGAACTCTTGGTATCTCAGCATATGTCTCTTTCAATGACTTTGGGGGACTATCTAGTGGCTGCTTCTCCACCCATACCTGTACTGGTTTTCGAATCCACTGCTTCCGAGCTCTGTTGAGTCCAGCTACTCTTTCTTTCCTTCTAGCATTGTTTCGGTGTCTCCCCCGATCTGCACCAGTGCCATTTGCAATCCTCATTCTCCAGTTTGTTGTCCCTCCAACGTATCTAATGTTTTCGTGCACAACTGGACAGTGACAATCCTTCATCGGCTTTGATGAGCTGAAGGTCACCTGAGTGCCGCATCTAATCCTTGGCTTCATCCGGCATTGTCCATCTATGGGTCATCTCTGAGGTCTCCAATACTTTTTTAGGATCGGACATCTCCTCCGAATGTGTCCCTTCTGATCACAAAAATAGCATCTACGGCCATCGCTTTTGGATTTCTTTTCTGCTATAGGTGGTTGATACAGTTGTTGCTGTAGCAGCCTCTTGTTCACCCTTCTAGGCACCTTCTTCTGAACTGGCTTCTGGGACAGGATCAGGCTCCGAAGTTTTGACAAATACCATCATCCTAGTATTTTCTTCACCCGTGTATCCAAGACCAGAGTAGCCTCCTCCATATCTTTGACATGCTAGAATATCTTCAAGATTGCTTGAGCCATTGTTAAGCATCTTTGCGGTTTTTTTGTAGAGGTTGAGCTCTTCCTTCTCTGTAGCAAACTTCTCTTTTACTGGGCAGCCTGATCCGTAAGAGAAGTGATAGTCTTCAGCAGCTCCTCTAGTTCTTCTTCCAGGTCTGATACTTTGGCAGTCAATCCTTTGTTGATCTCGATGACTTGCTGCCACTCTTCATGCAATAGGGAAAAGTTTCTTACAATAGACTCCTCAGTGATTTCCTCATCATCACTCCTGTCTGACTCCTCAACACCATAAACAATTTCTGGCTTTGTTGAAACGGTGTTATTCCTATTAGTTGCACTTATCAGAGCAACATTGCTCGTTTCTTCTGAGTCTTCTTCACTGTCTTTGTCTCTCAAGTTTGCAACATGAGTCTTGTTCCTTTCATGAGCCGTTTGAAGGATCTCCCACGCTTTCTTGGCAACTTCACAGTAGGAGATCAGCCTGAAATTATTTGCGTCAACAGCGGCAAATATCGCGTTCAAGGCTTTGGAATTACTGATTGCTACAACTTCTTCTTCAGCTGTCCATGTCTCCTCTGGTTTCTCCCGTGAAACTCCTTCGTCGTTGATGGTCAGTGGGTGTGACCACCTAGACACTACTGCTCTCCAAGTCTTCTCATCCATCGCCTTAAGGAAAGCCTTCATTCTGGCCTTCCAATAACTATAATTTCCATCTTCCAGTAGAGGCGGCCGACGTGTGCTTTGTCGCTCTTTCTTCTTCGCTTGATGAACCCAGCATGGCGCTCAGGATCTTCACTCTGTGTGTCGAGTTTCCGCTCTGATACCAATTGAAATTTCGCAGCGCCTCTGAGTTGCAGATTTTGTACAAGCAGTTGCTATAGCACACTCTTGTACCGACGGATCTTTTGCAACAAGATAAAACAATGAACAACGATTTGTTCACCCAGTTCGACCAAGTGCTTACCTCTGAGAAAGACTGAACCTCACTCTTTCAATTCACTAGGCCCAAGGTCTATTGTACAACAAGGTTCGACTCCACGCAACCTATGCTACTCAACCTTAGCTAGTCAATCACACACAATCAGAACACCCTCTGATTTGTGTCTCACACACCTACACACTTGAATTAATTCAGAATAGCTATTCTACTGATCCCACAGACTCAGTCTATTCTAATTAAATCAATACTACCGTAGGTTTTCTATAGCACCCGCTGTAGCTACTAGTTGGTGCAACTTCTGTCCTCGTCGCTCAAAAGCTTTCCGCTGAGCCGGTCGAACTCTTCCACGAGCGTTGCACACTCTAGAATACTCCCCCTCACTCAGTGACCGTCCGTCACTAGCGAGACTAGGCCTTTTGTAGATTGTCCGAGTTCCTCCACCCGATAACTCTCCTGCCGCCTTCCTTGATCAGCCAACAAGCAAGCCCCGCTCTGAATTGGTGATAGAGCCTATTTATACGCATTATTTAGATCATAAGCCTATGCTTGTTTGCATTATTTTGTGTACAAGATTACTGGTTTCCAGTGTTTTTGTATTTCAGGGCAAAACGAGGGCCTAAGCCGGATACGCACTAACAGGCAGCGTTTAGGACGCGCAGCACACAGCTTGCGGAGCTAGCGGCGCAAACAGAAGAAATGGCGAGACACAGCAGAGTTGCGCCGACCAATGCGCTAAGCAGTACGCCGTGCGCCAGGCGCAGAGTCCAGTACTTCCTAATCCTGACATGACCAGATTTGGAAGTTGCCAAAGATGGACCTCTCGAGCAGTATATAAAGGGGAGGAGGTCTAGGGCTTCAGAGAGATATCATCATCAGACTCATCAGCCTTCAGGAGATTAGCCTCACGAGAGGACGAGAGAGCGGCAAACTGGAAAACACACGGACTTGTTGAGAGGACTTGCGCCAGCCGACTGCGCCAGCCGAGAAACATTCTGCACGCACTGTTTGCTACTTGTTTCTCAGATACATTAGTTATTATTTACTATTCTATGATGTTTATCACTAGCATGTCTAGCTAAACGCTTAGTGTTGGTTGGGCATGAATCTATGATGTATTTCCTTTGAGACTTGAGCATAATGCATAGTTTGCTTACTTGTATTAAACTCTGTGCATACGGAGACAGCTAGTTGCATGAGTAGGGGAAGCCTTGAAACGCAATCTTACTTTTGTTGCTTGCTCGTCATATGTTAAACTAGTTGATAGCTTGACGGTGACAACTAGGAGTAACGAGCTAGGGTGATCAGTTGCTACCTTGAACGGATTCGTAGCTGTTTTAGTCTAGTTCTAGAGATTAATAGCACATGATCTTTGAACGGAACATGCGCACGTGTTAGGAAGCCTTGACCGGACACTAACCCAAGTGAAATCAAGCTATAGACATATTAGAGTCAGTGATAAGGAATGCACTCATAGAGGATTGTCTGCCCAATACTTCTCATAGTCATAGTACTTAATCTCTACTGCCTGCGCACGTCTAGTGCAAATTCCTGTGTTTTACAACTGTTCACTTGCGCACTGCGCAAACCCATCACTCACCCCCCAATCTTCGTAAGTGTAGGTCGCTGGCTAGAACCGAACTACTTGCTCCCTGTGGAGATCGACCCTTACTTAACCGCTGTACTGAGTGGAAGACGAAGGATTATATTTGACGCGCACAACGACGCGCGATCAAATTTTGGCGCCGTTGCCGGGGAGCAACACAGCTAAGTTCTAGTTAGTTTACGTTTTTCCTTTTAGTAACTAGTTATTTCAGTTTGTTTTGTTTTCTCGTTGTTGTTTCTGACAGCGCGCAATCACCATTAGTCTGCGCAACCTTGAAACAGTTGCGCTGCGCGGATTCTAGTTGCGCACTGACAGACGCAGCAGCATTAGTTATCTTTTAATTTCGTTTTTTGAGATATAGAACAAGTTATGGAGAATAACAGTGTCGTAGGCGACAACCTAGGGGACAGGACCCCAGAGGAAGCAAGGGCGCATAACCGCGCAGCCCTGTTCAGAGAGAAAGTGCAGCGCGAGGTTGAAGCAAGGAGGGCCGCTGAAGTGTATCATGCGCCACCCGTGCAACAGGCCGCGCGACGCAGAACAGTGCGCGAGATGTCAGCCCCTATCACTGTTAACCAGCCATGGTGCATCGTGCTTCCACCAGGCGGTCATTTTGAGCTAAGGAGCTCGCTCATTCATCACATGCCCAAGTTTCACGGGATGAACAATGAAAATCCAGTCAAGCATGTGAGGGAATTCCTAGTCATTTGCGAGAACATGAAGACCGAAGGAGAAAGCGATGAAGCGCTGAAAATGAAGGCATTCCCATTTTCACTGTGTGATATAGCCAGACATTGGTTGATGAACTTACCCGCAGGATCCATTCACACATGGGAGCAGCTGCAAAAGAAATTCCTGGACAAATTCTATCCCGCAGCAAAGATCGCGCTACTCAGAAGAGAGCTGGCCGCGCCAAGGCAGAGCGTAGGGGAGTCACTGTCAGAATATTACGAGCGTTTCAGGGAGCTAGAGGCCAACTGCTACAATCATGGCCTGCCCCAGAATGTGCTGATAGAGAACTTCTTGAATGGGCTGCTGCCCATGGAGCTGAGGCTATTGAACGCATGCGCAGGAGGCGACATTTGCAACATGTACCTAGAGGATGCGTGGCAGCTGATAGAAGACTCTGCTGGTCAGGTACGACATCAGCTAACACTTGAAAATAGTCGTACTCGTTCTGTGCATCAGGTAGAAACAAGCGCTGAGATCAAGGAAATGAAGGCCATGCTGCAGAAGTTGATGAGTGCGCAGAGCGCACAACCAGTGGCACCAAAGGTATGTGAATTTTGCAGGTCCACCGAGCACAAGACTGATGAATGTCCCACACTATTTGAGGAAACTGGAGATGTCAATGCTCTTGGAGGATGGGATAACAGAGGGCCACCGAGGCAGAATCAGCCGCGCTTTGGACTGGCAGCAAATGGATTCAGATGGAAGGAGGAGAACAATTTCCAGAGGCAGTCCACAGATCAGCGCGCACCACAGCAGACGCAACAAGCTGCGCCTTACAATCCACCGCATCGCCGCACTAACGCACCAGCACATAACAACCAGCAACCGAGGCGATCGCTGGAAGATATCGTGGGGCAGCTGGCAGACAGAGTGCGCAAAAATGACGAGAAATATGACAAGAGGTTCGAGTCCATTGAAAAGCAGCTATCACAGATCGCAACCACGGTATATGAGCTGAAGAAGAGCGATGGCAACCTGCCTTCGCAAGTGATTCAGAACCCCAAAGGAGGAGTCAATGCAGTAACACTGAGGACTGGGCGCACGATAGGAACAGAGCAGACCGCGAAGGCGCCCGCGCAACCAGCTGCGCAAGTCCCAGAATCGACAGAGCAGAATGCGCAACCTGAGCAGAACGCGCAACCTGAAGTGCCAGCCACAAGCCAGGAGGGCGAAGCACCAGGTATAACAGAATTAAAAGACAAGAGCACGAATCGTACTAATATACCTGCACCTTTCCCTGTGCAGGCACCCTTGGCTAGGAAGGAAGCGCAGGACAAAGAGCTCTACGAGTTATTCAGCAAGGTGGAAATCAACATTCCCCTTATTGAAGCAGTTCGGCAGATCCCAAGGTACGCCAAGTTTTTGAAGGAGCTGTGCACGAACAAGCGACGAAAAGGCGAGTGCGCACAGGTAATGTTAAATGCGCAAGCCTCAGCAATCGTGCAACATAAGGTACCACCTAAGTGCCGAGACCCAGGTACATTCACTATCCCATGCACTCTAGGTAAAACCACGGTGAGCAACTGCATGATTGATTTAGGCGCATCCATAAATTTGTTACCATATTCTCTATATGCAACATTGCGCCTTGGACCACTAAAGCCTGCAGGTCTCACCATTCAGCTAGCGGATCGATCGTGCAAACAACCTGCAGGCATGATCGAGGATGTTCTCGTACGCGTAGGAGAGCTGGTGTTCCCAGCAGATTTTTATGTGCTAGAAATGGAGGGCGAATCGAGCACCAGCAGTGCGCAAATCCTACTAGGCAGACCTTTCCTTATGACCGCGCGCACGAAGATAGACGTGTGGAGGGGCACGCTCTCCATGAAAGTGGATGGCGAAGAGATCCATTTCAACATATTCAAAGGAATGCAGCATCCACATGATGACGCCACAGTGCACGCAATGGACAACTTGGATGATTTAGTCACAGATGCGCACTGCGCAAGCGCAACAGTAGGACCAGAGCCACTGGCACAAGCAGAGTTGGAGGAGCAGGAAGACGAGCCGAGCAGTGCTGAACGAGAATCCACACAGGTACATGATATAGTTCATATTTGCACCGCTAATAAAATCTTGCCCTCCATTGAACAGGCACCCAAGGTCGAGCTGAAGGAACTCCCAGAACATCTCAAATACATTTTCCTGGGAAATGAGGACACCCTGCCAGTGATCATCAAGAAAGGATTAGAAGAAGAGCAGGAAGTGCGCTTACAGCAGGTGCTGCGCAAGAACCAGCGTGCCATAGGATGGACACTTGCTGACCTGCGCGGAGTGAGCCCAGACGTATGCATGCATAGAATTCTGTTAGAAGATGGTGCCAAGCCATCCAGGGAGGCTCAGCGCAGATTAAACCCGAATATGATGGAGGTAGTGCAGAAGGAGATTTTAAAGTTGCTTGACGCAGGAGTCATCTACCCCATCTCGGACAGCAAATGGGTCAGTCCAGTGCACGTTGTGCCTAAGAAGGGAGGAATCACAGTGGAGGAAAATGCGCAGGGCGAGCTAGTTCCCAAACGCATTCAGACTGGATGGCGCATGTGCATCGACTACAGGAAGCTTAATGCAGTGACGCGCAAGGACCACTTTCCGCTGCCCTTCATGGATCAGATGCTGGACAGATTAGCAGGTAAACCCTATTTTTGTTTCTTGGACGGATATTCAGGGTACAATCAGATACCCATAGCTGCGGAGGATCAGGAGAAGACCACGTTCACTTGCCCGTTCGGTACGTTTGCGTTTCGGCGCATGTCATTTGGGCTGTGCAACGCGCCAGATGTGTGCTTCGATTTTACTGATGAGTGCAGGGCCGCATTTGATAAGCTGAAGGAAGCGCTGACCAGCGCGCCAGTGATGCGCGCGCCAGACTGGAACCTGCCATTTGAGTTAATGTGCGACGCAAGTGATTATGCAGTAGGTGCAGTCTTGGGACAGCGCGTGGACAAGAAGCCGCACGCCATTTACTATGCTTCGCGCACACTGGACGCTGCGCAGAGGAACTACACCACCACGGAGAAGGAGCTTCTGGCAATTGTGTTTGCGCTTGAGAAGTTCCGTGCATATGTTCTAGGCGCCAGGGTCATCATATACACAGACCACGCAGCCATCGGCTACCTAATGTCCAAGAAGGAGACTAAGCCGCGCCTGATGCGCTGGGTACTCTTACTTTAGGAATTCGACTTGGAGATCAAAGACAAGAAGGGTACAGAGAACACAGTTGCTAACCACCTGAGCAGGATCGTGAAAGAGGAGGAGCCAGGGCAGATCACGGAGACATTCCCTGACGAGCATCTGATGGCGCTGACAGGTAAGGTACCATGGTATGCGCACATTGCGAATTACCTAGTCACAGGTACGTTTCCTCCGCATTTCAATAAAACCCAGTGCATGAGATTAAAACATGAGTCCAAACATTATATTTGGGATGATCCGTATATGCTTAGAATAGGACCTGACCAGATATTGAGGCGCTGCGTGCCTGACCATGAAATTAACTCTGTTTTACTGTTTTGTCATGCGCACGCATGTGGAGGACATTTTGGTCCCAAGCGCACAAGCAGAAAGGTCCTGGATTGCGGATTTTATTGGCCGCACCTATTTAGAGATGCATATGATCATTGCAGGAATTGTGATAGGTGCCAGCGCACAGGAGGCATATCAGCGCGCAATGAGATGCCGCAGACGCCAATTCTAGTGGATGAAGTGTTTGATGTATGGGGCATTGACTTCATGGGGCCATTTCCTCCATCTGCCGGATACGAGTACATTTTAGTGGCAGTGGACTATGTCTCCAAATGGGTCGAAGCTAAGGCCACGCGGAAGGATGATGGTAAGACGGTTGCTGATTTTCTCAAAACTAACATCTTTTGCAGATACGGAGTGCCTAAGGCAGTCATCAGCGACCAGGGGACGCACTTTTGCAACAGGATTGTGGCGCAAGTTTTCAAGCACTATGGAGTGCGCCACAAGACGTCCACTACCTATCATCCTCAGACAAATGGACAGGCCGAGGTTTCCAACAGAGAGATCAAGCGCATCCTGGAAAAGACTATCAGACCTTCACGCAAAGATTGGAGCCAGGGCCTGGACGATGCGCTGTGGGCATACCGCACTGCGCATAAGACGCCCATCGGGACTTCACCATTCCGGTTGGTCTACGGAAAAGCGTGCCACCTGCCAGTAGAGCTAGAGCACAAAGCATATTGGGCCTTGCGCATTTGCAACCTGAACTTGGACGAGGCAGGACAGGAGCGCGCATTTGAGCTCAGCGAATTAGAAGAGCTGCGCCTGGATGCCTATGAGGGACTGCGCGATTACAAGGAGCAGACAAAGGTGTTTCATGACAAGCATATCCTCAGACGCACTTTCACGCCAGGAGACCAGGTATTATTATTCTCATCACGACTTAAGCTCATGCCTGGAAAGCTGCGCAGCAAATGGACAGGACCGTACATAGTCACCAAGGTTTTCCCCTACGGAACAATCGAGTTAGAAAACGAGCACTGGCATCATTTTCAGGTAAATGGGCAGAGAGTCAAACGGTATCTCGGAGAACCTTGGGATGGTGCAACGCGTGACATTGAGTTGGCAGAACCAGAAATAACAGATGCGCCACATGCCGCGCCAGAGGCACCACCGGATGTACCAGAGGGAGAACTGGAGACTATTGCTCACATTTCTTCTTCCTCTTCATCCACCCTCGTTACTGCAGATTTATCACATATTAACCATGCTGATTTCCCTTTTTATCCTTTGCGCAGAACTAAGACGAACGGAGCGCCTGAACAAGCTCAGGATCACTCAGGAGCAGGAGTGGGGGAGGTCGCTGACACACATTTTGGCACGTAACGAGGTACAGTCGAGCCAACGACGTTAAACAAAGGCACTTGTCGGGAGGTAACCCGACTCGTTTTTATTTTTACATGTTTTCTTTTTAGTTTTTCTAGTGTTTTTAGGCAGTTTAGGACTTGTTATTTTTAGTCGAGCAGCAGTGCGCAGGACCTCTGCGCCAGCCAGAGGGGTATATAAGGGCAGGACTTAGAATTTTTTTCAGCACTTTTCTCATTCGACCGTTGCCAGCAGCCTTTACCTCCCGTTTCCACCAGCCGATCAGAGCTTCCAGTTAGAGAGATCTGCAGAGCACACGGCCGCACTACCCCCAGGTAACCCTTTCCCCCGATCTGAGCAGATTTTATTAGGGTTTGTACGGTGGAGGAGTGCATTAGGGTTTTGAAATCGCACCAAGCTAGAGTGCCCCGACTGGATTGCTGTTTAGTGGGTTGTGTAGGCGAGCAGTAGGCGCTCCTTTGGTGAAAGTTTCATTGGATTTGGAGGAGTTTGGATTTTTGCAGTTTTTGAGAAGTGTTGACCGGCGTTGACCAGAGCACCGAGCACAGAATGAGGCCCGCCGAGGACCAAGAGACCCCTGCCGACTTCGCCTACAAATATGCGGCGTTTATGAGCCTGGAGATGTACGGGACTCCGTACATTAGCCGAGAATTCCTGCGCGAGGTCGGACTGGAGAACCTCGTTGTAGAGCGCCTGGCGCTAGCAGGCTGGGAGGCGCTGTTGGACCTCAACAGCGCATCAGACAGAGAGGACACATGCGAGTTCCTGGCGTCGCTGGAGACGGGCGACCAGGAGATCAGATATAGGCATCGGGGCGTATGGTTCATCGCCTCAGCTGGGAGGATGAAGCGCGCACTCGGCTGCGGTAAGGTGCGCGAGGGAGACACATACACGCACTCCAACCAGAAGGCCTGGTGCGAGATGGCGACCGAGTCAGCTTTTGCCGCGGGGCGCAGCAGAGGACGCGAGCTGCGTGACCCGTGGATGTTCTACTTATGGCGCTTGGTCGCCTATGCAGTCATTGGCCGATTTAATGGCGCGCCGAAGATCAACCTCCTGGATCTGGACATTTTGAAGGGGCTGTACTATGGAAGGAGAGTGCTATTTGTTTCAAACATGGTAGTCCATTGGGGCGGGTTAGCACAAGGGGACCGCTGACGTGCGGTGGAATTATTACGCACCTGCTGCGGGCGCTACATGGAGAGCCCGAGGTGCCTCAGCACACTATGGTGCCGGCTGTCCCACTGGACCGCGCCCACATGCTGCAGATCAGGGCGGTAGCAGTGAAGGAAGATGGCACATTGGAATGGTGCTACCGCCTGCAGCCAGCCAGAGTTCCGCGACCAAGGGCAGAAAGCAGTGCGCAGGGCGCAGCGGCCGCGCAGGACATGGAGGAGGATGAGGCCCCAGAACCCGTTGTGCCTCTGGTCAGGCGCCCAAGGACTCGTGCGCCGACTGGAGCGCAACAGAGGGCCCGTTCACCGCAGGGGGAGCCAGTTACAATTTCGATCGAGGATTCTCCCCCTCGTGCACACGGAAAGCGCCCAAGGACTGAGGCTGAGGAGGCGCCAGAGGCAGCATCAGATGAGTGGCGCATGATGTTCAACGTCATGCGTGTGCTCGAATACTTAGCGCCAGAGGGGGCGGATTTGAGTATGAGTCCACCATCCGGGTGGAGATTTGGCGACGCGATTCCCCCTCTCCTCAGCCTGCACCGACCACCTCCCGGTTCCCCCAGTGAGCCACATCAGCCAGCCAGCCCTCCTACTCATCCCCCAGCAGCACCCTCCCCAGTACCAGTACCCGCACCAGCCCCCGCGCCCACCTCAGAGTCAGCCCATGCACCGGCACCAGCACCAGAACCCACCCCTAAACCTGAACCTGAACCAGTACCAGTACCCGCATTTTCCCCTGCCCAGCCGTCCATTCCAAGGTCCCCTGTAGCCGAACCCATCATTAGCACCAGCTCCGAATCGCTATGGGACCGCGCTTCAGAGGATGACGGCGCGGCGCAGCCTGTCGCCCTATCAGTTGTACCGCCTTCCTCCAGCTCCGAATATACGACGGATTCTTCAGAGGAGGAGGCGCATAGTTCAGCGGCTGCGTCCAGCTCAGATGACATCTAGAGCTGTGGAGGGGAGCGCATATTTTCTTTTCGGGTGGTGTATTTTTCTTTTTTGGTGCTGAACTCTATTTGTTATTTTGTTGCTATATTTGTGTTGAACTTGTGTGCTACATATTTTTGTGCCCCTATGCTATATTTGCTATATTACTTGAGTCGTGGGGACACGTCTCTGTTTCAGTGTGGGGGGGGGGGGAGCGTTACACTTACATTTCACGTTTTTTTTGAGCATATTTAGTGTAGCTTAGTTTAATTGAAGGAAACAGTAGCAGTAGTGCGCTGTGTGCGGGTTGCGCGCACTGATCAGCTTGTTTGCACTATACATATTGCGCCGTGCGCTATCAACTGTTTTTAGTATATTTTTTCATTTTTCTGCTCCTATTAGTTGGGATATACAGGGGATGTGGAGTTGACAGAAACGCTCTAGAGAGGCGGTTAGTCGTTCGCGCTTCAGAGGAAAGGTATATGGTCGAGAGCGCGAGTGGAGGCCAACGCTTCGTGACCTTCGGAGCAAGAGAGTGCGCTCAGTCACACAGATGCCAAAGGCGAAATACCCAAAGCGTGGCGAGGTGGGAAAACAGACCACCTTCCCTCTGGAAGTCGAGCTAAGGAAGGTGGGCGCGGGTGTAAACGCGTGCGCCGACCTGCGCAGATAGACCAAGGAGGGAGAGCGGGGCGGTGTTCCATAGCTGTTATCCGGAGGCCGAGACTGGAACCGTTCTGGGAAGATAGGAACCATAGACAAAGCTGTACGAAAGAAAGACACCAGCAGATGATATGCGCCACAAAAGAATCAGCATGCGCACTGATAAACACCAGCGTGCGCAAGTTCACAAAAGAAAAAAATCATCATCAACAAGGCTTGAGTTCCCAGGAAGTGCGCGGAAGAATCACGCATCGGAAGAAGCTTGCGCTGTTAACCATATACCTATCCTCGGAGCAAGAGCTGACAACCTGGAGCCTGTGAAGAGCTATCTCCCAGCCATCCAAATTAATTTTTCATCCCAGCTGAGAGGTAATGAATTTCGAAATTATTATACTTGAAACTGTTGAGAGCAGATGTGCGCAGGTGGTAGAGCAGCGCAAGGTGTTCAGCAGCGTATACCGCGCCAGAGTGCAAGACTGTGCGCTAGACTCCAGAGAGGTAATGGTATCCGTGCTTGAGTGCTTGTTCGAGGACGAACAAGGGGCAAGTGTGGGGGGTTTGATAGAGCCTATTTATACGCATTATTTAGATCATAACCCTATGCTTGTTTGCATTATTTTGTGTACAAGATTACTGGTTTCCAGTGTTTTTGTATTTCGGGGCAAAACGAGGGCCTAAGCCGGATACGCGCTAACAGACAGCGTTTAGGACGCGCAACACACAGCCTGAGGAGCTAGCGGCGCAAACAGAAGAAATGGCGAGACACAGCAGAGTTGCGCCGACCAATGCGCTAAGCAGTACGCCGTGCGCCAGGCGCAGAGTCCAGTACTTCCTAATCCTGACATGACCAGATTTGGAAGTTGCCAAAGATGGACCTCTCGAGCAGTATATAAAGGGGAGGAGGTCTAGGGCTTCAGAGAGATATCATCATCAGACTTATCAGCCTTCAGGAGATTAGCCTCACGAGAGGACGAGAGAGCGGCAAACTGGAAAACACACGGACTTGTTGAGAGGACTTGCGCCAGCCGACTGCGCCAGCCGAGAAACATTCTGCACGCACTGTTTGCTACTTGTTTCTCAGATACATTAGTTATTATTTACTATTCTATGATGTTTATCACTAGCATGTCTAGCTAAACGCTTAGTGTTGGTTGGGCATGAATCTATGATGTATTTCCTTTGAGACTTGAGCATAATGCATAGTTTGCTTACTTGTATTAAACTCTGTGCATACGGAGACAGCTAGTTGCATGGGTAGGGGAAGCCTTGAAACGCAATCTTACTTTTGTTGCTTGCTCGTCATATGTTAAACTAGTTGATAGCTTGACGGTGACAACTAGGAGTAACGAGCTAGGGTGATCAGTTGCTACCTTGAACGGATTCGTAGCTGTTTTAGTCTAGTTCTAGAGATTAATAGCACATGAACTTTGAACGGAACATGCGCACGTGTTAGGAAGCCTTGACCGGACACTAACCCAAGTGAAATCAAGCTATAGACATATTAGAGTCAGTGATAAGGAATGCACTCATAGAGGATTGTCTGCCCAATACTTCTCATAGTCATAGTACTTAATCTCTACTGCCTGCGCACGTCTAGTGCAAATTCCTGCGTTTTACAACTGTTCACTTGCGCACTGCGCAAACCCATCACTCACCCCCCAATCTTCGTAAGTGTAGGTCACTGGCTAGAACCGAACTACTTGCTCCCTGTGGAGATCCACCCTTACTTAACCGCTGTACTGAGTGGAAGAGGAAGGATTATATTTGACGCGCACAACGACGCGCGATCAATTGGCAATCTCCGATCAAGCTCTGTCCCGACTCTATAAGTCTACGATCAGCCTCTAAACTAAACCACTCAGCTCTGCTCTCACGCGCCGCTCATGGTGGTGATCTGATCCTTTGCTCTAGCACTCTGAATATATCTCTCGGTATATTGCTCTATCTTTGTGCTTGGATTCTATCTTGGATGGATGATTTGCTGCTCTGCCTAGCCTCCTTTGAAGAGGAACTCCTTGCTCCATGAATATCAAATTTAGGAAGATTCCTTAAAGATCTTAATAAGATCTTATCTCCTAATTCGTAGGAGATTAGATTTGTTTAGAGAAACAAATCTTTCCACAATCAAATCTTCTCATGGATACGGGAATCTCCACTAGGAATATTCTCTGAGAATATTTAAAAGCTCCTCCCAGATCTCAACAAGATCACATCTCCTAATTTGTAGAAGATTTTATTTCCCAATCAAATCTTCAAGCTTTGGTACGGAAACTTCACTTGGAATATTCTGAGAATATTTGGAAGCCTTCCATTGCACTGCTACATCATTTCTGGGCAGATTGTTCTTCGCGCCAATACTGCTGCTACAGCTCCTGCTGTAGCAACTGCTTGTGCACTGAGCTTATTCACTTTGGGTGGATTTGCACAAGCTGCTGTCTTCAGACGGGCAGCTGCATCATCTTGCTCTCTATCTTCACGATACTCTACCAACCAGTTGTGATGCTTGCAGCAACCCTCCATACGTTCTATGGGCTACTCCAAGTTAATCGGCATGCTATTGACTCTGGGAATTGCATTTAGAAAGCTTCCGTTGCTCTGCTGTTCAATTCTGGGCAGCTTGTACTTCACACGGAAATCTGCTATTTAGGATGCTCCAGCTCTCTGCTACACAGGTTGCTGTAGCAACGCCTTGTGAACTCTGCTTGGTCATTCTGGAACGCTCTGCATCTGCTGCTGTTTTCACACGTTTGCTGTAGAAGACTCTTGTGCACCTTGTAGGAGTTTGTCAATAATGCCACATACCTTAACACATATGATGAGTTTACTTGGATATGCTCGTGTAAATGAAAAGCCATGAACTAGTGTATTATAGTGCTTGAAAAATGTTTCGAACAAATGCGAGCAAAGGTGCAAAAAATTCCAAAGTGAACTGAGAACAGTGCTGCTCAAAACTGCCCGAATCACAATTGATTCGGGGAGGCAAACAAAATTGATTCGACCACACCCTGTCAAATCAGTTCGGATAACATAAGCTTACCCGAATCAAAAGTGATTCGGGCAAGGCAAAGAAAGTGATTCGGCCAGGGTGGTCGAATCAAACTTGCTCGGATAGAATCTGCCAAACAAAAGACACATAAGTTTCAAAAACACCTGACACGCAAATGAATCACGGCAAAGAGCCTTAAAACATAAATGGACAAGTCAAGTAAAGTACATAGTAATAATACCGACACAAGTCATGACAAACATAAAAGACAATCCTAAACATCATTCCTTTTCTTCTTGCAGGTCTCAGGCTTAGGATCATCTGAAGTGGCAGAATCCTCGATGCCGTCTTCGGTGCCATTCCCGGTGTTCTCTACGTTATTACCCCCACTAACTCCACCTTCAACCATCGCTTAAATAGAGTCATCGCTCGCATTGGCCGGCGGCATAGTGGGCTGAGGCGGTGGCTAAGAAAATAGTGCTGGCGGAGGTGTAATGTCTGCAATACCCAAATGAGCTGCCATGCGTCCCATGACACCTCCTTGCCATGCGACAAAATCATTGACAAGGGTGGATAGTACCTCATGGGAACGGATGAGTGCCGTGTGAGAATCTGAAAGGGAATCTAGATGTGCGCTTATCAACCGCAGGTCCTCGTGTACACTCGTCTCAGGCTGCACAGAAGGAGAGGCAGTGGAAGATGGTCTAAATGCTAGAATGGGCTCGGAGGTATGGGCAGGTGCAGATTCTGGTGCCGGGGGCTGCTCGCCATCTTATCTAGGCGATGTGGCCAGCCGAGGAGCCCCATGCGCTAATCGTTGTTTCATAATCCGCTGCTCCAATTTCTTCGGCACATCCTTACGGAAAATCCATTCACGAGTCTTGGGGTCTATCATGTGCATCTTTCGAAGACCCTCCAGGCCGAGTATCTTCTTGGGAAGAGGTGTGCCTTTGTCTAAAATAAAACCCAAGTGCTTCGCGAGAATCGTAATAAATGATCCCCATCTAAGGCACGCCCCTTGTATTGTGACTTCTAGTATGACTCAAACTGAAGCGTCAAGGCATGGACGATGCAAACCTGCTCTTCGGAATGGATTTGAAGCATGAGGTCTATATCAGCAGTGTCCACATACCGGCCATCATCGTTGCTGATGTGAATGGAAGTCGCAATGAAACGGTGAATCAGCCGCCAGACCGGAGACTGAATCATCGACGCTGGGTGAGGAGGTGTGAAGAAGATGTCCTGTTGATAGAGCCTAGTTATACACATTATTTAGATCATAACCCTATGCTTGTTTGCAATATTTCATGAGCAAGATTACTCGTTTCCAATGTTTTTGTGTATCAGGTCAAAACGAGTCCTTGAGTCGGATACGCGCTAACAGGCAGCGTTCTAGGAGTGAAAGATCAGCCTGCGGAGCTAGCGGCGCAAACAAAAGAAGAAATGGCGAAAGACAGCAGAAGTGCGCTACCCGATTGCGCCAACCAATGCCGTGCGCCAGGCGCAAAGTCCCAGTGACCAGATTTGGAAGTTGCCAAAAGATGAACTTCCTGGGCACTATTTAAACAAAGAAAGTCTAGGGTTTCAGGGGATCGGAACATCATCACTCAGTGGCATTCCAGAGGCACTGCGCGGCAGAACTGGAAAACACACGGACCTGTCAAGGAGAGTTGCGCCAGCCGACTGCGCCAGCCAAGAGAAGACACTGCACGCACTATTTGCTACCGTTTTCTCTGATACAGTAGTTGTTATTTACTATTTTATGATGTTTACCACTAGCATGTCTAGCTAAACACTTAGTGTTGGTCGGGCATGAATCTATGATGTATTACCTTTGAGACTTGAGCTTAATGCGTAGTTTACTTATTTGTATTAATCCTGCGCATACTGAGACAGTTAGTTGCATAAGTAGGGGAAGCCTTGAACTGCAATCCTATTTGTGTTGCTTGCTTGTCCTATGTTAAACTAGTTGCATGAGTAGGGGAAGCCTTGAACCGCAAACTTATCGTGACAACTAGGAGTAACGAGTTAGGGTAAGCAGTTGCTACCGTGACAGGATTCGCAGCTGTTTAGTCTAGTTCTAGGATTAATAGCACATGAACTTTGAACGGAACATGCGCGTGTGTTAGGAAGCCTTTACCGGACACTAACCCAAGTAGGACACAAACTATAGACATTTAGAGTCGATGATAAGGAATGCATTCATAGAGGATTGTCTGCCCAGCACTTCTCATAAACATAGTATCTCATCTATACTGCTTGCGCACGTCTAGTGCAATTTCCTGCGTTACGATATTCACTGCTACTCGCGCATCGCGCAAAACCCCCAATCACTCATACAACCCCCCGTCTTCGTAAGTGTAGGTTACTAGCTAAAGACTTACTACTTGCTCCCTGTGGAGATCGACCCTTACTTAACCGCTGTACTAGTGGGAGAGGAAGGATTATATTTGACGCGCACGACGACGCGCGATCACCTGTCCAGTAATTTCTTCCAGAACACGTACCGCTGGCGACCTCTAAACAACAGGTACTCCCCATACGCAGTGCACCCAAATGTGATCGCGACATCATGAGTGCTTAACCTAAAAGCTTGTCCGCCCAAGCGGAAATTCCAAAAGTGAACGTTGCGTTCTCTCTTACCCTTATAGAACGAATTAGCTCCGCTATCTTCCCAAGTCGTAGAAAATCAGGCCATAAATTCTTTAACCAGCCGCGAGTAGGTACCTGGATCATCCATCAAAAGATAATGTAATTAACTAATACAGAGATAACGACTAATTTCATCAAAGACATTGAGCTCACGTAGTGTTGGGCGATCCGGGTAAGTCGGTGTGAGGACTGCATACTCACTATGTTGCGCCAACAGAGACTTCATACAGGCATCAGTAAACTGAATTTCTTCATTGAAATGGAAGGGTTTCCTTGCCCTTTCTTCTTTCGCATGCGGGATTATGTCCAAGCTGGTGTGTGCGCGAGAGGATTCCCCAACAGGTCTGGCGTTCTCGGAGGAAGAGGATGATGATGCGTTGACTGGAGACGGCGAAGGAGAGGAGCGAATGACAATGCCAGTAGTGGCAGCTCTCCTAGACCTCTGTCTGGGTTTGGATTTAGGTTTAGGTTTAGCTATTACCTTTTTCTTCTCAGCTACGGAAAGCTTTCGGGCAGGTGGTGGTCTCAATTTCCCGGTCCTGTTCAAGTTAGTCCTCGCCATTGATTCAGGTGAAGGGGAGGTGACTCGGGGACTTACTGGTGATTCGGGCGAAGCGGAACGGAGGAAGCTGGGTCAGATAGAGGTTAGGTCTTAGGGTTAGCTCGGAAGGGTGAACGCTGGCAACGGGTGGAGAGGTCGGATGGCTAGGTTGGGTTTTAGGGTTCGGTCGGAAGGTTCGTTGTCGGGGGAGAAGAGAGAGAAAAGAGATTTTAAACGAATCAGCTTTAATCCCACGAATGAAATTGATTCGGGGGAGTGAGTGTAGGGCTTTTGCCCGAATCAAAACTGATTCGCTAGGATTAAACACTCAGTGCTATAATGAGTAGTATCTATCTGCCCGAATCAAAAGTGACTCGGAGAGGCCCTTGTCCGAATCAACTCTGGTTCGCATACTATGCCCGAATCAAAAGTGACTCAGAGAGGCCAAAATGTGATTCGTCCGGATCAAACACTCAGTGCTGTAATGAACAGTATCAATCTGCCGGAATCAAAAGTGACTCGATGAGCTAGAAACGGATTCGGGCGAATCAACTGCTGTGTGTTTGATAGAGCCTATTTATACACATTATTTAGATCTTAACCCTGTGCTTGTTTGCATTATTTTGTGTACAAGATTACTGGTTTCCAGTGTTTTTGTATTTCAGGGCAAAACAAGGGCCTAAGTCGGATACGCGCTAACAGGCAGCGTTTAGGACGCGCATCACACAGCCTGCGGAGCTAGCGGCGCAAACAGTAGAATTGGCAAAGTCGACCACGGTGCGCTAACCGATTGCGCTAAGCAGATGCCATGCGCCAAGCGCAGATGGTGGTGTTTCCAAAACCTGACACGACCAGATTTGGAAGTTGCCAAGGATGAGCCTCTGAGCAGTATATAAAGAAGAGAAGGAGGCTAGGGTTGAGAGATGATAATCAGGATTCACAATTCGTACACCCAGGAGGCACTGCGCAGCAGGACTGGAAAACACACGAGCTTGTTGAGAGGATCTGCGCCAGCCGACTGCGCCAGCCAAGACTGCAACCTGCACGCACTGTTTGCTATTGTTTTCTTGGACACTCTAGTTATTATTTACTGTTTCTATGATGTTTACCACTAGCATGTCTAGCTGAACGCTTAGTATCGGTTGGGCATGAATCTATGAGTATTTCCCTTGAGACTTGTGCTTAATGCATAGCTTGCTTGCTTATATTAATTCTGTGCACATTACTGGCAGCTTGTTACATGAGTAGGGGAAGCCTTGAACCGCAATCTTACTCTTGTTGCTTGTTGTTGTTTGTTAAACTAGTTGAATAGCCTGACGGTGCCAACTAGGAGTAACGCGCTAGGATAGGCAATTACTACCTTCATCGGATTCGTAGTTGTTTAGTCTAGTGTAAGAATTAATAGCACATGAACTTTGATCGGAACATGCACACATGTTGGGAAGCCTTGATCGGACACTAACATTAGCAAACCAAACTATAGACATTTAGAGTCGATGATAAGGAATACACTCATAGAGGATTGTCTGCGCCGATACTTCTCATAGTCATAGTACTTAATCTTTACTGCCTGCGCACGTCTAGTGCAATTCCTGCGTTTACGACTGTTTACTCGCGCATCGCGCAAACCAATCACTCACCCCCCAATTTCATAAGTGTAGGTTACTGGCTAAAACTGAACTGCTTGCTCCCTGTGGAGATCGACCCTTACTTAACCGCTGTACTAGTGGAAGAGGAAGGAATTAATTTGACGCGCACAACGACGCGCGATCAAATTTTGGCGCCGTTGCCGGGGAGCAACACAGCTAAGTTCTAGCTAGTTTACGTTTTTCCTTTTTAGTAACTAGTTATTTCAGTTTGTTTTGTTTTCTCGTTGTTGTTTCTGACAGCGCGCAATCACCATTAGCCTGCGCATCCTTGAAACAGTTGCGCTGCGCAAATTCTAGTTGCGCCCTGACAGACGCAGTAGCATTAGTTATCTTTTAATTTCGTTTTCTTTGAGATATAGAACAGGTCATGGAGGATAACAGTGTCGTAGGAGACAACTTAGGGGACAGAACCCCAGAGGAAGCAAGGGCACATAACCGCGCAGCCCTGTTCAGAGAGGAAGTGCAGCGCGAGGTTGAAGCAAGGATGGCCGCTGAATTGTATAATGCGCCACCCGCGCGACAAGCTGCGCGACGCAGAACAGTGCGCGAGATGTCAGCCCCAATCACAGTTAACCAGCCATGGTGCATCGTGCTTCCACCAGACGGACATTTTGAACTAAGGAGCTCGCTCATCTATCACATGCCCAAGTTCCACGGAATGAACAACGAAAATCCAGTCAAGCATGTGCGAGAGTTCCTAGTCATTTGCGAGAACATGAAGAAAGAAGGGGAGAGTGATGAGGCGCTAAAGATGAAAGCATTCCCATTTTCACTGTGTGACACAGCCAGACATTGGTTGATGAACTTACCCGCAGGATCAATTCACACATGGGAGTAGCTGCAGAAGAAGTTCCTGGACAAATTCTATCCCGCAGCAAAGATCGCGCTACTCAGGAGGGAACTGGCCGCGCCAAGGCAGAGCGCGGGAGAGTCACTGTCAGAGTATTATGAGCGTTTCAGGGAGCTAGAGGCCAACTGCTACAATCATGGCCTGCCCCAGAATGTGCTGATAGAGAACTTCCTGAATGGATTGCTGCCCATGGAGCTGAGGTTATTGAACGCATGCGCAGGAGGCGACATTTGCAACATGTATCCAGAAGACGCGTGGCAGCTGATAGAAGACTCTGCTGGTCAGGTACGACATCAGTTAACACTTGAAAATAGTCGTACTCGTTCTGTGCATCAGGTAGAAACAAGCGCCGAGATCAAGGAAATGAAGGCCATGCTGCAGAAGTTGATGAGTGTGCAAGGCGCACAACCAGTTGCGCCAAAGGTATGTGAATTCTGCAGGTCCACCGAGCACAAAACTGATGAATGTCCCACACTTTTCGAGGAATCTGGAGATGTCAATTCCCTTGGAGGATGGGATAACAGAGGACCACAAAGACAGAATCAGCCGCTCTTTGGACTGGCAGCAAATGGATTCAGATGGAAGGAGGAAAACAATTTCCAGAGGCAGTCCACAGACCAGTGCGCACCACAGCAGACGTAACACGCTGCGCCCTACAATCCACCACATCGCCGAACTGACGCACCAGCGCATAACAACCAGCAACCGAGGCGATCTTTGGAAGATATCGTGGGGCAGCTAGCAGACACAGTGCGTAAGAATGACGAGAAGTATGACAAGAGGTTAGAGTCCATTGAAAAGCAGCTATCACAGATCGCTACCAAGGTATATGAGCTAAAGAAGAGCGATGGCAACCTGCCTTCGCAAGTGATTCAGAACCCCAAAGGAGGAGTCAATGCAGTAACACTGAGGACTGGGCGCACAATAGGAGCAGAGCTGACCACGAAGGCGCCCGCGCAACCAGCTGCGCAAGTCCCGGATCCAGCAGAACAGAATGCGCAACCAGAGCAAGATGCGCAACCAGAAGTGCCAGCCACAAGCCAGCAGGGCCAGGCGCCATGTATAACACAAATAAACGACAAGGGCACGAATCGTACTAATATACCTGCACATTTTCCTGTGCAGGCACCATCGGCTAGAAAGGAGGCGCTGGACAAAGAACTATACGAGTTATTTAGCAAGGTGGAAATCAACATTCCTCTTATCAAAGCAGTTCGGCAGATTCCCAGGTACGCCAAGTTTTTAAAGGAGCTGTGCACAAACAAGAGGAGGAAAGGCGAATGCGCACAGGTAATGCTAAATGCGCAGGCCTCAGCGATCGTGCAACATAAGGTACCACCTAAGTGCCGAGATCCAGGTACGTTCACTATCCCTTGCACTTTAGGTAAGACCACAGTAAGCAATTGCATGATTGATTTAGGCGCATCCATCAATTTGTTACCTTATTCCCTATATGCGACATTGCGCCTTGGACCACTAAAGCCTGCAGGTCTCACTATTCAGCTAGCAGATCGGTCTTGCAAACAACCTGCAGGCATGATAGAGGATGTTCTCGTGCGAGTAGGAGAGCTGGTATTCCCAGCAGATTTTTATGTGCTAGAAATGGAGGGTGAATCAAGCACCAGCAGTGCGCAGATCCTACTGGGCAGTCCTTTCCTGATGACCGCGCGCACGAAGATAGACGTGTGGAGGGGCACACTCTCCATGGAGGTTGACGGCGAAGAAATCCATTTCAATATATTCAAGGGGATGCAGCACCCACACGAGGACGCCACAGTGCACGCGATGGACAGCATTGACGATTTAGTCTCAGATGCGCAATGTGCAAGCGCAACAATAGAACCAGAGCCACTGGCACAGGCAGAGTTGGAGGAGCAGGACGAGGAGCTGAGCAGTGCTGAACCAGAACTCAAACAGGTACACAACATAGTTCATATTTGCACTGCCAATAAAATCTTGCCCTCCATTGAATAGGCACCCAAGGTCGAACTGAAGCAACTTCCAGAGCACCTCAAATACATTTTCTTGGGAAATGAGGACACCCTGCCAGTGATCATAAAGAAAGGATTAGAAGAGGAGCAGGAAGTGCGTTTACAGCAGGTGCTGCGCAGGAACCAGCGCGCTATAGGATGGACACTGGCTGATCTGCGTGGAGTGAGCCCAGACGTATGCATGCATAGAATTCTATTGGAAGATGGTGCCAAACCATCCAGGGAGGCTTAGCGCAGATTGAACCCAAATATGATGGAGGTAGTGCAGAAGGAAATTCTAAAGTTGCTTGACGCAGGAGTCATTTACCCCATCTCGGACAGCAAATGGGTCAGTCCAGTGCACGTTGTGCCTAAGAAGGGAGGAATCACAGTGGAAGAGAATGCGCAGGGCGAGCTAGTTCCCAAGCGCATCCAGACTGGATGGCGCATGTGCATCGACTACAGAAAGCTTAACGCAGTAACGCGCAAGGACCATTTCCCGCTACCCTTTATGGACCAGATGCTGGACAGATTAGCAGGTAAGCCCTATTTTTGTTTCTTGGACGGATATTCAGGGTACAACCAGATACCCATAGCTGCGGAGGATCAAGAGAAGACCACGTTCACCTGCCCGTTCGGAACGTTTGCGTTTCGGCGCATGTCATTTGGGTTGTGTAACGCGCCAGGTACGTTCCAATGCCTAGTCATGAGCATTTTCTCTGATATGATTGGTATATGCATAGAAGTGTTCATGGATGATTTTACTGTATATGGAGGTACCTTTGATGCATGCTTAACTCATTTAAATAAAGTTTTAGAGCGCTGCATCTCTAAGAACCTAGTACTCAATTAGGAAAAATGCCATTTCATGGTAACGCATGGTGTAGTGCTAGGACACATCATCTCAGAGGAGGGGATCAAGGTAGACAAAGCTAAGATAGACCTTATTTCTAATCTACCTTATGCCACGAACATGCGCGATGTGAATTCATTCTTAGGACATGCCGGATTTTACAGGCGTTTTATAAAAGACTTCTCTAAAATTTGTATACCCCTGTCTAACCTCTTGCAAAAGGATGTGTACTTCGATTTTACTGATGAGTGCAGGGCCGCATTTGATAAGCTGAAGGAAGCGCTGACCAGTGCGCCAGTGATGCGCGCACCAGACTGGAACCTGCCATTTGAACTGATGTGCGACGCAAGCGATTATGCAGTAGGTGTAGTCCTGGGGCAGCGAGTGGACAAGAAGCCGCACGCCATCTATTATGCATCGCGCACACTGGACGCTGCGCAGAGGAACTACACCACCACGGAAAAGGAGCTTCTGGCAATTGTGTTTGCGCTAGAGAAGTTCCGTGCATATGTTCTAGGCGCCAGGGTCATCATATACACAGACCACGCAGCCATCCGCTACCTAATGTCCAAGAAAGAAACTAAGCCGCGCCTGATGCGCTGGGTGCTCCTACTGCAGGAATTCGACCTGGAGATCAAGGATAAGAAGGGCACAGAGAACATAGTTGCGGACCACCTGAGCAGGATCGTGAAGGAGGAGGAGCCAGGGCAGATCACTGAGACATTTCCTGACGAGCATCTGATGGCGCTGACAGGTAAGGTACCATGGTATGCGCACATTGCGAATTACCTGGTCACAGGTACGTTTCTTCCGCATTTCAATAAAACCCAGTGCATGAGATTGAATCATGAGTCCAAGCATTACCTGTGGGATGATCCTTATATGCTTAGAATAGGACCAGATCAGATATTGAGGCGCTGCGTGCCTGACCATAAATTTAACTTTGTTTTGATGTTTTGTCATGCGCACGCATGTGGAGGACACTTTGGTCCCAAGCGCACCAGCAGGAAGGTCCTGGACTGCGGATTTTACTGGCCGCACCTGTTCAGAGACGCATATGACTATTGCAGGAATTGTGACAGGTGCCAGCGCACAGGAGGCATATCAGCGCGCAACGAGATGCCGCAGACGCCAATTCTAGTGGATGAAGTGTTTGATATATGGGGAATTGACTTCATGGGGCCATTTCCTCCGTCTGCAGGATACGAGTACATATTGGTCGCGGTGGACTATGTCTCCAAATGGGTCGAAGCTAAGGCCACACGGAAGGATGATGGTAAGACGGTCGCTGAGTTTCTAAAAACTAACATCTTTTGCAGGTACGGGGTGCCTAAGGCAATCATCAGCGACCAGAGGACACACTTTTGCAACAGGATCGTGGCGCAAGTTTTCAAGCATTATGGGGTGCGCCACAGGACGTCCATTGCTTATCATCCTCAGACAAATGGACAGGCCGAGGTCTCCAACAGAGAGATCAAGCGCATCCTAGAGAAGACTGTGAGACCATCGCGCAAAGATTGGAGCCAGCGCCTAGACGACGCGCTGTGGGCATACCGCACTGCGCATAAGACACCAATCGGGACTTCACCGTTTCGGTTGGTCTACGGAAAAGCATGCCACCTGCCAGTAGAGCTAGAGCACAGAGCATATTGGGGTTTACGCACTTGCAACCTGAACTTGGATGAGGCCGGAAAGGAGCGCGCGTTTGAGCTGAGCGAATTAGAAGAGCTGCGCCTGGATGCCTATGAGGGACTGCGCGATTACAAGGAGCGGACAAAGGCGTTTCATGACAAGCATATCCTCAGACGCACTTTTGAGCCAGGAGACCAGGTATTATTATTCTCATCACGCCTGAAGCTCATGCCTGGAAAGCTGCGCAGCAAATGGACAGGACCGTACACAGTCACCAAGGTTTTCCCCTACGGAACAATCGAATTAGAAAACGAGCACCGGCATCGTTTTCAGGTCAATGGGCAGAGAGTCAAACGCTATCTAGGAGAACCTTGGGATAGCACAGCGCGCGACATTGACTTGGCAGAACCTGAGATAGCAGATGCGCAGATTGCTGCGCCAGAGTCGTCACCAGACGCACCAGAGGGAGAATGGAAACTGTTGCTCACATTTCTTCTTCCTCTTCATCTACCCTCGTTACTGCAGACTTCTCACATATTATCCATGTTGACTACCCTTCTCACCCTTTGCGCAGGACCAAGAAGAACACAACCCATGCACAAGCGCAGGATCACTCAGGAGCAAGAGTGGGGGAGGTCGCTGGCACACATTTGGGCACGTAACGAGGTACAGTCGAGCCGACGACGTTAAACAAAGGCACTTGTTGGGAGGTAACCCGACTCGTTTTACTTTTACATGTCTTTCTTTTAGCTTTTTCTAGTATCTTTTAGTTATTCTAGGACCTGTAGTTTTTTTAGTCGAGCAGCAGTGCGCAGGACCGCTGCGCCAGTCAGGGGGGTATATAAGGGCAGGACTTAGAAAATTTCAGCACTTTTTCACACTCGACCGTTACCAGCAGCTCCCGCCTTCACACCTCCGCCCACTGTCTGGCGCCCAACCCAGCTCCAGTTTAGAGAGATTTGCAGAGCACACAGCCGCACTCCCCTCAGGTAACCTTTCCCCCAGATTTGAGCCGATTTTAGTAGGGCTTGTGCGGTGGAGGAGTGTTCTTGGGTTTTGAAATCGCACCAGGCTAGAGTGCACCGATTGGAGTGCTGTTTAGAGGGTTTTGTAGGCGGGCAGTAGGCGCCCCTTTGGTGAGAATTTCAGTGCATTCGGAGGAGTTTGGATTTTTGGAGTGTTTGAGAAGTGTTGACCGGAGTTGACCAGAGAAATGCAGCCTGCCGAGGACCAAGCTACCCCAGCTCGCTTCGCCAGCATGTACGCAGCCTTCCTGAGGCTCGAGATGTACGGGACTCCGTGCATTAGTCGGGAGTTCCTGCGGGAGGTCGGTTTGGAGGACTTCATTTTGGAGAGGCTCGCGCTGGCGGGTTGGGAGGCGCTGTTGAAACTCAACAGCGCAGCAGAAAGGGAGGACACCTGCGAGTTCCTGGCGTCATTAGAGCCAGAAGAGATGGAGATAAGGTACCGGCACCGAGGGGTGTGGTACATTGCCTCGGCTACGAGGCTGAAGCGCACATTGAGGTGCGCTAAGGTGCGAGAAGCTGACATGGACGTGCACACCAACCAAGAGGCGTGGCGCGAGATGGCAACCGGGCCTGTGTTTGCCGCGGGGCGCAGCAGGGGACGAGAGCTGCGTGACCCGTGGATGTTCTACCTGTGGCGCCTGGTCGCCTATGCCATCATCGGGCGCTTTAATGGTGCGCAGAAGATCAGTTTGCTGGATATGGAGATCTTAAAGGGGTTTTATTATGGGAAGAGGGTGCTCTTTGTTCTGAACATGGTGCACCACTGGAGCCGAGTCAGCACCAAGGGGCCGCTGACTTGCGGAGGAATTATTACGCACCTGCTGCGGGCGTTACATGGAGAGCCCGAGGTGCCAGAGCACACTATGGTGCCGGCTGTCCCTCTGGACCGCGCCCACATGCTGCAGATCAGGGCGGTAGCCGTGAAGGAAGATGGCACATTGGAATGGTGCTACCGCCTGCAGCCGGCCAGAGTGCCAAGGCCAAGGGTAGAGAGCAGTGCGCAGGCAGCAGAGGCCGCACAGGAGATGGAGGAAGACGAGGCCCTAGAGCCAGTTGTGCCTCCAGTCAGGCGCGCAAGGACCCGCGCGCAGACTGGAGCGCACCGGAGGGCCCGCGCACCGCAGGGGGAGCCAGTTACCATTTCCATCGAGGATTCTCCCCCGCGTGCCCCAGGGAAGCGCCCAAGGACTGAGGCTGAGGCGGCGCCTGAGGCAGCATCAGCAGAGCAGCGCATGATGTTCAACGTCATGCGCGTGCTCGAATATTTAGCGCCAGAGGGGGCGGACTTAAGCATGAGCCCACCATCAAGGTGGAGATTTGGAGACGCGATTCCCCCTCTCCTCAGCCTACACCGGCCACCTCCAGGTTCTCCCGGCAGTCCACACCAGCCAGCCAGCCCTCTTACTCAGCCCCCAGTGCATCCAGCAGAGCCCTTCCCAGCACCAGCAGCACCAGCACCAGCACCATCAGCCCCAGCACCAGCAGAACCCACCCCCGAACCAGAACAAGTACCCGCACCTGCACCTTCCCCTGCCCAGCCGTCCATTCCAAGGTCCCCTATAGCCGAACCCATCCTTAGCACCAGCTCCGACTCGCTATGGGACCCCGTTTCAGAGGATGACGTCGAGGCGCAGCCTGTCGCCCTATCAGTTGTACCGCCTTCCTCCAGCTCCGAATAAATGACGGATTCTTTAGAGGAGGAGGCGCATAGTTCAGCGGCTGCGTCTAGCTCAGATGACTTCTAGAGCTGTAGGGGGGCGCACTATTCCTTTCGGGTGGTGTCTATTTTCTTTTATATGCTGAACTTTATTTGATATTCTGTTGCTATATTTGTGTGCTGAACTCCTGTGCTACATTTTGTGTCCCTATGCTATATTGCGCTGCTTTGACTTTATGTTCTTAGTTTTTCTGTTCTTTATTTTGCTTGCATGCATATGTTCTGCATGTGCGCGTTCTCCGTGCGCTTGAGTTTGAGTCGTGGGGACACGGCTCTGTTTTAGTGTGGGGGGGGGAGCGTTACATGTACATTTCACGTTTTTTGAGCTTTATAGTTTAGCTTAGTTTAATTGAAGGAAACAGTAGCAGTAGTGCGCTTGAGTGCGGGTTGCGCGCACTGTTCAGCTTGTTTGCGCTATCCATATTGCGCCGTGCGCTGCTTTCAACTATTTTTAGTATATATTTTTTTTGTTTTTCTGCTCCTGTTAGTTGGGATATACAGGGGATGTAGAGTTGACAGGAACGCTCTAGAGAGGCGGTTAGTCGCTCGCGCTTCAGAGGAGAGGTATATGGTCGAGAGCGCTAGTGGAGGCCTGTGCTTCGCGACCTTCGGAACAAGAGAGCGCGCTCAGTCACGCAGATGCCGAAGGCAAGTACCCAAAAGCGTGGCGAGGTGGGAAAACAGACCACCTTCCCTCTGGTAGTCGAGCTAAGGAAGGCGGGCGCGGGTATAAACGCGTGCGCCGACCTGCGCAAATAGACCAAGGAGGGAGAGCGGGGCGGTGTTCCATAGCTGTTATCCGGAGGCCGAGACTGGAACCGTTCTGGGAAACATAGGAACCGTAGACAAAGAAAAAAAAAGACCAGCAGATGATTTGCGCTACAAAAGAATCAGCATGCGCACTGATGATGCAAGTATGGCAGTGTTTGACAAAACCAGCATAAGTGAACAAGGAGCTGCTACAGCTCAAATTATCAAGCAAGCCAAGCAGAAGTGAACTAGCAGCAGCTGCAGCAGGGGATGCTGCAGCAGGAGCTTGTTCAACAGGCTGGTTCAACTGACCAAGCATAGCAGCTGCCTGGGCTTGTCCGGAATGGCTGGAAACTCTATGCAGAGCCTCTGAAGAATTTCTAAATTGTTGAAGAGTTTATTCCAGAGAGGTTTACTAGTCAGAGGAGGAGATTTGCATTGGAGATAATAATCAAATCTAATCTCCTAAATTTTAGGAGATAATTGATCTTGTTGAGTTAATTGCCTAAACCTGGAAATTGCTTAAAGTGGTGCAGCTATTTAAGCAGAAGGTGTTCAGGGCTGAAGAGGGTGATCGAAGCTGAGGGATACACGAGTGCATACACAGAATTCACGGAGAGCAATTTGTTGTGTGCGACGGGAGTTTACTTCGATCATCACCCAAGAGCAGAGCGTTGAGCGCAGAGCCGAGGTGAGAGTTGCAGAAGAGAATCAGGACTTGCAGAGTCTGATTCGTGCTTGATCTGGAAGCCAATTCAGAGCTGGAGAGCTTGTTGGTTGATCAAGGGCAGCCGCGAAGAACTGACGGGTGGAAGGCTCGGTCGAGTGTCGTGCGGCAGTACTCACTAGTGGCAGGAGGTCACTGAGTGAGGGGGAGTTACTCAGAGTGTGCAGCGCTCTTGGAGAGGTTCGATCGGCTTGGCAGAAGGCCTTGGAGCGACGCGGACATTGTGCTTCAGCTGTGTGTTACAGCTGTTGCTGCAGCAACCCTGCTGAGTAGTGTAATTTAGAATAGGCTGAGTTCTTTGAGAGGATTGTAGCTATTCTAGATTGACATATTGTAGAGGGTGTGCAGACACAAATCAGAGCTTGTTCTGATTGTGTTGAGTGGTCCACATAAGGTTGAGTAGCATAGGTTGCGTGATTTGTAACCTAGTGTACTTGGAACCTTCAGTTCAGTGGATTGAGGACTGGAGAATAGTCCTCCCCAGACGTAGGCAGATTGGCCGAACTGGGTGAACAAACCTGTGCCTTGTTCATTGCTTGCTGTGACAATATTTAAGTGAACAAGAGTGTGCTGCAGCAACTGCTTGTTCACAGAATCTGTCGAACTAAGACACTACGAATTTTCAATTGGTATCAGAGTGGGAACTCGACACATAGAGTTAAAAGATCGTACAGTGTCTCTGAAGAAGCCAAGGCAATGAAGACAGGACAGAGCACAAGCAGACCTCCATTATTGGAAGAGAGCAATTATGGATATTGGAAAGCTAGAATGAAAGCCTTTCTCAAGGCTATTGATGAGAAGACATGGAGAGCTGTTGTGGTTCAGTGGTCTCCCCCAATCACTATGGATGAACAAGGAGTGACTAGAATAAAACCTGAAGAGCAATGGACTGCTGAAGAAGGTGCTGCAGCAACTGGTAATTCAAAGGCTTTGAATGCAATTTTTGCTGCAGTGGATGCTAATAATTTCAGGTTGATATCAAACTGTGATATGGCCAAGCAAGCATGGGAAATTCTGCAGACTGCCCATGAAGGAACGGATAGAGTGAAGTTGTCAAGACTCCAGATAATTGCCACACAATTTGAGAATCTGAGGATGCTGGATGAAGAAACAGTCACTGAGTTTAATGCTAGACTCTGTGATCTTGTAAATGAAGCTCATGCCCTTGGTGAACCCATCCCTGAAGAAAAGCTTATCCGAAAGGTTCTCAGATCGCTGCCCACAAAATTTGACATGAAAGTGACGGCCATTGAAGAAGCTCAAAATGTCAGATTCATGAGGTTGGAAGAGCTGATGGGGTCTCTCAAACAATTTGAGATGAAACTGGTCAAAGAAGACACCTCTTCCAAGGACAAGAATGTTGGATTGAAAGCTGAAGCAGAAACCAAGCAGACAGTTCCAGATGATCAGTTGAGCATGCTTGTTAAGAACCTTGGGAAGTTTCTGAAAAACATGGAATCCAGAACTGAGAGAAGCTCTTCCTCGCGAAGACAATTCAGAAGGGGCGGTGAAAGAAAGAAGAAAGGGAAAGAACCAGCTCAGGATGAAGATGACAAGAAAGAGATGAAAAAGGGAGTTCAATGCTGGAACTGTGAAGGGTATGGACACATTGAGGCTGACTGTCCAAGCAAACCCCTCAAAAATCCAGAGAGAAAGAACAATAAGTCCATGACAGCAAAATGGAGTGATTCGGATGAAAGTGATGAAGAAAACTGTGTTGTGCTAACCAGTGTTTCAGATGTCAACCTCAAAGACCTAAAGAAGGTAGAAATTCACTATGGGATTGAAGTTTCTGAAAGTGAAGATGAAGAGGACTCCTCTGACAGTTTTGCTGATCTTCTGAGGAAGATACTGAAACAATGTGAGGCAGTTCTTCAGACCAATCAGGCCCTGACTGACAGAGTCAAGCTCTTGGAAGAAGAACGAAGGAAATGTCTGTTCCCATTCAATAATCAAGTTACCATACTGAAAAGGGAAGATTCTGGAAGGCAGATCAACGTTGAATCTTCTCCAGTAACCACCAAGACAGCTGATCCGCAGAGTAATATCCTGGACGAAATTCTGTCTTACCAAAGACTTGGAAAAGGGAAAACAGGGCTTGGATATACTGGTGAAGAAAGCTCTAGAGGAACAGTGTTCATTAAAGCCTCAGATGTTGAGATAGATGAGAAAAAGAATTTAGATGACTCCTCAAAAATTGCAGAGAAAGTTGGAACTAGACATGTGAACAAGAGGATGCTGCAGCATCAGGCACAACATTCTTCTCAAACAAAACAAAAGACTCAGAATAAACAGGGTATCTGTACAAGTTTTGGGAATCAGAAGATCAACTCTAATCTGAAGCAGCAGCGCAGAACCTGCTCAGTTGAAAAAGAAAGAGTAAAATCCAGGAACAACACATACTGCATAAAGACTCCGTTTCATGCTGCTTCTCAGAAAAATAGTTCCTGGAAAGAATCACAGAGAAGGATTGCTAAGACTGTTACACAAGGGCACTGGATTGTTAAAAACAAATGTAAACAGCAGTTTTTACAGATTTGGAAACCCAAACACGACAAAGGAAGAGATAGGAGGATGGAAGATCAGAAGAAGAAAGACTCTGGCTTGTCTCAAATGTGGGTGAAGAAAGCTCCACCAGAACCTCTTAAGGATTCTCCGAACAAAGGTGCAGTCGGAACTGAATAGGTGAACCAGCTATCTTGTGCTATAGCAACCGGGTCAAGAATAAAGCTTGTTCACATGTTTTGGTCGCTAATAATGGGAGGAGGCACATGGGAGGCACGTGATCTAACAACTTCAAAATGGAAAAGAAAATAATGGGTAAATATTTTCTAGGGCAAAGGCAAAGGTGCAAAGGGATTTCCAAAAAATCACTGCCGATCATCCTCTGTGCACTCCTCAAACCTTTCTCATCTCTGCAGCAATGGTGAAAACACGTGGTTTGAAGAAGAATCTGGCAGCAGACCGACAAGGGAGATCTGAAAGAAGGACCAAGTCTCGCAACGAAGACCCTGCTCAGCGCCTGGATGTGGTGGTATGGGAACCAGCACCCCTTCCTGTGTCGCATGGCGAGCCCTCTACACACAAAGAAACACCCCAGAAGAGGAGGCGGTTGGTTCGTGACGGAGAACCTGTCTCCAGTACTGCTGTGCTGCCAGAAGAGGCTGTGGCTGAAGTTGTCTCTGGAGAAGAACAAGTAGCAGAGGCTGCTGTGGCAGCCTCTGCAGAAGAAGAGTGCAGATCGCTTGTCATGTCCCCAGGCATTATTGGTGAAGGGGTAGAAACAGGGGCTGAGTCTCCTGAACAAGAACCTGCAGCAGCACATCCTCCTCCTCCTTCAGACAAGGGAAAAGCCCCTATCTTGATCCCAGTCTCCAGCAGTGAAGGAACAGCCAGTGAAGAAGAAGAAGAAGGTTCTCTTGGTGGACCTTCTGAGAGAGGACCTCCAGCTGTAGACTTGTCTGCCCTCACAGTGGGAGGTACATGGTTCAGAAATAGAAGTGCCTCTCAATCCTGGAGTGCTGTTGAGAGGAAACACATTGTGTATGAGAAGAGACTGGTCCACGACAAGTACAGATCAGCTGCTATGATTCAGCTTCTGACAGAGGTAAATCTTCTCAAGTCCCTAACCTTTCCTCACCGATTCAATATTATCCTGGTTAGAGAATTTATTGTGAATATGGAGGAGAAATTTAGAGATGAAGGAGCGGCTGAGTATGGGAAAAGCTGGGTACGGGGTAAGTCAGTGGTTATTACCCCTGAAATTATTGATGCATTTCTTGAAATTTCTGAGAATGCAAGAGCTCCCACTGATGTTAAGCCAGAGTTTGTGGCGAAGATTCTGACAGGGGGAGTGTGCCTGTCTTGGGGTGGTCCTAACCTCAATGCTGCTGAGCTTACCTCCAAGTTTGCCTTGCTGTATCATCTGGGCATTCGAAACTGGATCCCTAGCTCTCACAGGGGGAAGGTTAACAAAGACTTTGCTAACCTTCTCTATTCTATTGGGAAGAAGAGGAAGATCAGCCTGGGCAGTGTTATGTTCCCTCAGGTGGCTACTCATGCCGGGAGTGCCTCCTCCAGCAAGCCTATTGTGCTACCCTCTCTCATCTATGGGATCATGGTCTCTCAGCACCCAGAGTTTGGTGAGATTTCTGAAGGTTTATCTGAGGAGCTGCAGGTCTTCACAGTAGATCACAAGCTATTCAAGGGAAAACATGTAGTGGATGTTGCTTATGAGGATCTTCTAATGGTTGGTTCTTCAGCTCCAGCTCCCCTGGAGGACTCTCTTCCCCCTGCTGCATCCATTCAGCCAGCTCTTCGTGCCAGAATTGTGAGCCATCTCAGGTCTGAGCTGCTCATTCTTGATACTGAGGCCAAACGGAGGGATGCCAGGCGTGGCCAGATTAGGAGCCTAATCAGAGACTTGGAGTTCCTGGAGGATGAGGAGCAGGCCCCTTGAGCATCTATGACAAAAAGGGGGAGAGAAGATGTTTTTATTTTGCTGAACTGCTGTGGATGAACACTGTTTTTTACTGACCCTGCGTGGTCATGCTATGGCCATCTGTGGCCTCACTTACTTACTCTCTATTATTTTTATTTAGAGTATTTTTTTTCTGGTTCACGGGAGAGTGCATATGCCCTAAGGTTTTGTCAAAATGCCAAGGGGGAGATTGATGATGCAAGTATGGCAGTGTTTGACAAAACCAGCATAAGTGAACAAGGAGCTGCTACAGCTCAAATTATCAAGCAAGCCAAGCAGAAGTGAACTAGCAGCAGCAGCAGCTGCAGCAGGGGATGCTGCAGCAGGAGCTTGTTCAACAGGCTGGTTCAACTGACCAAGCATAGCAGCTGCCTGGGCTTGTCCGGAATGGCTGGAAACTCTATGCAGAGCCTCTGAAGAATTTCTAAATTGCTGAAGAGTTTATTCCATAGAGGTTTACTAGTCAGAGGAGGAGATTTGCATTGGAGATAATAATCAAATCTAATCTCCTAGATTTTAGGAGACAATTGATCTTGTTGGGTTAATTGCCTAAACCTGGAAATTGCTTAAAGTGGTGCAGCTATTTAAGCAGAAGGTGTTCAGGGCTGAAGAGGGTGATCGAAGCTGAGGGATACACGAGTGCATACACAGAATTCACGGAGAGCAATTTGTTGTGTGCGACGGGAGTTTACTTCGATCATCACCCAAGAGTAGAGCGTTGAGCGCAGAGCTGAGGTGAGAGTTGTAGAAGAGAATCAGGACTTGCAGAGTCTGATTCCTGCTTGATCTGGAAGCCAATTCAGAGCTGGGGAGCTTGTTGGTTGATCAAGGGCAGCCGCGGAAGAACTGACGGGTGGAAGGCTCGGTCGAGTGTCGTGCGGCAGTACTCACTAGTGGCAGGAGGTCACTGAGTGAGGGGGAGTTACTCAGAGTGTGCAGCGCTCTTGGAGAGGTTCGATCGGCTTGGCAGAAGGCCTTGGAGCGACGCGGACATTGTGCTTCAGCTGTGTGTTACAGCTGTTGCTGCAGCAACCCTGCTGAGTAGTGTAATTTAGAATAGGCTGAGTTCTTTGAGAGGATTGTAGCTATTCTAGATTGACATATTGTAGAGGGTGTGCAGACACAAATCAGAGCTTGTTCTGATTGTGTTGAGTGGTCCACATAAGGTTGAGTAGCATAGGTTGCGTGATTTGTAACCTAGTGTACTTGGAACCTTCAGTTCAGTGGATTGAGGACTGGAGAATAGTCCTCCCCAGACGTAGGCAGATTGGCCGAACTGGGTGAACAAACCTGTGCCTTGTTCATTGCTTGCTGTGACAATATTTAAGTGAACAAGAGTGTGCTGCAGTAACTGCTTGTTCACAGAATCTGTCGAACTAAGACACTACGAATTTTCAAGTACCAGCGTGCGCAAAATACACAGAAAATCATCAAAGGCTTGAGTTCCCAGGAAGTGCGCGGAAGAATCACGCACGGGAAGAAGCTGGCGCTGTTAACCATATACCCATCCTCGGAGTGAGAGCTGACAACCTGGCGCCTATAAAGAGCTATCTCCCAGCCATCCGAAATGATTTTCATCCCAGCTAAGAGGTAATGAATTACGAAATCATTATATTAGAAGTGTTGAATGCGGTCGTGAGCAGGTGGTAGAGCAGCGCAAGGTGATCAGTAGTGCAGATCGCGCCAGAGTGCAAGACTGTGCGCTAGACTCCAGAGAGGTAATGGTATCCGTGCTTGAGTGCTTGTTCGAGGACGAACAAGGGGCAAGTGTGGGGGGTTTGATAGAGCCTTTTATACACATTATTTAGATCTTTACCCTGTGCTTGTTTGCATTATTTTGTGTACAAGATTACTGGTTTCCAGTGTTTTTGTATTTCAGGGCAAAACAAGGGCCTAAGTCGGATACGCGCTAACAGGCAGCGTTTAGGACGCGCATCACACAGCCTGCGGAGCTAGCGGCGCAAACAGTAGAATTGGCAGAGTCGACCACGGTGCGCTAACCGATTGCGCTAAGCAGATGCCATGCGCCAGGCGCAGATGGTGGTGTTTCCAAAACCTGACACGACCAGATTTGGAAGTTGCCAAGGATGAGCCTCTGAGCAGTATATAAAGAAGAGAAGGAGGCTAGGGTTGAGAGACGATAATCAGGATTCACAATTCGTACACCCAGGAGGCACTGCGCAGCAGGACTGGAAAATACACGAGCTTGTTGAGAGGATCTGCGCCAGCCGACTGCGCCAGCCAAGACTGCAACCTGCACGCACTGTTTGCTATTGTTTTCTTGGACACTCTAGTTATTATTTACTGTTTCTATGATGTTTACCACTAGCATGTCTAGCTGAACGCTTAGTATCGGTTGGGCATGAATCTATGAGTATTTCCCTTGAGACTTGTGCTTAATGCATAGCTTGCTTGCTTATATTAATTCTGTGCACATTACTGGCAGCTTGTTACATGAGTAGGGGAAGCCTTGAACCGCAATCTTACTCTTGTTGCTTGTTGTTGTTTGTTAAACTAGTTGAATAGCCTGACGGTGCCAACTAAGAGTAACGCGCTAGGATAGGCAATTACTACCTTCATCGGATTCGTAGTTGTTTAGTCTAGTGTAAGAATTAATAGCACATGAACTTTGATCGGAACATGCGCACATGTTGGGAAGCTTGATCGGACACTAACATTAGCAAACCAAACTATAGACATTTAGAGTCGATGATAAGGAATACACTCATAGAGGATTGTCTGCGCCGATACTTCTCATAGTCATAGTACTTAATCTTTACTGCCTGCGCACGTCTAGTGCAATTCCTGCGTTTACGACTGTTTACTCGCGCATCGCGCAAACCAATCACTCACCCCCCAATTTCATAAGTGTAGGTTACTGGCTAAAACTGAACTGCTTGCTCCCTATGGAGATCGACCCTTACTTAACCGCTGTACTAGTGGAAGAAGAAGGAATTAATTTGACGCGCACAACGACGCACGATCAGTGTTACAGCCTGCCCTCTCCACTAAATTCTCCCAAAATTTTACCAGACTCCGCAAACCGAATTACCTCACACTTAAAACTCCGACATATAGATAGTCAAACCAACGTGGTAATTTGAGTGCACACAAACACAAAATCCCTAGAACCACTAATCAAATATTTGTCCGGCTCAACACAAAGTTCAAAATAATTCTATACTACTAACAAGTAGAAGAAAAAGCACAAATACTCACCAGCCTAGTTTAACGTCTTGGCTAAGACGTAGCTGATTCCCTTCTTCATTAGAAACACACTTGAGAAGTCCTTTGCGAGGATCTCTTCTCAAGTGGCATGCAATAGTGATGAGCGGACAAATAACCTTATATTTGTCCATATTTTCCCCTTACTTCTTGTTTGTTTCCCTATTTTATAAAGTCACTTGATGTTTTCTTTGTCCATTTCAGGTTAAAAATGTATATTACATGATATGAAGTGGTGTGAAGAAAATCTGAATGAATTCTAGTCGATCGAGAGCAAAAAAGAGCAAAATCAAGCAAAAGGCTAGTTTGATTCGTCCATGATTGACCTATTGAGCTTTGAAGGCTCGCCGAGCACACGTTTCTTATCCGATTAAGGCGTGTCATGTCTTGTTGGACAGCTAACGCAAAGGGTTACAACTTCATAGTTTACATCAAGACATAATTCGAAGGTTTAAGGGGTCAAAACAGGCGAAATTTCCAGCACTACAAAGTTGATTCTCCCAAAGAGGAATTTAGGATAGGCCGAATCACTTTTGATTCGGCCAAAGAAAAGTGATTCAGGCAAGCATGATACTTCATTACAGCACTGAACCGATGATTCGCACGAATCAACTCAAGGCTTGCCCGAATCAAAGTTGATTCGGGGAGAATTCACCTGTAGATCAAATCTGGGCAGACTGACCTGTTTATCTTCGAAGGCTTTCCGAGCGCGCGATTCTTATCCGATTGGGACGTTATATAGCTTGTTGGAAAGGTAATGCAAAGATCTACAACTTCCTAGTTTGCGTCAAGACGTAAATCAAAGATTTAAAGTGTCAAACAAGCGAGTTGCTAACGCAGCAGAAGTGATTCGGACACCCTGTCCGAATCAACTTACTAAGCCTTGTCCGAATCACTTGATTCGGGCAGTGAGTGTAAATGTTGGAAAAGGTATAAATAGAATGAGATGCAAGTTAAGAAGAGAGCTTCCACATTTTCTCAACCCTAGGCGACTGGAGCTCGGAGAAGACCAAGCTTGAGTCGAAGATTCTACATCAACTTCTCTTAAACCCTTTACCCTTTGTATTTACATTCATGTCTCATTTAGTTTTCATGTATTTGTGCACACTCATTATGAGTGAGTAGTTGTACTTGTGGTTGGGGATTAAATGGATCCCCTAGGATTGGATATGATGTAGAACTCTAATTTATTGCATTGAATGAAGTTTGGTTTGATTATATTGTGCCCTAGCTATGTATTCATTGTATGCACACCAAGTGTTTGACGAAATGCTTAAGTGAGTATGCTTGGTTAAAACCCCTAAGGAAGGAGCGAGAGTTGAACTTAGGATGTCTCATAGCTATTTTATGATCATAGATGGAGTGTTTGTGCGTGAGAGCGACATGCACTCTTGACATTAGGCTAAGTTTTAAGCAGATTTGAGTAACCGGCCAGTAGACCGAGAGGGTGCGGTTATGGGACTCAAGTTCTACACGGTTCAATAGAATGAGAGTTTGAGAACCATGTCATTTGTGTATCCTCTCCACTCTAGGGAAGGAGCGAGAGTTGAACCTAGAGTGGACGATGCATTAGCCTTGCTTTTATCAACCAAATGTAGTTCATGCATGTGTTAGTGAGTTATTTCATTTTCCTCATATCTTAGGAGAGAAGTTGAATCCCTAGTCACTCTTTTGTTTCATCAACCAAAAACCAAAAATATCATTTATCTTTAGTACTTACTAGAGGTACCTCTAAAGGAGGACAAATCCCCCCCAAATCCTTAGACTTTCAATAATAGCATTAATTAGTTGTAAATTAGTCTAAGCTTTTCTCTTGGGTTCGACCCGAGGTCACTCGGTTATAAATATTGTTTGATATTTGCGTGACTAGAATAGCATTTCATTTTGCTTGCCTAAAACGCCAATGTCAAATAGTGTGGGAATTAGGTAGAATCATTGAGCTTGAAGTCTCCAAGCTCCAAGCTTTTCTCGTCTCCATGGTACGCCTTGACTCGATGGCCATTTACTTTGAAAGTTTCACCGTCTTTATTCATCAATTCGAAGTGGCCATCTTGGTACACTTTTTCGATTTTGAAAGGCCCCGACCACCTTGCTTTCAGCTTTCCTGGAATAGTCGAAGTCTGGAGTTGAAAAGTAAAACGCTATCTCCCTTCGAGAAAGTTCTCCTGTGAATTTTCTTGTCATGCCAAAGTTTGGTTTTCTCCTTATAAATTCTGGCGTTTTCATACAAGTCAAGTCTGATCTCATCGAGCTCGTCTTCTCCCCTGTTGATTCAAGTCGAAATTCAGCCTCTTGACAGCCCACATGGCTTTATATTCGAGTTCCACAGGGAGATGGCAAGGTTTCCCGTACACAAATCTATAAGGGGACATTCCGATTGGTGTCTTAAACGCCATTCGGTAAGCCCATAACGCTTCGTCGAGCTTAGTTAACCAATCCTTGCGAGAACTACTAACTATTTTCTCCAATATTGCCTTGATCTCGCGATTAGACACCTCAACTTAGCTGCTGGTTTGTGGGTTGTATGGCGTCGCTATTTTGTGGCAGACACCATATTTTCGGAGCAATGCCTCAAACTACTTTTCTTTAAAGTGCGATCCATTATCGCTGATCACTGTTCTTGGCGCACCAAACCTTGGAAATATTACCTTGGTGAAAAGCTTCCTTACCATGTTCGCATCACAAGAAAGAGCAGCGACCGCCTCTACCCATTTGGAGACATAATCGACGGCGACCAGAATATATTTGTTCCCATTTGATGATGGGAATGGCCCCGTGAAGTCTATACCCCAAGCATCAAATATTTCAATCTCAAGGATTCCCTTCTAGGGCATCTCATCACGCTTTGATATATTTCCCGTGCGTTGGCATGCGACACAAGACTTTACAAATTCATACGCGTCCTTAGACAACGTAGGCCAATAAAATCCGCATTGGAGAACCTTCACGGCTGTTTTGGAGCTGGAACCATGTCCACCATATGGGGAAGAGTGGCAGCTTCGTAGAATACCCTTCTGATAATCCTCAGCAATACATGACCTATAAAGAAATGGCTCATCCCAATAATAGCGGTTCATGTCATGGACGAATTTCTTCCTTTGATTGTGATTCGCCCCTTCCGGTAAAATTCCACAAGCAAGAAAATTCATAAAATCAGCATACCAGGGAGCTTGCATCTTCTCTATGCTCAGTAAATATTCGCCAATAAAAGAGTCTTCAATTGGCACATTCTTGTCACCACATCCACTGATTTGCTCAAGCCTCGATAGGTGATCCGCGACCACATTTTCAACTCCCTTCTTATCCTTGATTTTCATGTCGAACTCTTGTAAAAGGAGAATCTAGCGGATTAGTTTAGGCTACGCCTCCTTCTTTGCCATAAGATATTTGATCCCTGCATGGTCCGTGTAGACAATTGTTTTGGACCCGATCAAGTATTGTCTGAATTTCTCGAAGGCATAAACGATAGCAAGCATTTCTTTTTCTGTGGTCGAGTAATTTTCTTGTGTAGAGTTAAGGGCTTTACTCACATAATAAATCACGTGCAGACGCTTGTCGACCCTTTGCCCCAATACCGCTTTAATAGTGCTATCGCTAGCGTCACACATTAACTCAAACTGAATTTACCAGTTCGGAGGTTGAATTATCAGGGCGGACACAAACGCTTTCTTAAGCGTTTGAAATGCTTGATGGCACGGTTCATCGAAATTGAACTCTACCTCATTACATAGTAGATTTGTAAGTGGTTTAGTAATTTTCGAGAAGTCCTTGATGAACCTGCGTGCCCGAGGAAATTCCTTATTCCCTTCGCATCTCTTGGTGGTGGCAGCTTCTCAATAACATCAAATTTGGCTCTATCGACCTCAATTCCTCTTTTTGATACAAGATGTCCCAACACAATGTCTTCTTTGACCATAAAATGGCATTTCTCCCATTTAGTACTAGGTCCATCTCAATACACCTAGCCAACACACGAGACAAATTTGTGAGACAATCATCAAATGAATAACCATGCATAGAAAAATCGTCCATAAATACTTCCATAGAGTTTTCCAAAAATTGAGCAAAAATGGACATCATACAACGTTGAAAAGTTCCTGTTGCATTACAAAGACCAAAAGACATTCTCCTATAAGCAAATGTGCCGTAGGGCAAGTAAACGTGGTCTTTTCTTGGTCATTAGGGTGGATAGGAATTTGAAAGAAACCACTATACCCATCAAGAGTACAGAAATATTCATGCCCCGCTAGACGTTCTAACATTTGATCTATAAAGTGGATGGGAAAGTGATCCTTCTTAGTGGCTGAATTTAACTTCCTATATTCTACGCACATCCTCTACCCCATGACCGTACGCGTAGGTATCAACTCATTTTTCTCATTTCTAACCACGGTGAGCCTGCCATTTTTAGGCACCACATGAATTGGGCTCACCCACTCAGAATCTGGGACAACATAAATAATACCTGCATTGCGCAATTTTGTGACTTCCTTCAATACAACTTCTCCTAACTTAGGATTTAAATGCCTAAGGAATTCACGACTAGGCTTCGCATTATCTTCTAAACATATTCTATGCATGCACACATCGGGGTTAAATCCCCTTCAAATCATCAATGGAGTGCCCAATGGCACCTTTATATTCATGCAACACATTCATTAACTTAGAAGACTCAATATCATTCAATGAAGCTTCTACGATAACAGGTAAAGATTCGTTCTGTCCCAAGAATTCATACCTTAGATTCGATGGAAGAGGTTTCAGCCCCTCACCGAATTCCTTACCTTTTGGCGCATTTATTTCGTTCGCACCATCATCAAACTCAGCGACGTCCTCATCAATTTCCATGATTAAGGCGAACAACGAGCTATTTTTCTTTTGTGCAAGTAGCTCATACTCAAAGCTCGTTAGTTCACCAAGAGAGTTAAAAACATTATACGCATCATATGCTTCAATCAAGTGACAATCCATAGAATTGCTAGGTGTCCTAAGCATGCTCTTCAAATCGAATTTGATCTTTTCACTACCAAATTTAATTCGATTGTACTTTTCCCGCAATCTATAATAGCCTTAACCGTATTCAAAAATGGTCTACCTAGGATTATGGGAATTTCCTTATCTTCATCCATGTCTAAAACATAGAAAGCAACCGGAACATAGAATTGCCCAACTTTGATGGGAACGTCTTTTAGGATACCCTTAGGGGCCCTAGAAGAACGATTCGCTAATCTCAAATTAACCGTTGTTGGAGTCAATTCCTCCATATCTAGCTTATTAAAAAGTGAATAAGGCATTAAAGATATGCTAGCACCTAGATCACTCAATGCACTAGCTATGCTAATTTCTCCTATAGAAATGGGAATAGAAAATGATCCATGATCGCTAAGCTTTCTAGGCATGGCACGCTGAATTATCGCAGTACAATTTTCGTCTAAAGCTACATGGTCTAAATCATGCATTTCCCTCCTATGAGACATAATATCTTTCAAAACTTTAGCATAGGTAGGCATTTGAGTGAGTACCTCCGTAAATGGCAAAGTCATCTGCAGCTTTTTCAGCATCTCCGCAAAGCGCTTGAAATGCCCATCATCTTTCTTCTTTTTTAGCCTTTGAGGGAAAGGAATGGGCGCCATAAGGAGCTGGTTCTTGCAGTTTTCTCTTCCCATATATCTCCTGCATTTTGCGGCAAAGACCCTTCTTTGACAGCTCTATCTGCTGCTGATCGCGCGTCGTTGTACGCGTCAAATTAATCCTTCCTTCTCCACTTAGTACAGCGGCTAAGTCAGGGTCGATTCCACAAGGAGCAAGCAGATTAGCTCTAACTAGTAACCTACACTTACGAAAATTGGGGTGTGAGTGATTGGGTTGCGCAGGTGCGCAAATAAACAATAGTTAACGCAGGGATTTGCACTAGACGTGCGCAGGCAGTAGAGATTAAGTACTATGACTATGAAAAGTATCAGCGCAGACAATCCTCTATGAGTGTATTCTCTATCATCGATTCTAAACGTCTATAGTTCGGTTTACTCAAGTTACTGTCCGATCAAGGCTTCCTAACATGTGCGTATGTTCCGATCAAAGTTCATGAGCTATTAATTCTTAAGACTAGTCTAAGCAGCTACGAATCCTGTCACAGTAGCAACTGATTATCCTAGCGCGTTACTCCTAGTTGTCACCGTCAAGCTATCAACTAGTTTAATATATAACAAACAAGTAACAAGAGTAAGATTGCGGTTCACGGCTTCCCCTACTCATGCAATTAGCTGTCAACCGTGTGCACAGAATTAATACAAGCAACAAACTATGCATTAAGCACAAGTCTCAAAGGAAATACTCATAGAATCATGCCCAACCGATACAAAGCGTTTAGCTAGACATGCTAGTAGTAAACATCATAGAAATAGTAAATAATAACTAAAGTATCCAAGAAAACAGTAACAAGCAGGTGCGTGCAGGTTGCAGTGTCTCGGCTGGCGCAGTCGGCTAGCGCAGGTCCTCTCAGTAGCTCGTGTGTTTTTCAGTTCTGCCTCTCTCTCGTGTGCTGTGTGTCGTTTTTCGATGATAATCAAAACCTAGCCTTCCTCTCTTGATATACTGCTCATGAGGCCCAACCTTGGCAACTTCCAAATCTGATGGTGTCAAGATTTGGAAACACCACTATTCTGCGCATGGCGCATTGCACACATTGGTTAGCGCAATCGGTCTGCGCACCGTGGTCGACTTTGCCACTTCCTATCCTGTTTGCGCTGCTAGCTCCGCGGGCTGTGTGTTGCGCTCCTTAAACGCTGCCTGTTAGCGCGTATCCGACTTAAGCCCTCGTTTTGCCCTGGAATACAAAAACACCGGAAACCAGTAATCTTGTACACAAAATGATGCAAACAAGCATAGTGTTAGGATCTAAATAGGCTCTATCAGCTGCCTTTCCCACCTTGGCCTTTGGCTGCGGCTCCTCTAGAAGTCTCCCGCTTTTGAGTGTAATTGCGTTGATCGTCTCGGAGGAGTTCACATCGGGTTATGAGGGCAGCTTCCCTTGATATTTAGAAGATGAACCAGCTTGTTCCGCAGTCTGTGTTTCAAGAATTTTGTTGTGCTCTTGTAACTGATCTAACCTTTGAAGAATGAGCTGGTTGTCTTTTTGCTGCTGTGCTTGAGTAGCGGCCAACTAGGCAACGATAGAAATCAGGGATGGCTCCTCGTTGCTTTGTTTCTCTTCGTGCCTTTGGTGCGTTCCCTGATTTTGATGGCTGAAATTGTTCAGTCTTTGATAATTTCCGCTTTGATAGTTGCTCCTTGGCTGATATGTGTTAGAGGGGGCTCCTTGACTCTGTTTTCACGGTACAAACCCTGGCGGTGCTGGTTTGGGCTCTATATTTAGCGGCGGTCTTCTTGGAAAATTCGGATCTTCATGGAATCTCACATGGGCTGGAGGGTTCCTTGGCTGATAACCGCTAACTTGCGGCAACGCATATTCTCCCCCTTGATTTCTGACCAAGTAATTAATATCCTCATACTCATCCGCATGCTTTGCGGTGCACGTCATCATTATGTGCCGCACTAGAACAAATACCACAAACTAGTTTTCTCTCTTTTTGTAGAGAATTAAACTTCCAATTGAAGCTGCCAAAGAATTCACAGTTTTTGCTAGGGAATTGAAGTTCTCTTTTGTCACGACTTTTGATGAATGCTCCTTCCCTTTCTTCTTAAGGTGGTTCCTTTCTCCACCCCATTGATGTGAGTTTCGCGCTATCTTATCAATAATTTTGAAACCATCGGAGGCTCTCAAATCCATCATTGCCCCTCCGCTCGCTTGGTCCATATGGTTTCTTGCGTCTTGATCCATCCCATCATAAAAACTTTGCATGAGCTGCCATTTGCTAAACCCTGATGCGAACAATCTCTTTGTACCTCTTTGAAGCGCTCATATGCCTCATAAAAATTCTCATCATCTTTTTGTGTGAATTGGCAAATTCTGTCCCGGATTTTCTTAGTCTTTGCCGGGGGGAAGAATTGGATGAGGAAAGCTTGGGCGAGTTCTTCCCAAGTGCAGAAGGTATTCAGCTCGTGACTCATTAGCCAATTTTTGGCTTTTCCGCTTAGCGAGAATGGAAATATCTTCATGTATATGGCCTCCGGTTTGATCCCCTGCACTTTGTAGGTGCGGCATAATTCTGTAAATTGTGCTAAATGCGCATTAGGTTTCCATACCCTTCAAATTGATTCGCGGCTACCATGTGGAGAAGTGCCAACTTTATTTCAAATTCTTTATCGTCACGCTCTTCCAAGTATATGGGTGATCCATAATGTCTAATGGTTGGGGCAATGTATTCCCCAACCAGTCTCTCGTCATCCTCTTGCGGACGAGCAGCATTCCCTAGCCTCCTCGGGTTCGATTGATCCGCAATTCTTACTAGTGGTTGATTCATATTCTCCATTACTTATTGATCAACTTGAATTTGAGGAGGAGGAGTATCAAAGTCTGGTTCTGGTGTTGACGTGGAAGCTTGTTCTTGTGCCTTTTTGGTGCGCGATTGAGTTTGCATTCAAACACCTATCAAGCGATCGAAGAAAGCATTAATAAGTGTGAACTTAAATTAAAGTAGTCAAGAATGGCTCAAACACGCAATCACAATCAACAAAGTAAAGGAAAAAAAAAGTAGACTAACTAAAGCAATACTAAATAGCAAACTAGTCTAACGGCTAATCCCCGGCAACGGCGCCATTTTGAACGTTGTCGAAATTGTGGTAGTAAAAATATTAATCCAATCACAGTACGCAAACAATATTTATAAAACGAGTGACCTCGAGTCGACCCAAGAGAAAAGCCAAGATTAGTCTAAAGCTAGCTAGTATTGCCTAATGCAAGTCTACTAAATAAAAAGGGGATTTTTTCTCTAGGTGAGGTATCTCTAGTGAATACTAAAGACAAGTTAAAATTTAGGTGGAAGTAAAATAATGGAGAAAATATAGTTGGAATCCTATTTCACCCCTAGGTCATGCGACTGGCAATGCAAAACAGAAATATATTCATGAGTTAATTTGATTGATTATTCTAAGCTAAAGTATCACGCATTCTAAATTCAACTCTCGCTCCTTCTCTAGAATGGGAATGACACCTATGTGACACAATTCTCAAACTCTCGCTCCATTGAATCGTGTAGAACAAAAGTCTCCTAATCTCAACCTCTCGGTCTATTGATAGTTAACAAAAGTCCGCTCTATGCTTAGCCTAAGAGATTGCCAATGTCACTCTCGCGCACAAAAGCTATCTAAAATAATCATGCTTGATCTTCTAAACAACCTAAGTTCAGTTCTCATTTCATCCCTAGGTGTTTTATCAATTCATACTCATTCATGCGTTTCGTCAAACACTTGGTGTGCATAGAATTAACATGAAGAACAAGCATAAGAATTTTCAACCAAAATTCACTCATACAGATAAAAGAACATGTCTTGCATTACAATCTAACCTAAAGATCCATAAGGATCCCAACTACAATGGGACTACTCACTCTTGGTGAGTTTGAACCAAAACATAGTTTTTAATTTAAATTGTTCACCAATTGGATGCAAAAAAGTAATGGTTGAGTAGAGGGTTGATGTCGAATTCTCAATTGTGTGTGTCTTCTCCAAATCTTTGACAATTCTCCAAGTCATGCAAGAGTAATCGCCTAGGGTTTTCGAAATTGGAAGAAGCCCTTCTAAATTTGCATCTCTTTCTTGTTTATACTGTTCCGAAAAATTACCAGATTGCCCGTCGTGCTCGAATCAGTGGATTCGGAGAAGCCTTGTTCAATTGATTCGGACAGGGTGTCCAAATCAAATACTCCGTGCAGTTTCGTAGCTGGGCGAGTCAGTCTTCCTTGGCCGAATCACTTTTGATTTGGTCAAGCCTTGTTTGATTCGGTCAACAATCCTTATAGAGCCAAGCTGATCCGGGCGGAGCACTTCTTCTTTACCGAATCACTTTTGTCAAGTCTTGTCAAACTTCACCTCAAGCCAGATTGATCCGTGCAGCTGGAGAGGGTGATTCGGCCAAGCCTTGTCCGAATCACATTTGACTCGGACACCCCTCTGGTCGAGTCAGATTTTCAGCTTGCCTCAGTCTAGCTCATTCTTGCTCTCGATCGACCGGAATTCATCCAGATTTTCTTCGGGCCACTTCATATCATGTAATACATCTTTTCAACCTGAAATGGACAAAGAGAACATCAAATGACTTTATAAAATAATGGACCAAATAAGAACTCAAGTGAAAATACGGAAAAATATAAGTTTATTTATCCGCTCATCAATACTCCCCCTCGGTCATAGCTGTGCTCCATTAAGAAGACCGTCAGTCGCTCATAACATGCTCTTGGAGCTTGCTTTAACCCATAAAGGGCCTTCTTCAATTTGTATACATGATCGGTATGATGAGGATCTTCAAATCCCTTTGGCTGAGCCACATATACTTCTTCAAATAGAATACCATTCAGGAAGGCACTTGATAGAGCCTATTTATACGCGCTATTTAGATCCTAACACTATGCTTGTTTGCATCATTTTATGTACAAGATTACTGGTTTCCGGTGTTTTTGTATTTCAGAGCGAAACGAGGGCCTAAGTCGGATACGCGCTAACAGGCAGCGTTTAAGGAGCGCAACACACAGCCTGGGGAGCTAGCAGCGCAAACAGGATAGGAAGTGGCAGAGTCGGCTACGGTGCGCAGACTGATTGCGCTAACCAATATGTGCAGTGCGCTGATTCGCGCGTCGTTGTGCGCGTCAAATTAATTCCTTCCTCTTCCACTTAGTACAGCGGTTAAGTCAGGGTCGAATCCACAGGGAGCAAGTAGATTAGCTTTAACTAGTGTCCTGCACTTACGAAAACTGGGAGTGTGAGTGATTGGGGTGCGCAATGCGCGAGTAAACAGTAGTAAACGCAGAAATTGCACTAGACGTGCGCAAGTAGTAGAGATTAAGTACTATGACTATGAGAAGTATCGGTGCAGACAATCCTCCATGAGTGTATTCCTTATCATCAACTCTAAACGTCTATAGTTTGATTTGCTGAAGTTAGTGTCCGGTCAAGGCTTCCTAACTTGTGCGCATGTTCCGATCAAAGTTCATGAGCTATTAATTCTTAAGACTAGTCTAAACAGCTACGAATCCTTTCACAGTAGCAACTGATTATCCTAGTGCGTTACTCCTAGTTGTCATCGTCAGGCTATTCAACTAGTTTAACATATAACCACAAGTAACAAGAGTAAGATTGCGGTTCAAGGCTTCCCCTACTCATACAGCTAGCTGTCAACCATGTGCACAGAATTAATATAAGCAAACAAGCTATGCATTAAGCACAAGTCTCAAAGGAAATACTCATAGATTCATGCCTAACCGATACCAAGCGTTTAGCTAGACATGCTAGTAGTAAACATCATAGAATAGTAAATAATATCTAAAGTATCTAAGAAAACAGCAACTAGCAGGTGCGTGCAGGTTGCAGTGTCTCGGCAAGCGCAGGTCCTCTCAGTAGCTCGTGTGTTTTTCTGTTTGGCTGCTCTCTCGTGTGCTGTGATGATTATGAATGATATCAATGTGTCCCTCAAACCCTAGCCTTCCTCTCTTTATATACTGCTCAAGAGGCTCATCCTTGGCAACTTCCAAATCTGGTAGTGTCAGGATTTGGAAACACCACTATCTGCGCATGGCGCACTGCACATATTGGTTAGCGCAATCAGTTAGCGCACCGTAGTCGACTCTGCCAACTCCTCTGTTTGCGCTGCTAGCTCCGCAGGCTGTGTGATGCGCTCCTTAAAAGCTGCCTGTTAGCGCGTATCCGACTTAGGCCCTCGTTTCGCCCTGAGATACAAAAACACTGGAAACCAGTAATCTTGTAACAAAATAAATGTAAACAAGCATAGGGTTAGGATCTAAATAATGTGTATAAATAGGCTCTATCAACCCCCCACACTTGCCCCTTGTTCGTCCCGAACAAGCATTCAAGCACGGATACCAATACCTCTCTGGAGTCTAGCGCACAGTCTTGCACTCTGGCGCGATCTGCACTACTGATCACCTTGCGCTGCTCTACCACCTGCGCGCATCTGCCTTCAACAGTTCTAATATAATAATTTCGCAATTCGTTACCTCTCAGCTGGGATGAAGATCTTTTTGGATGACTGGGAGATAGCTCTTCATAGGCTCCGGGTTGTCAGCTTTCACTCCAAAGACGGGTATATGGTTACTAGCGCAAGCTTCTTCCGGTGCGTGATTCTTCCGCGCACTTTCTGGGAACTCAAGCCTTTGATGATTTTCTTGTGAACTTGCGCACGCTGGTACGTATTTGTGCGCATGCTGATTCTTTTGTACCGCATATCATCTGCTAGTATTTTTCTTTTGTACAGCTTTACCTACGGTTCCTACGTTTCCCAGAACGGTTCCAGTCTCGGCCTCCAGATAACAGCTATGGAACAATGCTCCGCTCTCCCTCCTTGGTCTATCTGCGCAGGTCAGCGCATGCGTTTACTTCCGCGCCCGCCTTCCTTAGCTCGACTACCAGAGGAAAGGTGGTCTGTTTTCCCACCTCGCCACGCTATGGGTATTTGCCTTCGGCATCTGCGTGACTGAGCGCGCTCTCTTGTTCCGAAGGTCGCGAAGCACCGGCCTCCACTAACGCTCTTGACCATATACCTCACCTTCGAAGCTCAAACGACTAACCGCCTCTCTAGAGAATTTCTGTCAACTCCACATCCCCTGTATATCCCAACTAACAGGAGCAGAAAAACGAAAAAAATATACTAAAACAGTTATTAGCAGCGCATGCAATATGGATAGCGCAATACAAGCTGAACAGTGCGCGCAACCCGCACACTAGCGCACTACTGCTACTGTTTTCTTCAACTAACTAAACTACACTACAAAGCTCAAAAAATACGGTAAATGTAAAATGTAACGCTCCCCCCCCCCACACTTAAACAGAGACGTGTCCCCACGACTCAAGCTCAAGCGCACGGAGAGGACACACATGCATGCAAGCAAAAGAAAGAACATAAAAACATATAGTCAACGCAGCGCACAATATAGCAAGGGGTCACAAAATATTCAGCACAATAGTCAGCAAAATATAGCAACATATAGCAACAGTTTTCAAAAAAGATAAGAAAAGAAAACCACCCGAAAGAAATGCGCGCCCCACTGCAGCCCTAGATGTCCTCGGAGCTGGACTCAGCCGCTGATCCGCGCGCCTCTTCATCTAAAGAATCTATCACATACTCGGTGCTGGAGGCTGGCGGCACTACAGAAATGGCGGCGGGCTGAGCCACGAGGTCGTCCTCTGAGATAGGATCCCATAGTGAATCTGAGCTGGTACTAATGATGGGTTCGGCTTTAGGGGACCTCTGAATGGACGGCTGTGCAGGGGGTGGTGCAGGGTCTGCTGCTGGGGCTGGCTCTGGTGCTGGAGTGGGCTCTAGTTCTTGGGCTGGCGCTGGTGCTGGAGTGGGCTCTGGTGCATGCACTGGGGATTGGGTAGGAGGGCTGGCTGGCTGGCTAGGGGATCCTGGAGGTGGCCTGCGCAGGCTGAGGAGAGGGGGAATAGCATCTCCAAATCTCCACCCTGATGGTGGGCTCATACTCAAATCAGCCCCCTAGGGCGCTAAATATTCGAGCACGCGCATGACGTTGAACATCATGCGCCGCTCCTCTGGTACCTCCTCTGGCGCCTCCTCTGACTCCATCCTGGGGCGCTTTCCTTGTGCACGCGGGGGAGAATCCTCAATGGAAATGGTAACTGGCTCCCCTTGCGGTGCACTGGCCCTCCGACGCGCTCCAGTCTGCGCACGACTCCTCATGCGCCTGACTGGAGGCGCAACTGGCTCTGGGGCCTCGTCCTCCATCTCCTACGCAACCTCCTCTGCTTGCGCGCTGCTCTCCGCTCTCTGTCTCAGCACTCTGGCCGGCTGCAGCCGGTAGCACCACTCCACTGTACCATCCTCTCGCACGGCTACCGCTCTTATCTGCAGCATATGAGCGCGGTCCAAGGGATTAGCCGGCACCACTGTGTGCTCTGGCACCTCAGGCTCTCCATGCAACGCACGCAGCAGGTGCGTTATCATCCCTCCACAAGTCAGCGGCCCCTTGGTTCTGACCCGACCCAATGAAGCACCATATTCAAGACAAACAGCACCCTCTTCCCATAATAAAAGCCCTTCAAAATCTCCATATCCAGCAAGCTGATCTTCAGCGCACCATTAAAACGCCCAATGATCGCATAGGCGACCATGCGCCACAGGTAGAACATCCACGGGTCGCGCAGCTCGCGTCCTCGGCTGCGCCCTGCGGAAAAAACTGGGCCGGTCGCCATCTCACGCCACGCTTCCTGATTCGTGTGCGTGTCCATATCAGCTTCTCGCACCTTAGCGCACCTCAGTGTGCGCTTCAGCCTCTTAGCCGAGGCAATGTACCAGACCCCTCTGTGCCGGTACCTTATCTCCATGTCACTCGGTTCTAGCGACGCCAGAAACTCGTAGGTGTCCTCCTTGTCTGCTGCGCTTTTGAACTCCAACAGCGCCTCCCAGCCCACCAGCGCGAACTTCTCCATGATGAGGTCCTCCATACCGACCTCTCGCAGGAACTCCCTGCTGATGTACGGAGTCCCGTACATTTCAAGCCTCAGGAAGGCATCGTACTTGCTGGCAAAATGAGCTGGGGTCGCTTGATCCACGGCAGGCTGCATCGTGCACTGGGTCTCTCTGGTCAACTACGGTCAACACTCTCTAAAGCTCAAAAAATCCAAACTCCTCCAAATGCCCTGAAACTTTCACCAAATGAGCGCCTACTGCCCGCCTACAAAACCCACTAACCAAACCTCCAATCGGTGCAGGCTAGCTCGGTGCGATTTCAGACTTAGAGCACCCCTCTTCTCGCACAAACCCTAACTCAATTGGCTCAAATCTGAGGGGAAAGGTTACCTGGTGAGCGTGCGACGGTGTGCTCCTCAAATCTCTCTAAGCGGAAGCTGGGTTGAGTGCCGGACGGCGAGCGGCTGCTGAGGGCGGGAATTTTTCTTGCAACGGTCGAGTGTGAAAAGTGCTGAAATTTTTCTAAGTACTGCCCTTATATACCCCCCTGACTGGCGCAGCTGTCCTGCGCACTAAAGTGCGCACGGACCTGCGCCCTGCTGCTCGACTAAAAAAACTACTAGTCCTAAACTAGCTAAACGACACTAGAGAAAGAAAAACATGTAAAAGTAAAACGTGTCGGGTTACCTCCCGACAAGTGCCTTTGTTTAACGTCATTGGCTCGACTGTACCTCGTTACTTCCGTGAAAGTGTACCAGCGACCTCCCCCACACTTGCTCCTAAGTGATCCTGCGCTCGTGCATGTGATGTGTTCTTCTTGGTCCTGCGCAAAGGGTCGGAAGGGTGGTCAGCATGGTTAATAGTATGTGATAAATCATGAGTAACGAGGTTAGGTAAAGAGGAAGAAGAAATATGAGCAATAGATCCCAGTTTTTCCTCTGGCACGTCTGGTGATGACTCTGGCGCAGCAACCTGTGCATCTGCTATCTCAGGCTCTGCCAATTCAATTTCGCGCGCTGTGCCATCCCAAGGTTCTCCTAGATACTTTTTGACTCTCTGCCCATTGACCTGAAAACGATGCCGGTGCTCATTTTCTAACTCGATTGTTCCGTAGGGGAAAACCTTGGTAACTGTGTACGGTCTTGTCCATTTGCTGTGCAGCTTCCCAGGCATGAGCTTCAGACGCGAGGAGAATAATAATACCTGGTCTGCTGGCTGAAAAGTGCGTCTGAGAATATGTTTGTCGTGAAATGCCTTTGTGCGCGCCTTGTAATCGCGCAGTCCCTCATATGCATCCAGGCGCAGCTCTTCTAATTCGCTCAGCTCAAATGCGCGCTCCTTTCCGGCCTCGTCGAGGTTCAGGTTGCAAACGTGCAATGCTCAGTATGCTTTGTGCTCTAGCTCCACTGGCAGGTGGCACGCTTTTCCATACACCAACCGGAACGGTGAAGTCCCAATTGGCGTCTTATGCGCAGTTCGGTAAGCCCATAGCGCATCGTCAAGGCGCTGGCTCCAGTCCTTCCGTGACGGTCTCACAGTTTTCTCCAGTATGCGCTTGATCTCTCTGTTGGAAACCTCGGCCTGTCCATTCGTCTGAGGGTGGTAAGCGGTGGACGTCTTGTGGCGCACTCCATAATGCTTGAATATCTGCGCCACTATCCTGTTGCAAAAGTGCGTCCCCTGGTCGCTAATGATTACCTTAGGCACTCCGTACCTGCAAAATATGTTAGTTCTCAAAAAGTCAGCGACCGTCTTACCATCATCCTTCCGGGTAGCCTTGGCTTCAACCCATTTGGAGACATAATCTACCGCGACCAATACATACTCATAACCGGAAGATGGAGGAAATGGCCCCATGAAGTCGATTCCCCAAATATCGAATACTTCATCCACTAGAATTGGCGTCTGCAGCATCTCATTGCGTGCTGATATGCCTCATGTGCGCTGGCACCTGTCACAGTTCCTGCAGTAATTATATGAGTCACTAAACAAGCGCGGCCAATAGAATCCGCAGTCCAGAATCTTTCTGCTCGTGCGCTTGGGACCGAAGTGCCCTCCACATGCGTGCGCATGACAAAACATCAAAATAGAGTTAATTTCATGGTCAGGCACGCAGCGCCTTAAAATCTGATCAGGTCCTATTCTGAGCATATACGGATCATCTCAAATGTAATGCTTGGACTCATGCTTTAATCTTATGCATTGGGTTTTAGTGAAATGAGGAGGAAACGTACCTGTGACCAGGTAATTTGCAATGTGCGCATACCATGGTACCTTACCTGTCAGTGCCATCAGATGCTCGTCTGGGAATGTCTCAGTGATTTGCCCTGGCCCCTCCGCTTTCACGATCCTGCTCAGGTGATCTGCGACTGTGTTCTCCGTGCCCTTCTTATCTTTGATCTCCAAGTCGAATTCCTGAAGTAGGAGCACCCAGCGCATCAGGCGCGGCTTAGTTTCTTTCTTGGACATTAGGTAACGGATTGCTGCATGGTCTGTGTAGACAATGACGCTGGCGCCAAGAACATATGCACGGAACTTCTCCAGCGCAAACACAATTGCCAGAAGTTCCTTCTCCGTGGTAGTGTAGTTCCTCTGCGCAGCGTCCAGTGTGCGCGATGCATAATAAATGGCGTGCGGCTTCTTGTCCACGCGCTGTCCCAGGACTGCACCTACTGCATAGTCACTTGCGTCGCACATCAGTTCAAATGGCAGGTTTCAGTCTGGTGCGCGCATCACTGGCGCACTTGTCAGCGCCTTCTTCAGCTTATCAAATGCGGTCCTGCAATCATTAGTAAATTCGAAACACACGTCCTTTTGCAAGAGGTTAGACAGGGATATACAAATTTTAGAGAAATCTTTTATGAAGCGCCTATAAAACCCAGCATGCCCAAGGAATGATTTCACATCGCGAACGCTAGTGGGATAAGGCAGATTAGAAATGAGATCAATTTTGGCCTTATCTACCTTGATCCCCTCCTGCGAGATAATATGCCCTAGTACTACTCCATGCGATACCATGAAATGACATTTTTCATAATTGAGTACTAGGTTCTTTGAAATGCAGCGCGCTAAGACCTTATCAAGATGAATTAAGCATGTGTCAAAGGTACTTCCGTGTAAAGTAAAATCATCCATGAACACTTCTATGCATTTACCAATCATATCAGAAAAAATGGTCATGACTAGACGTTGGAACGTACCTGGCACGTTACACAGCCCAAATGACATGCGCCGAAACGCAAACGTACCGAATGGGCAGGTAAATGTGGTCTTCTCTTGATCTTCCGCAGCTATGGGTATCTGATTGTACCCTGAATATCCGTCCAAGAAACAAAAGTAGGGCTTACCTGCCAATCGGTCTAGCATCTGATCCATGAAAGGTAGCGGGAAATGGTCCTTGCGCGTGACTGCGTTAAGCTTCCTGTAGTCGATGCACATGCGCCATCCAGTCTGAATGCGCTTGGGAACTAGCTCGCCCTGCGCATTCTCTTCTACTGTGATTCCTCCTTTCTTCGGCACAACATGCACTGGACTTACCCATTTGCTGTCCGAAATAGGGTAAATGACTCCTGCGTCAAGCAACTTCAGGATCTCTTTCTGCACCACCTCCATCATATTCGGGTTCAATCTGCGCTGAGGCTCCCTGGATGGTTTGGCATCATCTTCTAATAGAATTCTATGCATGCATACGTCCGGGCTTACTCCGCTCAGATCAGCAAGTGTCCATCCTATAGCGCGCTGGTTCTTGCGCAGCACCTGCTGTAAACGCGCCTCTTGCTCCTCTTCTAATCCTTTCTTTATGATTACTGGCAGGGTGTCTTCATTTCCCAAGAATATGTACTTGAGGTGCTTTGGGAGTTGCTTCAGCTTGACCTTGGGTGCCTGTTCAATAGAGGGCAAGAATTTATTAGCAGTGCAGATTTTAACTATGGCTTGTACCTGTCTGGGTTCTGGTTCAGCACTGCTCAGCTCCTCCTCTTGCGCCTCCAACTCTGCCTGTGCCAGTGTTATAGGTTCTTCTACTGCACTCGCACATTGCGCATCTGTAACTAAGTCATCTATGCTGTCCATCGTGTGCACTGTAGTGTCTTCATGAGGGTGCTGCATCCCTTTGAATATGTTAAAATGAATTTCTTCGCCATCAACCTCCATATAGAGCGTGCCCCTCCACACGTCTATCTTTGTGCGCGTGGTCATCAGAAATGGTCTGCCTAGTAGGATCTGCGCACTGCTTATGCTCGACTCTCCCTCCATTTCTAGGACATAGAAATCTGCTAGGAACACCAGCTCTCCTACTCGCACAAGAACATCCTCTATCATGCCCGTAGGTTGCTTGCACGACCGGTCTGCTAGCTGAATGGTGAGACCTGCAGGCTTTAGTGGTCCAAGGCGCAATGACGCATATAGGGAATAGGGTAGCACATTTATGGATGCGCCTAAGTCAATCATGCAATTGCTCACTGTGGTCTTACCTAAAGTGCATGGGATGGTAAACGTACCTGGGTCTCGGCACTTAGGTGGTACCTTATGTTGCACGATCGCTGAGGCCTGCGCATTTAGCATTACCTGTGCGCACTCGCCTTTCCTTCTCTTATTTGTGCACAGCTCCTTTAAAAATTTGCCGAACTGCCGAACCTCTGCTAAATGCCTCAATAAGGGGAATGTTTATTTCCACCTTACTGAATAACTCGTAGAGCTCCTTATCAAGCGCTTCCTTCCTAGCCGATGGTGCCTGTACAGGGAAAGGTGCAGGTATGTTAGTACGATTCGTGCCCTTGTCTTTTAATTGTGTCATACCTGGCGCTTCGCCCTGCTGGCTTATGGCTGGCGCTTCTGGTTGCGCATTCTACTCTGTTGGATCTGGGACTTGCGCAACTGGTTGCGCGGGCGCCTTCGTGGTCTGCTCTATTCCTATCGTGCGCCCAGTCCTCAGTGTCACAGCGTTGACTCCTCCCTTGGGGTTCTGGATCACTTGCGAAGGCAGGTTGCCATCGCTCTTTTTTAGCTCATACACCGTGGTAGCAATCTGTGATAGCTGCTTCTCAATGGACTCGAACCTCTTGTCATACTTCTCACCATTTTTTCGCACTGTGTATGCTAGCTGCCCCACGATATCTTCTAAGGATCGCCTCGGTTGCTGGTTGTTCTGCGCTGGTGCGTCAGTGCGGCGATGTGGTGGATTGTAGGGCGCAGCTTGTTGCGTCTGCTGTGGTGCGCGCTGATCCGTGTACTGCCTCTGGAAATTGTTTTCCTCCTTCCATCTGAACCCATTTGCGGCTAGTCCAAAACGCAGCTGATTCTGCCTCTGTGCCCCTCTATTATCCCATCCTCCAAGAGCATTGACATCTCCTGATTCCTCGAAAAGTGTGGGACATGCATCGGTTTTGTGCTCAGTGGAATTGCAGAACTCACATACCTTTGGCGCAACTGGTTGTGCGCCTTGCGCACTCATCAACTTCTGCAGCATGGCCTTCATTTCCTTGATCTCAGCGCTTGTTTCTACCTGATGCGCAGAACGAGCACGACTATTTTCAAGTGTTAGCTGATGTCTTACCTGCCCAGCAGAGTCTTCTATCAGCTGCCACGCGTCCTCTGGGTACATGTTGCAAATGTCGCCTCCTGCGCATGCATTCAATAATCTCAGCTCCATGGGTAGCAATCCATTCAGGAAATTCTCTATCAGCACATTCTGGGGTAGGCCGTGATTGTAGCAGTTCGCCTCCAGCTCCCTGAAACGCTCATAATACTCGGACAGCGACTCTCTTGCGCTCTGCCTAGGTGCAGCCAGCTCCCTCCTGAGTAGCGCGATCTTGGCTGCGGGATAAAATTTGTCCAGGAACTTCTTCTGTAGCTGCTCCCATGTGTGAATTGATCCTGCTGGTAAGTTCATCAGCCAATGCCTGGCCGTGTCACACAACGAAAATGGGAACGCTTTCATCTTCAGTGCTTCGTCGCTCTCCCCTTGGGCCTTCATGTTCTCGCAAATGACTAGGAACTCTCGCACATGCTTGACCGGATTCTCGTTGTTCATCCCGTGGAATTTGGGCATGTGATGAATGAGCAAGCTCCTTAGCTCAAAATGACCGTCTGGTGGAAGCACTATGCACCATGGCTGGTTAACCATGAGTGGGGCTTACATTTCGCGCACTGTTCTGCGTCGCGCGGCCTGTCGCGTGGGTGGCGCATTATACACTTCAGCGGCCATCCTTGCTTCAACCTCGCGCTGCACTTCCTCTCTGAACAGGGCTGCGCGGTTATGTGCCCTCGCTTCCTCTGGGGTTCTGTCCCCTAAGTTTTGTCCCCAACGACACTGTTATCCTCCATGACCTGTTCTAAATCTCAAAGAAAACGGAATTAAAAGATAACTAAGCTGTTGCGTCTGTCAGTGCGCAACTAGAATCTGCGCAGCGCAACTGTTTCAAGGTTGCGCAGGCTAATGGTGATTGCGCGCTGTCAGAAACAACAACGAAAATAAAACAAACCGAAATAACTAACTATTATAAAGGAAAACTTAAGCTAATTAAAGCTTATCTGTGTTGCTCCCCGGCAACGGCGCCAAAATTTGATTCGCGTGTCGTTGTGCGCGTCAAATTAATTCCTTCCTCTTCCACTTAGTACAGCGGTTAAGTCAGGGTCGAATCCACAGGGAGCAAGTAGATTAGCTTTAACTAGTGTCTTGCACTTACGAAAACAGGGGGTGTGAGTGATTGGGGTGCGCAATGCGCGAGTAAACAGTAGTAAACGCAGGAATTGCACTAGACGTGCGCAGGTAGTAGAGATTAAGTACTATGACTATGAGAAGTATCGGTGCAGACAATCCTCCATGAGTGTATTCCTTATCATCGACTCTAAACGTCTATAGTTTGATTTGCTGAAGTTAGTGTCCGGTCAAGGCTTCCTAACTTGTGCGCATGTTCCGATCAAAGTTCATGAGCTATTAATTCTTAAGACTAGTCTAAACAGCTACAATCCTTTCACAGTAGCAACTGATTATCCTAGTGCGTTACTCCTAGTTGTCACCGTCAGGCTATTCAACTAGTTTAACATATAACAACAAGTAACAAGAGTAAGATTGCGGTTCAAGGCTTCCCCTACTCATGCAACTAGCTGTCAACCATGTGCACAAAATTAAGAGAAGCAAACAAGCTATGCATTAAGCATAAGTCTCAAACGAAATACTCATAGATTCATGCCTAACCGATACCAAGCGTTTAGCTAGACATACTAGTAGTAAACATCATAGAATAGTAAATAATATCTAAAGTATCTAAGAAAACAGCAACTAGCAGGTGCGTGCAGGTTGCAGTGTCTCGGCTGGCGTAGTCGGCTAGCGCAGGTCCTCTCAGTAGCTCGTGTGTTTTTCTGTTTGGCTGCTCTCTCGTGTGCTGTGATGATTATGAATGATATCAATGTGTCCCTCAAACCCTAGCCTTCCTCTCTTTATATACTGCTCACGAGGCTCATCCTTGGCAACTTCCAAATCTGATGGTGTCAGGATTTGGAAACACCACTATCTGCGCATGGCGCACTGCTCCTGGTTAGCGCAATCGGTTAGCGCAATCGGTTAGCGCACCGTAGTCGACTCTGCCAACTCCTCTGTTTGCGCTGCTAGCTCCGCAGGCTGTGTGATGCGCTCCTTAAAAGCTGCCTGTTAGCGCGTATCCGACTTAGGCCCTCGTTTCGCCCTGAGATACAAAAACACTGGAAACCAGTAATCTTATACACAAAATAATGTAAACAAGCATAGGGTTAGGATCTAAATAATGTGTATAAATAGGCTCTATCATGCGCCATGCGTAGAATAGTGGTGTTTCCAAATCTTGACACCATCAGATTTGGAAGCTGCCAAGGTTGGGCCTCATGAGCAGTATATAAAGAGAGGAAGGCTAGGGTATCAGGACGATCTTAGAGGACCACAGCACACGAGAGAGAGGCAGAACTGAAAAACACACGAGCTGCTGAGAGGACCTGCGCTAGCCGACTGCACCAGCCGAGACACTGCAACCTGCACGCACCTGCTTGTTACTGTTTTCTTGGATACTTTAGTTATTAATTACAATTTCTATGATGTTTACGACTAGCATGTCTAGCTAAACGCTTTGTATCGGTTGGGCATGATTCTATGAGTATTTCCTTTGAGACTTGTGCTTAATGCATAGTTTGTTTGCTTGTATTAATTCTGTGCACACGGTTGACAGCTAGTTGCATGAGTAGGGGAAGCCTTGAACCGCAATCTTACTCTTGCTACTTGTTTGTTATATGTTAAACTAGTTGGTAGCTTGACGGTGACAACTAGGAGTAACGCGCTAGGATAATCAATTGCTACTGTGACAGGATTCGTAGCTGCTTAGACTAGTCTTAAGAATTAATAGCTCATGAACTTTGATCGGAACATGCGCACATGTTAGGAAGCCTTGATCGGACACTAACATCAGTAAACCGAACTATAGACGTTTAGAGTCGATGATAAGGAATACATTCATAGAGGATTGTCTGCGCCGATACTTTTTATAGTCATAGTACTTAATCTCTACTGTCTGCGCACGTCTAGTGCAATTCCTGCGTTAACTATTGTTTATTTGCGCACCTGCGCAACCCAATCACTCACACCCCAATTTTCGTAAGTGTAGGTTACTAGTTAGAGCGAGTCTGCTTGCTCCCTGTGGAATCGACCCTTACTTAGCCGCTATACTAAGTGGAGAAGGAAGGATTAATTTGACGCGTACAACGACGCGCGATCAGCACTCTTGACATCCATTTGATAAATCTTGAATTTTAGATGGCAAGCTAGTGCTAGAAGTAGTCTGATAGCCTTCAGTCTTGCTACTGGATCAAAGGTTTCATCAAAGTTGATCCCTTTGATTTGAGTATACCCTTGAACCACTAGTCTGGCTTTGTTCCTAGTAATATTACCTTTCTCATCAGATTTGTTCTTGAGGCATAGTTTGGGCACCAAGTCCCACACATCATTTGGTTCAAATTCGCCAAGCTCCTCTTGCATACCAGCTATCCAGTATTCATCTTCTAAGGCCTCTGTGATGTTCTTAAGCTAGATGCTGGACAGAAAACAAGAGTTGCTAATCATATCACATAGGTTGATGTGAGAGGTACCTCTAATCCGTCTTCCTTTGGTGAGATCTCCAATAACATTTGTTAATGGGTGATTTGTTTGAACTTCTCTTAGGGGTAGCCGAGCTAGACTAGGTGTAGCTAGAGGTTCTTCGGCATTCTGTTCGTGTACATCCCCTTCTACCGGTTGATCAAGAGGTTCTACTATAGCACTTTCTGGACCATCTTCATAATCAACTCTATTCTATTTTTTTAGATGAGACTAATTGAGTTCCCCGATTGCACTATCTTCATCATCATTAAGATCATAAGGATTCTCATCTACGTCTTTGACAACTACATTGATAGAATGGATCACAATTTCTGTGCATTTGTTGTAGACTCTATATGCCCGGCTGTTAGTAGAGTATCCAAGGAATATCACAACATCACTCTTTGGATCAAGTTTCTTCCGATACTCCTGGTCCCTCGGGATTTAGAATTCACTTCCGAAGATATGAAAGTATCTCATAGTTGGCTTCTTCTGTCACCAGAGCTCATAGCATGTCTTGTTTGTCCCTTTTCTGATGGACACTCGGTTGATGATGTAGCAGGCTGTGTTCATTGCCTCAACCCAAAACCATAGAGGGACCTTCTTTGCATGAATCATAACTCGAGCCATCTCTTGAATTTTTCTTAATGTTGTGCTCAGCCACGCCATTTTGCTGTGGTGTAATAGGGGACGAGAATTGATGTGTGATGCCACGGTTGTTGCAAAACTAATCCATAGCTTCATTCTCGAACTCCTTTCCATGTTCACTTCTTGTGGCTACCACTCTTAGACTCTTTTCTTGTTCCAGCCGGGTTGCTAAAAGCAACCACTACGTTTAAGGTTTATGACCTCTCACTTATAAAAACAATCCAAAAAAAGCGAATGTAGTCATCAATGAGCCTCCACTTCGATTAGTCCCATCAGGTCCATATGTAATAGCTAGAGAGGTCTGGATGAGCTGATCCCAGTAATCTTTGGATGAGGAACCTTCTTTTGTTTTCCGACTGGCAGAGTTTGATCCACGCTTGATCATCGAAGTTTAACTGTAGTGAAGCCTCGTTGAAAGATCAAGTCAAGCCTTTGAAGCATCATCATGGGTGAGCCATTCACGGATGATCAAAGAGTAGAGCAATGTCCTCGATAGCTGACAGAAGGTTGCTGATCAAGGGAGAGCGTCAATGGAGTTGTGAGAAGTCCATTCCTGGCCGTAGCCATATTTGGGGACACGCGTTTCACACTCCCTCTTGGAACTGAACCCGCAAGTCCATTCCTAGCCATAGCCATATTTGGGAAAAACGACGTCCTAGCCGGAGCCACGCTTGGGGTAACCCCTTGCACAACACTAGGTGTTGGCCACCCTACGAGAGTGACAAACATATTTTACCGCTTATAGTTGTCAAGGTAGTGTTTTGGGGGTTAAATTATAGTCAAAAGAATTTATAACTTGGTAAGTCTGAGGGTTGATCCAAGGAGCAAATGCGTGTATATACCATGCAAGATAGTGCCCTTTTTTAGTTATTCTAATCTAGAAATAAATTGCAAATACTTAAGTAAGTGATTATGACGCAAGAACAAGATTCATGAAACAAAACATATAGTTACTCAGATGAATGTGAATAAACCATGTGTGCAATAAGTAAGCCAGGCACTCCTAGATTATTACTTTTTGAGGCACATCTTGTACTTCGAGTCCTTCCAACGAAGGATACACTTGATTGTTCCGAACCATTAATATCCAATCAATATTGGCAACTGCTAATTAAGTAAGGAACACATTAAGAACATGTTTCAAACAAGCGATGCTAACTCCCCTACCAAATCATATACTACAACATAGCTCCTATGATAAGATATCAATCCTACATAAATTCCGATTAATTACCTCAACTATGGTGATATTGATTCTTAAATTAATTATCCATACGACAATTTTGCATAGAACATGGCATCAAGCGATGTAGGATCAAACACATACGTGCAATTAAAAGTAAAGTCTATATTCTATTCACATGAAAAGAGTTGATACGACACGAAATCCATAAGATCCCCGAATAAGATGCTACTCATTAATCATGGTGACAAAACCAGAATACATGTATAAAAAAAAATTAAAGAAGAAGAAACGGAAAGTAAAGAAGAATCCTTCACTACGAAACCGATCTTCAATCTCTTATAGTCTTGAGCCGTCTTTCCTCACTTCAAGAATTAAGTCTAATCTTGCCCAAGTTTAGAATGATGATTTTAGGTCTTTGGGTTGCTATTTAGTGAAGCATATATGGGCTTCAAAGTCCCGCGCCTGTATTGACCCAGTACGGTCGTACCCCATGCTGGCACAGCCGTACTGCTCTCCGAAGAGGTACGGGCGATACAGACTTCGCTCAACTCAGTGACCTTCACCCCATACTGGCCGAATTTATCTGGAGGGATACGGCCGTACCGACTAGTGGTACGGCCGTATCGCTTAATGAGTACGGGCTACGAACTCACTGCTTGTTTTCAGCCTTTATTTGTCCTGGTACGACGTACTAGTAAGCGATACCAGTATTGTTAACACATCAGTCTTTGATTGCTGATTTGAATTTCTTAGCCTCCGAATCTGGTCTCAATATAAACTGAAGAGTTGTAGATACTTGAACTAGCTTTGCATATAGCTTGTACTAATCCTATATGTTGTCGACATGCTTGTGAATGCAAAAAGGTCAATCTGCCCTGAATTTTGGCATATTTTCATCCAAATTCTTGCATATTGCCTTGTTTTGCTCCAAACGAACTCCAAAGCTTCTATTTGATGATATTTGATCGGAAAAAGAGTATCAAAGTAAAATTACATTAAAAAGCCAGGGAAACGAACAAAAAACGATTATAAATGAGTGAATATTCAGTCGATAAATTGACTGATCAGAGGGCCACTAGGACATTAGTATAAAGTTCATGTTCTGGTAATCCATGTCTATTAGAGAACCAAATAGTTAGTAACTTCCATTTAATTTCAATATCTCAATAATGCTTTAATATTGATGAATCAAATTTGAATATTTTGTGTGTGATAATAAAAGAAATTAATATTTAAGTAATAAAACTGTACAAAACAGAAGTACGAGTAGTCGACGCTCGGTAGAAAATCTCCTCAAAACATTATTAGCCTTACTTTTGTGCTAGGAGCTTTTGGTTAACCGCTTCCAGAATATAACGACTCAGCCAGCTTTCTTCTTGCACCTAAGAATTGCTCTTCGAATTATCTTGCGCCTTTCGCTATCACTACGAGTTGAAAAACTCAAGAAGGAGAGATAACACTAATCAGCTGCCTCTAACTTCACTGAGGACTGCTAGAGAGGTGTATTCATTCTTGGTATGCCTTACAAATGAGGAGAGCCTCTCCTTGTATATCTTTTTAAAAAGTAATGCCTCAGGCCTCGCCTCGTCTCATTTGTTCCAGGCCATGCCTCACTCAGGTGTCGCCTCGTCATTGAGCCTCCAGGCGACGCCTCGACGTCAATGATATTTAAATGCCTTATCCTTAAGAGTGCATTCGTAAATATAAGTTTTTAACCAAAAATAAAACTTTCAATAGAATGGTCAAAGACATTGTTTCCATAGTACAAGTATAAATTTTATTCCCTTGGATTCCATTACCAAATAAGAAATTTTTTGAAACTACAACAACCTCTCAGCACATCCTCTGACGCTATAGAAGGATTAAAATGACAGCACAGAACACCTTTTATTTCAGAAGTTGATTAAAGAATGTTTCCATCCACGAATGAAACTCTGGAAAAGCACTTAACGTTCCGAGATTTTATTTCTCATGTCGGACATATCATATACTTTATTATGTTGAGGAATATTCACTTGGATTATCTTATATTAATAAGAATATGGAAACCATGAAGCGTATATTAAATGCTAGTATCAAAACTTACGAGTCTAGAATTTCAAGTTAGAAGCAATCTAAAATTCAATTGGAACGAACCCTAAAAGTTGTATCAGAGCTCATAATTTATCAGGGTCGTGTGAATACAGTGTTCCTTCCTAGAAATTTTGTAGATGTACTCCCGTCTACAAAATGATGAACATGTTAGCTATGTATACAAAAGAAAGTGAACGATGAGATATCGGGAGATATTCCGTTGGATCATCCCGCGTCAATAAAAATGGAGAAACAGTAAGAAATTATATTATGAATACTTACTAGTATGGCGGACGGATTTTTATTAGAAAATGACTACAATTAGCCCCTGCGGCAGATTGAGGCGGTTTGGCTAGTCTATTTCCCTTCTCTGCTTGTGATCGTTATTTATAATTATCTCATGTTGAGTTATAAGAATTAATATATACTAAAAACCTAAAACATCACCCATAACTTTATGAGTGTATTGACTAAGGAGAAATTTTGAATTATGGATAAATACTATCAAGATGAAAAAAGTTGAACATTATATTGTTCAAATGCATGTGAACTTAAAAATTAAAAATGAACGACCAAATATTGTATTAATAGATGTTACAAGAATTGCTTGTGATGACAGATGGTCGAACAAAATACTATTTTCAAAAACCCTGACTTTATATTCGATAGCAAATTATTGAACCAAGTCTTTTGGTACGATCATTAATCAATCCCTGCCTGTCAAACACTGAAGTGAGTTTTAAGATGAATCTGCATCATAGAAATGGTTAATCAAACTTGCTGTACACTTCATCCGTGTTACGTACTTAACAGCCATTACTACCACCATAGATAATCAAGTCTTATCGAGGAGGCCAGGAGGTGTCAAGCCTTGTCTATGTTTGCGCAACATAAACAACAAAAAGAGATTGGAATCCATATTCCCTACTCTCCGCAAAGTGCAAATCAGCCAGACGACACCGGCAGCTCTCTAGAGTCATTGAAAAAAAAAACAGACGATATTTTAAGCATTCTGAGCTTCCAAGAAGGCATTAAATTCTTCTCTGGCTAGACGCAAGCGGGGCGTAATGCAGGAACTAGGCGGTGAAGATGGGAATAAAGTGGGAGATTCTGTGGAGAAACGAACATGGCGCGACGAGCTGTGATTAGACTTTCTCCCTTGGGACCCCTCCTTCTTCAGCACGCTATTTGTGAGTATTCCTTTTAATTCAGGGTGGGAGTGGGGGTCAACCTTCTTACCAGTTTCCATCATCTCCAATGGCAACTCATAGTAGAGGTTCATTGATAGACCATCTACCCCATTATCATCTTGGCTGCAATGATCTTCACTAACAATGGCTGCTGCACACCAAGACCCGCATTCAAACTTTTCCCGAGACATTGTTCTTGAAATCATACTTTGGATGTCCACGGCTTCCTTCTTGGTGAGTGGCTTTCCCTTGATAAATGCAGGCAAGTAGAGGCACAGAGCAGCACATTTGAAACCCCCTGCGTTTTTGTGAGTTGCACTGCCATTGATGTTGGTGGCTGATTCAGTGCTGCTGGCTTCATAGTGCCTCCTACTTCCATGGTCATCAATCGTGTTTACCCTCGTCAACCACACCTCATACTCAATTGAAGGTCGGCTGGTCCTTCCCTCGCCACAAGATTTACTGTTTCCGAGGAACAATTGATGCTTGGGTTCTCCAGCAACAGCGTCTGAGATACGAGGTGAGATTTGGTTTCTCCCCGGTTTCTTGTTGGCATACACTGATGTGGGCCTGGGAGAGCTAGGGAGGCTCATGCTAAGGAACCTCTTTGCAGGTGGAGAAGGAGGTGGAGGTACCGCAGCCGCTCTGCCAGCTGCTGCGGCAGAACCACTGACATTTATCCGTGGCAGAATAGTTATAGAATTACCTTCCCTCGACAAGAGGTCGAACAGTGATATCGGTTCAGCAGTAATCTGCTTCGCTATTTGTGGAATCTGGCCGTCCTCCATGGATATATGATGCTATTCAGTGTCTGCAAATCTTCAACGCCTACAGGTTTGCAATAGCTTCATGTGTGTTTTTCATCTTCAATGGTCCTAGCCAACTGCGGACAGGCATATTTAACAAGAGAAGCATAGGCTGACATTCTAGCTCCAACGTGCTTGCCTCACATAACTCAACTTGAAGTAGTGACAGCCACACCCATAATTTTAAATTACATCAACCTGAATAATGTGACTAAACAAATAGCAGCTCGTGAATCATGCGACCGTTTACTGGTATTTATCATTTTGCAAGTCAAAAGACAATATCTCAGTTGCATGAGTACATCACATGGATGTATGGTATTTCAAAAAATTAACGTAGCACACCATATATCAAGTCGCGTTACCTTCCATCGCAATCATCTCATTCCAAGAGGTTGCCTACAGTCTGGCTATTGAAACAACAAAGCTGAAAGTACTCTTGAAAAGAAATATCACTGGAGAGAGTTGTAGAATAAATATCAGTACTACAGAGATACCGATAATGACTGGGAAGGCCGTGACAAGGTACAGTGCCCCATAGCCCTGCAGGATAATCGATAAAACAGAAGGTCAATTATTCGAAAGAGGGTGAGTTTGCAGATTGGAAGTAAGAGATATGAGAATAAAGTTGAATAGATATGTAAGATAAAGGAAAGAGTAAATTTTACAAACCACAGCGGCAGGAACGTCTGAGCTATCATCTTCATTATCCTCAATTTCAGCAGACAGCATTCCAATCAATATTAAGACGTTTAGCAGCTACCGCTGGATCAACACCAGTATCTGTAGCTTTTGCATACAAGGATTTTCTGGGTTTTGACTTTTTGGGTTCAACCTAGTTGAAAATGAGAAGTACTTATTTTGTTTGTCATACCAAGAGATATAATGATATTCCCTTTTACTCATGCAGGACATTCCAATCTTCAATCCTAGTACAAGACCAATGCATGTTCTAATTCGTCCCAAGAAAAGAAATCATCCAAAATTTTAAAATCTGATATCATTCTGGCTTTAAAAGTACCTCTAGATTAGGCCATTGGGTCATTTCTTCAGCTAGCATCCGCAGAGCAACAAGGTCTCGGGGAACTTTTCCTTCATTCACCTATCCAACCAAAAAACAGCACACTCCATTAAAAATAGCTCTGCAAAAGGATGAAAATGACATTAACTTTGCACGTGGAGCCTTGTAAGAAATCTGTTTGACACAAGCAGAATTCAGAAAGAATCCAACACATCACCCCCAGATACAATTTTCTCGAATCCTCCGTGATCACATTGTAGTAAGATAGCAGTATTAGCAAACGGGCCCAAAGTCCAACATTGTAGGGTTCCACCAATTCAAAAGGATCCACATCTACAAGGGACAAGATGCTTACTGGAGGGATAAAAAATTGCTTCATTCACTCTGTTTTGGAAAACTTAAGTAGAAGTGTTAAGGCCAATACTACTAAAACACATTCCCGTCACAGGTTGTCCTATTTTAGGTTGACCAAAAAAGTTTATCAGAGCCAACAAGTCAATTACTTTTTATAAATTACAAAATAACAATTGTACAACGCATTAAGGCTAATTCGATAACCTTTAATAGGGTTGGTAATCAAACACATTCTTCAAACTAGGGGAGTAATATACTGCATTGCATGCTTACTATTCTAAATTTAAATAAAAATTCAAAATGTATCCTTCCAAATTCCTCCCATTTCCTTACTAATGTCTAAATCCATTCATTTAATAATCATTCTATTCTTTATTTTCCTTTCCATCCAAATCTTGACTTCAATTTCTCAAGTTGCCCGCTCTGAAACTGGTCATGATAATTAACTGGTGATATTACCTCTTCTAGAGCAGCAGCTAAATCCTCTCTGCTCGGACCATCGGAATATTCTGCACCAAGCAGCCTCCTGCGCTCTACTTCACGAGCATCCTCAATGGCTATGGTTAACTTGACCTGTAAGTCAACACATAAAAAAACATTGGAATCTGGGCGCAATGGCATCTGAAATAAAAAAGAGAAGAGAGATGACGCCCACTAGTACTTAACTCTAAGAGTTGTTTGGTTCGGGTTCACAACATGTACTAAGAAGTAAGAATCACTTATAAGATAATATACCCTTGTTTGGCAATGATCTTTACGGAATATGTCCGAGGGTATCTCACATATTTTTCTAACAAGATAGCCGGCATCCCTTATCCTTGGGTTGGGCATTCCTGGATATCTCACTTAACATGTTCATCCCTAAACTCGAACTACAGAACATGATTGATATTGAGATTACATAATTTACGGCAGCCCTAATAGGTGTTCACAGCAAATTTTAGGAAAGACTAGGTATTGAGATTACATGATTTAGCATGAAAGCAGGATTGGTACCTAACTAAAGAACATGTCTCTATTCTTCTTCAGCATGGCCAAAACCTGAGAGTGAAAAGGAAACACTGAATTTAAGAGCCCTTGTTCATTGTTGTTTTCTGAAAAAAAAAAAAAGAAGGAAAAAGGAAAATGCGTATGGCGAAACTCAACTCGTTGAATCTGCTGAACGTATTCGAGGTCTTAGGGAGAAGGTTCAGGACTCCCTCTTCGGAAACGCGCAATTCGATGTCCTCGGTGCTAGATGCGAACACGACGCGTCCATTTCGCCCACCGTGCCTCCTAGACGCACGTCGATAAAGATCGGAGCTCCGGCTAGTGAGTGACTGAGACACTCGATTGCAAAAGCTGTGGACAGAAGTAACTATTGGGAGGGAACTTGTGGATGGAGCAGACGGTATGAGAGGCGTCATTTGAAGCAGATGCAATTGCTTAGCCATTTGTTGCCGTCGTCGTATCCAAGCAACTGAACACAGCGCAGCTTGTGTAACCACAATCTCGACTCGACTCGACAGCATGAAGATTTCATTCATTGACGGTGGAATCCTCCCCCGTTCATCTCTCCAGAACTCGTTGGGACTCGAGGAGAGCCTTCTCTGCTCAGCAATTCGATTCTGTGGATAGATGATGGCAGTAGACTTGCATTCTCGGTGGATAATCGTTGCATCTGAAGATTGAGGATCTGAAAATTTTTTAAAACTGTCGTATCTAAAATTTTTTTAGAACTGCACCACCTGAAAATAAATTTGAGATCTTGATCGGTTTGATGGGTTTCCAATGAGACTGGACTTAACAAACAATCGATGTGTCAAAGTAGCTCGGGCTTAACAAACTCCATCTGTTAGAAAATACAGGCAAACCGACTTTGGTAAGTTCGATCTAATTAAAAAACAGATCAGACTCATAATAATAGGACACATTTGAAGTGTTATTTTTAGATAGAACAGATCTCAAACTAAAACTTATAAATAGGACAATTCTAAAATAGATTGAGCTATGTCTGGTTGAACCAGTAGACCGAACCGGAGACGTAGAGCTCCATTGCACCGTTTAGTAAACCATTAACGTTGTTATACCATGTTTCTTAGGTGGTAGCATAGCAACGAAACAATTCCTGAGTCCTGAATAACACGATAGGAAACCAACGGAAAGCTTAACTGGCGACCATATGTAATGAATTCAGTTATTTAGCACATACAACTACATAATATAGCCATCTACTCACAACCTCTTTTTATCAAGTTATTTCCCGCAGGGAGGTTGGTGTTGAATACTATTCTATAATGTGTGTGTCGTACTAAAAGATATCAATATTAAAATCAATAAAATTGTACAAAATAAGAGTAATGGGAGTCGAGGTTCGTTTGACGATCTCCGTAAAGCGTTATTGGCCTCCCTTCGATTTATTAATCTTTTGGTCAACCGCTTCCTAGGATACAACGACACATCAAGCTTTCTTGTTGCACCAAAAAATTACTCTTCGAACAATCTTGCACTTTTCGCTATCATCATGACTAGAAAACACGAGTAGGAAAAAACCCGAAATTAGCTGGCTCAGACATCATTGAGGATTTTTGGTATGATAATTGTTTTGGCATGTCTTACAAATGAGGAGAGGCTCTCTTTTTATAGGTTTTCAAAAAGTAACGCTCACGTCACCTCGCCTCATTTTTACCAGGCGACGCCTCACCCAGGCATCACTTCGTCATTAAGCCTCCAGGCGACGCTCTGACCTTAAATGACATTAAATGGATTAATGGTCACCCTGACATCGCCTTGACATTTAAGCTCCAGGCGATGCCTCGACCTTAAATGACATTTAAATGCCTTAATGTCACTCAGGCATCACCTCGACTCTCAAGCGTCGGGCGACGCCACACTAAAGACCAAACCCAGGTGACGCCTGCACATTCATGCGTCGCTTCAAAGTTATGTTGAGGTGTTGCCTCAACTTGCATGCTTAAACTAAAAATTTGAGTAGAAATAAGTGTAAAAGGGGCTTCGACGAATTGCTCGTCAAACTATCTCTCGCGTTTCGCTATCACCACGACTTGGAAAACTCAAGGAGTGGAAAAAACTCGAAATCAGCCGTGTCAGAGTTCATTGAGGATTGCTGGTGTGATGTATTGGTTTTGTTGTGTCTTACAAATGAGGAGATGCTCTCTTTTCATAGGTTTTCAAAAAGTAACGTCCTAGGCGTTGCCTCGCCTCATTTTTTTCCAAGCGACCCCTAGATGATTCGTTGCCTTGTCATTAAGCTTTTAGGCTATGCCTTGACTTTAAATGACATTAAATGGATTAAACTCAGGCATCGCCTTTACATTTAAGCTCCAGGCGACGCCTCAACCATAAATATCATTAAATGGATTCACAGTCACCTAGGCATCACCTCGACATCTAAGCTTCAGGCCACCCCTCGACCTTATATGACATTTAAGTGCCTTAATGTCACCCAGGCGTCATGTCAACTCACAAGCGTCAGGCAACACCACACTTAAGGCCAAACCCAGGCGATGCCTACACCTTCATGCGTCGCTTCCAAGTTATGTTGAGGTGTTCCCTCAACTTGCATGTTCAAACTAAAAATTTGAGTAAATAAGTGCAAAGGGGGCTTGTCCACCATCTGCGTTCCTTTTCGAACAAAAATTGGTTCGTGATTTTCACCCCTGCGCACCCACGCGTAGATAGAACCTCCTTGGTTACTATCTTATCAATTAGGTAGAATGAGTTCATATATAAACTTAAATTCTAGTCACTTTTCAAGCAATGTGTGATACTTTCACATTGCTTGTATTTTTACTCAACAAGGGTGAGTGTTCAATTCTTAAAGAACTCAAATTTTGATTATTTTAGACCACTCTTTGAGCATCAATATCGCAACTTTTACTTGGATTTTGGCTTATGAATAATCAATTTTATACCTCTCATCTCAAGGTGTTTAAATATGATTAATTCATTTTAATCAGATGTGTACCACACCCTCAATTTTGGCTCAAAAAATGGGACCACACCACCATTTTCTTTACACTTCATACACATTTTTCCAAAAATCCTCCACATGCAGAAAATCAAGAAACGGAAACAAAATCAAGACTCAACTCAATGTGGTGATAGTTTCTACAAACAATATATTTATAGGATAGGTAGGCAACGCCTTTGAACCTTCCCTCGAGAAGACATGTCTTCTTTACTAATTAAACAAAAAACACAATGTCCTTGAACTGTTCATCGTATAGTGTACATAAAACACATATCTCCTTCACACATTTTCCTGACACAAGATTAGTTCTCATGGTTTGGTTTGTTTCTAGCCATGACACCTCTTCCTGGTTCTGCGAGAATTTCTAAAGAGCTAAGCCCCTTTAATTCTCATTTGACGCGGCCTCACTTCTTTCTCACATAGGTGATTATTTTAATATCAAATAATCCCGTATTACTTGTCAGAATCTCAACATCCAAAATCTTAGAACATTAAAAGTTGCATGCTTAACCTGGTGAGGGAGTCACCGTTTAAATAAGGAATGGGCTGGGGAGTAACCCCCACAGTGACCACACCGATTCTTAGCAGTTAGGTTGTCCCATTGAACCATGATCTTGAGATCTATAATCAACATGGTTGGGTTTTCCTTCGCCTTGATTCTAATTCTCCAAGAGATTTAGTCCAATTCCTTTGGACGTCTTCTCTAATTGGTCCCTATTTAACCTGATAATGCAAATGACATTCAATTAAAAAACCTGCCAGAGTGTACGAGCTCCGTGCACAAGCAGTTGCTACAGTAGGAGCTGTAGCAGCAGAGCAGCAGTTTTGATGCAAAGAGAAATATGTCCAGATATGAAGTAGCAGTGCAACGGGAGACTTTAGAATATCCCCAGTGAAGATTCCGTGCCACAACTTAAAGATTTAATTGAAAAATCAAATCTCCTACAAAGTAGGAGATAGGATCTTGTTGACATCTTTTAGGAACTTCCTAAAGTTGATATTGATGGAGCACGGAGTTTGTATTTAGAAGAAGAGTGGGTAGAGCAGCAAGCATCCATCCAATGGAGAATCCAAGCATCAAGATATCGAGCAAACACTGAGAGAGATTCAGAGTGCCGAGCGGAGAGAATTTGATCACCATCGTGAGCAAAGCGTGAGCGTAGAGTTGAGTGGTTAAACAGAGGCTGATCGAAGACTTATAGAGTCTGATCAGAGCTTGATTGGAGAAGACTAATTCAGAGCAGGGCTTGCTTGTTGGCTGATCAAGGTTGGCAGCAGCAGAGTTGTCGGGTGGAGGAACTCAGACAATCTGCAGAAGGCCTGGTCACTGAGTGAGGGGGAGCATCCCGGAGTGAGGATCACTCACATAGTTTGAAACAGCTCAGCGGAAGGCTTTGGAGCGACGCAGATAGAACCTGCACAAGCTAGTTGCATAAGGGTGTGCTCTAGCAACCTACGGAGACACTGTGTTAATTAGAATTGGCTGAGTCTGTGGGATCAGTGGAGTAGCTATTCTGAATTAATTCGAGTGTGTAGGTGTGTTTGACACAAGTCAAAGGGTGTTCTGATAGTGTGTGAGCTACTAGTTGAGGGTGGGTAGCATAGGTTGGCTGCGTGTCGAATCTATGTTGTACGGAGCACCTTGTAGACTAGTGGATTGAGGAATGGAGTATAGTCCTCCACAGACATGGACAGTTGGCCAAACTAGGTGAACAAATCACTGTTCATTGTTTTTATCTTGCTGCACAAGATCCGACTGTACAAGAGGTTGCTATAGCGACTGCTTGTACACAATCAGTAACTCAGAGGCGCTGCAAATTTCAATTGGTATCAGAGTGGAAACTCGACACACAAGAGTAAAGATCCTGAGCGCCTAGCTGAGAAGTGCAAGAAACAATGAAGGAAGGTCAGAGTACAAGCCGACCACCTCTGTTGGAAGAGAGCAACTATGGGTATTGGAAGGCCAGAATGAAAGCATTCCTGAAGGCTATTGATGAGAAGGATTGGAAAGCTGTTGTGGCTAAATGGTCTCCTATTTTGACGATTGATGAGAAGGGAGTCATAAAGAAGAAACCCGAGGAGGAATGGACTGGTAAAGAGGAAACTACAACAACTAGTAACTCAAAGGCTCTAAATGCTATCTTTGTTGCTACAGATGCTAACAATTTCAAATTGATCTCCAACTACGACATTGCAAAATAAGCCTGAGAGATTTTGTAGACAACTCATGAAGGCACTGATAGAGTAAAAACATCCAAGATGCAGATGATTACCTCTCAGTTTGAGAAACTAAAGATGCAAGAGGAGGAGTCCATCACTTAATTCAATGCTAGGCTGTGTGATATGTCAAATGAAGCTCATGCATTCGGAGAATCAATTCCTGAAGAGAAGCTGATAAGGAAAGTTCTCAGATCATTACCTACTAGATTTGACATGAAGGTGACAGTCATTGAAGAAGCCTAGAATATCAAGTTTATGAGGCTGGAAGAGCTGATAGGATCTCTCAAGCAATTTGAAACGAAACTAAGCAAGGATGACACTCCAACAAAGGTCAAAAATGTTGGACTAAATGCTGAGACCGAAGGAGAGAAGATCTCAAAGGAGGATCAGATTGGCTTGCTAGTCAAAAATCTTGACAGATTTCTGAAGAAAATGAACTTTGGACCTAATTCATCAAATCAACTTAGAAGAGGCAGAGGCAGTCAAAGGAAAGAAATGGAACCTGCCCTGGAAGCTGATGAGAAGAAGATGAGGAGGAAAGGACTACAGTGCTGGAGCTGTGGAGAACTGTCCGAATAAACAAAAAGGGATGAAATTCACAGCGTCTCAGTTAGGCAGATTTGTGAACAAGCAGTTGCAGCAGCACACTCTTGTTCACTCTGAAATTGTCTCAGCAAACAATGAACAAGACAGAAATTTGTTCACCCAGTTCGGCCACTAAACACGAAGGTCTCCAAGTACACTCGGTTACAACTCCGCGCAACCTATGCTACTCAACCTTGTGTGGATCACTTGACACAATCAGAACAAGCTCTGACTTGTGTCTTCACACCCTCTACAAATGTCAATCTAGAATAGCTACAGTCTTCTCAAAAACTCAGCCTATTCTAAACTACAATCACTCAGCAGGGTTGCTGTAGCAACTACTGTAACACACAGCTGATGCACAATTTGTTCGCGTCGCTCCAAAGCCTTCCGCTGAGCCGATCGAACGATTCCACGAGCGCTGCACACTCTGGAATACTCCCCCTCACTCAGTGACCTCCTGCCACTAGCGAGAACCACCGCTTAGACACTCGACCGAGCCACACACCCGTCAGTTCTTCCGCGGCTGCCCTTGATCAACCAACAAGCACCACTGCACTGAATTGGCTTCCAGATCAAGCTCGAATCAGACTATGCAAGTCCTGATCACCTTCTGCTTCTGTCACCACAGCTCTGCGCTCATGCTCTGCTCTCGGGTGATGATCGAAGATTTCGTCCGTCGCACACCAAAATTGCTCTCTTTGAATTCTGTGTATTCACTCGTGTATCCCTCAGCTTCAATCAACCTCTCAGCTCTGAACTCCTCTCACTTAAATAGCAGCACCAGCTTTAAGCAAGACCAGAATTTAACAATGTCCCAAAAAGAACAATTATCTCCTAATTTTTAGGAGATTAGATTAGATTTGATCTCCAAAACAAATCTCCTTCTCTAGCTAGGAATTCCCCACTGGAATATTCTTGGCAGCAACTTAGAAATTCTTCTGAGGCTCTCAACAGGGCTGCCAGGCCTTCTTGCCAAAGGCCCAGGTTGCTGCTGCTACTCGGACAGATGCTGCAGCCACTTGAACAAGCTCCTGCTATAGCATCTCCTGCTGTAGCTGCTCCTTGTTCACTTGCGCTGGAGTTGTTTGCTGCTGCTAGAATTTCCTAAATGCATTAGGAAACAATCCCATCAATTTTAAGGAAGATCCTCCAAGATCTCTACAAGATCATATCTCCTATTTTATAGGAGTTTTGATTTTCCAATCAAATCTTCACTCAACAAATCTGCCCTTGTTCTTAAGAGACACTCCAGAAATATTCTCCTGAATATTCAGCTCTTTCCGGAAGCCCTTCGGTCACTGATTTGTTGTTTGAACGCAATCTCCGAGAAAGCTTTGAATTTCTGCTACAGCATTTTAGCTCCAGCATCTGCTGTAGCACATGCTGTCTGAAGGTGTGCGATACTTCTGCTGCAGCTCCAGGCACTAGCGTCTGCTGTAGCACTTGCAGCTTTTCTGCCTTGTATGCTAGCACTGGATTTCTGAAGGAGAGCTGATCTTCTGCTACTGAACTTCTGCTCCAGAGATTGCTGTAGCACTTGCTTACTCCACTGCTTGAGCACTGAGATAGTCACTCTACCCAGATTGCACAAGCTGATGTCTTCATGATCTCTTCAAGATTTCTGAGCGCCCCAAGGCAACATTAGGTGGCGCGCCTGGTGAAGACATTAAGCTCAGGCGCCACTTAATGTCTTCATCTGGAGCGCCACTTACTGAGTTTGCTCACTCTGGAATGCTCTTCATCAGCTGTTTTCTTTCTATACTTACTGTAGCAGGCTCTAGTGCACTTTGTAGGAGTTTGTCAATGATGCCACATACCTTAACAAGGGAAGACCAAATCCTTCTCAGTCTATTGGAGTGATGATGATACTGACAACGGCGATGACGAATGCAACATTGTTAGATCCAGACCTATCAGAAAAATTGGCCAATCACACTAGGAAAGGAGTGCTCGGGAAGTTGAATAAGAAGTTGCTACAGCAACCCCTGTACCAACATCATAGTATTGGAAAAAGTCCAAAAAATAGAAATCGAAGATGCTATGCTTGTGGTCACCAGGGACACATTAAGAGGGTCTGTCCGTCTATAGTCAGATACCTGACACCACCTATAGTACCCGGACAGTAGAGACGAGAAAGAGCTATGCACCATGCACTTGTCAGCACCTTAAGGTCATGAAGCGAAGAAAGCTGGTATTTTGATAGCGGTTGCTCGGAACAACTGGTATTTTGACTGGAGAAAGATCATTTTTGAAGAATGTAACACCTTGCTCAAAACAACTGGTAAAGTTTGGAAATGGGTTGAAGGGAAGAGTTCTAGGAAAAGAAACTTTGGCAGTCAAAGGGCTATCCAAGTTAAAAAATGTAATGCTAGTAGATGATTGAAAGCAAATCTCATAAGCATCAGCCAGCTCTGTGATGGTACGCATCAGGTAAAACTCACTCAAGACTCATGTTAGGTTTTTAATGAGAATGGAGTGTGCATAATGCAAGGAACTAGATCAAAGAACAACTGCTACTTACTCAAGGTTGGTACGACAACCCCTTCACCAACATGCATGTTGACTAACACAGAAGAAATGAATCTCTAGCACAGAAGGATGGGCCACATCAACTTAAAACTCTTAAGAAAATTGCAGCTGAAGGATTAGTCAGAGGAGTCTTATGATCAAAGGTGAGCTAAGCACCATTTGTGGTGAATGCCAGATAGGTAAACAGAAAAAGGCCTCACACCCCAGAATTGGCAACATCAACACAGTTAGACCTCTTCAATTCTTACAATGGACCTGATGAGACCAATGAAAGTAGAAAGCTGTGGAAGGAAGTGGTACGCATTTGTGTGTGTTGATGGCTGTACTAGATATACATGGGTTGACTTCATCAGGGAAAAGTCAGACACTGTGAGAGTGATAGTTACTCCGGTATCCCGGTTAGAACAAGAAAAGAATCTCAGAATCGCTGCCCTCAGAAGCGATCATGAAAGGGAATTCGAGAATGAAGCTGTGGACAGCTTCTGCAGAAACGTAGAATCACTCTGATAACACTGTCGCAGAGCCGCCGGATTAACACATTGATAACACTGTCGCAGAGCAGAGCAATATGGGCTCTCATACAACATTAAGGCAACCTCCCAAGAAGATTCAGAGGAACCATCCATTGTTAAATGTGCTTGGAGATCCCACAGAAGGAAGACGAACCCGAACTTCATCACACTTCAGCACCTGCGAGTCTATATGAAATTCCTATTTTTTGGCCTGTGCAGAGCCAAAGAACTTCAACGAGGCTATGGGGGATGAATATTGGATGCTAGCAATGTAGGAAGAATTGGCAGAATTTGCAAGACATGATGTATGGGATCTGGTTGCAAGACCAGAAGGAGTGAACATCATAGGAACCAAGTGGATCTTCAAGAACAAGACTGATGAGAAGGGAAATATCACGAGGAATAAGGCCAGACTAGTTGCACAAGGGTACACCCAGATTGAAGACTTGGATTTTAATGAAACATTTGCTACTAGTAGCCCGATTGGAAGCCATCAAACTTCTCCTGGCTTTGTTCTGCTACCTAAGATTTAAACTCCACCAGATGGATGCCATGAGTGCATTCTTGAATGGTGAGCTATCAGAGGAGGTATATGTGCACAGCCCAAAGGTTTTGAAGATCCTCACCATCTGGAGCATGTGTACAAGCTTAAGAAAGCCCTGTATGGGTTAAAGCAGGCCCTTAGAGCATGGTATGAGAGGCTAACTATTTTTCTGGAGAAGCACGGATATGAAAGAGGAGGAGTTGATAAGACACTCTTTGTGAAAAGAACCAGGTCAGATCTGATCATAGCAAAGATTTATGTTTATGATTTTATGTTGATGACATTGCTTTTGGCTCCAGATCTCAGCAGTTGGTAAAGCAGTTCGTGGACCACATGAAGAATGAATTCAAGATGAGCATGGTGGGAGAACTAACCTACTTCCTAGGACTGGAAGTATGCCAAAAGAATGATGAAATCTGTATATCACAAAGCAAATGTAGCCAGAATCTGGTAAAAAAGTCCATCTAGATAAAGCAAGCCACAAACATACACCAGCTGCCACCCATATCAAAGCTGTCAAAGATGAAGTTGGAGTTGAAGTGAATCAAGCTACATACCGAAGCATGATTGGAAGCCTGTTGTACCTTACGGCCAGTCGTCCTGATATCTCATATTCAGTAGAAGTTTGTGCAAGGTTCCAAGCCTGCTCGAAGGAGAGTCACATAAGCTGGTCAAGAGAATCATCAAGTATGCTGGAGGGACCCTGAACTATAGCCTATGGTATACCAAGGACACAAATGCAAACCTGGTAGGATTTAGTGATATAGACTGGGCAGGATGCGCAAAAGACAGAAAAAGCACATCTGGAGGTTGTTTCTTCCTGAGGAATAACTTGGTATCATGGTTTAGCAAAAAGTAGAACAACATCTCCCTTTCCACAGCCATAGCAACGAGAGACTTCCAAATATTCTCAGAATATCCCCAGTGAAGATTCCGTGCCACAGCTTGAAAATTTGATTGTATAATCAAATCTCTTACAAAGTAGGAGATAGGAACTTGTTGAGATCTTTTAGGTACTTCCTAAAGTTGATATTGATGGAGCACGAAGTTCCTATTTGGAAGAAGACTGAGCAGAGCAGCAAGCATCCATCCAATAGAGAATCCAAGCATCAAGATATCGAGCAAACATTGAGAGAGATTCAGAGTGCCGAGCGGAGAGAATTGGATCACCACCAAGAGCAGATCGTGAGCGCAACGCTGAGTGGTTAAAGCAGATGTTGATCGAGGGCTTGTAGAGTCTGATCAGAGCTTGATCGGAGAAGGCCAATTCAGAGCAAGACTTGCTTGTTGGCTGATCAAGGTAGGCAGCAAGAGAGTTGTCGGGGAGGAACTCGGACAATCTCCAGAAGGCCTGTCTCGCTAGTGACAAGCGGTCACTCAGTGAGGGGGAGCATCCTGGAGTGAGGATCACTCACAGAGTTCGAAACAGCTAAGCGGAAGGCTTTGGAGCGACATGGACAAAACCTGCACAATGGTGTGCTATAGCAACCTACGAAGACATTGTGTTAAATAGAATAGGCTGAGTCTGTGGGATCAGTGGAGTAGCTATTATGAATTAATTCGAGTGTGTAGGTGTGTGTGACACAAATCATAGGTTAAGAATGTGTATTACATGATATGAAGTGGTCTGAAGAAGTTTCAGGTGAATTCCAGTTGATCGAGGGCAAAAATGAGCGAGAATCGAGCAAAATGCAAAGTTGATTCGCCCAAGCAAGTGCACGAATCAAAAGTGATTCTACCAACCCTGGTCAAATCAACTCATGATGATTGGATCAACTTAACTCGAGGACATTTCGTCCGTTGACTGAATCAGAATGAAGGCCGGGGTGATTCAACATTGATTCGCCCAAACAATTGATTCGACCAGCTTCGTAACACACTGATACTTTGATTCGACCAACCCTGGTTGAATCAACTTCTGAGCAGCCCGAATCAACTTTGATTTGGGCACGACGGGTCAACCCGGTCAAATTCCAAGGGAATAAATAGAAAAAAGATGGAAAAAAATGAGGGTGCCTCCCTAGAAAAAACCCTAAACCAGAGATCATCGCAGACTTAGAGACTTGTCGAGATTTCGAAGAAGACACCTACAATTGAAGATTCTACAACATCATTCTACTCAATTTCTACTATACTACTTTACTTTTCATTATTGAACAATCTCCTTTACAAACTATGTTTTGTATCAAACTCACCATGAGCGAGTAGTCGCATAATAGTAGGGATCCTTATGGATCCCTTAGGTTAGATTGCAAAATATATATGTTATCAATAGGAATGAAGTTTGATCGAAAATTCACATGCTTTATCTTTATGTTAATTCTTTGCGCACCAAGTGTTTGACGAAATGCATGAATGTGTATGAATTAATAAAACACTTAAGGATGAATGAGAATTGAAACACAAAGTGTTAGACTAATTTGCTTTTTTGTATTGCTTTAGTTAGTTTACTTCATTTTTTTCCTTTTCTTTTGTTGATTGTGATTGCGTGCTATTCTTGCTTACTTTGATTGAAGTTCACACTTATACACGCTTTCTTTGATTGCTTGGTAGGTGTTTGAATGCAAACCAGAGGACGCATGAAAAAGGTGCAAGAACAAGCCTCCACATCAATGACGAATCAGAACTTGCCAGATTTTGATACTCCTTCTCCCCAAGTTCGCGGTGATCAACCACCAATGGAAATTATGGATCAACCGAACCCGAGGAGGGAAAGAAATGCTACTCTTCTGCAAGAGGAAGACGAGAGACCAGTTGGAGAATACATTCCCCCAACCATCGGACACTATGGATCACCCATATACCTGCTGGAGGGTGATGATAGAAGGTTCGAAGTAAAGTCGGCGCTTCTTCACATGGTAGCCGCAAATCAGTTTGAAGGGTATGGAAACCCAAATGCGCATTTGGAGAAATTCACTAAATTATGTATCACTTACAAAGTGCCAGGGTCCAACCGGATGCCATCTACATGAAAGTGTTTACGTTCTCGCCAAGCAGAAAAGCCAAGGATTGGCTAATGAGCCACGAGCCGAACACTTTTCGCACTTGGGAAGAACTCGCCCAAGCGTTTCTTATTCACTTCTTCCCATCGGCAAAGACTAAGAAGATCCGGGATAGAATCTTCCTGTTCACGCAGCAAGACGATGAGAGTTTCTATGAAGCGTACGAGCGCTTCAAAGAGCTGCAAAGAGATTGTCCGCACCATGGGTTCAGCAAGTGGCAACTCATGCAGAGTTCTATGATGGAATGGATCAGGATGCAAGGAACCACATGGACCAAGCGACGGAGGAGTAATGATGGATTTGAGAGCCTTTGATGGTTTCAAAATCATAGACAAGATAGCGCGGAACTCGCATCAGTGGGGTGGAGAGAGAAACCACCTAAAGAAGAAATGAAAAGAGCACACATCAAAGTGCATAAAAAAGGAAGACTTCAACTCCCTAGCAACGACGGTGAACTCTTTGGCACAATCGATCGGAAGCTTGAATGTCAACAAAAGGAGAGACTACCAGCAAGTGTGTGGGATTTGTTCTAGCCCGGCGCATGATGATGACTCGTGCACCACAAAGCATGCGGACGAGAATGAGGATGTGAACTACTTGGTTATAAATCAAGGGAGAGGGTATGCGCCATCGCAAGCTAGCGGTTATCAACCAAGAACCCTCCAACCCATGTGAGGATCCATGAGGATCCCAACTTTCCGACAAGAGCGCCGCTGGACATAGAGCCTAAACCTACACCGCCGGGGTTTGCACCAAGAAATCAAAATCAAGGAGCCTCTTCCAATGCATATCAGCCAAGGAGCAACTATCAAAGCGGCAATTACCAAAGGCCGAAAAATTACAACAACCAAAATCAGGAAGCGCACCAAAAGAACAAAGAGTAATCGATCAATGAGGAACCGTCCCTGGTATCTATTGTTGCCCAATTGGCCGTGACTCAAGCGCAACAACAAAAGGACAATCAGCTCATCCTTCAAAAGCTTGATCAGTTGCAAGCGCACAACAAGATCCTTGAAACGCAGATTGCACAACAAGCTAGTTCATTCTGGAAGTATCATGCGAAGTTGCCCTCGCAACCTGATGTGAACTCCTCCGAGATGATCAATGCAATCAATCTTAAAAGCGGGAGAATTCTAGAGGAGCCGAAACCAAATGCCAAGGTGGGAAAGACAACCAATGGAGTTGCTGAAGAAGGGTCTTCGTCTCATGATCAGCATTATAGACGAGAGAAAGAAAAACCTCAAGAACCAGCGCCCTATGTGCCACCAATTCCTTTCCCTCAAAGGCTTAAAAAGTAGAAGGAGGATGCGCATTTCAAGCGATTTGCAGACATGCTAAGGAAACTTCAGGTGACTTCGCCATTTACGGAGGTACTTACTCAAATGCCTACGTATGCTAAATTTTTAAAAGATATTATGTCTCATCGAACATAAATTATAGTGCAATAATTCAGCGTGCCAAGCCTAGAAAGCTTAGCGATCATGGTTCATTTTCTATTCCCATTTCCATCGGTGAAAGAAAGCATATCTAGTGCATTGTGTGATCTAGTTGCTAGCATATCTTTGATGCCTTATTCGCTTTTCAATAAGCTTGATATGGGAGAGTTAACTCCAAACACTGTTAATCTGAGGTTAGCGGATTGCTCTTCTAGGGCACCAAAAGGTATCCTAGAGGACGTAGTTGGGAAACGCTATGCCCCGATTTTTTAAGGTATGACATCCTTGACAAAACAGCACAAGAAACTGTTACAACATTCCTTGAAGATTTGTAGCTAATCTGAAGATGACAATACAACAACAAAGTACAAGAATCTGCTATAGCACTCTGTGGACCACAAAAGCTGAGGTAGAATGGGCAACAGACAAATGACAGAATCTGCTATAGCAACCCGTGATGATTTGAAGCTAGAACAGAATTGGCCGATCATCTTGAACCTGCACGGAGAGAGTCTGGCGAAGTGCAGGCGGTGTCGCTAAAACTCAAGAAGCTTTGCAAATGTCATCAAGTGAGCAGCAGCGTCGCCACATGGTAGGAGAGATTCAAAAAGATAAGGTTTCTAAATTCTGATTTAGGAAACGGAATCTTAACAACTCCAACAAATTCACAAGATCCTAGGAGAAGATTCTAGAAAATGTTGTGATATCCTAGGGCATCTAGGGTTTCTGTCATTGATGATTGATGAACATATAAAGCAATGCAGAGGCAGAAAAGCGAGACACAACGAAAAAGAGAATCGAAGCAGAGAACACACAACGAGAGTTAATAGTAGATGGCTGAAGTAATAGAGTTGTGTTGAGCGCAGAAGAGATCAAAACTCGTAGATTTTGATCTCGTATTTATCCACCAAACTCAACTGGAACACGGCGATAGATCAGCGCATAGCCTATAGAGAAATGGCTCATCCCAATAATAACGGTTTACGTCATGGAGGAACTTCTTCCTCTGATTGTGATCTACCCCTTCCCGTAAAATCCCACAAGCAAGAAAATTCACAAAATCAGAATACCATGGAGCATACCTTGTCTCAATGCTTAGCAAATATACACCAATAAAAGAGTCTTCAATCGGCACATTCTTTGCACCATACCCACTTATTTGCTCAAGCCTCTATAGGTGATCCGAGACCACATTTTTAACTCCTTTCTTATCTTTAATCTCCACGTCGAACTCTTGTAAAAGGAGCGGATGAGTCTAGGCTTCGCCTCCTTCTTTTCCATGAGATATTTGATGGTTGCATGATCCGTGTAGACAATTGTTTTGAACCTGATCAAGTATTGTATGAATTTATCGAAGGCATAGACGATAGCAAGCATTTCCTTCTCTGTGGTCGAGTAATTCTCTTGTGTAGAGTCAAGAGCCTTACATAATAAATCACGTGCAAACGCTTGTCGATCCTTTGACCAAATACTGCCAAATCGCCCTATCGCTAGCGTCACACATCAGCTCAAACGGAAGCTCCCAGTTCGGCCCGTTGAATGATCGGAGCGGACACCAAAGCTTTCTTAAGTGTTTGAAACGCTTGCTGGCATGTTTCATAGAAATTGAACTCCACATCATTACATAGCAGATTTGTAAGCGGTTTAGCAATTTTCGAGAAGTCCTTGATGAACCTCTTATAAAATTCAGGGTGCCCGAGGAAACTTCTTATTCCTTTAGCGTCTCTCGGTGGTGGCAGCTTCTCAATAATGTCGATCTTTGCTTTATCGACCTCGATTCCTCTTTTTGACACAAGATGCCCTAACACAATACCTTCTTTTACCATAAAGTGGTATTTCTCCCAATTTAGCACTAGATCCATTTCGATACACCAAATCAACACGCGAGACATATTCGTGACACAATCGTCAAATGAGTAACCATGCACAGAAAAATCATGCATAAACACTTCCATAGAATTTTCTATACCTCAGCAGAAATGGACATCATACAACGTTGAAAAGTTCCGGGTGCATTACAAAGATCAAAAGGCATTCTCCTATAGGCAAATGTGCGTAGGGACAAGTAAATGTGGTTTTTTCTTGGTCATCGAGGTGGATAGAAATTTGAAAGAAACCACTATACCGATCAAGAAAATAAAAATATTCATGCCCCGCTAGACGTTCTAAAATTTGATAGATAAAGGGAATGGAAAATTGATCCTTCTTAGTGGTTCCAAGAATTCATACCTTATATTCAGTGGAAGAGGTTTCAATCCCTCAATGAATTTCTTAACTTTTGGAGCGTCATTTACCTTGGTACTGGCAGCATCAATATCAGCGGATTCTTCATCAACTTCCATTAAAGAGGCGAACGACGAGATATTTTCTTCTTGTGTAAGCAACTCATACTCAAAGCTAGTTAGTTCGCCAAGAGAATCAAAAACATTATACGCATCATATGATTCAATCAAGTGACAATCCATAGAAGTGCTAGGGGTCCTAAGCATGTTTTTCAAATCGAATTTGATCTTTTCGCTACCTAAATTTAATTCGATTGTCCCTTGTCCGCAATCTATAATAGCCTTAACCGTGTTCAAAAATGGTCTACCTATGATTATGAATTTCCTCATCTTCATCCATGTCTAACACGTAGAAATCAACCGGAACATAGAATTTCCCAACTTTAATGGGAACGTCCTCTAGGATACCCTTTGGTGCCCTATAAGAGCGATCTGCTAACCTAAAATTAACCGTTGTTGGAGTTAATTCTCCCATATCAAGCTTATTGAAAAGCAATTTAGGCATTAAAGATATGCTAGCACCTAGATCACACAATGCACTAGCTATGCTAATTTCTCCAATAGAAATGGGAATAGAAAATGAACCATGATCGCTAAGCTTTCTAGGCATGGCACGCTGAATTATCGCACTATAATTTACGTCTAAAGCTACATGGTCTAAATCATGCATTTCTCTTCTATGAGACATAAAATCTTTCAAAAATTTAGCATAAGTAGGCATTTGAGTAAGTACCTCTATAAATGGTAGAGTCACCTGAAATTTCTTAAGCATGTGCAAAACGCTTGAAATGCGCATGCTCCTTCTTTTTGAGCCTTTGAGGGAAGGGAATTGGCGGCACATAAGGCACTAGCTTCTGCATCTTTTCCTTCTCCCATCTATCAATTTGATTCTACGACGAAGACCCTTCTTCAACAGCTCCATCCGTTGTCTTTCCTACCTCGGCCTTTGGCTGCGGCTCCTCTAGAACTCTCCCGTTTTTGAGTGTAATTGCATTGATTGTCTCGGAGGAGTTCACATTGGGTTGCAAGGGCAGCTTTCCCTTATATTTCGAAGATGAACTGTGATGATGCAAGTATGGCAGTGTTTGACAAAACCAGCATAAGTGAACAAGGAGCTGCTACAGCTCAAATTATCAAGCAAGCCAAGCAGAAGTGAACTAGCAGCAGCTGCAGCAGGGGATGCTGCAGCAGGAGCTTGTTCAACAGGCTGGTTCAACTGACCAAGCTTAGCAGCTGCCTGGGCTTGTCCGGAATGGCTGGAAACTCTATGCAGAGCCTCTGAAGAATTTCTAAATTGCTGAAGAGTTTATTCCAGAGAGGTTTACTAGTCAGAGGAGGAGTTTTGCATTGGAGATAATAATCAAATCTAATCTCCTAGATTTTAGGAGATAATTGATCTTGTTGGGTTAATTGCCTAAACCTGGAAATTGCTTAAAGTGGTGCAGCTATTTAAGCAGAAGGTGTTCAGGGATGAAGAGGTTGATCGAAGCTGAGGGATACACGAGTGCATACACAGAATTCACGGAGAGCAATTTGTTGTGTGCGACGGGAGTTTACTTCGATCATCACCCAAGAGCAGAGCGTTGAGCGCAGAGCTGAGGTGAGAGTTGCAGAAGAGAATCAGGACTTGCAGAGTCTGATTCGTGCTTGATCTAGAAGCCAATTCAGAGCTGGGGAGCTTGTTGGTTGATCAAGGGCAGCCGCGGAAGAACTGACGGGTGGAAGGCTCGGTCGAGTGTCGTGCGGCAGTACTCACTAGTGGCAGGAGGTCACTGAGTGAGGGGGAGTTACTCAGAGTGTGCAGCGCTCTTGGAGAGGTTCGATCGGCTCGGCAGAAGGCCTTGGAGCGACGCGGACATTGTGCTTCAGCTGTGTGTTACAGCTGTTGCTGCAGCAACCCTGCTGAGTAGTGTAATTTAGAATAGGCTGAGTTCTTTGAGAGGATTGTAGCTATTCTAGATTGACATATTGTAGAGGGTGTGCAGACACAAATCAGAGCTTGTTCTGATTGTGTTGAGTGGTCCACATAAGGTTGAGTAGCATAGGTTGCGTGAGTTGTAACCTAGTGTACTTGGAACCTTCAGTTCAGTGGATTGAGGACTGGAGAATAGTCCTCCCCAGACGTAGGCAGATTGGCCGAACTGGGTGAACAAACCTGTGCCTTGTTCATTGCTTGCTGTGACAATATTTAAGTGAACAAGAGTGTGCTGCAGCAACTGCTTGTTCACAGAATCTGTCGAACTAAGACACTACGAATTTTCACTTGGTATCAGAGCAGGAACTCGACACACAGAGTTAAAAGATCCTACAGTGTCTCTGAAGAAGCCAAGGCAATGAAGGAAGGACAGAGCACAAGCAGACCTCCATTATTGGAAGAGAGGAATTATGGATATTGGAAAGCTAGAATGAAAGCCTTTCTCAAGGCTATTGATGAGAAGATATGGAGAGCTGTTGTTGTTCAGTGGTCTCCCCCAATCACCATGGATGAGCAAGGAGTGACTAGAATAAAACTTGAAGAGCAATGGACTGCTGAAGAAGGTGCTGCAGCAACTGGTAATTCAAAGGCTTTGAATGCAATTTTTGCAGCAGTAGATGCTAACAATTTCAGGTTGATATCAAACTGTGATATGGCCAAGCAAGCATGGGAAATTCTGCAGACTGCTCATGAGGGAACTGACAGAGTGAAGCTGTCAAGACTCCAGATAATCGCCACACAATTTGAGAATCTAAGAATGCTGGATGAAGAAACAGTCACTGAGTTTAATGCTAAACTCTGTGATCTTGCAAATGAAGCTCATGCTCTTGGTGAACCCATCCCTGAAGAAAAGCTTATCCGAAAGGTTCTCAGATCATTGCCCACAAAATTTGACATGAAAGTGACAGCCATTGAAGAAGCTCAAAATGTCAGATTCATGAAGTTGGAAGAACTGATGGGATCTCTCAAACAATTTGAGATGAAGCTGGTTAAAGGAGACACCCTTCCTAAGGATAAGAATGTTGGATTGAAAGCTGAAGCAGAAACCAAGCAGACAGGTCCAGATGATCAGATGAGCATGCTTGTTAAGAACCTTGGGAAGTTACTGAAAAACATGGACTCCAGAACTGAGAGAAGCTCCTCTTCGCAAAGACAATTCAGAAGGAGCGGTGAAAGTAAAAGGAAAGGAAAGGAACCGGCTCAGAGTGAAGATGGAAAGAAAGAAATGAAGAAGGGAGTCCAATGCTGGAATTGTGCAGGCTACGGTCATCGACAAATCAACTGCACCAGCAAACGGATGAAAAAGAGAGCTCTTTCTGCCAGTGGAAGTGAAGATGAGAAAGAACTGAGTGAAGATGAATGCAACATGGCCAGATACAGGTCTGCAAGAAGAGGCACAAAAACACAGAAAAGATTGAACCAGGACATGCTACAGCAATCTCTACATCACCGTTACAAGAGAGCTTTAAAGTATAAAAAATGTTACAGCTGTGGTCGCAAAGGTCATATTCAAAGAAATTGTTTCTCAGCTCGTGCCAGAATTGCATCACCCAGGGAATCTGTCAGGCAGAAACATGCGCAGACTCAGCTCCTCACTCTTGTCAGCACAGCTAGCACCTCGGACAAGATAAGCTGGTACTTTGATAGTGGTTGTTCAGGTCATATGACAGGAGAAAGATCCTTTCTGAAAAACATTACTCCCTGTTTGGAACAACGTGTGAAGTTTGGTAATGGTCTGAAAGGAAGAGTTCTGGGAAGAGGAACTTTGGCTGTGGAAGGAATGCCGAGTCTGAGCAATGTTCTTTTGGTGGAAGGGTTAAAGGCTAATCTCATTAGCATCAGCCAGCTGTGTGATAGGACTAAACAAGTAAAGTTTACGAAAGACTCATGCCAAGTCCTCGACAAATCTGGAAAGTGTATAATGGAAGGAGCCAGATCAAAGAGCAACTGTTACCTTTTCAATGTGAGTTCAAACTCACGGATTCAGAAATGTTTGCTGACAAAGGCCGAGGAAATGACTTTATGGCACAAAAGGATGGGACATGTTAACCTGAGAACTCTAAAGAGAATTGCCACAGAAGGGCTTGTCAGAGGAATTCCACTGCTGAAAGGAGAGACAGACTCCATCTGTGGAGACTGTCAGATTGGGAAACAGAAGAAGGCCTCACATCCACGAGTCAAAGATATTGGTACCACCAAGCCTCTACAGCTGATTCACATGGATCTGATGGGACCAATGGAAGTCGAGAGCCTAGGCAAGAAAAGGTATGCATTTGTCTGTGTTGATGATTATTCCAGATTCACTTGGATTGATTTTATCAGAGAAAAATCAGATACTGTGAGTGTCATTGTGTCACTGGTGTCTCGGTTAGAGCAAGAGAAGAATCTCAAAATCAGCAGCATTCGCAGTGATCATGGCAGAGAATTTGAAAACAAAGACATGGATGAATTCCGTCAACAAAGGGGTATAACACATCAGTACTCCTCTCCCATTACCCCTCAGCAAAATGGTGTGGTGGAACGGAAGAACCGAACAATTCAAGAAATGGCCAGAGTGATGATCCATGCTAAGAGGATTCCTCTGAAATTCTGGGCAGAGGCCATGAATACCGCATGTTACATCATCAATAGAGTCACCTTGCGAAGGGGAACCAAGCAGACCTGCTATGAGCTCTGGAATCAGAAAAAGCCCACGGTTAAATACTTCCATATCTTTGGAAGTGACTGCTTCATTCTGAGAGACCGGGAGTATAGAAAGAAACTCGATCCTAAGAGTGATCCTGGAGTGTTCTTGGGATACTCAACAAACAGCAAGGCATATCGTGTTTTCAACCAGCGAACAAAGACTGTCATGGAGTCCATAAATGTTGTTGTCAATGATGCAGAAGAAGCATCTATCCCTGATTCTGACACTGATGAAGAAGACTCTGATCTTGAAGAAATGCCTGATAGACAGACCAGAAGTGAACAAGCTGTGGCTCCAGAAGATGCTACAGCAAGTGCTGAAGCAGAAATTCCAGATGACCAATTCCGAAAGCCTGTCTGATGATTTTCACACCGAGGCTCCTGATCCACCTTCAAGGCAGCCCCCAAAGAAGATTCAGAAGAATCATCCCTTGACAAATGTGATTGGTGATCCCTCAGACAGAAGAAGAACCAGAAGTCATGCCTATCTCAATACATGTTTCATGTCCAGCATTGAACCAAAGAATTTCAAGGAGGCCATGAGTGATGAATTCTGGATTATGGCTATGCAGGAGGAATTGGCAGAGTTTGAAAGACATGATGTTTGGGATCTGGTGGACAGACCAAATGGGGTGAACATTATAGGCATAAAATGGGTGTTCAAAAACAAAACTGATGAAAAGGGCAACATTACACGAAATAAAGCCAGACTGGTTGCCCAGGGATATTCTCAGATTGAGGGTCTAGACTTTAATGAAACATTTGCTCCAGTAGCCCGCCTGGAGGCTATCAGACTGCTTCTAGCAATGTCTTGCTGCCTGGGGTTCAAATTATATCAAATGGATGTTAAAAGTGCGTTCTTGAACGGAGATCTCTCTGAAGAAGTTTATGTCTCTGAACCAAAAGGTTTTGAAGATCCTCATCATCCAGAACATGTATATAAATTGAAGAAAGCTTTATATGGACTCAAACAGGCTCCTCGGGCATGGTATGAGCGGTTGACAGTTTTCCTGGAAAAACATGGCTACAACCGAGGGGGAGTTGACAAAACCTTGTTTGTCAAAAGAACTCAGTCTGATGTGATCATTGCTCAAATGAGGATCAAAGTCCTACTGCATATGTGGATGATATTGTCTTTGGATCAAAGTCCCAGCACCTGGTGAAGCAGTTTGTGAATCACATGCAGCAAGAATTTCAAATGAGCATGGTAGGAGAACTTTCATACTTTCTTGGTTTGGAGATTACTCAGAAAAAGGATGGTATCTTTATTGCTCAAAGTAAATACAGCAAGTCCCTTGTGAAGAAATTCCAGCTAGATTCAGCAAGTCACAAGCGAACCCCTGCTGCCACTCATGTGAAAGCCATCAAAGACGAGCACGGTATGGAAGTGAGTCAGACTGTCTACAGAAGCATGATTGGGAGCTTGCTTTACCTGACTGCCAGCCGTCCTGACATTTCCTATGCAGTAGGAGTTTGTGCCAGATTTCAAGCTTGTCCTAGAGACAGTCATCTGCAGTTGGTCAAGCGCATCATTCGGTATGTCGGAGGAACTGTGGACTATGGCTTGTGGTACACTAAAGACACGAATGCTAATCTGGTCGGATACAGTGATGCAGACTGGGCAGGTTGCTCCGAGGACAGGAAGAGCACTTCGGGAGGATGCTTTTTCTTGGGGAATAACCTGGTATCTTGGTTCAGTAGAAAACAAAATAGCATTTCTCTATCCACTGCCGAGGCTGAGTACATTGCTGCTGGGAGCTGCTGTGCGCAGATGTTGTGGATGAAGCAAATGCTGAGTGAGTATGGGATTGCTCAAGATGACATGACTCTCTACTGTGACAATATGAGTGCCATCAGCATATCTAAGAACCCGGTTCAGCACAGCAGAACCAAGCACATTGACATTCGTCATCACTTCATTCGTGATCTAGTTGAAAAGAAAGTCATTTCGCTCCAGCATGTTGTGTCTGCCAAACAACTTGCTGATATCTTCACCAAAGCTCTGGATGCAGCCCGGTTTGAAGACCTGCGAGCCTCTCTAGGGCTCTGCGTGTTGCCTCCATAAGTTTTGCCAGACACCCCCCCTCGTCATTTATTCCAAAAAGGGGGAGGAGAAGAGCAGGCTAAGAAGTGGAGGTGCGAAAACTGAAATCTCTGGTGGGTTTTGTCAAAATGCCAAGGGGGAGATTGATGATGCAAGTATATCAGTGTTTGACAAAACCAGCATAAGTGAACAAGGAGCTGCTACAGCTCAAATTATCAAGCAAGCCAAGCAGAAGTGAACTAGCAGCAGCTGCAGCAGGGGATGCCAAGCTTAGCAGCTGCCTGGGCTTGTCCGGAATGGCTGGAAACTCTATGCAGAGCCTCTGAAGAATTTCTAAATTGCTGAAGAGTTTATTCCAGAGAGGTTTACTAGTCAGAGGAGGAGTTTTGCATTGGAGATAATAATCAAATCTAATCTCCTAGATTTTAGGAGATAATTGATCTTGTTGGGTTAATTGCCTAAACCTGGAAATTGCTTAAAGTGGTGCAGCTATTTAAGCAGAAGGTGTTCAGGGATGAAGAGGTTGATCGAAGCTGAGGGATACACGAGTGCATACACAGAATTCACGGAGAGCAATTTGTTGTGTGCGACGGGAGTTTACTTCGATCATCACCCAAGAGCAGAGCGTTGAGCGCAGAGCTGAGGTGAGAGTTGCAGAAGAGAATCAGGACTTGCAGAGTCTGATTCGTGCTTGATCTAGAAGCCAATTCAGAGCTGGGGAGCTTGTTGGTTGATCAAGGGCAGCCGCGGAAGAACTGACGGGTGGAAGGCTCGGTCGAGTGTCGTGCGGCAGTACTCACTAGTGGCAGGAGGTCACTGAGTGAGGGGGAGTTACTCAGAGTGTGCAGCGCTCTTGGAGAGGTTCGATCGGCTCGGCAGAAGGCCTTGGAGCGACGCGGACATTGTGCTTCAGCTGTGTGTTACAGCTGTTGCTGCAGCAACCCTGCTGAGTAGTGTAATTTAGAATAGGCTGAGTTCTTTGAGAGGATTGTAGCTATTCTAGATTGACATATTGTAGAGGGTGTGCAGACACAAATCAGAGCTTGTTCTGATTGTGTTGAGTGGTCCACATAAGGTTGAGTAGCATAGGTTGCGTGAGTTGTAACCTAGTGTACTTGGAACCTTCAGTTCAGTGGATTGAGGACTGGAGAATAGTCCTCCCCAGACGTAGGCAGATTGGCCGAACTGGGTGAACAAACCTGCGCCTTGTTCATTGCTTGCTATGACAATATTTAATTGAACAAGAGTGTGCTGCAGCAACTGCTTGTTCACAGAATCTGTCGAACTAAGACACTACGAATTTTCAAACTGGTCTGTTGCGCAATTTGTATTTCAAGCATCTTGTTGTGCGCTTGCAACTGATCCAGCCTTTGAAGGATGAGCTGATTTTCCTTCTGCTGCTGTGCTTGAGTCGCTACCAATTGGGCGACAATAGAAATCAGGGACGGTTCCTCATTGCTTTGTTTCTCTTCGTGCCTTCGGGGAGTTCCCTGATTTTTGTAGTTGTAATTGTTTGGCCTTTGATAATTGCCGCTTTGATAGTTGCAACGTGGCTGATAAAAGTTAGAAGAAGCTCCTTGATTCTAATTTCTCGGTACAAACCCTGCAGTGCTAGTTTAGGTTCTATATTCAGCGGCGGTCTTCTTGGGAAGTTTGGATCCTCATGGAACCTCACATGAGTTGTAGGGTTTCTTAGTTTATAACTGCTAGCTTGCAGTGCCACATATTCTCTCCCTTGATTTCTGACCAGGTAATTCACATCCTCATACTCGTTTGCATGCTTTGCGGTGCACGAGTCATCATCATGTGCCTAGCTAGAACAAATCCCGCACACTTGCTGGTGGTCTCTCTTTTTGTTGAGATTCAAGTTTCCCATTGATGCTACCAGAGAGTTCACCATCTTCACTAGGGAGTTTAAATCTTCCTTTGTCATGGCCTTTGATTAATGCTCCTTTCCTTTCTTCCTTAGGTGATTTCTTTCTCCACCCCATGATGCGAGTTCCGCGCTATCTTGTCTATAATTTTGAAACCATCGGAGGCTCTCAAATCCATCATTGCCCCTTCGCCCGCTTGGTCCATATGGTTTCTTGGGTCCTGATCCATTCCATCATAGAAACTTTGCATGAGCTACCATTTGCTGAACCCGTGATGCGGACAATCTCTTTGTAGCTCTTTGAAGCGGTCATATGCCTCGTAAAAATTCTCATCATCTTGCTACGTAAACTGGCATATTCTGTCCCGGATTTTCTTAGTCTTTGCCGGTGGGAAGAATTGAATAAGAAATGCTTGGGCGAGTTCTTCCGAAGAAACGCTCTAGTTGATTCGGTCAGATCAATATCTCAGTGCTGTAATGAAGCTGGGCGAATCACTTTTTCCTAGGCGAATCACATTTGATTCGGTCAAGCCCTTCAATCGATTATTTCAAGATCCTTGTGGAGCTAAGCTGATTCGGGCAGCACGCTTCTTCCTTGGGCAAATCACTTTTGATTCGGTCAAGTCTATTTGAGTCAGTCAATCTTCTTCTCGAGTCAGGTTGATCCGTGCAGCTGGAGGATGATTCGGCCAAGGCTGGTCGAATCATATGTGATTCGTGCACCCCCTGCCCGAATCAAATCAACCCTTGGGCAAATCACTTTCGTCTTTTGCTCAATTTTGCTCGTTTTTGCTCTCGATCGACCGGAATTCATCCAGATTTTCTTCAGGCCAATTCATATCATGTAATACACATTTTTGATCTGAAATGGACATAGAAAGCATCAAACGATTTCATAAAACAACGGAACAAACAAGAAGTAAAGGGAAAGTACGGACAAATATAAGGTCATTTGTCTGCTCATCAGCAGACGAATGGCATTTCCTAACCTCCTCGGGTTCGGTTGATCCGCAATTCTTTCTGGTGGTTGATCCATAATCTCTATTATTGGTTGATCAGCTTGAATTTGAGGAGTATCAAAATCTAGTGTTGATGTGGAAGCTTGTTCTTGTGCCTTTTTCGTGCGCGCTCTAGTTTGCATTCAAACACCTACCAAGCGATCGAAGAAAGTGTCAATAAGTGTGAAATTAAATTAAGGTAAGCAAGAATAGCATACAATCACGATCAACAAAACAAAGAAAAAAAATATAGTAGACTAACTAAAGCAATACTAAAAAGCAAACTAGTCTGATGGCTAATCCTTGGCAACGATGCCATTTTGAATGTTATCGAAATTGTGGTAGTAAAGTTACTATTCCAATCACGATACGCAAACAATATTTATAATCCGAGTGATCTCAGATCGAACCCAAGAAAAAAGCCTAGATTAGTCTAAAGCTAGTTGTAATGCTTAATTAAAGTCTACTAAAGAAAAGCTGGGGTTTTTTCCTCTAGGCGAGGTATCTTTAGTGAATACTAAAGACAAGGTTGAATTTGGTTCGAAAGAAAGTAATTAAAAAAAGCGTAGTCGAGATCCTATTTCACCCCTAGGTCATGCGATTATCAACACAAAATAGCAATACATGCATAAGATAATTTGATTGATAGTTCTAGGCTAAAGTATCACACACTCTAGATTCAACTCTCGCTCCTTCTCTAGAGTGGGAATGATACTTAAAGAACACGGTTCTCAAACCCTCGCTCTGTTGAACCGTGTAGAACAAAGTCTCCTAGTCTCAACCTCTCCGTCTATTGATAGTTAACTCAAGTCGCTCTATACTTACCCTATTAGATTGCGAATGTCCCTCTCGCGCACACAAAAGCTATCTAAAATAAACATGCTTGATCTGCTAAACAACCTAAGTTCAACCTAAAGTCTCCTAGTTTCAACCTAAGTTCATGCGTTTCGTCAAACAGTTGGTGTGCATAAAATTAACATGAAGATAAAGCATGGTAATTTTCAATCAAACTTCACTCATATTGATAAAGAAACATGTTTTGCGTTACAATCTAACCTAGGGGATCCATAAGGATCCCTATTACTAAACGACTACTCACTCATGGTGAGTTAGAAATAAGACATAATTTTTAAAGAAAATTGTTCAACAATTGAATACAAAGTAGTAGGGATTGAGTAAAGGGATGTTGAAGAATCTCCTCACAATCCTCGACAATTCTTCAAGTTCTCCAAGAGAAATCGTCTAGGATTTCTGTTTTATGGGAAGCATCTTCTAATTTTTCCATCTCTTTCTATTTATACTTTTCAAATTATTGATTGACCCGCAGTGCCCGAATCTCTTTTGATTCGGGGTAGGCTTAATGAGTTGATTCGTGCGGAGTGGCCCAATCAAAGTCTCAGTGTGTTTCGGAGCTGGGCGAATCACTTCATCTTGGGCGGATCACTTTTGATTCGGTCAAGCCTTCATTTGATCCGCTCAAGCCTTGGTCAATGGATGAAATCCTTCTCGAGTCAAGTTGATTCGGGCAGCCTACTTCTTCATGGGCGAATCAATTTTGATTCGCTCAAGCCATCTTTCGATCCGGTCAATGCTTGTCAAAATTCTCCTCGAGTCAGGTTGTCCGGGCAGTTGAGAGGTTGATTTTACCAAGGTTGGTTGAATAACATGTGATTCGTGCACCCCTCTAGGCTAATCAAATCTGCCTTTTGCTTAATTTTTCTCATTTTTGCTCTCGATCGATCAGAATTCATCCAGATTTTCTTCGGGCCACTTCATATCGTGTAATACATCTTTTCATCCTGAAATGGACAAAGAAAACATCAAATGACTTTATAAAATAACGGAACAAACAAGAAGTAAAGGGAAAATGCGGACAAATATATGGTCATCTGTCTGTATATCAGAATATCACAAGGAACAAAGACAGATTAGTAGCTCAAGGGTATACATAGATTAAGGGAGTAGACTTTTTTTTTTTTTTTTTTTTTTTTTTTTTTTCAAAAACCTTGTTACTATTAAAACCAGCCCAAAACGCCTGGGCCAGGGCACATACAACAGACTGCACAAGCAGCTAAAACAACAAGAACAAAGCCTCACCAAGGCCACCAAAACCAAAAAAACACCAGGCGAACCTCCTGCCCTACAACCAACAACAAAACCCTGGCCAACTAAGGCACCAAACTACAGACCATATAACACAACCCAACACAAACCCCTACTAAAAACCTGCCAACTACATAAACCTGCAAGGCCCTCCTCAAACAAGCTAGGCCAAGAAAGAGGACAAACCATCAAATATCAATGAGCTGCTCCCTAAAGGAGCAAGGTTGAGGCTTCAAGTCGCTGGCGAAAGCAAGTTGAGCAGCTCTAGGAATCTCACCAAATCTGGAGGTGAAGCCAGCCTTAAACTCAGAAAAACACAATACATCAGCCGGCCTATTAAGGGAGTGACAAATACTAAAGATGTCAAGGTTCTTGAGCCTTTTAACCAGCAATCTTTTAACCTGGTAAACCTTCCAGTCCACCAAGTAGCTGTGACCAAGAAGATGCACGTCGGGATGAGAGATCCGTAAACACTGAAAATTTAACTTTCTAGCTCGCATCTCGCAAAAAATCTGCATCAATCCCTGCAGGAAATGTTTTCGAGCTGCAACAATTTTAATAGCTGCAACAAACATACCATAGCGATCCCGAATCACTGCTGCCATTCTAGTGCTATCCTCGCCAATATAAATAGCAAAATTGCAAGTGTTTCCTTTAGCCGATGGCTGCCAAGAGGCCCAAGATACTCTGTCCGACTTAACAAATCTGGGGTTAACATGGAGCGCTTTACAAACCTTGGTAGCCAATAAATCTTGAGTGCAAGGGGCCTTAATATTGCTGCCAAGGATCGCAGCCCATCTGAATATGTTGCATTTACTAAAAACCCCTGGCTTATCATTATAAACCATCCTATTTCTGAAATTCCAGATGTCCCACAAGCAGCAGCTAATGAGACCAAACCCTAAACAGTCTTTAAAGGAATTGGGATCAACTGAAGTTCCCCAATCATAACAGAGCTGGTGAAACGTAGTTGGCTTTCTTTTACAGAATAGAGGGCAAATAAAATCCCACATCAGATTAGCTTTATTGCTATGAAGCAGCAAATGTTCCATAGATTCAATTCTCGGATCAATGCAGCATACACATTTGCTAGCAATCTGGCAGCCAGTTTTGATGACATTATCATGAGTGGGGAGGGCTGAGTGAAGGACCCTCCACAAGAAACAGGAGACTTTTGCAGGGATAAAATAGCTCCAAATGACTTCGAACTTTTTAATGCAAGGTTGAGGAGGGCTGAAGGTCTTCAGGAAGTTGGATGTAGTGACCAAACCACTAGAGTCCCCTTCCCAAACTAATCTGTCTGAGGTGCTATCAGTCAAAGGCTCTCCAATGGACAGATAAATACGAGGGTTCATGTTATGCAAGAATTGTCTTCTACTAACCGGATTCTGAACTACTTCTTTAATTTGATACTTCCTTAAGCTCTTGGGGCAATCTATGGCTATGCCCCTGCAGAAATCAGAACAGGAAGTATTGCCATTCCCTAGGATCCAGCGGCAGTTCAAGGATATACTAGAAATGAAAGGAGAAATAGTTTTCCATAACCACGAACCTCTGCCTCCAATGGAAAATCTGGTTCTAGCATGTTTAGCCCACAAGGAAGAATTAAGCAGAAAATTCCAGGCTAGTTTCCCATGCAACGCAGACATAACCTTCTGCAAAATACTGATCCCCAGTCCCCCAGCACTAGAAGGCAAGCAAACTGTCTCCCACTTAACCCAATGATGCCGAGACACTCCACCAGAATCCCACAAAAAATTCCTTATGGCCTTATCTATATCCCTAATCGTACCTTTAGGAACAGGCAAGGCCGACATGCAGTGGATGGGGATGGATTGAAGGACTGCCTTGATTAAAGTGATCCTCCCGGCCATAGAAAGAAAGGATTTCATCCATCCAAGAAGCCTCCCTTTAATACCATCCACTATCCCCTGAAAATAAGAGCTTCTAGGCCTCCCTGGAAATAAGGGAGCACCCAAATACCGGACAGGGAAAGCACTAGGAATAAATCCCGACATCTGAATAATCATGGCTTTCCTAGAATTATTAATATGCTTGGAGAAGAAAACCCTGCATTTTCTATCGCTGAGCTGCTGCCCAGAGTTAACGCAGAAACATTTTAGAATTTGAAGGACTTTAGTGAAGGAGGTCCTCCCTCCATTGGTGAAAACCAACACATCATCTGCGTAGAGAATATGATTGATATTAGCAGCTTGAAGAGAAGACCAGTAAGGTTTTACACCTCCTCCCCTCCTACCAGCCCCCTTCATCAAACTGGAGAGGAATTCCATAGCCAGAACAAAGAGGCTGGCAGACAATGGATCCCCCTGCCTCAGCCCCCTATTGGATTTAAAGTGCCCAAAGGATTTCCCTCGAATCCGGATAGAATACCAACAATTGCTAATATTCCTATAAACAAGATCGCACCACTGCTCATTAAACCCTAAGGCCCTCATACCACGGAGGAGAAAAACCCAAGAAATTCGATCATAAGCTTTAGCCATGTCAATTTTAATCATCACATTACCCCCATGAACTTTTTTATTGATATCTGAAACTAGATCGTGGGCCAGCGCAATGCTATGCTGAATGGACCTCCCTGGAATGAAGCCAGATTGTTCCGGGCTAATAATTCTGTCTAGAAGGGGACGCAGCCTATCATTTAAAATCTTAGAGATGATTTTGTGAAAAAAATTGCAGAGGCTGACCGGTCTTAATTGATCAAGAGAGGTAGCGTTCTTAACTTTCGGAATAAGAGTGAGCACCGTAGCTGAGATGCAGTTGGGAAGGCTGACACCCTTAAAGAAAATCTGGACTGCTTCTATAATGTCTTCTCTAATGATATTCCAGCACGACTGATAAAAAACACCTGTGAAACTATCTGATCCTGGGGAGCTGCTCTCTGGCAGCTTAGAAACAGCTAGCCAGATCTCGTCTTCATCCGGGATAACAGTCAGTTTGCAATTATCTGAGTCAAAGATCCTGGACCGCAAATTATCAAAGAAGTTCCTATCAGAAATGGCAGAAAACCCTCCAAGCAAGTCCTGAAAGAATCCTATGGCCAAAGATCCAATTTCCTCTCGGTCATCTGAAACTAAACCCGAGGGAAGGGTGACTTTAAAATTATTGGCAGCCCTTCGAGCCTTAATAGCTGCGTGAAACAGCCCAGTGTTTCTATCCCCCTCCTGCATCCATCCTATCTGAGATTTAGCGTTTAGAAATAATTGTCTATCATCTAAAGCTGTTTGAAGCCTCTTTTGACAAAGAATTAGACCTTCCTCACTTTCCGGACTCCAACAATTCTGCAGGACAAATTCATTATCCTCCACTTGTTTACTGAGATCGCTAATCTTTTGATTAATATCCCCAAAGACATTCCAATTCCAACTCCTCAACGCGCTTCTCAGTCTTTTGAGTTTGGCAGAGCAATTAATTAAGGGGTTAACATGTGCCCGAGCCTCCCAAGAAGTCCGAACAAAAGAGTGCAGATCAGCGTGCTTAACCCAGGCTGGATTGAAGCTGAAAAAACTTTGCACATATTCTTTTCTGCTGAAGGAGATCAGTAAAGGACAATGGTCAGATTGTATACGAGGAAGGTGTACCACCTTAAACTCTGGAAACCGAGCTGCAGCTATCCCATTAATAAGCACTCTATCAAGCCTCATCCAAATACACCTCAAACCAACTTGATTATTACACCAAGTGAATTTATTACCAGAAAACCCAACATCCGTAAGCCCGTTGTCGGCGATAAACCTATTGAAATCTGAGGAAGCCTTGTTTCCGAATTTTTGACCACCTTTTTTCTCCCCAGCGTGAGACACTGCATTAAAATCTCCCATAATAACCCAGGGATCTGTGATACCAATGGCCTCTTTGGCAAGATTCTCCCATAACAACAATCTATCATTAACTTTGTAGGAGGCATAGACGACAGAGCAAATAGACCTAATCCCAGACACAGAGATGGAAACTTCACAAGAGATATGCTGCGAACTGATATTTAAAACGGAAACATCTAATGAATCCTTCCAAAAAATCCACACATGATTATTGGTAGGGTTCCCCTGCATAAATCTAGAGAAGCCTAATTTCCTAGCGATAGAAAAAATTTGGTCCCCTTGCAATTTAGGCTCTAGCACGGCACAAAAAGAAATATCATGCTTGATTAATAAACTTTTCAGAAAACAAATGGTACCTCGGTTTGCAATCCCTCTAGCATTCCAGCAAAGTCCTTTAATCATTGAGACACCTTGGAAAGACAGTGCTTGCTGCCAGGCAAAATGCAATCTGAAAGGGCATCCGCAAATCTTCTATCCACTCTACCTCTTCCAGGGCTCCTTGAGCAACCAGCTTTATCCAAAATGTTTTTATAGTGCTGTAAGGAACCAGGATGAACTAGCACTCCCAGCTCCTCACTAAAGAAAATTTTATCGGTGCTTTGTTTCTTTAACCGCAGCTCAGCTTCAGAAAAGTCGTTCGGAGGTTTTTTAGGCCTTTCCCCGGAGATGTCTTCCTCACAACCCAAAACGGACTGAATTGAAACATCCACCTTAGAGAGAACCCCCTCACTGGTACTGACTTCAGAGACCCTTTTCCCATTAACCTTCCTAGCTCTTGACCCAACCCCCTCTTTAAACACCGCTAACGGAGGAACCTCTGCAACACCCGAGTCCAACCGAGCAGCTACAATCACCCTATCACTGAGATCTCCGGGGGGAAAATCCTCCAAAGTCCTAGAGTTTTTTTTTCCAACCTTGACCCAACCTGTTTCCCCAGTCTGAGTGGGAGTATTAGCCGAAGCTCCTTCTTTCGATAAAACCATCATGGAAACACCATCTTTAGACTTAAGGCTATCCAAGGACGGTTTGACCTTCCGGCAAATAGCTAATATATGCCCGTGGACCTTGCATTTGCTACAATAGGCTATCTTTGTCTCAGCTACAATAGGTTGCCAAAAACCCTGATTATCAGGCAGAGAGATCCAAACAGCCTCCGGTAGATTCTGAGTGACGTCAAGTTCTACACAAGCGCGAGCAAACTTAACTGAGACACAAGCCTTAGTTCTATCGTCCACTGCGATAAAATAACCAAAGGTAGAGACAATCGCCTCAATGAAGGCGCTGTCATATAGAGGGAGAGGAAGGTTTGGCAGCCTAACCCACACCGAGGTGCTCGAAGATTCACTCTTAGGATTGTAGTCAGCTGACCAACGAAATAAACGGAAAAAGGCGTGTCCAACCTTTGAGAGGGAGGCCGACAGGACATTCCGGATGTCAGCTTCTGAATCCAAGATAATTAGGACATGCCGCGCATCCCAAATCTCACTGAGGGTAGCTCTTCCGGAGACGGACCAGCTCGCCTGAAAGGCTTTCTGAATCTCGCTCAAGCTAGGTCTGCCCACTGTGAATTTGGCAATGAGAGAGAAGGCAAACCTCTTGGCACCAGCTCCAAGCTCCGGTCCCGAGAAGCTGATGGACGGCCGGCCGTCTTTTAACCCGACTTGCCTGGACGGAAGAATAATGGGGCTGAATCTCGGCTTCAGAGGAGGCCTCACCGAGGCGACTGTGTTGGCGAAGGACCGAGTTAAGGGCGGGGGGCTTAACGAGGGAGTAGAAGCAGTAGGAGCAAGCGGCTCTGGCGTCAGAGCCGGAGGGGCGGAGCCCATGCCGGGAAACCCTAGATTCGGTCGACTAAAGGAACGGAGCTTTCTCTCTCCTTATATTTTTGGGTTTTTGGGGGAGACCACTTAAGGGAGTAGACTTTGATGAAACCTTTGCTGCAGTTTCTTGCATGGAAGCTATCAGACTTCTCCTTGCCTGGCCTGTCACCTGAAGTTTAAATTGTATCAAATGGATGTCAAGAGTGCATTTTTGAATGGAATCCTGACTGAAGAAGTTTATGTTGCTCGGCCCAAGGGATTCGAGGATCCTCATCATCCAAAACACGTCTACAAAATAAAGAGGGCCCTCTACGGTTTAAAACAAACCTCCAGAGCCTGTTATGAAAGGCTGACTAAATTTTTGACAAAGCACGGATATGATCGAGGAGGGGTGGACAAGACGCTCTGCATTCACAAAACTAGGTCAGACTTTATTATATCTCAGATATATGTGGATGATATTGTGTTTGGTTCCAGTTCAAAGAGAATGGTGAAGCAGTTCGTAGAGCATATGCAAATGGAGTTCCAAATGAGTATGATGTGAGAATTAACTTACTTTCTTGGTTTACAAATCTCCCAAAAGGTAGACGGTTATCTTCATTTCTCAAAGCAAGTACGCAAGAAACCTAGTCAAGAAGTTTGGAATGGACATGGCTAGTCACAAACGTACTCCTGCAGCAACCTATACAAAAGCAATCAAGGATGAAGCTGGAATTGCAGTTTCAGACATTATAAAGAAGCATGATTGGAAGCTTTCTTTATCTTACTGCCAGTCGACCAGGTATATCCTTTGCAGTAGAAGTATGCTCCAGATATCAATCTTGCCCAAAGGAGAGTCACATGCAGCTTGTGAAGAGAACAATTAGATATGTTGGAGGCACAACCAACTATGGACTGTGGTACACGAGGGACACGAGTGCAGAACTGGTAGGTTATTGTGATGCTGACTGGGCAGGCTATGCAGAAGACAGGTGATGTACGGACAAATAACCTTATATTTGTCCGCATTTATCCTTTACTTTTTGTTTATTCTGTTATTTTATAAAGTCGTTTGATGTTTTCTTTGTCCATTTCAGGTTGAAAAGATGTATTACATGATATGAAATGGTCCGAAGAAAATCCGGATGAATTCCGGTCGATCGAGAGAAAAAATGAGCAAAATTAAGCAAGAAGCAGATTTGATCCGCCCAAGAAATTTTGATTCACCCAGGTGGGTGGAAGAATCAAAAGTGATTCGACCAACCTTGGTCGAATCAGCCTCCCAGCTGCCCGGATCAACTTGACTCAAGGAGAATTCGCCCGTAGACAAAATCTTGGCAGATTGACCTGTTCATTGTCGAAGGCTTGCCGATCACATGATTTTTATACGATTGAGGCGTGCCATATCTTACTGGAAAGCTAACTCAAAGGCCTACAACTTCTTAGTTTACATAAGGACGTAATTCAAAGGTTAAAAGAGTCAAATGGGCAAGATTTGAGCACTACAAAGTTGATTCGCCGATGAGGAATTCAGGCCTGGCGAATCAAAAGTGATTCGCTCAAGAAGAAAGTGATTCACCCAGCTCCATTCGCTACTGACCCTTTGATTCGACCAATCCTAGTAGAATCAAATTATGAGGCTGCACGAATGATTAGATGTGTGAGCCTCGAGGGCTTCCCAAAAAACAGAAATCCTAGACGATTTCCCTTGGAGAACTTGAAGAATCATCGAGGATTCGGAGAAGACATCAACAGTTGGAGTTTCTACATCATCCCTCTACTCAATCCCTACTACTTTGTATTTATTTGGTGAACAATTTCCTTTAAAAATTATGCCTTGTATTGAACTCACCATGAGTGAGTAGTCGTTTAGTAGTAGGGATTCCTTAGGTTAGATGTTAACGCAAAACATGTTTCTTTATCAATATGAGTGAAGTTTGATTGAAAATTTCCATGATTTATCTTCATGTTAATTTTATGCACATCAAGTGTTTGACGAAACACATGAATGAGTATGAATTAATGAAACACCTAAGGATGGAATGAGAATTGAACTTAGGTTGTTTAAAGGATCAAGCATGTTTATTTTGGATAGTGTTTGTGCGCGAGAGTGAAATTCGCATTCTATTAGACTAAGTATAGAGCGGACTTGAGTTAACTATCAATAGATCGAGAGGTTAAGATTAGGAGACTTTTGTTCTACAGGTTCAATAGAGCGAGAGTTTGAGAATTGTGTCCCTTAGGTATCATTCTCATTCTAGAGAAGGAGCGAGAGTTGAATCTAGAGTGCATGATACTTTAGCCTAGAACTATTAATCAAATTACCTTATGCATGTATTGTTGTTTTGTGTTGCTAATCGCATGACTTAAGGGTGAAGTAGGATTCCGACTACGCTTTCTTAATTGCTTTACTTCGAAACCAAATTCAAACTTGTCTTTAGTATTTACTAGATATACCTCACCTAGATGAATCTAGGATTTTCTCTTGGGTTCGGCCCGAGATCACTAGGATTATAAATATTGTTTGCCTATCGTGATTGAACTAGTATTTTAACTACCACAATTTCGATAACGTCAACAGGAAGAGCACATCGGGAGGGTGTTTCTTTCTTGGGAACAACCTGGTGTCTTGGTTCAGTAGAAAGCAAAATAGTATCTCCCCATCCACTGCCGAAGTTGAGTATATTGCTGCTAGATGCTATTATGCGCAACTGATATATATGAACCAAATGTTGGGAGAATACAGGGTACAACAGGGCACTATCACCATTTACCATGACAACATGAGTGCCATCAGTATTAGCAAGAATCCGGTGCAACATTCACGAACCATACACATTGATATTGGACACCACTTTATCAAAGACCTGGTAGAGAAACAGACTATTATGCTGAAACATGTAGCTACAGAAAAGCAGTTGGCTGACATCATCACAAAACCTTTGAATGAAGCTCGGTTTGAGGAACTTAGAGCTGCCCTGGGATTATGCGTAGTTCCTGATTGAGTTGTTTTACAGATGCTCTTGTCATTTGTGTTAAAAGGGGGAGAAGATTGTATTGATATGCATAGATAGCAAGATAGATAGTTAATACCAAGTTATCATAAGTTGTTGCTGTAGTTGTATTTTTGTCAATATGCCAAGGGGGAGATTGTTGAGGTATGAAATTCCTTGATAAAACAACACAGGATTCTGCTACAGCAATCCTAAAGATTTATAGCTGAAGCACAATCTAGAGAGTGACAATACAACAATGTATAGCACAATCTGAAGATTTGCCAAACTACGTGAACAAAGTGACTGTGTCTTTCTTATTCTTCAGTAGAATAATTTCCGCAGAAAGAGACATAGAATGGTACAACAGAAGCTGTATTTTAAGAGGCTGTTGCTCGTGATCAGTAGAGCAGCAAAATTTCAGTTTGAATTTGAGGTGACAAGCAAGTGCTAGTAATAGCCTTATTGCCTTCAGTTTGGCAACTGGAGCAAAAGTTTCATCGAAGTCTATTCCTTCAATCTGTGTGTACCCCAGTTCCACCAACCGTGCTTTGTTACGGGTGATGTTCCCCTTCTCATCTTACTTATTTTTTAATATCCACTCAGTACCTATGATGTTTGCTTCAGCTGGTCTTGGTACAAGTGTCCAGATACCGTTTCTGGCAAACTCAGTGAGTTCATCTTGCATAGCACTGACCCAATGTTCATCCAGTATTGCTTCGTTGATGTTTTTCGGTTCAACGGATGATAGAAAGCATAATCCACTTAGCATTTCACCAAAATTAATAGTTTTACCACTGGTTACTCTTGGTGCTTGTGGATCCCCAATAAGGTTGGTCATCGAATGATTTCACTGAATACGCTGTGGTTGTTGAGGAGCTGGAGCAGGATCTGGTCCAGATTCTAAAGTATCATTGATAGACTGATCCATCCCTTTATTTTGATTATCTGGGAGAGATTCTTGAACATTTTTCTGTTCCGCCTGAGTGGATCTATCGGTTCCTACATCTGTACAGACATAGTCATCTTCATCAGTTCTGATCAAATAGTCTGAGTCTTGAATAGCCACATTTACTGATTCCACAATAGTTCGTGACTTCTTGATGTAGACGCAACACGCTCGACTATTAATAGAATAACCTAGAAATATTCCTTCAGTGCTGCGGGAGTCAAGCTTCCTCTTATATTCTCGATCCTCATATATATAGCATACACTTGCGAACACATGAAAGTATTTGACTGATGGCTTCTTCCTTATCCAGGGAGAATCAGGACTCTGTTGAGGGTGTAACAGGCAGTGTTGATGGCTTCAGCCCATAATGTTAGAGGTACGTCCTTAGAATGGAGCATGACACACATCATTTCATGAAGCGTACATTTCTTCCTTTCAGCAATTGGGGAGTTATGGGTGCTGAGAATTGATGAATTATGCCCTGCTGGAGACAGAATTCCTCCATGTCATTGTTCACGAACTCCTTTCCATGTTCTAATGGCAATTAGAGGTGTGCCCTTCTCACGCTGCAGTCTCAGAATAAGGTGAATCACGGCTTCAACAGTATCTCATTTATTTTTGAGAACCATAGTCCAGGTGAAATGAGAAAAATTATCAACACAAACTAGAACATAGTTCTTACCCCAAGGCTTTCCTCCTGCATAGGGCCCATTAGATCCATGTGTAACAGTTTGAGGATTCTGGTTGTATGAATCTGACCAGTTCCTAGATGAGCTAATCTTATTTGTTTTCCTGTCTTGCACACATAACATCAGTCTTTCCCTTTATTTTAGGTATTCCTCGCAACGAACCATTTTTAGATATCTTTCTCATTTCAAGTGACCCAGTCGTTTTTTCCACATAATAAATTCATCCTGCTTAGATAGAAAGTAGTGAGCTTTAACAGGCTCTGTGTTAGAACTCAGTAAATAGCAGTTATTTGATGATCGATTTCCTCTCATAAACACACTTCCCTTCTTCGTCGATGACTTGGCACGAATCCTGAGTAAATTTGACATTCAATTTTCCATCACATAGTTGAACGATGCTCAGATGATTAGTATGAAGACCTTCCACTAGAAGCACCTTCTCGATCAGAGGCATCCCTGTATGGACAAAATACCTTTATATAACATTTCCTTTTCCGCCATTATTTAGGATATGACATCCTTGACAAAATTTCTCACGAGACTGTTGAAGCACTCCCTAAAGATCGGTGGCTGGAGCACAATCTGAAGACTCACAAAACAACAACAACAAAGAGACAGAGTATGCCTCAGCAATCCCTGAAGATTTGATGCTGAGACACTATTTGAAGAATGGGCAAGAGATAGGTATGGAGAGACAAAATCTACTTCAGCACGCTGTGATGATCCAGAGCTAGAGCAGAATAGGCCGGTGTTGCACGGTGAGGCTCCGGCTTGATCGCTAACATTTGGGAAGCTCAATGAGGTATGCACGTGCTCTAAAAAAGATAAAAATCCAAGAGTCCAAATTTGGCAACAGAAATTTCAGCCATCACCAAATGTAACAAATCTCCCATTTAGGTTCTTTACATTGGTCAAAAAAGCTGGCTTCTCCATTCAAGTGGGCTGAACAGCTATTGTGAAAGTACCATCAATCCTTCTCAAGGTGAGAGGATGAACTATATGCGACGTAGCAACTGTTCGACCACGGTCTGTAAATTTTTGGAGGCATGGGTCGTTGTCGACAATATTTTGCAAGGAGCCATAGCACTTTCTCTGGATGTCATAGCATGTCAGAGCTGTGACTGGAATGATCTTTGTTAGGGTGATTAAGATTTTCAGCTTGAACAAACATAGGCTTATCAGGCATCTTCTGATGCTCATAGCCCAAACCGGGGCTTCCACGATTCGACATTGAGCAGTTAAGATGGTGTCAAGTTTCTTTGTGCTGTTATTCATCATGCTGACATACTTTCTAACTCACAATAGTTATGACATAACCTCAGAATGTTCAAGTTTCTCCTTTTCAAGTTTTGTTTGCTTACGCTTGACTGATTCTGACAATTCATATTTCTCAGCTTTCAGGCTCACAACTTGCTTGCTCAATTTAGAGTTTGACTTTATGCCTCTCCCCACTATTCGTACAGAGCTTTGTATTTCTGTGCTATGGTTTCATCGGTGATTTCTGTGTCACTGTCACTTTCACTATGATTATCTGATTCAGGGTTCTCAGGTTCGGTCTCTAGAGTTTCTGCGACAGTGGTGAGTGCCACGAAGTTTGAGTTTTCCTCTTCTATTTTAGACTCCTCTGACTGAGTATCACTCCATCTAGCCACAAGAGCACTTTTCTCTTTCTTGAGGGTATTGGCGCATTCTACTTGGATGTGTCCAAAGCCCTCATATTTACGGCATTGAATCCCTTTGCTTCTCTCTCCCTTTACTTCCTTCTAATTTTCAATAGTTTTCATCTTTCTGAATTTTCCCTCTCGATGATTTCTATTATCTGGTCCAGATTTGCTTCTCTGTTTAGACTGAATCTGATTCAATTTTCTCATAAACCTGCCAAAGTTCTTTGCTAGTAGAACCTGAAATTCGTAGCGCCTCTGAGTTGCAGATTGTGTACAAGCAGTTGATATAGCACACTCTTGTACCGACGGATCTTTTGCAGCAAGACAAAATACTGAACAATGATTTGTTCACCCAGTTCGGCCAACTGCCTACGTCTAGGGAGGACCTTGCAGTCCTCAATCCACTAGTTCTCAAGAGATTCCCGTACAACACAGACTTGACTCCGTGACTCTCTATGCTACTCGATCTCAACTAGGAACTTTCACACACAATCAGAACAATCTCTGATTTGTGTCTCACACACCTACACTTGTATCAATTCAGAATAGCTAACCTTTTGTCCCAACAGACTCAGCCTATTCTAATTAACACAAAGTCTCCGTAGGTTTGCTATAGCACCCACTGTAGCAACTAGCTGGTGCAGGTTTTGTCCGCGTCGCTCCAAAGCCTTCTGCCGAGCCAATCGAACACTACCCTCAGCTATCCTTGTCTCCTAGATGCTCCCCCTTACTCAGTGACCACCTGTCACTAGCAAAAGTGAGGCCTTCCTAGATTGTCTGAGTTCCTCCACTCGACAACTTCCCTGCGGCCTGTGTTGATCAACCAGCAAGCCCGTCCTGCTCTGAATTGGTTTCTATGATCAAGCTCTGAGCAGACTCTGCAAGTCTCGATCAGCCTCTGCACTTAACCACTAGCTCTGCACAACTCTTTTGATTTTCACTCTGCAATCTCAGGTGCTCGGATTCTGTCTGTGTGCTTGATTCTATGTTGCATGGATGGATTGTTGCTCTGCCCAGCCTTCTTTAAATAGGAACTCCATGCTCCATCAATATCAAATTTAAGAAGTTCCTAAAAGATCTCAACAAGATCCTTATCTCCTACTTTTTAGGAGATTTGATTTCCCAATCAAATCTTTAAGTTATTTAGGAAGTTCCTAAAAGATCTCAACAAGATCCTTATCTCTAAATTTTTATGAGATTTGATTTCCCAATCAATCTTCAAGCTTGTGGCATGGAATCTTTACTAAGGATATTCTGAGAATATTTGGAAGCCTCCCGTTGCACTGCTACGTCATATCTGGGCAGATTATTCTTCGTGCCAAAACTGGTGTTTTGCTGATAGAGTTTCCTAAACCCATTAGGAAAAAATCCAAGACTTATCTCCTACTTTGTAAGACACCCACCTTTCAAAAGATCCATTAAATCAAGCTGACTCGTAGGTCGCAATCTCCACTGAGAATATTCTGACTGATGCTCTGGAATCTTCCCGTTGCTCAGCTCTTCATATCTGGCGAAATTGTTCTTCGCACCAATACTGCTGCTACAGCTCCCTGCTACAGTTCCTGCTGTAGCAACTGCTTGTTCACTCTGGAATGCCTTGCACTAGCTGCTCTTTTCACACGCTTGTTGTACCAGACTCTTGTGCACCTTGTAGGAGTTTGTCAATGATGTCATATACCTTAACAATCTCCCCCTTGGCATTTTGACAAAATCCACAAACCCTTCTGATCTTAGGCAATCCTCATCTCGTCTTCAGACTCCTTCTCCAGCAGCTTCCTCAGCTTCTTCAGGATTTATCTCAATTCAAGGACTCAAGCTATCCCTAGCTTGTCTTCTGGCTTCTTCTCAACTGTGTCTTCAGATAGCTTCTGCTGTCCTCGGATGGTGTAGCAACTTCTTGCTCTTTGTTGTTTTGTTAGTCTTTTGAAGAAGCTCTAGCTTCAACCTTCGCGGGATGCTTTAGTAACTTCTTGCGCTGGTTTTGTCAAGGATGCCATTACCTTAACAATCTCCCCCTTGGCATTTTTGACAAAACCTGAGCATCTTCTACAAGGGCTCCTCTTCTCCCTCTGGGGTCGATTGGCAAAACCTGTCACATAATACAAACAACAGAACACATCTTCTCCCCCTTTTTGTCACAATTGATGAGGGGGAAGCCTCAAGCTAAACTCAGCGAGTAGGCCAACACCTCTTCTCCATTTTCCCAAGAAGAGGAACTCTTGGTGTCTCAGCATGTGTCTCTTCTGATGATTTTGAGGGACTATCTGGTGGCTGCTTTTCCATCACTGCCTGCTCCCGCTTCAATATCCAACGCTTCCGAGCTCTGCTGTGTCCAACAACTCTTTCTTTCCTTCTGGCTTGTTTTGTTGTCTCATCCGATTTGTACCTGTGTCTTTTGCAATCCTCATTCTCCAGTTCATTGTCCCTCCAACGTAACTGATGTTTTCTTGCACAACTGGATAGTGACGATCCTTCATCGACTTTGATGAGCTGAAGGTCACCTACGTGCCACGTCTAATCCTTGGTTGCATCTGGCGTTGTCCATCTGTGGGCGATCTCTGAGGTCACCAATACTTATTCAGGATCGGGCATCTCCTCTGAATGTGTCGCTTCTGATCACAAAAATAGCATCTCCGACCATCGCTTCTGGCCTTCTTCTCAGCTACAGGTTATTGACACAGAGGATGCTGTAGCAGCCTCTTGTTCATCCTTCTAAGCATCTTCTTCTTAACTGGTTTCTGGGACAGGACCGGTTTCTCCACGGCATTCCCAGCATCTTCTGGCTCCGTAGCTTTGACAAATACCATTATCCCAGTATTCTCTTCACCCGTGAATTCAAGACCAGAGTAGCCTCCTCCATATCTTTGGCATGCTAGAATATCTTCAAGATTGCTTGATCCACTGTGAAGCATCTTTGCGGTTTTCCTGTAGAGGTTGAGCTCTTCCTTCTTTGCAGCAAACTTCTCTTCTTGCTGGGCAGCCTGATCCGTAAGAGAAGTGATAGTCTTCAGCAGCTCCTCTCATTCTTCTTTGAGTCCCGATACCTTGGCAGTCAATCCTTTGTTGATCTCGATGACTTGCAGCCACTCTTCGTGCAACACGGCAAAGTTTCTTGCAAAGGACTCCTCAGGGACTTCCTCATCATCACTACTGTCTGAGTCCTCAACACCATGAATAATTTCTAGCTTTGTTGAAACGGTGTTCTTCCTATTAGTTGCAGTTATCAAAGCAACATTGCTTGTTTGTTCAGAGTTTTCTTCACTGTCTTCGTCTCTCCAGTTTGCAGCAGGAGTCTTGCTCCTTTCATGAGCCGTCTGGAGGATCTCCCATGCTTGCTTGGCAATTTCACAGTCAGAGATCAAAGGCTTTGGAGTTACTAGTTGCTACAGCTTCCTCTTCAGCTGTCCATGTCTCTTCAGTTTTCTCCCGTGCAACTCCTTTGTCGTAGATGGTCAGTGGGTGTGACCACCCAGAGACTACTGCTCTCCAAGTCTTTTCATCCATCGCTTTTCGGAAACCCTTCATTCTCGCCTTCCAACAACTATAATTTCCATCTTCCAGTAGGCACTAGTGGTGGAATCGTTCGATCAGCTCGGCAGAAGGCTTTGGAGCGACGCGGACAAATTGTGCTTCAGCTGTGCGTTACAACAGTTGCTACAGCAACCCTGCTGAGTCTAGTGTAGTTTAGAATAGGCTGAGTTTCGAGGAGACAGTAGCTATTCTAGATTGACATATTGTAGAGGGTGTGCAGGCATAAGTCAGAGCTTGTTCTGATTGTGTCAAGTGATCCACACAAGGTTGAGTAGCATAAGTTGCGTGAGTTGTAACCGTGTGTACGTGGGAACCTTCGAGTTAGTGGATTGAGGACTGGAGAATAGTCCTCCCCAGACGTAGGCAGTTGGCCGAACTGGGTGAACAAACTTTGTCTTGTTCATTGCTTGCTGAGACGATTTTCTAGTGAATAAGAGTGTGCTGCAGCAACTGCTTGTTCACAAATCTGTCGAACTAAGACACTGTGAAATTTCAATTGGTATCAGAGCGGGAGCTCAACACACAGAGTAAAAGATCCTACAGTGTCTCTGAAGAAGCCAAGACAATGAAGGAAGGACAGAGCACAAGCAGACCTCCACTGTTGGAAGAGAGCAACTATGGATATTGGAAAGCTAGAATGAAAGCCTTTCTCAAGGCTATTGATGAGAAGACATGGAGAGCTGTCGTGGTCCAGTGGTCTCCCCCAATCACCATGGATGAACAAGGAGTCACAAGGATAAAGCCTGAAGAACAATGGACTGCTGAAGAATGTGCTGCAGCAATTGGAAATTCAAAGGCCCTGAATGCAATTTTTGCTGCAGTTGATGCCAACAACTTCAGGCTGATTTCAAACTGTGACATGGCCAAACAAGCATGGGAAATTCTGCAAACTGCATGAAATTTCACAGCGTCTCACTTAGACAGATTTGTGAACTAGCAGTTGCTGCAGCACACTCTTGTTCACAAGAAATAATCTCAGCAAGCAATGAACAAAGGCACAGGTTTGTTCACCCAGTTCGACCAAACTGCCTACGTCTGGGGAGGACTATTCTCCAGTCCTCAATCCACTCAATCAATGGTCCCAAGCACACTCGGTTACAACGCACGCAACCTATGCTACTTTAACCCCGTGTGGATCACACAACACAATCAGAACAAGCTCTGATTTGTGTCAGCACACCCTCTACAGTATGTCAGTCTAGAATAGCTACAATCTTCTCAAAGAACTTAGCCTATTCTATACTACACTACTCAGCAGAGTTGCTGCAGCAACAGCTGTAACACACAGCTGAAGCACAATGTCCGCGTCGCTCCAAGGCCTTCTGCCGAGCCGATCGAACCACTCCAAGAGCGCTGCACACTCTGAGTAACTCCCCCTCACTCAGTGACCACCTGCCACTAGTGAGTTCTTCCGCACGAACCTCGACCGAGCCTTCCACCCGTCAGTTCTTCCGCGGCTGCCTTTGATCAACCAACAAGCTCCACAGCTCTGAATTGGCTTCCAGATCAATGCACAAATCAGTCTCTGCAAGACCTGATTCTCTTCTGCAATGCTCACCACAGCTCTGCGCTCAACGCTCTGCCCGTGTGTGTTTGATCGAAGAACAACGTCTGTAGCACCAAAAAATCCTCACTCTGAAATCTGTGTCTACTCTCGTGTATCACTCGGCTTCGATCCCCCTCTTCAGCCCTAACACCTTCTGCTTAAATACCCACACCACTTTAAGCAGTTTCCAGGTTTAGGCCATTGATCCACAAGATCAATTATCTCCTAAAATCTATGAGATTAGATTTGATTAATATCTTCAATGCAAAACTCCTTCCTCTGACCAGTAAACCTTGCTGGAATATGCTCAACAGCATTTTAGAAATTCTTCTAAGAGCAAGAACACAACTGCCATACCTTCAAAGCTCACCAAGTACATAACTGCTACGCGGACAGTTGATACAGCACTTGAACCAGCACCTGCTGCAGCATCCCCTGCTGTATCTGCTACTGCTTGTTTGTTTGAGCTGCAGCAGCTCCTTGTTCACATATGTTGGTTTTGTCAAACCTGCCATACTTGCATCATCAATCTCCCGCTTGGCATTTTGACAAAACCAAAGCACGCTCCGATGAACCGAAAGAAAAAAAACAAGCACTAATTACTCCAAAAAAAACATTTGAGAGAGTAAGTATAAAAGGCCACGCAGGGTCAGTAGAAGAAATGTTCATCAACAGTAGCAGTATTAATCTTCTTCTCCCCCTTTTTGTCATAGATGCTCAAGGGGCCTGCTCCTCATCCTCCAGGAACTCCAAGTCTCTGATTAGGCTCCTAATCTGGCCACGCCTGGCATCCCTCCGTTTGGCCTCAGTATCAAGAATGAGCAACTCAGACCTGAGATGGCTCACAATTCTGGCACGAAGAGCTGGCTGAATGGATGCAGCAGGGGGAAGAGAGTCCTCCAGGGGAGCTGGAGCTGAAGAACCAACCATTAGAAGATCCTCATAAGCAACATCCACGACATGTTTTCCCTTGAATAGCTTGTGATCTACTGTGAAGACCTGCAGCTCCTCAGATAAACCTTCAGAAATCTCACCAAACTCTGGGTGCTGAGAGACCATGATCCCATAGATGAGAGAGGGTAGCACAATAGGCTTGCTGGAGGAGGCACTCCCGGCATGAGTGGCCACCTGAGGGAACATAACACTGCCCAGGCTGATCTTCCTCTTCTTCCCAATAGAGTAGAGAAGGTTAGCAAAGTCTTTGTTAACCTTCCCCCTGTGAGAGCTAGGGATCCAATTTCGAATGCCCAGATGATACAGCAGGGCAAACTTGGAGGTAAGCTCAGCAGCATTGAGGTTAGGACCACCCCACGACAAGCACACTCCCCCTGTCAGAATCTTCGCCACAAACTCTGGCGTAACATCAGTGGGAGCTCTTGCATTCTCAGAAATTCCAAGAAATGCATCAATAATTTCAGGGGTAATAACCACTGACTTACCCCGTACCCAGCTTTTCCCATACTCAGCCGCTCCTTCATCTCCAAATTTCTCCTCCATATTCACAATAAATTCTCTAACCAGAATAATATTGAATCGGTGAGGAAAGGTTAGGGACTTGAGAAGATTTACCTCTGTCAGAAGCTGAATCATAGCAGCTGATCTGTACTTGTCGAGGACCAGTCTCTTCTGATACACAATGTGTTTCCTCTCAACAGCACTCCAGGATTGAGAGGCACTTCTATTTCTGAACCATGTACCTCCCACTGTGAGAGCAGATAAGTCTACCGCTGGAGGTCCTCTCTCAGAAGGTCCACCAAGAGAACCTTCTTCTTCTTCTTCACTGGCTGTTCCTTCACTGCTGAAGACTGGGATCAAGATAGGGGCTTTTCCCTTGTCAGAAGGAGGAGGATGTGCTGTAGCAGGTTCTTGTTCAGGGGACTCAGCAACTGTTTCAACCCCTTCACCAATAATGCCTGGGGACAGGACGAGTGATCTGTACTCCTCTTCTGTAGAGGCTGCTACAGCAGCCTCTGCTGCTTGTTCTTCTTCAGAGGCAACTTCAGTCACAGCCTCTTCTGGCAGCACAGCAGTACTGGAAACAGGTTCTCCATCACGTACCAGCCGCCTCCTCTTCTGGGTTGTTTCTGTGGGAGAAACAGGCTCGTTATGCGACACAGGAAGAGGAGCTGGTTCCCACACCACTACATCCAACCGCTGAGCAGGGTCTTCGTTGCATGCCTTGGCCCTTCTCTGAGACCTGCCCTGCCTGTCTGCTGCCAGATTCTTCTTCAACCCGCGTGTCTTCACCATTTTTTTTCAGAGATGTGGAGGGTTTGAGGAGCGCTCAGAGGATGATCGGCAGAGATATTTGAGAAGCCCTTTTGCTCTTGATCTTTGCCCTAGAAAATATTTACCCGTTATTTTCTTTTTCCTTTTGAAGTTGTTAAGACACGTGCCTCCCATGTGCAAATATTTCCCTTTCCATCCTCAGTAACCAACACATGTGAACAAGCTTATTCTTGACTCGGTTGCTATAGCACATGCGAGCTGGTTCACCTGTTCAGTTCAGACTGCAGCATTGCTTGGAGGATCCTCAAGAGGTTCTGATGGAGCTTTCTTCACCCACTTTTGAGACAAACCAGAGTTTTTCTTCTTCTGATCTTCCATCCTCCTGTCTCTTCCTTTGTCATGTTTGGGTTTCCATATCTGTAACGACTGCTGTTTACATTTGTTTTTTGCAATCCAGTGCCCTTGTGTAACAGTCTTAGCAATCCTTCTCTGTGATTCTTTCCAGGAACTGTTTTTCTGAGAAACAGCAAGAAACGGAGTCTTTATGCAATAAGAGTTGTTCCTGGATTTTACTCTTTCTTTTTCAACTGAGCAGGTTCTGCGCTGCTGCTTCAAATTAGAGTTGATTTTCTGATTCCCAACACTTGTACCAGTACTCTGTTTATTCTGAGTCTTTAGTTTTGTTTTAGAAAAATGATGTGCACGGTACTGCAGCATCCCCTTGTTCACATGTCTGGTTCCAACTTTGTCTGGAGATTTTGAGGAGCTATCTGAATTCTTCTTCTCATCTGTCTCAACAGCTGAAGCTTTAATGAAAACTGTCCCTCTAGAGCTTTCTTTGCCAGTATATCCAAGCCCTATTTTCCCTTTCCCAAGTCTTTGGTAAGACAGTATTTCGTCCAGGATATTACTCTGCGGATCAGCTGACTTGACTGTTGCTGGAGAGGACCCAGCAGAAATCTGTCTCCCTGAATCTTCTCTTTTTAGAATAGTAACTCGATTGTCGAATGGGAGTAGACCTTTCCTTCGTTCTTCTTCCAAAAGATTGACTCTGTCAGTCATGGCCTGATTAGTCTGAAGAACTGCCTCACATTGTTTCAGTACCTTCCTCAGAAGATCAGCAAGACTGTCAGATGAGTCTTCTTCATCCTCACTTTCAGAGACTTCAATTCCATAATGAATTTCTACCTTCTTTGGCTCCCTGAGGTTGACATCTGAAACACTTGTCAGCACAACACAGTTCTCTTCATCACTTTCATCAGAGTCACTCCATTTTGCTGTCATGGACTTATTGTTCTTTTTCTCTGAATTTTTGAGGGGTTTGCTTGGACAATCAGCCTCAATGTGTCCATACCCTTCACAGTTCCAGCATTGAACTCCCTTTTTCATCTCTTTCTTATCATCTTCATCCTGAACTGGTTCTTTCCCTTTCCTCTTTCGTTCACTGCCCCTTCTGAAATGTCTTCGCGAGGAAGAGCTTCTCTCAGTTCTGGATTCCATGTTTTTCAGAAGCTTCCCAAGGTTCTTAACAAGCATGCTCATCTGATCATCTGGAACTGTCTGCTTGATTTCTGCTTCAGCTTTCAATCCAACATTTTTGTCCTTGGAAGTGGTGTCCTCTTTGACCAGTTTCATCTCAAATTGTTTGAGAGACCCCATCAGCTCTTCCAACCTCATGAACCTGACATTTTGCGCTTCTTCAATAGCTGTCACTTTCATGTCGAATTTTGTGGGCAATGATCTGAGAACCTTTCTGATAAGCTTTTCTTCAGGGATGGGCTCACCAAGAGCATGAGCTTCATTTGCAAGATCACAGAGTTTAGCATTAAACTCAGTGACTGTTTCTTCATCCAGCATCCTCAGATTCTCAAATTGTGTGGCAATTATCTGGAGTCTTGACAGCTTCACTCTATCAGTTCCTTCATGGGCAGTTTGCAGAATCTCCCATGCTTGCTTGGCCATGTCACAGTTTGAGATCAACCTGAAATTGTTAGCATCAACTGCAGCAAAAATTGCATTCAGAGCCTTTGATTACCGGTTGCTGCAGCACCTTCTTCAGCAGTCCACTGCTCTTCAGGTTTTATTCTTGTCACTCCTTGCTCATCCATGGTGATTGGAGGAGACCACTGAACCACAACAGCTCTCCATGTCTTCTCATCGATAGCCCTGAGAAAGGCTTTCATTCTAGCTTTCCAATATCCATAATTGCTCTCTTCCAATAATGGAGGTCTGCTTGTGCTCTGTCCTTCCTTCATTGTCTTGGCTTCTTCAGAGACACTGTAGGATCTTTTAACTCTGTGTGTCGAGTTCCTGCTCTGATACCAATTGAAATTTCACAGCGTCTCACTTAGACAGATTTGTGAACTAGCAGTTGCTGCAGCACACTCTTGTTCACAAGAAATAATCTCAGCAAGCAATGAACAAAGGCACAGGTTTGTTCACCCAGTTCGGCCAAATTGCCTACGTCTGGGGAGGACTATTCTCCAGTCCTCAATCCACTCAATCAAAGGTCCCAAGCACACTCGGTTACAACGCACGCAACCTATGCTACTTTAACCCCGTGTGGATCACACAACATAATCAGAACAAGCTCTGATTTGTGTCAGCACACCCTCTACAGTATGTCAGTCTAGAATAGCTACAATCTTCTCAAAGAACTTAGCCTATTCTATACTACACTACTCAGCAGAGTTGCTGCAGCAACAGCTGTAACACACAGCTGAAGCACAATGTCCGCGTCGCTCCAAGGCCTTCTGCCGAGCCGATCGAACCACTCCAAAAGCGCTGCACACTCTGAGTAACTCCCCCTCACTCAGTGACCACCTGCCACTAGTGAGTTCTTCCGCACGAACCTCGACCGAGCCTTCCACCCGTCAGTTCTTCCGCGGCTGCCTTTGATCAACCAACAAGCTCCACAGCTCTGAATTGGCTTCCAGATCAATGCACAAATCAGTCTCTGCAAGACCTGATTCTCTTCTGCAATGCTCACCACAGCTCTGCGCTCAACGCTCTGCCCGTGTGTGTTTGATCGAAGAACAACGTCCGTAGCACCAAAAAATCCTCACTCTGAAATCTGTGTCTACTCTCGTGTATCACTCGGCTTCGATCCCCCTCTTCAGCCCTAACACCTTCTGCTTAAATACCCACACCACTTTAAGCAGTTTCCAGGTTTAGGCCATTGATCCACAAGATCAATTATCTCCTAAAATCTATGAGATTAGATTTGATTAATATCTTCAATGCAAAACTCCTTCCTCTGACCAGTAAACCTTGCTGGAATATGCTCAACAGCATTTTAGAAATTCTTCTAAGAGCAAGAACACAACTGCCATACCTTCAAAGCTCACCAAGTACATAACTGCTACGCGGACAGTTGATACAGCACTTGAACCAGCACCTGCTGCAGCATCCCCTGCTGTATCTGCTACTGCTTGTTTGTTTGAGCTGCAGCAGCTCCTTGTTCACATATGTTGGTTTTGTCAAACCTGCCATACTTGCATCATCACTGCACATGAAGGAACTGATAGAGTGAAGCTGTCAAGACTCCAGATCATTGCCACCCAGTTTGAGAATTTGAGAATGCTGGAAGAGGAGACTGTCACTGAGTTCAATGCCAAACTCTGTGATCTTGCAAATGAAGCCCATGCCCTTGGTGAACCTATCCCTGAAGAGAAGCTGATCAGGAAGGTTCTCAGATCGCTGCCCACAAAATTTGACATGAAAGTGACGGCCATTGAAGAAGCTCAAAATGTCAGATTCATGAGGTTGGAAGAATTGATGGGGTCTCTCAAACATTTTGAGATGAAACTGGTTAAAGAGGACACAACTCCCAAGGACAAGAGTGTTGGACTGAAAGCTGAAACAGAAGCCAAGAAGACAGTTCCAGATGATCAGCTGAGTATGCTTGTCAAGAACCTTGGAAAACTTCTGAAAAACATGGAATCCAGAACCGGGAAAGCTCTTCCTCACGAAAACAATTTAGAAGGAACAGTGAAAGTAACAAAAAAGGGAAGGAACCGGCTCAGAATGAAGAGGAAAAGAAAGAAATGAAGAAAGGAGTCCAATGCTAGAACTGTGCAGGGTACGGTCATCGACAAATCAGCTGCACTAGCAAACCGATGAAACAGAGGGCTCTCTCTGCCAGTGGAAGTGAAGACGAGAAAGGGCTGAGTGAAGATGAATGCAACTTGGCCAGATACAGGTCTGTCAGAAGAGCCAGAAAATCACAAGGAAGAGTGAACCAGGACTTGCTTTAGCAACCCTTGTTTCACCGTAACAAGAGAGCTTCAAAGCATAAAAAATGTTTCAGCTGCGGTCGCAAAGGTCACATAAAGAGAAACTGTTTCTCAGCCTACACCAGAGTAGCTTCAGCCAAGAAACCGGTCAGACAGAATCATACGCAGACTCAACTCCTCGCTCTTGTCAGCACAACCAGCACCTCGGACAAAATAAGCTGGTACTTTGACAGTGGTTGTTCAGGACATATGACAGGAGAACGATCCTTCTTGAAAAACATTACACCCTGTTTGGAACAACGTGTGAAGTTTGGGAACGGTCTTAAAGGAAGAGTTCTGGGAAGGGGAACTTTGGCAGTTGAAGGAATGCCGAGTCTGAGCAATGTTCTTCTAGTGGAAGGGCTAAAGGCAAATCTCATAAGCATTAGTCAGCTGTGTGATGGGACTAAACAGGTAAAGTTCACAAAAGACACATGCCAGGTCCTCGACAAATCTGGAAAATGCATAATGGAGGGAGCCAGATCAAAGAGCAACTGCTATCTTCTCAATGTGAGTTCAAACTCGCAGATTCAGAGATGTATGCTAACAAAGGCCGAGGAAATGACTCTATGGCACAGAAGGATGGGGCATGTTAACCTGAGAACTCTGAAGAGAATTGCTTCAGAAGGTCTAGTCAGAGGAATACCGCTGCTAAAAGGGGAGACAGACTCTATCTATGGTGACTGCCAGATTGGGAAACAAAAGAAGGCTTCGCATCCAAGAGTCAAAGACATTGGTTCCACCAGGCCTCTACAGTTGATCCACATGGATCTGATGGGACCAATGGAAGTCGAGAGTCTGGGCAGGAAAAGGTATGCATTTGTCTGTGTTGATGACTACTCCAGATTCACCTGGATAGATTTTATCAGAGAAAAATCAGACACTGTGAGAGTCATTGTGTCACTGGTGTCTCGTTTTGAGCAAGAGAAAAATCTCAGAATCAGCAGCATTCGTAGTGATCATGGCAGGGAATTTGAAAACAAAGATATGGATGAATTCTGTCAACAAAGGGGTATCTCACATCAGTACTCCTCTCCCATTACCCCTCAGCAGAATGGTGTGGTGGAACGAAAGAATCGAACAATCCAAGAAATGGCCAGAGTCATGATCCATGCTAAGAGAGTTCCCCTGAAGTTATGGGCAGAGGCCATGAATACCGCATGTTACATCATCAATAGAGTTACCTTACGGAGAGGTACCAACCAGACCTGCTATGAGCTCTGGAATCAGAAGAAGCCCACAGTCAAATACTTTCATGTCTTTGGAAGTGACTGTTTTATTCTAAGAGATCAGGAGTATAGGCAGAAACTAGACCCAAAAAGTGATCCTGGTCTGTTTCTGGGCTACTCAACAAACAGCAGAGCTTATCGAGTCTACAACCAGCGGACACATACAGTAATGGAATCCATAAATGTTGTTGTTAATGATGCTGAAGAAATTCCTTCTCCTGATACTGTCTCTGATGATGAAGAGTCTGAAGTTGAGGAGGTGTCTGTCAGACAGAACAGAAGTGAACAAGCTGTTGCTTCAGAAGATGCTACAGCAAGTGCTGAAGCAGAAAATCCAGATGTGCAATTTGACAGCTTGTCTGAAGATGTGAACTCTGAGATTTCTAATCCTCCCTTAAGGCAGCCCGCAAAGAAGATTCAGAAGAATCATCCCTTGACAAACGTCATTGGAGACCCGTCAGAAAGAAGAAGAACTAGAAGCCATGCTTACCTAAATACATGTTTTATGTCTAGCATTGAACCCAAGAATTTCAAGGAAGCCATGAGTGATGAATTCTGGATAATGGCAATGCAGGAAGAATTGGCAGAGTTTGAAAGACATGATGTTTGGGATCTGGTTGACAGACCAAATGGAGTAAATATTATACGCACTAAGTGGGTGTTCAAAAATAAAACTGATGAAAAAGGCAACATTACAAGAAATAAGGCCAGACTGGTTGCCCAGGGATACTCCCAGATTGAGGGTCTTGATTTTGAAGAAACATTTGCTCCAGTGGCTCGCCTGGAGGCCATCAGACTTCTTTTAGCAGTATCCTGTTTCATGGGGTTCAAACTATATCAAATGGACGTTAAAAGCGCGTTCCTGAATGGAGACCTCTCTGAAGAAGTCTATGTCTCTCAGCCAAAAGGTTTTGAAGATCCCCATCACCCGGAGCATGTCTATTAATTGAAGAAAGCCTTATATGGACTGAAACAGGCTCCTCGGGCATGGTATGAGAGGCTGTCAGTGTTCTTGGAAAAACATGGCTACAATCGAGGAGGAGCTGACAAAACTCTATTTGTCAAAAGAACTCAGCCAGATGTGATCATTGCTCAAATATACGTGGATGATATTGTCTTTGGATCAAAGTCTCAGCATCTGGTGAAGCAGTTTGTGCATCACATGCAGCAAGAATTTCAAATGAGCATGGTAGGAGAACTGTCATACTTTCTTGGTCTGGAGATTTCTCAGAAAGCAGATGGCATCTTTATTGCTCAAAGCAAATACAGCAAGAACCTTGTGAAGAAATTCCAGCTAGACAAGGCCAGTCACAAACAAACTCCTGCTGCCACTCACGTTAAAGCCATTAAAGATGAGCTTGGCATGGATGTGAGCCAAACTATCTACAGAAGTATGATTGGGAGCTTGCTATATCTTACTGCCAGCCGCCCTGACATTTCTTTTACAGTAGGAGTCTGTGCCAGATTTCAAGCGTGTCCCAAAGATAGCCACCTGCAGTTGGTCAAGCGTATCATTCGGTATGTTGGAGGTACTGTGGACTATGGCCTATGGTATACTAAAGACACAAATGCTAATCTGGTAGGTTACAGTGTTGCAGACTGGGCAGGATGCTCAGAGGACAGAAAGAGCACTTCGGGAGGGTGTTTCTTTCTAGGAAATAACCTGGTCTCTTGGTTTAGCAGAAAACAGAACAGCATTTCTCTATCCACTGCCGAGGCTGAATACATTGCTGCTGGGAGCTATTGTGCACAAATGCTGTGGATGAAGCAGATGCTGAGTGAGTATGGGATTCCTCAAGATGAAATGACCCTCTACTGCGACAATATGAGTGCCATAAGCATATCTAAGAATCCGGTTCAGCACAGCAGAACCAAGCACATTGACATTCGTCATCACTTCATCCGTGATCTTGTTGAAAAGAGTATCATTGCGCTACAGCATGTGGTCACTGCCAAACAACTCGCTGACATCTTCACAAAAGCCCTGGATGCAGCCCGGTTCGAAGATCTGCGAGCCTCTCTGGGTCTCTGTGTTTTACCTTCCTAGGACGGCTAGGAGGCCGCCCCCCCCCCCCCCCCCCCCCCTTTGTCATTTGTTCCAAAGAGGGGGAGAAGCCGATAAGGAGAAGAAGGAGAGGTTGAGGTTTTGTCAAAATGCCAAGGGGGAGATTGATGACGCAAGTATGGCAGTGTTTGACAAAACCAGCACAAGTGAACATGGAGTTGCTACAACACAAATATACTAGCAGGCCAGCAGCAGTGAACTAGCAGCAGCTGCAGCAGGGGATGCTATAACAGAAGCTTGTTCAACTGGCTTCATCATCTGTTCGAGAAGCAGCAGCTACCTGGGTTGGTCCAGAAGGGCTGGAAACCCTATGGATAGCCTCTGAAGAATTTCTAAAATACTGTGGAGTATTTTCCAGTGAGAATTCCTGTCTGAGAAGGGGTTGTGTATTGAAGATCAAAATCAAATCTAATCTCCTAGATTTTAGGAGATAATTGTCCTTATTAGGACATTGCCTAAACCTGGACATTGCTTAAAGCTGGTGCACTATTTAAGAGAAAGGGGTTCAGAGCAGAATGGTTGATCGAAGCTGAGGGATACACGAGTGCATACACAGATTTCAGAGAGAGCAATCTTTGGTGTGCGACGGACAAATTCTTCGATCATCACCCGAGAGCAGAGCATGAGCGCAGAGCTGTGGTGATTGTAGCAGAAGGGAATCAGGACATGTGTAGTCTGATTCGAGCTTGATCTGGAAGCCAATTCAGAGCTGCGGAGCTTGTTGGTTGATCATGGGCAGCCGCGGAAGAACTGACGAGTTGTTGGCTCGGTCGAGTGTCGTGCGGCAGTTCTCGCTAGTGGCAGGTGGTCACTGAGTGAGGGGGAGTATTCCAGAGTGTGCAGCGCTCGTGGAATCGTTCGATCAGCTCGACAGAAGGTGTTGGAGCGACGCGGACAAATTGTGCTTCAGCTGTGTGTTACAGCAGTTGCTACAGCAACCCTGCTGAGTCAAGTGTAGTTTAGAATAGGCTGAGTTTCGAGGAGACAGTAGCTATTCTAGATTGACATATTGTAGAGGGTGTGCAGGCACGAGTCAGAGCTTGTTCTGATTGTGCCAAGTGATCCACACAAGGTTGAGTAGCATAGGTTGCGTGAGTTGTAACCGTGTGTATGTGGGAACCTTCGAGTTAGTGGATTGAGGACTGGAGAATAGTCCTTCCCAGACGTAGGCAGTTGGCCGAACTGGGTGAACAAACTTTGTCTCGTTCATTGCTTGCTGAGACGATTTTCTAGTGAACAAGAGTGTGCTGCAGCAACTGCTTGTTCACAAATCTGTCGAACTAAGACACTGTGAAATTTCAAATATAATATTAGAGGTCTCCTTCTTTTTTCGTGTTTCCTCGGCATTCCTCTGGAATCAACGAGTCCTGACCCTTCATCTCCCGATATTCCTTGAAATCAACGGGTCTTGATCCACCTATCCATCCGCCCATGCACGCACGCTGCATCAGATTGGTATCAGTATCCAACCGGTCCTGTGTGATGCCGACATCTGATTCCCAGCACTCTTTCTGAGTGATGTACCTGATGCGAATTTTGTTCTCATCGTTGGTTCTCATATTTTCAACAATTATGGTGTTAAGGCAGTTCCTGAGGCTGATTTTATCCTTAGTGATGGTCCTCCTATTTTTGACAATTATAGTGATGAGGTGGAGGTTGCAATTATGACATTAGGGCTTTCTACTTAGACACACCCCAAACCTCGGGGGGCCCTCATCGGTTACTGCTGCCCCGTAGTCTGCACTGTTGTCTCGCGATCCTTTTCAGCCAGCTATAGCAGAATCTGATGTACCGCATCTTCGTAATATTCCGCATTATATTGATTTGGTGCCGGACACTGGTGATATTGCTGCATCATTCTTTTGTCGGTGTCTCTTCTCCCGATGCTGATACGACACCAGATTCGAGAACGAATCTTCTCTGTCCTGAACAGAATGATGCAGACCAAATGGCGTCGCCCAAATAAGGTGCAGGCTGGCAATGCAGACAAGTAGGTTTTGGGCTACAAGAGTTAGATAAACCATTATAATATATTTTTTGAAGCGGAATGGGCCCACTGATGAATCTTTTGGGGCATCTGACTTCGTTTCTTAATTGTTTTCAAATTTTATGTTTTAGGTTTTCAGTTTCTTTATTTTTCTAGGGTTTTAGTTTCCTTTTTTTGTCTTTTTCTTTTCCTATTTAACGTGCTCTATACGACTTTTGAAGGCATTTCAGTTGATTAATATAATATCAAAGGTTTCTTTCCTTTTCGTCTTTCCTCGGCATTCCTCCGGAATCAACGGGTCTTGATCCGCCTATCACCCGCCCACGCACGCACGCTGCATCAGGTGCACGAATCAAAGGTGATTCGACCAACCTTGGTGGAATCAACCTCTCAGCTACCCAGAATCCAATTTGACTCAAGAAGAACTCATCCGTAGACCAAATCTGGCAGATTGACCTGTTTATCGTCCAAGGCTTGCAGAGCACATGATTCTTATCCAATTGAGGCGTGCCATTTCATGTTGGAATGCAAACTCAAAGAACTACAACTTCTTGATGCAGCGCGTGTGGGCAAAGGGATGATGATGCTTGAACTAGAAACCCTAGACACGAATTACAAGCTGTATAAAGAGAACTTTAAAATTTTATTAATTCTAGAAATCTGTTTCCCTACTTCCCTGGTTCTGTTTATATAGTAACAGAACCTACAATTACGAAACAGAAAATCTAAACAACCAAATCTAAATACAAAAATAAGGAAACTTATGTAAACCAAATCTAAAATAAAAATAAGGTCACTAAAATCCTAAAAAAATAAAGAAACTGAAACTCTAAAACATAATAATTCGAAAACAATTAGGAAACAAAATCACATGGCCTAAAAGCTCTCGTGGGATTCATCAGTGGGCCTGTTTCTGCTTAAAAAAAATACTATAATGATCCATCTGACTCCTGCACCTTATTCTGGTGACGCCATTTGGTCCGCATCATTCTCTCCAGAACAGAGAAGATTCGTCCTCGAATCCGGTGCCATATCAGCATCGGGAGAAGAGACACTAGCAAAAGGAATGATGCAGCAATATCACCAGTGTCCGACACCAAATCAATATAATGCGAAATATTATGGAGATGCGGTACATCAGATTCTTCTATAGTTGGTTAAAAAGGATTGCGAGACAACAGTGCAGACTGCGGGTCAGTAGTGACCGATGAGGCCCCCCGAGTTTTGGGGTGTGTCTCAGTAGGAAGGCCCAATGTCATAATTGCAACTTCCGCCTCATTACGATAATTGTCAAAAATAGGAGGACCATCAATAAGGACAAAATCAGCCCCAGGAACCGCCTCATCATCATAATTGTCAAAATTAGGAGGACCAACGATGAGAACAAAATTCGCCTCAGGTACATCACTTAAAAATAGTCCCTGGGAGTCCGCTACCAGCGTTACACAGGACCGGTTGGGCGCTAATAACACTCTGATGCAGCTCGTGTGGGCAAAGGGATGATGATGCTTGAACTCGAAACCCTAGGCACGAATTACAAGCTGTATAGAGAGAACTCCAAAATTTTATTAATTCCAGAAAACGGTTTTCCCTACTTCCCTGGTTCTGTTTATATAGTAAATAAAACCTACAAATTAGGAAATAGAAAATCTAAACTACCAAATCTAAATTCAAAAATAAGAAAATTTATCTAAACCAAATCTAAATTCAAAAAAAAGGAAACTAAAACCCTAGAAAAAATAAAGAAACTGAAACCCTAAAACATAATAATTCAAAAACAAATTAGGAAACGAAATCAGATGGCTCAAAAGCTCTCTGAGATTCATCAGTGGGCCTGTTCTGCTTAAAAAAATATTATAATGGTCCATCTGACTCCGACAGCCCAAAACCTGCCTGCCTGCACTGCCAACTTGCACCTTATTCGGGTGACGCCATTTGGTCCTCATCATTCTATCCACGACAGAGAAGATTCATCCTCAAATCTGGTGCCGTATCAGCATCGGGAGAAGAGACACTAGCAAAAGGAATGGTGCAGCAATATCATCAGATTCTTACGAAGATGCGGTACATCAGATTCTTCCATTGTTGGTTGAAAAGGATCGCGAGACAACAGTGCAGACTGCGAGGCAGCAGTAACCGATGAGGCCCTCCGAGGTTTAAGGTGTGTCAGTAGGGAGCCCCATTGTCATAATTGCAACTTCTGCCTTATCACCATAATTGTCAAAAATAGGAGGACCATCCTAAGGACAAAATGAGCCTCAGGAACCGCCTCGTCACCATAATTGTCAAAAATAGAAGGACCAACGATGAGAACAAAATTCGCCTTAGGTACATCAGTCAGAAAGAGTCCCTGGGAGTCCGCTGTCGGGATCACAAAGGACCGGTTGGGTTCTGATACCATTCTGATGCAGCGCATGTGGGCAAAGGGATGATGATGCTTGAACTCGAAACCCTAGGCACGAATTACAAGATGTATAGAGAGAACTTCAAAGTTTTATTAATTCCTGAAAACTGTTTTGCCTACTTCGTTGGTTCTGTTTATATAGTAAACAGAATCACAAATTAGGAAACAAAAAATCTAAACAACCCAATCTAAATTCAAAAATAAGGAAACTTATCTAACCAAATATAAATTCAAAAATAAGGAAACTAAAACCCTAGAAAAATAAAGAAATTAAAACCCTAAAACATAATAATTCGAAAACAATAAGGAAACGAAATCAGATGGCCCAAAACCCTAAATCCATCTAACTCCGGCAGCCCAAAACCTGCCTGGCTGCACTGCCAAGTTGCACCTTATTCGGGTGACGCCATTTGGTCCGCATCACTTCTTAGTTTGCATCAAGACGTAACTCGAAGATTTAAAGGGTCAAACGGGCGATATTTGAGCACTGTAAAGTTGATTCGCCCAAAAAGAAAGTGATTCGCCCTGATCCGTTCGCTAGTGACCCTTTGATTCAAATCAAATTATGAGGCTGAACGAATCAAAAGTAATCCGTGCAGTGCGGGTAAATCGGTAAAAAATTCAGGGTATAAATAGAAAGAGATGGAAAAAATTAGATGTGTGCCTCTGGCGCCTCTGGCCTCTTGTGCCTCTCTTGGAAAAAACCCTAAATCGCAGGCTTGGAGAATTGTCAAGATATCGGAGAACACGTCAACAATTGGAGAATCCACAATGTCCCTCTACTCAATTCCTACTACTCTACTATTTTACTTTCTTTACTTTTCCTTGTTGATTTATTTCATTATGTTTTATTTCAAACTTACCTTGAGTGAATAGTCATTTACTACTTATGGATCCTTTACGTTAGATTGTAACGTAAAACATGCAATTTGTTACTATGAATGAGGTTTTTGATTGAAAATTCTCATGCTTTATCTTCTTGTTAATTTTATGCACACCAAGTGTTTGATGAAACATATGAATGAGTATGAATTAATAAAACACCTAAGGATGGAATGAGAATTGAACTTAGGATGTTTAGAAGATTGAGCATGTTTATTTTAGATAGCATTTGTGCACGAGAGGACACTCGCATTCTATTAGGCTAAGTATAGAGCGGACTTGAGTTATTGATCGATACACCGAGAGGGTGAGATTAGGAGACTTATCTTCTACATGGTTCAATAGAGTGAGAGTTTGAGAGCCGTGTCCCTTAGGTATCATTCTCATTCTAGAGAAGGAGCGAGAGTTGAATGTAAAGTGCATGATACTTTAGCCTAAAACAATCAATCAAATTACCTTATGCATGCATCTTGTGTTGCTAATCGCATGACCTAGGGGTTAAGTAGGATCCCGACTACGTTTTCTTTATTTCTTTCTTTCAAACCAAGTTTGAACTTGTCTTTAGTACTTACTAGAGATACCTCGTGTAAAGGATAAATCCCCAATTTTCCTTTAGTAGACTCGCATTAAGTATTACTAGCTAGCTTTAGACTAATTTAGGCTTTTCTCTTGGGTTCGACCCGAGGTCACTCAGATTATAAATATTGTTTGCGTACCGTGATTGGACTAGTAATTTTATTACCACAATTTCGACAACGTTCAAAATGGGGCCGTTGCCGGGGATTAGCCATTAGACTTTGTATTGTTTTAGTTACTCTACTTCATTTTTTTTCTTTTTTCTTTTTTCTTGATTGTGATTGCGTGCTATTCTTGCTTACTTTATTTTAAAGTTCACATTTATTGACGTTTCTCTGATTTCTTAGTAGGTGTTTGAATGCAAACCAAAGCATGCTTGAAAAAGGCATAAGAACAAGCCTCCACATCAACACCAGATCAGAAATTTCTAGCTTTTGATACTCCTTCACCTCAAATTGGCGTTGATCAACCACTAATAGAAATTATGGATCAACTAAACACGAGGAGGGAAGGAAATGCCGCTCTTCCGCAAGAGGAAGATGAGAGACCGGTTGGAGCTTGGAGACTTCAATTTGTGAATACAAGTGTTGCGCTAACCTTTTTCTTGAGTTCAGACTTACCAAAACTCATTAGAGCATCATTCACGCACATTGGCGGATCCACATTTGGCTACCTTCACACGAGAGAAGTTCCTTCGAACTTTCTCTTTATTTATTTTCCTTTATATTGCCTAGGGACTAAGCAAATTTTTAAGTATGGGATGTTTGGTTTGTGCTTGTGCTTTTATTTTTTTTAACAATATGATTCTATTCTACATATTTATTTTATCATCCTAATTGAAATTCGCAGCGTCTCTTGACAGACTGATTTGTGAACAAGTAGTTGCTGCAGCACACTCTTGTTCACTTGGAAATTGTCTCCGCAAACAATGAACAAGACAAAAGTTTGTTCACCCAGTTCGGCCAACTGCCTACGTCTGGGGAGGACTATTCTCCAGTCCTCAATCCACTAAACACAGAGGTCTCCAAGTACACTCGGTTACAACTCCACGCAACCTATGCTACTCAACCTTGTGTGGATCACTAGACACAATCAGAATAGGCTCTGACTTGTGTCTGCACACTCTCTACAAATGTAAATATAGAATAGCTACTGTCTCCTCGAAACTCAGCCTATTCTAAACTACACTCAACTCTGCAGGGTTGCTATAGCATCTGCTGTAGCACACAGCTGATGCACAATTGTCCGCGTCGCTCCAAGGCCTTCTGCCGAGCCGATCGAGCGATTCCACGAGCGCTGCACACTCTGGAATACTCCCCCTCACTCAGTGACCACCTGCCAATAGCAAGTCACAGCCGTCCAGTCACTTGACCAAGTTCTTCCACTCGTCAGTACCTCCGCGGCCTCCTTTGATCAACCAACAAGCATGCCTTGCTCTGAATTGGTCCTCCTGATCAAGCACTGACCAGACACTACTAATCTGCAACCAGTCTTTGCACTTAACCACTCATCTCTGCTCTCACGCTCTGCTCATGGTGGTTATCGAATCTCTCTCTCGGTATTCTGCGTGTGTTCTCAGTATTTGCTCTCTGATTCGATCAACCTTTCTGCTCTGACCTGTTCTCCCTTAAATAGCAACGCCAGCTTCAATCAAGAATAGAATTTATCAATGTCCCACAAAGAATCAATTATCTCCTAATTTTTAGGAGACTGGATTTGATTTGATCTCCAAAACAAATCTCCTTCTCTAGCTAGGAATTCCCCACTGGAATATTTTTGGCAGCAACTTAGAAATTCTTCTGAGGCTCTCAACATGGCTGCCAGGCCTTCTTGCCGAAGGCCCAGGTTGCTGCTGCTACTCGGACAGATGCTGCAGCCACTTGAACAAGCTCCTGCTATAGCATCCCCTGCTGTAGCTGCTCCTTGTTCACTTGTGCTGGAGTTGTTTGCTGCTGCTGGAATTTCCTAAATGCATTAGGAAACAATCCCATCAATTTTAAGGAAGATCCTCCAAGATCTCTACAAGATCCTATCTCCTAATTTATAGGAGTTTTGATTTTCCAATCAAATCTTCACTCAACAAATCTGCCCTTGTTCTTGAGAGACACTCCAGAAATATTCTCCTGATTATTCAGCTCTTTCCGGAAGCCCTTCGGTCCACTGATTTGTTGTTTGAATGCAATCTCCGAGAAAGCTTTGAATTTCTGCTACAGCATTTTAGCTCTAGCATCTGCTGTAGCACATGCTGTCTGAAGGTGTGCGACACTTCTGCTGCAGCTCCAGGCACCAGCGTCTGCTGTAGCACTTGCAGCTTTTCTGCCTTGTATACTTGCACTGGATTTCTGAAGGAGGGCTAATCTTCTGCTACTGAACTTCTGCTCCAGAGATTGCTGTAGCACTTGCTTACTCCACTGCTTGAGCACTGAGATAGTTACTCTGCCCAGATTGCACAAGCTGATGTCTTCATGATCTCTTCAAGTTTTCTGAGCGCCCCACGCCTACATTAGGTGGCGCGCCTGGTGAAGACATTAAACTCAGGCGCACCACTTAATGTCTTCATCTGGCACGCCACTTACTGAGCTTGCGCTTCATCAGCTGTTTTCTTTACATACTTGCTGTAGCAGGCTCTAGTGCACTTTGTAGGAGTTTGTCAATGATGCCACATACCTTAACAATCCTAACTTTAAGTATTAATCACACGAAGTAATGTTTGCTAAGCAATTAAGTAGTATCATTTAAAAAAAATATTTTGGGATGAGTTGTGCTTTGAATTCATGAATCGTATCTTTAAGTTGATTGACATTCTTTGTGATGATTTTATTCACATGATTCGGTGTTTTGACCAGCTTAGTTCGATTTATTTTTAAGCTCTTTCGGTGCATGAAAAATGAAGTTAAGTTTAGCGAACACAAAAATAAATAGATTTCATATAAAAAACCTCGTTGGCTCTTGTTTGCTTTTAGGTGACTTTAGTATTCCTATTTAGCCTTTCCATTCGTTTAGCTCTCACACTTCATGCTCCATTATATCTCACTTAGGCACATGGTCAAGTATTAAGTGTAGGGTCAAATAAAGTATTTGCGAGAAGAAAAATATTATATTTTTAAGGTTTTACAAAAGCCGAGGGTTAGGAAGGTAAGTTCCCCTTTGAAAGCATTTGTATTAGCACAAAAATATTATTTGTTTTTTTCAAGGAAAAGTTTTACAAATGCTGAGGGTTAGGAAGGTAAGTTCCCCATTGAAAGCGTTTGGATAAACCCAAAAAAATAAACCCACTTAATTCTTGACTTGATACCTTTTCCGCAAGTTCTTTCACATTTGTGTGAGTAAGGCATTTGCATTTCGCTTTTAGGAAACATCTAAGGTATGTCCCTCGTAGTTCATTACTTAAGCATCAAGATTTGTACTAGTGAATTTTAACGTTTTCAATGTCAAAACTCCTCTTCTCTTATGGATTATGGCGTGATGATGCTGTGTGGCAGCCTTGACAAAACCAGCTCACGCGAACAAGCTCCTGATGTAGCAGTTCCTGGTGCACGGAGTTGGAAGGCTAGGATGAAGGCATTCCTCAAAGCCATAGATGAGAGAACCTGGAGAGCAGTTGTGGCTGAATGGTCTCCTCTTATTACCATGGATGAAAAGGGAATTACTAGGGTGAAGCTTGAAGTACAATGGACTGATGAAGGGGGAGCTGCATCAGCCGGTAATTCAAAAGCACTGAATCCTATTTTTGCTGCAGTAGATGCTCACAATTTCAGGTTGATCTCTAACAGCGACATTGCCAAACAAGCCTGAGACTTTGCAAATTGCCCATGAAGGAACCGACAAAGTGAGGATGTCCAGATTACAGATCATAACTACTCAGTTTGAGAATCTGAAGATGCAAGAAGAGGAGACGATTATTGAGTTCAATGCCAAGCTGTGTGACCTGTCAAACGAAGCTAATGCTCTTGGAGAACCGTTTCCTAAGGAGAAGCTAATTAGGAAAGTTCTCAGATCCTTGCCCACCAGATTTGATATGAAGGTAACAGCTATTGAAGAAGCTCAGAATGTCAGACATATGAGGCTGGAGGAGTTGATCGGATCCCTCAAACAATTTGAAATGAAGCTGGTCAAAGAAGAACCCTCTCCCAAAGACAAGAATGTTTGACTGAAAGCTGAAACAGAAGAAAAGAAGTTTGTACCGATGATCAACTGAGTTTGCTAGTTAAAAATATCGAGAAGCTCTTGAAGAATATGGAAACAAAATCTGGGCGAGGCTCTCGAAGGCAACCCAGAAGGGGTGGAGGAAATCAGAGGCGGGGAAAGGAGCCTGCTCAGAATGAAAATGAGAAGAAAGAAAAGATAAAGGGGGTTCAGTGCTGGAATTGTGAACTCTAAGAAAAAGGATAACCAATCTCTGACTGCTAAGTGGTGTGACTTGGAGGAATGTGAAGAAGAAAACTTCATTGTGCTTACTAGTGTGTCCGATTATGACTGCAAAGGGGTATTAAAGGAAGAACTCTACTATGGGATTGAGGTGTCAGATAGTGAAGACGATGATGACTCAACCAACAAACTAAGAGATAAACTGGGAGATATTCTAAAACACTGTGAGGAAGCTCTGCAAGTGAATCGAACATTGAGTGACAAAATTAGTCAACTTGAAGAAGAGCGGGAAGAGTTACTTAAGAAAATATCTTCACCCAGTAGACAAGTCATCTTGCTAAAGAGAGAAGATTCGCGTGGCAAAAGGACTGATACCAGTGCCCCTCTAGCGTCAGTAAAGGCAGTTGAAACTCAGAAAAACATTCTTGATGAAATTCTCTCATATCAAAGATTTGGAAGAGGAAGAATGGGGCTTGGATATACAGGTGAAGAAAGTTCTGAAGGAACAATCTTTGTAAAAGCCTCTGATACACTGATAGATAACAATGAGGAATTGGGTTCTTGCCCAAATCCTGCAGAAGAAGACAAAGTCAGATATTTGAAAAAGAGGCTGCTACAGCAACCGCTGTATCATCTCTCTATAGTAAAATGAGAGTCTCAGAATCAAAGGTGGTTTCGCACGCATACCTGTGGTCAAGAGAAATGAAGTCAAAGGAAACTTCTAAGTCTGAAGAAACAGTAGACATCCCAAAAAGTTATCATTGTTGAAAGAAGGGGCAGAAACCAAAAGACCAACACATGTTGTGATAAACTCTTCAGCTCGGCTAAACCAGTGAGTATTCATCAACAGTCGGAACCTCAGTGGAGAGTCACAAAATAAATGCAGGTGTGGAGACCTAAATATGACAAACAGAAAGACTGGAGAGATGAATGTCAGAAGTAGTGGAAACGGAAACCAGCTCACGCGAACAAGCTCCTACTATAGCAGTTACAGGTGCATGGAGATATAGCAGAAGTTCAGCACCCTTTTGGAGTTTGCATTCAACGGACCATATTGAAGAACAGTGTTCTACCTGGAGTTTCTAAATATTCAATGAAGAATATCCCAAAGAAGATTCCCGTGCCCAGATGAAGATTTGTTTGTGGGAGATTTGATTTTCGAAATCAAATCTAAACTCCTACAAACTAGGAAATAATGTTCCTTTAAGGAACTTCCAAAAAGCGGACACCTGTGAAAGGCTGGGTGATGCGCGCGTCGTTGTGCGCGTTAAATTAATTCCTTCCTCTTCCACTTAGTACAGCGGTTAAGTCGGGGTCGAATCCACAGGAAGCAAGTAGATTAGCTTTAACTAGTTACCTGCACTTACGAAAACTGGGGGTGTGAGTGATTGGGTTGCGCAATGCGCGAGTAAACAGTAGTAAACGCAGGAATTGCACTAGACGTGCGCAGGCAGTAGAGATTAAGTACTATGACTATGAGAAGTATCGGCGCAGACAATCCTCTATGAGTGTATTCCTTATCATCGACTATAAATGTCTATAGTTCGGTTTATTAATGCTAGTGTCCGATCAAGGCTTCCAAACATGTGCGCATGTTCCGATCAAAGTTCATGAGCTATTAATTCTCGAGACTATCTAAACACCTACGAATCCTGTCAAAGTAGCAACTGATTATCCTAGCGCGTTACTCCTAGTTGTCAACGTCAGGCTATTCAACTAGTTTAACATATAACAACAAGTAACAAGAGTAAGATTGCGGTTCAAGGCTTCCCCTACTCATGCAACTAGCTGTCAACAGTGTGCACAGAATTAATATAAGCAAACAAACTACGCATTAAGCACAAATCTCAAAGGAAATACTCATAGAATCATGCCCAACCGATACCAAGCGTTTAGATAGACATGCTAGTAGTAAACATCATAGAATAGTAAATAATATCCAAAGTATCCAAGAAAATAGCAACTAGCAGGTGCGTGCAGGTTGCAGTGTCTTGGCTGGCGCAGTCGGCTAGCGCAGGTCCTCGTAGTAGCTCGTGTGTTTTTCTGTTTTGCTGCTCTCTCGTGTGCTGTGATGATGATGATCAAACCCTAGCCTTCCTCTCTTTATATACTGCTCATGAGGCCCATCCTTGGCAACTTCCAAATCTGGTGGTGTCAAGATTTGGAAACACCACTCTTTTGCGCATGGCGCACTGCTCTTTGGTTAGCGCAATCGGTCTGCGCACCGTAGTCGACTCTGCCACTATCTGTTTGCGCTGCTAGCTCCCCAGGCTGTGTGATGCGCTCCTTAAACGCTGCCTGTTAGCGCGTATCCGACTTAGGCCCTCGTTTCGCCCTGAGATACAAAAACACTGAAAACCAGTAATCTTGTACACAAAATAATGCAAACAAGCATAGGGTTAGGATCTAAATAATGTGTATAAATAGGCTCTATCACTGGGCGAGTGTTTAAAGGAGGCTGAGCAGAGCGTCCTAGGTATCGAAGAGTGATTGTGAGTGAGCCGTGCTTCAATCATCACCACGAGCAGAGCGTGAGCGCACAGCTGAGGTGATTGAAGTGGAGAGGGATCAAGACTTGCAGAGTCTGATCAGTACCTGATCTGTCAAGCCAATTCAGAGCAGCTGTTGCTTGTTAGTTGATCAAAGGGAGACCGCGGAGCAATTGTCGAGTGGAGGTACTCGGACAATTGGCTGAAGGCTGTGACTTGCTACTGACAGGGGGTCACTGAGTGAGGGGGAGCATTCCAGAGTGTGCAACACTCGTGGAGAGGTTCGATCGGCTCAGTAGTAGGCTTGGAGCGACGCAGACAGATTCTGCACCAGTTGTGTGCTACAGTGGATGCTATAGCAAACCTGCAGAGACTGTGTGTTAATTAGAATAGGCTGAGATTCGTCGAGTCAGTAGCTGTTCTAGATTAATACCAGTGTAGGTAGCTGTGACACAAGTCAGAGCCTTTTCTGTTTGTGGTTGAAGTCCTAGCTAAGTTTGAGTAGCATAGGTTGCGTGTTGACGAATTGTGTTGTACGAAAGAACTTTAAGCTTAGTGGATTAAAGAACTGAGTTCAGTCCTTCCTAGAGATAGGCACTTGGCCGAACTGGGTGAACAAGTCATTGTTCCTTGTTCTACTTTACTGCATCAGATTTAGGTGTTCAGGAGTGTGATGTAGCAACTGCTGTACACAAATCTGCATATCAGAGACACTGCGGAAATTTCATGGCGTATAGTCTAAAACTTGAGAATGAGTTTGTTGTCATGAGCTTATGGACTTGCCCTCAGAAAGCATATGTGATTGACTCCACAAAATTTTTGTGTAAGCGACACTTTTCTTCATACTACTTTCATAGGAAATTAAGGGGTAACTTGAATTTGACCAGTGCTAGTTTTGATATCATTTCTATGAATATTTGTTGTCGCAATGAATTGAATGATTCTTAGAGTTTGCCTGAAATGAATGATTTGCACAACTGTATTATTATGTTGGTTGATAAAGAACTACTTGCTTAGCAAACTATATGGATGATTACGAATAGGATTTGTTAGTATTCCTATTCTGAAAACTCTCACGAGACTATAACTCGTCCACTAGGGTAGCCTAGGGGTTTAAAGGCTTGATGCATACGCTAAATGCATACGTGATTCCTACGACAATGAATTAGGAGTAGATTAATTTTCTTTGTTTAGTTACTTTAGGTTATGTTACACTAGTAGGAGATCGATGTGCTTTATATGCGTAAGATTCGCTACGTGCTTTGATACTTCATATATGATTTAGCATCTTACTCTCCGCTTGACATGTGCATATACTTGTTCGGGAAGAACAAGACTTAATGTAGGGTGTTTTCATGTACGGACAAATAACCTTATATTTGTCTGTATTTCCCTTTACTTCTTGTGTGTTCCATTATTTTATAAAGTCGTTTGATGCTTTCTTAGTCCGATTCTGATTAAAAATGTGTATTACATGGTATGAAATGGCCCGAAGAAAATCCGGATGAATTCCGGTCGATCGAGAGCAAAAATGAGCAAAATTAAGCAAAAGGCAGACTTGATTCGCCCAAGGCAGATTTGATTCGCTCAGGGGGGTGCACGAATCAACCTCCAAGCTACCCCGAATCAAATTTGACTCGAGAAGGATTCATCCGTAGATCTGGGCAGATTGACCTATTCATCATCAAAGTCTTTCCAAGTGCATGATTCTTATCCAATTTTGAAAAGCTAACCCAAAGGGCTACAACTTCCTTGTTTACATCAAGACGTAATTCGAAGGTTTAAAGGGCCAAACGGGCGAGATTCCAGCACTGCAAAGTTGATTCGCCCAAGAGATTAATTCAGTCCTAGGCGAATCAAAAGTGATTCGCCCAAGAAGAAAGTGATTTGCCCAGCTTCGTTCGCTACTGACCCTTTGATTTGACCAACCTTGGTCGAATCAAATCATGAGGCTGCACGAATCAATAGTGATTCGTGCAGTGCGGGTAAATAAGTCAAAAATTCAGGGTATAAATAGAAAGCTATGGAAAAATTAGATGTGTGCCTCCGGCGCCTCTGGGCCTCTTGTGCCTCTCTTGGAAAAAATCCTAAATCGCAGACTCGAAGAAATGTCAAGGTTTCGGAGAAGACATCAACAATTGGAGAATCCACAACATCCATCTACTCAATTCCTACTACTCTACTACTTTACTTTCTTTACTTTTCCTTGTTGAACTATTTCATTATGTTTTCATTTAGTAATAGGGATCCTTATAGATCCCTTAGGTTAGATTGTAAAGCAAAACATGCAATTTGTTTCTATGAATGAGTTTTTTGAATGAAAATATCATGCTTTATCTTCTTGTTAATTTTATGCACACCAAGTTATTGACGAAATGCATGAATGAGTATGAATTAATAAAACACCTAAGGATGGAATGAGAATTGAACTTAGGATGTTTAGAAGATTGAGCATGTTTATTTTAGATAGCGTTTGTGCGCGAGAGTGACACTCGCATTCTATTAGGCTAAGTATGAGCGGACTTGAGTTAACTATCAGTAGTCCGAGAGGTTGAGTTTAGGAGACTTTTGTTCTACATGATTCAAAGAGCGAGAATTTGAGAATTGTGTCCCTTAGGTATCATTCCAATTCTAGAGAGTTTCTCTGAACCCTAAGTGGAAAGTACTTCACTATTAAATGGTCAAGTACAATAGATCTAAGTAATCAGACTCCCTTTGTTACCGCTACGTTGTTGCACCACAATGAATGTGTCTGCTCCTTCAAACAGAGATCCCTCTCTAATCAACCTCGATCTGCCTCCCGTAGATCGGAAGTTCACCTCCCGAGAAGACCAGCGCTTCTTGATCTATCTCCCACATATCGTAAGTTCTTCTCCCGACAACACCTGCGCTCCTTGATTTATCTCCCATAGATCGTAAGTTCTCCTCTCGAGAACTCCAGCACTTCACCGAGTGTTGCTTTTACAAACTGTTCGTACAGTATTGAAACAGCCTATAGTTAACTTCGAGTGAGCTCTATTTCCGTACGATCTCTAATGATGATTGAGCTCACTCCTGATGTGTTCTTCCACACGAATTTGATCTTTGCTTATGATTATGGGATTCTCCATAATTGTAGATACCATTGGATATATCTATTTATATGGATCTGTTTCTTGCTCCTTACGCCAACCGATTTGGTCCTATTTAGGCAAAGAATGATTATCTTTAGATTGTGGATAATCATCCCTTCTTAAAACTTCTCCAACTGATTTATTGAACTCCAATATTTTGGGATTGCATAATCCCAGTATCTTAGATATAGTTACTCATTCAAGCCCTAGCCGCCTCAAGATCTCCTTGCGCGCGGCTCTGTTCAAGCTAACTCTGACTCACCCTCTGATCAAGCTTGAACTTCCTTAGTTGATAGCCGCCTCAATATCTCTGTTCTAGGGGTTATCTGATTCAAGCATCTGCTTCGACACCCTTGATACATATTACAGACTTTTTGACTGATACAGACTCTGTTTGCCAAAAACATACGACACACATCCATGGGATACATGGATTTAATAAATGGTTTACAATCATACCGAAAGAGATCTTCTGTTCAAGAAGATTTAGAATGAATAAGTTGTAAATCTAGTGCGCATCAATTTAGGAAACAAGAATGAAAGAGATCAAGATCCATCGCTTATAAATTCGTGAAATTCGCAGCGCCTCTGATAAACAGATTTGGGAACAAGCAGTTGCTACAGCACACTCTTGTTCACCCGGAAACTGTTTTAGCAAGAATGAACAAGGACAAAGGTTTGTTCACCCAGTTCAGTGAATTGCCTATGTCTGGGGAGGACTCTTCTCAGTCCACAATCCACTAATCTCAAGGATTCCAAGTACACACGGTTACAACCCACGCAACCTATGCTACTCAACCTTAGGTGGATCCTCGTATACAATCAGAACAGGCCCTGACTTGTGTCTGCACCCTCTACTAATATCTATCCAGAATAGCTACTTTCTCCTCGAAACTCAGTCTATTCTAAACAATACTCAGATTCTGCAGGGTTGCTATATCATCTGCTGTAGCACACAGCTAATGCACAAACTGTCTGCGTCGCTCCGAAGCCTTCCGCTGAGCCGTTCGAACGATTCCACGAGCGCTGCACACACTGGAATACTCCCCCTCACCTAGTGACCTCCTGCGACTAGCGAGAGCTGGCCTTCTACAGATTGCCCGAGTCCTCCACTCGACAATTCCTCCGCGGCCTACATGATCCATGATTCAGAAACAAGATATTCAATGTATCATGATCCATCGAGCTACAAATTAAGAAACGAGATATTAAGATCAGGTCAACAAAGATTAGTATGGAATAATGTTTGTTGGGTAGCCGATAAGACTAGTATGGGATGATCTTAATCAACTAGAAATAATTCTATTCCAATTAGGAAAGAAAATCTAGGATTTGCGGTTGATCAAATCTATGGTTTCTTGTTAGGAGAACAAGATATAAATAGGAGGCGTGCCTACCATTATTTCTTGGTTCTCCGTGAAGTCCTTGACACCCAAAGCTTAGGAGCTGAGGCCTAGAAGATTGCGCTATTGTAAGGATTGGACGGGAGCAACGTGCTACTCCAGAGGGAACACAAGATGGTGCTGTGATCTGTGTAAGAAGGAAGATGCTACTTATGGTGCAGCTGACCTTAGTAATGTGCCCTAGCAGACAGTGAACCGGAATGTCTGCCTGCTAGTTGTTCATTATTCTAGTGTAGCCGATAAACACTTCGATACAAGAGCTATTCCAAAATCCTTCTAGCTTGTTAGAAGATAGTGGTTTTTCTCTCTGGTACTGGTTAAGATATCGAAGTTTCCACTATATATCATTTGGTAAGCGCATTTATTTTTTGCATATTTTATTTCCGCTACTTTCTTACCATGAGAAGAATAAAACCTTTTATAATTCGCTACAGAACGCTAACTATGGACCAACAATTGCTATCAGAGCCTGGTCTCTAGATCATTCTAAGTTAGCTTTGCAGGAAGAATGATGTTGAACACTTGCGTTAAGGTAATGGCATCCATAATGGCATCCTTGACAAAACAACCACAAGAAGTTGCTACGTCATCCCTTGACAATAGAAGCTGGTGCAAGTTTTTGAAAGTGACAAAACAAACCGCAAGAAGATGCTATAGCAACCCGTTGCAACAGAAGCTGAAGCAAGTATCCGAAGTTGTCAACCGACAACTAGAAGTTGCAATTGCTAACCATGAAGACTCGGAGCTAGAGAAAAGTAGCTGTTCGACATGAAGTAGCATGGAGAGCTTCCGAAGGATTGCTGAAGGTGTTGCACTGATTGCTGAAGGAATCGCAATGAGTTAGGGAGTCTTCATCATGCAATCTGAATCAATTAAAAAATATAAGGTTCCCAATTGATTTTAGGAAATCAATTCTCAACAACTTGCAAGAATCCAGGAGAAGGTCATATGTGCAAGGTTGGTTGAAAAGATCTGCGAATCCTAACGAAATTAGGATTGCTATGTTTGTCATGTGCTGCGGCTATATAAGGAAATAAATTCTCAACAACTTACAAGAATCTAGGAGAAGGTCATATGTGCAAGGTTTGTTGGAAAGATCTGCGAATCCTAACGGAATTAGGATTGCTATGTTTGTCATGTGCTGCAGCTATATAAGCGAGTGCAGAGTTGTGAATGCGCGAGCTGAGAGAAGATTAGAACTGGAAAAGTCTGATCTATATGCAAAGTTGTGAATGCTAAAAGCTATAGAGAGACACGAATAAGCAAAGTGCAAAAGCTAAAAGCTAAAAGCTAGAGCGTAGAGTTGTGAATGCACGAGCTGAGAGAAGATTAGAACTGGATAACTCTGATCTATGCTTGATCTAAGAAATTCAACTAGAACGTAGTCAGAGATCAAAGCAGAGTTCCCTGATATTGATAAGAGGTCATTGATTAAGGGGGAGCGTAGCCAGAGTCAAAAGAACTGGTGGAAGACCGACTGCTAAGCAGAGAGTGCGTGGAGAGTCGTGGAAAAAAGCTACATTAACTTAACCGTGTAAGTTGATATGTGATGCGGACCAAATAGGTTTTGGGCTGTGCAGGCAACCAGGTTTTGGGCTGGCGGAGTCAGATGTACCATTATAATATATTTTTTTAGTAGCACGGGCCCACTGATGAATCTCACACGAGCTTTTGAGCCATCTCATTTCGTTTCCTAATTTTTTTCGAATTATTATGTTTTAGAGTTTCAGTTTCTTTATTTTTCTAGGGTTTTAATTTCCTTATTTTTGAATTTAGATTTGGTTAAGATAAGTTTCCTTATTTTTGAATTTAGATTTGGTTGTTTAGATTTTCTGTTTCCTAATTTATAAGTGTTGTTTACTATATAAACAAATTCAAGGAAGTAGGGAAAACAGATTGAAATTCGCAGCGTCTTTGACAGACAGATTTGTGAACAAGCAGTTGCTGCAGCACGCTCTTGTTCACTCGGAAATTGTCTCAGCAAACAACGAACAAGACAAATGTTTGTTCACCCAATTCGGCCAACTGCCTACGTCTGGGGAGGACTATTCTCCAGTCCTCAATCCACTAATCACAGAGGTCTCCAAGTACACTCGATTACAACTCCACGTAACCTATGCTACTCAACCTTGTGTGGATCACTGGACACAAACAGAACAGGCTCTGACTTGTGTCTGCACACCCTCTACAAATGTCAATCTAGAATAGCTACTGTCTCCTCAAAACTCAGCCTATTCTAAACTACACTCAACTCTGCAGGGTTGCTGCAGCATCTGCTATAGCACACAGCTGATGCACAATTGTCCGTGTCGCTCCAAGGCCTTCTGCCGAGCCGATCGAACGATTCCACGAGTGCTGCACACTCTAGAATACTCCCCCTTGCTCAGTGACCTCCTGCCACTAGCGAGAACTGCCGCTTAGACACTCGACCGAGCCACACACCCGTCAGTTCTTCCGCGGCCTTCCTTGATCAGCCAACAGCACCACTGCTCTGAATTGGCTTCCAGATCAAGCTCAGATCAGACTACACAAGTCCTGATCTCCTTCTGCTTCTGTCACCATAGCTCTGCGCTCACGCTCTGCTTTCGGGTGATGATCGAAGAACTCGTCGCACACCAAAATTACTCTCTCTGAATTCTGCGTATGCACTCGTGTATCCCTCAGCTTCGATCAGACTTTCTGCTCTGACCTGTTCTCCCTTAAGAAGCAACGCCCGCTTCAATCAAGAACAGAATTTAGCAATGTCCCAAAAAGAAACAATTATCTCCTAATTTTTAGGAGATTAGATTTGTTTTGAACTCCAAAACAAATCTCCTTCTCTAGCTAGGAATTTCCCACTGAAATATTCTCTGGAGCACTTTAAAAAAAATCTTCTGATGCTCTCCGCAGAGCTGCCAGGCCTTCTAGCCCATGGCCCAGGTTGCTGTCGCTACTCGGACAGATGCTGCAGCAACTTGAACAAGCTCCTGCTATAGGATCCCCTGCTGTAGCTGCTCCTTGTTCACTTGTGCTGGTTTTGTCAAACACTGCCATACTGCATCATCAATCTTCCCCTTGGCATTTTGACAAAACCCTAAGAAGGATTTCAATACAGATTATTATTATTTTTCGGTAACCTCCCCTTCTTCTCCTCCCCCTTTTTGGAATAAATGACAAGGGGGGGTGCTCCTGGCTGCCCTAGGGAGGCACTACACAGAGCCTGATAGAGCCTATTTATACGCACTATTTAGATCCTAACATTGTGCTTGTTTGCATTATTTTGTGTACAAGATTACTGATTTCCGGTGTTTTTGTATTCCAGGACAAAACAAGGGCCTAAGTCGGATACACGCTAATAGGCGCGTTTAAGGAGCGCAACACACAACCTGCGGAGCTAGCAGCGCAAACAGGATAGGAGGTGGTAGATTCAGACTGCGGTGCGCAAATCAACTGCGCGGACCAACGTGCGTAGTGAGCCATGCGCAGGATAGCGGTATTTCCAAATCTTGAACATCATATCCCTACAAAATCTCCTTGGATTTGGATATTGCCAAGATTGTCACGGGCCAAATCTGAGCATTCCTCGGACCTCACAAGCAGTATATAAAGAGAGGAAGGCTAGGGTTTGAGACAACACACACGAGAGAGAGCCAGAACTGAAAAACACACGAGCTGCCGCCGAGGACCTGCGCCAACCGACTGCGCGAACCGAGATACAACAACCTGCACGCACCTGCTTGTTACTATTTCCTTGGACACTTTAGCTTCTATTTACTATTTCTATGATGTTTACCACTAGCATGTCTAGCTAAACACTTTGTATCGGTTGGGCATGATTCTATGAAGTATTTCCTTTGAGACTATTCCCATTATTTAGTTGCATTTTGTGTGTGATAGATTACTTATTTGTAGTGTTTAGCATCATAGGTGTATCAAGACTGCTTTGAAACTTTATGGCGTATTTGGAGCATTCTAGGCGTCATTCAATCACTCGGGAATGCAAGGGAGCAGCGAGAAGAAGTTTCGGGTGAATTCAAGTTGATCGAGGGGGAAAACGAGCAAGAATAGCAAGCTGCCAGAGTGATTCGTCCAAGCCCTGCGCGGGTCAGAAATGATTCACCCAAGCACTGCGCGAGTCAGAAGTGATTCTCCAGAACAAAGGTGATTCGCCCAGCTCAAAACCTACTAAGTCTTTGATTCGCCCAACCCTTGCCCGAATCAATTTTGGTGTTGCACAAATCAAAAGTGATTCCCCCAGCTTCGGAACACATTTTGATGGACTGCTCGAACCAGCTTTGGTGCAGCCCGAATCAAATGTGATTCTCCCAGCTCCGGAACGCTCTGAGACTTTGAACCCTGAGTGAATCATTTGCCAAGCCTTACATGAATCAAATGTGATTCGTGCAAGAGAAGTTCAGCCCGGCCCAAATTTCAAAAGTATAAAAGAAAGAGAGAAAAAACCCCTAGGAGCTTTTTGGACGGCCGTTACTGCATTTTGACAAAAATAGCAGCTAGCCGCCCAGATCGATCAGAGCGAAGCTAGAAGTTAGCAGCATCGCAGAAGTTTTAGTATTTTTCTGAACTCTTTACTTTCATTGTTTTAGATGGATTGTAGTAGCTAAACCCTATTTTCAGTTTTGGGATTTGTGATGCAATGTATGGTTTGAGATACTTATGTTTCATTATTTGACTTAATGAATTACTATTCTTAGTATGAATTGCATGCTCTGATTATCAAGTTAGCATAGCCTAGCGGTGAAACTGAATTGATATCTTTTGCGTGATACTAGGTTGACTTCCCTATTAGCTAAGCCTAGTGGTAGGACCTAATTGGTGTCGCTAGTCAAGTAATCATTAACTTATTCGAAAATTTTTTTAACCAGTAATTTTATTAGAGGATCCATGCAAGCCGGATCAGGCAATTACAAGGGTCTCCAGATAACAGCTATGGAACAAAGCTCCGCTCTCCCTCCTTGGTCTATCTGCGCAGGTCAGCGCACGCGTTTACTCCCGCGCCCGCCTTTCTTAGCTCGACTACCAGAGGAAAGGTGGTCTGTTTTCCCACCTCGCCACGCTTTGGGTATTCGCCTTCGGCATCTGCATGACTGAGCGCGCTCTCTTGTTCCGAAGGTCGCGAAGCACCGGCCTCAACTAGCGCTCTCGACCATATACCTCACCTTCGAAGCTCGAACGACTAACCGCCTCTCTAGAGCGTTTCTGTCAACTCCACATCCTCTGCATATCCCAACTAACAGAAGCAGAAAAAACGAAAAAAATATTCTAAAACAGTTGATAGCAGCGCATGCAATATGGATAGCGCAAAACAAGCTGAGCAGTGTGCGCAACCCGCACACAAGCGCACCACTGCTACTGTTTTCTTCAACTGACTAAACTACACTACAAAGCTCAAAAAAACGTGAAATGTAAAAGTAACGCTCCCCCCTACACTTAAACAGAGACGTGTCCCCACGACTCACGCTCAAGCGCACGGAGAGGACACACATGCATGCAAGCAAAGAAAGAACATAAAAACATATAGTCAACGCAGCGCACAATATAGCATGGGGGTCACAAAATATTCAGCACAATAGTCAGCAAAATATAGCAACAGTTTTCAAAAAAGGTAAGAAAAGAAAACCACCCGAAAGAAATGCGCGCCCCACTGCAGCCCTAGATGTCCTCGGAGCTAGACTCAGCCGCTGATCCGCGCGCCTCCTCATCTGAAGAATCTGTCACATACTCGGTGCTGGAGGCTGGCGGCACTACAGAAATGGCGGCGGGCTGAGCCACGAGGTCGTCCTCTGAGATAGGATCCCATAGTGAATCTGAGCTGGTACTAATGATGGGTTCGGCTTCAGGGGACCTCTGAATGGATGGCTGTGCAGGGGGTGGCGCAGGGTCTGGTGCTGGGGCTGGCTCTGGTGCTGGAGTGGGCTCTGGTGCATGCACTGGGGACTGGGTAGGAGGGCTGGCTGGCTGGCTGGGGGATCCTGGAGGTGTCCTGCGCAGGCTGAGGAGAGGGGGAATAGCATCTCCAAATCTCCACCCTGATGGTGGGCTCATACTCAAATCGGCCCACTCGGGCGCTAAATATTCGAGCACGCGCATGACGTTGAACATCATGCGCCGCTCCTCTGGTACCTCCTCTGGCGCCTCCTCTGACTCCATCCTGGGGTGCCTTCCTTATGCATGCGGGGGAGAATCCTCAATGGAAATGGTAACTGGCTCCCCTTGCGGTGCACTGGCCCTCCGGCGCGCTCCAGTCTGCGCACGAGTCCTCATGCGCCTGACTGGAGGCGCAACTGGCTCTGGGGCCTCCTCTGCTTGCGCGCTGCTCTCCGCTCTCTGTCTCGGCGCTCTGGCCGGCTGCAGCCGGTAGCACCACTCCAATGTACCATCCTCTCGCACGGCTACCGCTCTTATCTGCAGCATATGGGCGCGGTCCAAGGGAACAGCCGGCACCACTGTGTGCTCTGGCACCTCAGGCTCTCCATGCAACGCACGCAGCAGGTGCATTATCATCCCTCCACAAGTCAGCGGCCCCTTGGTGCTGACCCGACTCCAGTGGATCACCATGTTCAAGACAAACAGCACCCTCTTCCCATAATAAAAGCCCTTCAAAATCTCCATATCCAGCAAGCTGATCTTCGGCGCACCATTAAAACGCCCAATGATCGCATAGGCGACCATGCGCCACAGGTAGAACATCCACGGGTCGCGCAGCTCGCGTCCTCGGCGGTGCCCCGCGGCAAAAACTGGGTCGGTCGCCATCTCACGCCACGCTTCCTGATTCGTGTGCGTGTCCATATCAGCTTCTCGCACCTTAGCGCACCTCAGTGTGCCCTTCAGCCTCTTAGCCGAGGCAATGTACCAGACTCCTCTGTGCCGGTACCTTATCTCCCTATCACTCGGTTCTAGCGACGCCAGAAACTCGCAGGTGTCCTCCTTGTCTGCTGCGCTGTTGAACTCCAACAACGCCTCCCAGCCCGCCAACGCGAGCTTCTCCATGATGAGGTCCTCCATATCGACCTCTCGCAGGAACTCCCTGCTGATGTACGGAGTCCCGTACATTTCAAGCCTTAGGAAGGCATCGTACTTGCTAGTGAAGTGAGCTGGGGTCGCTTGATCCACGGCAGGCTGCATCGTGCACTGGGTCTCTCTGGTCAACTACGGTCAACACTCTCTAAAGCTCAAAAAATCCAAACTCCTCCAAATGCCCTGAAACTTTCACCAAATGGGCGCCTACTGCCCGCCTACAAAACCCACTAACCAAACCTCCAATCGGTGCACGCTAGCTCGGTGCGATTTCAGACCTAGACCACCCCTCTTCTCGCACAAACCCTAACTCAATCGACTCAAATCTGAGGGGAAAGGTTACCTAGTGAGCGTGCAACGGTGTGCTCCTCAAATCTCACTAAGCGGAAGCTGGGTTGAGTGCTGGACGGCGAGCGGCTGCTGAGGGCGGGAGTTTTTCTTGCAACGGTCGAGTGTGAAAAGTGCTGAAATTTTTCTAAGTACTGCCCTTATATACCCCCCTGACTGGCGCAGCTGTCCTGCGCACTGCTGCTCAACTAAAAAAAACTACAAGTCCTAAACTAGCTAAACGAAACTAGAAAACTAAAAGAAAAACATGTAAAAGTAAAACGTGTCGGGTTACCTCCCGACAAGTGCCTTTGTTTAACGTCGTTGGCTCGACTGTACCTCGTTACTTGCGTGAAAGTTTACCAGCGACCTCCCCCACTCTTGCTCCTGAGTGACCCTGCGCTTGTGCATGTGTTGTGTTCTTCTTGGTCCTGCGCAAAGGGTCGGAAGGGTGGTCAGTATGGTTAATATTATGTGATAAATCATGAGTAACGAGGTTAGGTAAAGAGGAAGAAGAATATGAGAAATAGATCCCAGTTCTTCCTCTGGCGCGTCTGGTGATGACTCTGGCGTAGCAACTTGCGCATCTGCGATCTCTGGCTCTGCCAATTCAACTTCGCGGGCTGTGCTATCTCAAGGTTCTCCTAGATACTTTTTGACTCTCTGCCCATTGACCTGAAAACGATGCCGGTGCTCGTTTTCTAGCTCGATTGTTCCGTAGGGGAAAACCTTGGTGACTGTGTACGGTCCCGTCCATTTGCTGCGCAGCTTTCCAGGCATGAGCTTTAGGCTGGATGAGAATAATAATACCTGGTCTCCTGGCTCAAAGGTGCGTCTGAGGATATGCATGTCATGAAATGCCTCTGTGCTCGCCTTGTAATCGCGCAGTCCCTCATATGCATCCAGGCGCAGCTCTTCTAATTCGCTTAGCTCAAAAGCGCGCTCCTTGCCGGCCTCGTCTAGGTTCAGGTTGCAAATGCGTAATGCCCAATATGTTTTGTGCTCTAGTTCCACTGGCAGGTGGCATGCTTTTCCGTACACCAACCGGAACGGTGAAGTCCCAATTGGCGTCTTATGCGCAGTTCGGTAGCCCATACCGCATCGTCCAGGCGCAGTCCATAATGCTTGAATACCTGCGCCACTATCCTGTTGCAAAAGTGCGTCCTCTGGTCGCTAATGATTGCCTTAGGCACTCCGTACCTTCAAAATATGTTAGTCCTTAAAAAGTCAGCGACCGTCTTACCATCATCCTTCCGGGTAGCCTTGGCTTCAACCCATTTGGAGACATAATCTACCGCGACCAATATATACTCATAACCGGAAGATGGAGGAAATGGCCCCATGAAGTCAATTCCCCAAATATCGAATACTTCATCCAGAAGAATTGGCGTCTGCGGCAGCTCATTGCGCGCTGATATGCCTCCTGTGCGCTGGCACCTGTCACAGTTCCTGCAGTAATTATATGAGTCACTGAACAAGCGCGGCCAATAAAATCCGCAATCCAGGATCTTTCTACTCGTGCGCTTTGGACCGAAGTGTCCTCCACATGCGTGCGCATGACAAAACATCAAAACAGAGTTAATTTCATGATCAAGCACGCAGCGCCTTAAAATCTGATCAGGTCCTATTCTGAGCATATACGGATCATCCCAAATGTAATGCTTGGACTCATGCTTTAATCTCATGCATTGGGTTTTAGTGAAATGAGGAGGAAACGTACCTGTGACCAGGTAATTTGCAATGTGCGCATACCATGGTACCTTACCTGTCAGCGCCATCAGATGCTCGTCAGGGAATGTCTCCGTGATTTGCCCTGGCTCCTCCGCTTTCACGATCCTACTCAAGTGGTCCGTGACTGTGTTCTCCGTGCCCTTCTTATCCTTGATCTCCAAGTCGAATTTCTGAAGTAGGAGCACCCAGCGCATCAGGCGCGGCTTAGTTTCTTTCTTGGACATTAGGTAACGGATTGCTGCATGGTCTGTGTAGATGATGACTCTGGCGCCAAGAACATATGCACGGAACTTCTCCAGCGCAAACACAATTGCCAGAAGTTCCTTCTTCGTAGTAGTGTAGTTCCTCTTGCAGCGTCCAGTGTGCGTGATGCATAATAAATGGCGTGCGGCTTCTTGTCCACTCGCTGTCCCAGGACTGCACCTACTGCATAATCGCTTGCGTCGCACATCAGTTCAAATGGCAGGTTCCAGTCTGGTGCGCGCATCACTGGCGCACTTGTCAGCGCCTCCTTCAGCTTATCAAATGCGGCCCTGCACTCATCAGTAAATTCGAAACACACATCCTTTTGCAAGAGGTTAGACAGGGGTATACAAATTTTAGAGAAATCTTTTATGAAGCGCCTGTAAAACCCAGCATGCCCAAGGAATGATTTCACATCGCGCACGCTAGTGGAATAAGGCTATGTTCTTTTGGGCTTATAAAGTGCTTATTTAAGTACATATAAGTAAATATAAGTACATATCAGTACATATCAATAAATATAAGTACATATAAGTAAATATAAGTATATATAAGTACATATAAGTACATATAATTATTCATAATTATTCATCATCTATTTCATCAATAACCCACCACCACTATTCATCACCACCACCATAACAACAACACCACCACTACAACCACTACTATTCATCATCTCTTTCATCAACAACCCACCACCACTATTCATCATCTCTTTTATCAACAACCACCACCACTATTCATCACCACCACCACCACCACAACCACTACTATTCATCAACAACCCACCACTACTATTCATCACCACCACCACCATAACAACACCACAACCACTATTCATCATCTCTTTCATCAACAACCCACCACCACTATTCATCACCACCACCATAACAACAACACCACCACCACAACCACTACTATTCATCATCTCTTTCATCAACAACCCACCACCACTATTCATCACCACCACCATAACAACAACACCACCACCACAACCCACCACTATTCATCATCTCTTTCATCAACACATCACCACTATTCATCATCTTTTTCATCAACACACCACCACAACCACTACTATTCATCATCTCTTTCATCAACAACCCACCACCACTATTCATCACCACCACCACCATAACAACACCACCACCACTATTCATCATCTCTTTCATCAACAACCCACCACCACTATTCATCACCACCACCATAACAACAACACCACCACCACAACCACTACTATTCATCATCTCTTTCATCAACAACCCACCACCACTATTCATCACCACCACCATAACAACACCACCACCACCACAACCCACCATTATTCATCATCTCTTTCATCAACACATCACCACTATTCATCATCTTTTTCATCAACACACCACCACAACCACTACTATTCATCATCTATTTCATTATTTTAAGTTAAGTAACTTAAATTAAATTAAGTTAAATTTTTATTTTTTATTAATGGTGACATATTTTTGTGTTGGTGAATTGTTGTGATTTTGAATGTGTCATGGTAATGGTGGTAGCAGTCAGTGGCGGATCGAGAGAGTCGAGAGAGGGAGTCACAAAATAAGATTGTATGGATTTATTAATATTTATTTAAAACTAATTAAAATAATAATTTTTTATAAAATATTTGGAGGGAGAGGCACTGGTGGTAGTGGTATGGTGGAACTGATATTGTGGTGGTGGTGAATTTTTGTGGTGGTGGTGGTAGTAATGATGTTGTGGTGGTGGTGGGTTGTTGTTGTGATGGTGGTGGTGGTGTTGTGATAATGGTGGTGGTAGTGGAGTGGTGGTGTTGTTGGTGGAGTTAAGTTAAGTTAAATTAAGCTTATATAAGTTAAGTTAGATTTTTTTATTGGTGGTGTGTGTTTTTGTGATATAAGTACATATAAGTACATATAAGTAAATATAAGTACATATAAGTAAATATAAGTACATATAAGTACATATAAGTAAATATAAGTAAATATAAGTATAGCAATAAGTTTAAGCACAAAATATAAGTCCAAAAGAACACACCCTAAGGCAGATTAGAAATGAGATCAATTTTGGCCTTATCTACTTTGATCCCCTCCTGCGAGATAATATGTCCTAGTACTACTCCATGCGATACCATGAAATGACATTTTTCATAATTGAGTACTAGGTTCTTTGAAATGCAGCGCGCTAAGACCTTATCAAGATGACTTAAGCATGCGTCAAAGGTACTTCCGTGTACAGTAAAATCATCCATGAACACTTCTATGCATATACCAATCATATCAGAAAAAATGCTCATGACTAGACGTTGGAACGTACCTGGCGCGTTACACAGCACAAATGACATGCGCCGAAACGCAAACGTACCGAATGGGCAGGTAAATGTGGTCTTCTCTTGATCTTCCGCAGCTGTGGGTATCTGATTGTACCCTAAATATCCGTCCAAGAAGCAAAAGTAGGGCTTCCCCGCTAATCGATCTAGCATTTGATCCATAAAGGGTAGCGGGAAATGGTCCTTGCGCGTGACTGCGTTAAGCTTCCTGTAGTCGATGCACATGCGCCATCCAGTCTGAATGCGCTTGGGAACTAGCTCGCCTTGCGCATTCTCTTCTACTGTGATTCCTCGCTTCTTTGGCACAACGTGCACTGGACTTACCCATTTGTTGTCCGAAATAGGGTAAATGACTCCTGCGTCAAGCAACTTCAGGATCTCTTTCTGCACCACCTCCATCATATTCGGGTTCAATCTGCGCTGAGGCTCCCTGGATGGTTTGGCATCATCTTCTAATAGAATTATATGCATGCATACGTCCGGACTTACTCCGCGCAGATCAGCAAGTGTCCATCCTATAGCGCGCTGGTTCTTGCGCAGCACCTGCTGTAGTTGTGCCTCCTGCTCCTCTTCTAATCCTTTCTTTATGATTACTGGCAGGGTGTCTTCATTTCCCAAGAATATGTATTTGAGGTGCTCTGGGAGTTGCTTTAGCTCGACCTTGGGTGCCTGTTCAATAGAGGGCAATATTTTATTAGCAGCGCAGACATTAATTATGGCTTGTACATGTCTGGCTTCTGGTTCAGCACTGCTCAGCTCGTCCTCTTGCGCCTCCAACTCTGCCTGTGCCAGTGTTATAGGTTCTTCTGCTGCGCACGCACATTGCGCATCTGTAACTAAGTCATCTATGCTGTCCATCGCGTGCACTGTAGCGTTTTCATGAGGGTGTTGCATCCCCTTGAATATGTTAAAATGAATTTCTTCGCCATCAACCTCCATAGAGAGCGTGCCCCTGCACACGTCTATCTTTGTGCGCGCGGTCATTATAAATGGTCTGCCTAGTAGGATCTGCGCACTGCTTATGCTCGACTCACCCTCCATCTCTAGGACATAGAAATCTGCTGGGAACACCAGCTCTCCTACTCGCACAAGAACATCCTCTATCATGCCCGTAGGTTGCTTGCACGACCGGTCTGCTAGCTGAATGGTGAGACCTGCAGGCTTTCGTGGTCCAAGGCGCAATGACGCATATAGGGAATAGGGAAGCACGTTTATAGATGCGCCTAAGTCAATCATGCAATTGCTCACTGTGGTCTTACCTAAAGTGCATGGGATGGTAAACGTACCTGGGTCTCGGCATTTAGGTGGTACCTTATGTTGCACGATTGCTGAGGCCGCGCATTTAGCATTACCTGTGCGCATTCGCCTTTCCTTCTCTTGTTTGTGCACAGCTCCTTTAAGAATTTGGCGTACCTAGGGATTTGCCGAACTGCCTCAATAAGGGGAATGTTTATTTCCACCTTGCTGAATAACTCGTAGAGCTCCTTATCAAGCGCTTCCTTCCTAGCCGATGGTGCCTGTACAGGGAAAGGTGCAGGTATGTTAGTACGATTCGTGCTCTTGTCTTTTAATTGTGTCATACCTGGCGATGGTGCCTGTACAGGGAAAGGTGCAGGGAAATCTTCTGGCTTTTGGCTTGCGCTTCTGGTTGCGCATCTTGCTCTGGTTGCGCATTCTACTCTGTTGGATCTGGGACTTGCGCAACTGGTTGCGCGGGCGCCTTCGTGGTCTGCTCTGTTCCTATCGTGCGCCCATTCCTCAGTGTCACAGCGTTGACTCCTCCCTTGGGGTTCTGGATCACTTGTGAAGGCAGGTTGCCATCGCTCTTTTTTAGCTCATACACCGTGGTAGCAATCTGTGATAGCTGCTTCTCAATGGACTCGAACCTCTTGTCATACTTCTCATCATTTTTGCGCACTGTGTCTGCTAGCTGCCCCACGATATCTTCTAAGGATCGCCTCGGTTGCTGGTTGTTCTGCGCTGGTGCGTCAGTGCGGCGATGCGGTGGATTGTAGGGCACAGCTTGTTGCGTCTGCTGTGGTGCGCACTGATCCGTGTACTGCCTCTGGAAATTGTTTTCCTCCTTCCATCTGAACCCATTTGCGGCTAGTCCAAAACGCGGCTGATTCTGCCTCTGTGCCCCTCTATTATCCCATCCTCCAAGAGCATTGACATCTCCTGACTCCTCAAAAAGTGTGGGACATGCGTCGGTTTAGTGCTCAGTGGAGTTGCAAAATTCACATACCTTTGGCGCAACTGGTTGTGCGCCTTGCGCACTCATCAACTTCTGCAGCATGGCCTTCATTTCCTTGATCTCAGCGCTTGTTTCTACTTGATGCACAGAACGAGCACGACTATTTTCAAGTGTTAGCTGATGTCTTACCTGCCCAGCAGAGTCTTCTATCAGCTGCCACGCGTCCTCTGGGTACATCTTGCAAATGTCGCCTCCTGCGCATGCATTCAATAATCTCAGCTCCATGGGTAGCAATCCATTCAGGAAATTCTCTATCAGCACATTCTGGGGCAGGCCATGATTGTAGCAGTTGGCCTCTAGCTCCCTAAAATGCTCGTAATATTCTGACAGCGACTCTCCTGCGCTCTGCCTAGGTACGGCCAGCTCCCTCCTGAGTAGCGCGATCTTTGCTGCGGGGTTGAACTTGTCCAGGAACTTCTTCTGCAGCTGCTCCCATGTGTGAATTGATCCTGCTGGTAAGTTCATCAGCCAATGCCTGGCCGTGTCACACAGTGAAAATGGGAACGCTTTCATCTTCAGCGCTTCATCGCTCTCCCCTTCGGCCTTCATGTTCTCGCAAATGACTAGGAACTCTCGCACATGCTTGACCGGATTCTCGTTGTTCATCCTGTGGAATTTGGGCATGTGATGAATGAGCGAGCTCCTTAGTTCGAAATGACCGTCTGGTGGAAGCACTATGCACCATGGCTGGTTAACCGTGAGTGGGGCTGACATTTCGCGCACTGTTCTGCGTCGCGTGGCCTGTCACGCGGGTGGCGCATTATACACTTCAGCGGCCATCATTGCTTCAACCTCGCGCTGCACTTCCTCTCTGAACAGGGCTGCGCGGTTATGTGCCCTCGCTTCCTCTGGGGTTCTATCCCCTAAGTTGTCCCCAACGACACTGTTATCCTCCATGACCTGTTCTAAATCTCAAAGAAAACGGAATTAAAAGATAACGAAGTTGTTGCGTCTGTCAGTGCGCAACTAGAATCTGCGCAGCGCAACTGTTTCAAGGTTGCGCAGGCTAATGGTGATTGCGCGCTGTCAGAAACAACAACGAAAATAAAACAAACCGAAATAACTAACTATTATAAAGGAAAACTTAAGCTAATTAAAGCTTATCTGTGTTGCTCCCCGGCAACGGCGCCAAAATTTGATTCGCGCGTCGTTGTGCGCGTCAAATTAATTCCTTCCTCTTCCACTTAGTACATTCGTTAAGTCAGGGTCGAATCCACAGGGAGCAAGTAGATTAGCTTTAACTAGTGTCCTGCACTTACGAAAACTGGGGGTGTGAGTGATTGGGTTGCGCAATGCGCGAGTAAACAGTAGTAAATGCAGGAATTGCACTAGACGTGCGCAGGCAGTTATAGATAAAGTACTATGACTATGAGAAGTATCGGTGCAGACAATCCTCTATGAGTGTATTCCTTATCATCGACTCTAAACGTCTATAGTTTGATTTGCTGAAGTTAGTGTCCGGTCAAGGCTTCCTAACTTGTGCGCATGTTCCGATCAAAGTTCATGAGCTATTAATTCTTAAGACTAGTCTAAACAGCTACGAATCCTTTCACAGTAGCAACTGATTATCCTAGTGCGTTACTAGTTTAACTATTCAACTAGTTTAACATAAAACAACAAGTAACAAGAGTAAGATTGCGGTTCAAGACTTCCCCTACTCATGCAACTAGCTGTCAACCGTGTGCACAGAATTAATATAAGCAAACAACTATGCATTAAGCACAAGTCTCAAAGGAAATACTCATAGATTCATGCCTAACCGATACCAAGCGTTTAGCTAGACATGCTAGTAGTAAACATCATAGAATAGTAAATAATATCTAAAGTATCTAAGAAAACAGCAACTAGCAGGTGCGTGCAGGTTGCAGTGTCTCGGCTGGCGCAGTCGGCTAGCGCAGGTCCTCGCAGTAGCTCGTGTGTTTTTCTGTTTTGCTGCTCTCTCGTGTGCTGTGATGATGATGAATGATAGATATCAATGTGTCCCTCAAACCCTAGCCTTCCTCTCTTTATATACTGCTCAAGAGGCTCATCCTTGGCAACTTCCAAATCTGGTAGTGTCATGATTTGGAAACACCACTATCTGCGCATGGCGCACTGCTCCTAGTTAGCGCAATGGGTTAGCGCACCGTAGTCGACTCTGCCAACTCCTCTGTTTGCGCTGCTAGCTCCGCAGGCTGTGTGATGCGCTCCTTAAAAGCTGCCTGTTAGCGCGTATCCGACTTAGGCCCTCGTTTCGCCCTGAGATACAAAAACACTGGAAACCAATAATCTTGTACACAAAATAATGTAAACAAGCATAGGGTTAGGATTTAAATAATGTGTATAAATAGGCTCTATCAATCCTCATGGGCTATGTCCACTACATGTTTTCCTTTGAAGAGTTTGTGATCCACTGTAAATACCTGCAGCTCCTCGGACAACCCCTCAGTAATCTCTCCTAGTTCTGGATGCTGAGAGACCATCATACCATAAATGAGGGACGGTAACACGATGGGCTTGCTGGAGGAGGCACTGCCAGCATGAGCAGCCACTAGGGGAAACATCACACTACCCAGGCTAATTCTTCTTCGTTTTCCAATCGAGTGTAGAAGGTTAGTGATAGAGCCTATTTATACGCATTATTTAGATCATAACCCTACGCTTGTTTGCATTATTTTGTGTACAAGATTACTGGTTTCCAGTGTTTTTGTATTTCAGGGCAAAACGAGGGCCTAAGCCGGATACGCGCTAACAGGCAGCGTTTAGGACGCACAGCACACAGCCTGCGGAGCTAGCGGCGCAAACAGAAGAAATGGCGAGACACAACAGAGTTGCACCGACCAACGCGCTAAGCAGTACGCTGTGCGCCAGGCGCAGAGTCCAGTATTTCCTAATCCTGACATGACCAGATTTGGAAGTTGCCAAGGATGGACCTCTCGAGCAGTATATAAAGGGGAGGAAGTCTAGGGTTTGAAAGAGGGATCAATCAATCAGGAGACACACAGAGAGGCAACACCCCACATCAGAGGGCCACGAGAGAGCGAGAGAGCGGCAAACTGGAAAACACACGGACTTGTTGAGAGGACTTGCGCCAGCAGACTGCGCCAGCCGAGAGACATACTGCACGCACTGTTTGCTACTTGTTTCTCAGATACATTAGACCTTATTTACTATTCTATGATGTTTATTACTAGCATGTCTAGCTAAACGCTTAGTATCGGTTGGACATGAATCTATGAGTATTTCCTTTGAGACTTGCGCTTAATGCATAGCTTGCCTGCTTATATTAATTCTGTGCACATTACTGGGAGGTTGTTGCATGAGTAAGGGAAGCCTTGAACTGCAATCTTACTCTCGTTGCTTGTTGTTGTCTGTTAAACTAGTTGAATATCCTGACGGTGCCAACTAGGAGTAACGCGCTAGGATAGGCAATTACTACCTTGATCGGATTCGTAGTTGTTTAGGTCTAGTGCAAGAATTAATAGCACATGAACTTTGATCGGAACATGCGCACATGTTAGGAAGCCTTGACCGGACACTAACTTAAGTAAAATCAAGCTATAGACATTTAGAGTCAATGATAAGGAATGCACTCATAGAGGATTGTCTGCGCCGATACTTCTCATAGTCATAGTATCTAATCTCTATTGCCTCCGCACGTCTAGTGCATTTCCTGGCGTTTTACAACTGTTTACTTGCGCACTGCGCAACCCAATCACTCACCCCCCAATCTTCGTAAGTGTAAGTCACTGGCTAGAACTGAACTACTTGGTCTCTGTGGAGATCGACCCTTACTTAACCGCTGTACTAGTGGAAGAGGAAGGAATTATATTTGACGCGCACGACGACGCGCGATCAAATTTTGGCGCCGTTGCCGGGGAGCAACACAGCTAAGTTCTAGTTAGTTTACGTTTTTTCCCTTTTAGTAACTAGTTATTTCAGTTTGTTTTGTTTTCGTTGTTATTTCTGACAGCGCGCAATCACCATTGGCCTGCGCAACCTTGAAACAGTTGCGCTGCGCAGATTCTAGTTGCGCACTGACAGACGCAGCAGCATTAGTTATCTTTTAACTTCATTTTTCTTTAAGATTCAGAATAGGTCATGGAGGATAACAGTGTCGTAGGAGACAACTTGGGGGACAGAACCCCAGAGGAAGCAAGAGCACATAACCGCGCAGCCCTGTTCAGAGAGGAAGTGCAGCGCGAGGTTGAAGCAAGGAGGGCCGCTGAAGTGTATCATGCGCCACCCGTGCAACAGGCCGCGCGACGCAGAACAGTGCGCGAGATGTCAGCCCCTATCACTGTTAACCAGCCATGGTGCATCGTGCTTCCACCAGGCAGTCATTTTGAGCTAAGGAGCTCGCTCATTCATCACATGCCCAAGTTTCACGGGATGCACAATGAAAATCCAGTCAAGCATGTGCGAGAGTTCCTAGTCATATGCGAGAACATGAAGACCGAAGGAGAAAGCGATGAAGCGCTGAAAATGAAGGCATTCCCATTTTCACTGTGTGATACAGCCAGACATTGGTTGATGAACTTACCCGCAGGATCCATTCACACATGGGAGCAGCTGCAGAAGAAATTCCTAGACAAATTCTATCCCGCAGCAAAGATCGCGCTACTCAGAAGAGAGCTGGCCGTGCCAAGGCAGAGCGCAGGGGAGTCACTGTCAGAATATTACGAGCGTTTCAGGGAGCTAGAGGCCAACTGCTACAATCATGGCCTGCCCCAGAATGTGCTGATAGAGAACTTCCTGAATGGGCTGCTGCCCATGGAGCTGAGATTATTGAACGCATGCGCAGGAGGCGACATTTGCAACATGTACCCAGAGGACGCGTGGCAGCTGATAGAAGACTCTGCTGGTCAGGTACGACATCAGCTAACACTTGAAAATAATCGTACTCGTTTTGTGCATCAGGTAGAAACAAGCGCCGAGATCAAGGAAATGAAGGCCATGCTGCAGAATTTTGCAGGTCCACCGAGCACAAGACTGATGAATGTCCCACGCTATTTGAGGAATCTGGAGATGTCAATGCTCTTGGAGGATGGGACAACAGAGGGCCACCGAGGCAGAATCAGCCGCGCTTTGGACTGGCAGCAAATGGATTCAGATGGAAGGAGGAGAACAATTTCCAGAGGCAGTCCACAGATCAGCGCGCGCCACAGCAGACGCAACAAGCTGCGCCTTACAATCCACCGCATCGCCGCACTGACGCACCAGCACATCACAACCAGCAACCAAGGCGATCCTTGGAAGATATCGTGGGGCAGCTAGCAGACACAGTGCGCAAAAATGACGAGAATTATGACAAGAGGTTCGAGTCCATTGAAAAGCAGCTATCACAGATAGCAACCACGGTATATGAGCTGAAAAAGAGCGATGGCAACCTGCCTTCGCAAGTGATTCAGAACCCCAAAGGAGGAGTCAATGCAGTAACACTGAGGACTGGGCGCACAATAGGAACAGAGCAGACCGCGAAGGCGCCCGCGCCACCAGCTGCGCAAGTCCCAGAATCGACAGAGCAGAATGCGCAACAAGAGCAGAACGCGCAACCTGAAGTGCCAGCCACAAGCCAGCAGGGCGAAGCGCCAGGTATAATAGAATTAAAAGACAAGGGCACGAATCGTACTAATATACCTGCACCTTTCCCTGTGCAGGCACCCTTGGCTAGGAAGGAAGCGCAGGACAAAGAGCTATACGAGTTATTCAGTAAGGTGGAAATCAACATTCCCCTTATTGAAGCAGTTCGGCAGATCCCAAGGTACGCCAAGTTTTTGAAGGAGCTGTGCACCAACAAGCGACGAAAAGGCGAATGCGCACAGGAAATGTTAAATGCGCAAGCCTCAGGGATCGTGCAACATAAGGTACCACCTAAGTGCCGAGACCCAGGTACATTCACTATCCCATGCACTCTAGGTAAAACCACGGTAAGCAACTGCATGATTGATTTAGGCGCATCCATTAATTTGTTACCTTATTCTCTATATGTGACATTGCGCCTTGGACCACTAAAGCCTGCAGGTCTCACCATTCAGCTAGCGGATCGATCGTGCAAACAACCTGCAGGCATGATAGAGGATGTTCTTGTGCGAGTAGGAGAGCTGGTGTTCCCAGCAGATTTTTATGTGCTAGAAATGGAGGGCGAATCGAGCACCAGCAGTGCACAAATCCTACTAGGCAGACTGATCGCGCGTCGTTGTGCGCGTCAAATATAATTCCTTCCTCTCCCACTAGTACAGCGGTTAAGTAAGGGTCGATCTCCACAGGGAGCAAGCAGTGAGTCTTAGCCAGTAACCTACACTTAAGAAAACGGGGGTTGCGTGAGTGATTGGGGGTTTTGCGCGATGCGCGAGTAGCAGTGAATATCGTAACGCAGGAAATTGCACTAGACGTGCGCAAGCAGTAGAGATGAAGTACTATCTTTATGAGAAGTATTGGGCAGACAATCCTCTATGAATGCATTCCTTATCATCGACTCTAAACATCTATAGCTTGTGGTTTACTTGGGTTAGTGTCCGGTAAAGGCTTCCTAACACACGCGCATGTTCCGTTCAAAGTTCATGTGCTATTAATCCTAGAACTAGACTAAACAGCTGCGAATCCTGTCACAGTAGCAACTGCTTACCCTAACTCGTTACTCCTAGTTGTCACGATAAGTTTACGGTTCAAGGCTTCCCCTACGCATGCAACTAGTTTAACAGGTGACAAGCAAGCAACACAAATAGGATTGCGGTTCAAGGCTTCCCCTACTTATGCAACTAACTGTCTCAGTACGCGCAGGATTAATACAAATAAGTAAACTACGCATTAAGCTCAAGTCTCAAAGGTAATACATCATAGATTCATGCCCGACCAACACTAAGTGTTTAGCTAGACATGCTAGTGGTAAACATCATAAAATAGTAAATAACAACTACTGAATCCAAGAAAACGGTAGCAAATAGTGCGTGCAGTGTCTTCTCTCGGCTGGCGCAGTCGGCTGGCGCAAATCTCCTTGACAGGTCCGTGTGTTTTCCAGTTCTGCCGCGCAGTGTCTCTGGAATGCCGCTGAGTGATGATGTTCCGCTCTTGAGGCCGTGGTGCTGCCTCTCCGTGTTGTTGTGAAACCCTAGACTTTCTTTGTTTAAATAGTGCCCCAGGAAGTTCATCTTTTGGCAACTTCCAAATCTGGTCACTGGGACTTTGCGCCTGGCGCACAGCATTGATTGGCGCAATCGGGTAGCGCACCTCTGCTGTCTTTCGCCATTTCTTCTTTTGTTTGCGCCGCTAGCTCCACAGGCTGATTTTTCACTCCTAGAATGCTGCCTGTTAGCGCGTATCCGACTCAAGGACTCGTTCTGACCTGATATACAAAAACATTGGAAACGAGTAATCTTGCTCATGAAATATTGCAAACAAGCACAGGGTTATGACCTAAATAATGTGTATAACTAGGCTCTATCAAACCCCCCACACTTGCCCCTTGTTCGTCCCGAACAAGTACTGAAACGCGGATACAATTACCTTTTCTGGAGTCTAGCGCACAGCCTTGCATTCTAGCGCAAAATGCACAGCTGCTCAACTTGTGCTGCTCTATCACCTGCGCACAACTGCACTCAATAGTTCTAATATAATAATCCCGAAATTTCATTACCTCTCAGCCGGGATGAAGATCTTTGGATGACTGGGAGATAGCTCTTCTTAGGCTCCTGGTTGTCAGCTCCCGCTCCGAAGATAGGTATATGGTTTCTTGCGCGAGCTTCTTCCAGTGCGTGATTCGTTCGCACACTTCCTGGGAACCTGAGCCTTTGATGATATCCTTTTGGTCTTGCGCACGCAGGTACTAAGTAGTGCGCATGCTGATTCTTTGTAACGCAAATCATCTGCTTCTGCTGGTATTTTTCTTTTGTACAGCTTCCTTTCCAATTTTGTTTCATTCCCAGAACAGTTCCAATCTCAGCCTTCGGATAGCAGCTATGGAACTCGTTCCGCTCTCCCTCCTTGGTCCGTCTGCGCCGGTCGGCGCACGCGTTTGCAACCGCGCCCGCTTTCCTTAGCTCGGCTTCCAGAGAGAAGGTGGTCTGTTTTCCCACCTCGCCACGCTTTGGGTACTTTGCCTTTTGCATCTGGGTGACTGAGCGCGCTCTTTTGTTCCGAAGGTTGCGAAGCACCGGCCTCCACTAGCGCACTCGACCATATACCTCGCCTTCGAAGCACAAGCGACTAACCGCCTCTCTGGAGCATTTCTATCAACTCCACATCCCCTGTATATCCCAACTGACAGGAGCAGAAAAAACGAAAAAATTATGCTAAAACAGTAGATAGCAGTGCACGCAAGATGGATAGCGCAAAACGAGCTGGTGAGCATGCGCATCCTGCACCTTAGCGCACTACTGCTACTATTCTCTTCAACTTAAACTAAGCTACACTAGAATGCTCAAAAACGTGAATTGTAAGTGTAACGCTCCCCCCCACACTTGAACAGAGACGTGTCCCCACGACTCAAGCTCAAGTGCACGGAGGCTGCGCACATGCAAAATGACAAGTCCTAAACTGCCTAAAAGAAATACTAAAAACTAAAAAGAAAAATATGTAAAAATAAAAACGAGTCGGGTTACCTCCCGACAAGTGCCTTTGTTTAACGTCGTTGGCTCGACTGTACCTCGTTACGTTCCAAAACGTGCGTCTGCGACCTCCCCCACTCTTGCTCCTGAGTGTCCCTGCGCCAGTGCGTGTATTGCGTTTTCCTGGGTCCTGCGCAACGGGTGAAAAGGGTAGTCAGTATGTGATAAATCATGCGTAACGAGGATAGATGCAGAGGAAGAAGAGATATAAGCAATAGGTTCCAGTTCTCCCTCTGGTGCATCCGGTGGTGCGTCTGGCGGAGGCTCTGGCGCAATGCTCATGCGCCATCCAGCCCGAATGCGCTTGGGAACTAGCTCGCCCTGCGCATCTGCAACCAAGTCGTCTATGCTGCCCATCGCGTGCACTGTGGCGTCTTCATGAGGGTGCTGCATTCCTTTGAATATGTCGAAGTAGATTTCTTTCCTATCAACCTCCATGGACAGCGTGCCCCTCCATACGTCTATCTTCGTGCGCGCGGTCATCAGAAACGGTCTGCCTAGGAGGATCTGCGCACTGCTGGCGCTTGATTCACCCTCCATTTCGAGCACATAAAAGTCTGCTGGGAACACCAGCTCTCCTACTCGAACTAGGACATCTTCTATCATGCCTGCAGGTTGTTTGCACGATTGATCTGCTAGCTGAATTGTGAGACCTGCAGGTTTTAGTGGTCCAAGGCGCAAGGTCGCATAGAGAGAATATGGTAATAAATTGATTGATGCGCCTAAATCGATCATGCAGTTGCTTACCGTGGTTTTACCTAAGGTGCAAGGGATAGTGAATGTACCTGGATCTCGGCACTTAGGTGGTACCTTTTGTTGCACGATCGCTGAGGCCTGCGCATTTAGCATTTCCTGTGCGCATTCGCCTTGCTTGTTTGTGGCTGGCATTTCTGGTTGCGCGTTTTGCTCTGGTTACGCACTCTGTTCTGCTGGGTCTGGGACTTGCGCAACTGGTTGCGCGGGCGCCTGCGCGGTCTGCTCCGTTCCTACTGTGCGCCCAGTCCTCAGTGTCACTGCATTGACTCCTCCTTTAGGGTTCTGAACCACTTGCGAAGGCAGGTTGCCATCGCTCTTTTTTATCTCATCCACCATGGTTGCGATCTGTGATAACTGCTTTTCGATGGATTCGAACCTCTTGTCATACTTTTCGTCGTTCTTGCGCACTGTGTCTGCTAGCTGCCCCATGATATCTTCCAAGGATCGCTTTGGTTGCTGATTGTTCTGCGCTGGTGCGTCTGTGCGGCGATGCGGTGGATTGTAGGGTGCAGCTTGTTGCGTCTGCTGTGGCGCGCGCTGATCAGTGGGCTGCCTCTGGAAATTGTTCTCTTCTCTCCATCTGAATCCATTTGCAGCAAGCCCAAAGTGCGGCTGATTCTGCCTCTGCGGTCCTCTGTTGTCCCATCCTCCAAGGGCATTTACGTCTCCAGTTTCTTCAAAAAGTGTTGGGCATTCGTCTGTCTTGTGCTCAGTGGACCTGCAGAATTCACATACCTTTGGCGCAACTGGTTGTGCGCTCTGCGCACTCATCAGCTTCTGTAGCATGGCCTTCATTTCTTGGATCTCAGCGCTTGCCTCTACCTGATGCACAGAACGATTACGACTACTTTCAAGTGTCAATTGATGTCTTACCTGTCCAGCAGAATCTTCTATCAGCTGCCATGCATCCTCCGGGTACATGTTGCAAATGTCCCCTCCTGCGCATGCATTCAGTAGTCGCAGCTCCATGGGCAGCAGTCCATTCAGGAAGTTCTCTATCAGCACATTCTGGGGAAGCCCGTGATTGTAGCAGTTGGCTTCTAGCTCCCTGAAACGCTCGTAGTATTCTGACAGAGACTCCCCTGCGCCTTGCCTTGGCGCGGCCAATTCCCTTCTGAGCAGCGCAATCTTCGCTGCTGGATAAAATTTATCTAAGAATTTCTTCTGCAGCTGCTCCCATGTGTGGATTGATCCTGCGGGTAGGCTCATCAGCCAGTGTTTGGCTGCATCGCTCAATGAAAATGGGAACGCTTTCATCTTCAGCGCTTCTTCGTTCTCCCCCAAGGTCTTCATGTTCTCGCAAATGATTAGGAACTCCCGCACATGCTTGACTGGATTTTCGTTGTTCATTCCGTGAAACTTGGGCATGTGATGGATGAGTGAGCTCCTCAGTTCGAACTGTCCGTTGGGCGGAAGCACTATGCACCATGGCTGGTTAACAGTGATAGGGGCCGACATCTCGCGCACTGTTCTGCGTCGCGCGACTTGTGGCACGGGCGGCGCATGATACACTTCAGCGGCCCTCCTTGCCTCAACCTCGCGCTGCACTTCCTCTCTGAATAGGGCTGCGCGGTTATGCGCCCTTGCTTCCTCTGGGGTTCTGTCTCCCAGGTTATCTCCAACCACACTGTTATCCTCCATGTCCTGATCCAAACTCAAGAAACGAAATTAAATGGCAACGAAGTTGTTGCGTCTGTCAGTGCGCAACTAGAATCTGCGCAGCGCGACTGTTTCAAGGTTGCGCAGGCTGATGTAATTGTGCGCTGTCAGAAACAACAACGAGAAAACAAAACAAAATGAAATAACTAGTTACTAAAATAAGAAATGTAAGCTAGCTAAAACTTAGCTGTGTTGCTCCCCGGCAACGGCGCCAAAATTTGATCGCGCGTCGTTGTGCGCGTCAAATATAATTCCTTCCTCTCCCACTAGTACAGCGGTTAAGTAAGGGTCGATCTCCACAGGGAGCAAGCAGTGAGTCTTAGCCAGTAACCTACACTTAAGAAAACGGGGGTTGCGTGAGTGATTGGGGGTTTTGCGCGATGCGCGAGTAGCAGTGAATATCGTAACGCAGGAAATTGCACTAGACGTGCGCAAGCAGTAGAGATGAAGTACTATCTTTATGAGAAGTATTGGGCAGACAATCCTCTATGAATGCATTCCTTATCATCGACTCTAAACATCTATAGCTTGTGGTTTACTTGGGTTAGTGTCCGGTAAAGGCTTCCTAACACACGCGCATGTTCCGTTCAAAGTTCATGTGCTATTAATCCTAGAACTAGACTAAACAGCTGCGAATCCTGTCACAGTAGCAACTGCTTACCCTAACTCGTTACTCCTAGTTGTCACGATAAGTTTGCGGTTCAAGGCTTCCCCTACGCATGCAACTAGTTTAACAGGTGACAAGCAAGCAACACAAATAGGATTGCGGTTCAAGGCTTCCCCTACTTATGCAACTAACTGTCTCAGTACGCGCAGGATTAATACAAATAAGTAAACTACGCATTAAGCTCAAGTCTCAAAGGTAATACATCATAGATTCATGCCCGACCAACACTAAGTGTTTAGCTAGACATGCTAGTGGTAAACATCATAAAATAGTAAATAACAACTACTGAATCCAAGAAAACGGTAGCAAATAGTGCGTGCAGTGTCTTCTCTCGGCTGGCGCAGTCGGCTGGCGCAAATCTCCTTGACAGGTCCGTGTGTTTTCCAGTTCTGCCGCGCAGTGTCTCTGGAATGCCGCTGAGTGATGATGTTCCGCTCTTGAGGCCGTGGTGCTGCCTCTCCGTGTTGTTGTGAAACCCTAGACTTTCTTTGTTTAAATAGTGCCCCAGGAAGTTCATCTTTTGGCAACTTCCAAATCTGGTCACTGGGACTTTGCGCCTGGCGCACAGCATTGATTGGCGCAATCAGGTAGCGCACCTCTGCTGTCTTTCGCCATTTCTTCTTTTGTTTGCGCCGCTAGCTCCACAGGCTGATTTTTCACTCCTAGAATGCTGCCTGTTAGCGCGTATCCGACTCAAGGACTCGTTCTGACCTGATATACAAAAACATTGGAAACGAGTAATCTTGCTCATGAAATATTGCAAACAAGCACAGGGTTATGACCTAAATAATGTGTATAACTAGGCTCTATCACAGACCTTTCCTTATGACCGCGCGCACGAAGATAGACGTGTGGAGGGGCACGCTCTCCATGGAAGTGGATGGCGAAGAAATCCATTTCAACATATTCAAAGGAATGCAGCACCCACATGATGACGCCACAGTGCACGCAGTGGACAACTTGGATGATTTAGTCACAGATGCGCAATGCGCAAGTGCAACAGTAGGACCAGAGCCACTGGCACAAGCAGAGTTGGAGGAGCAGGAAGACGAGCCGAGCAGTGCTGAACCAGAGTCCACACAGGTACATGATATAGTTCATATTTGCACCGCTACTAAAATCTTGCCCTCCATTGAACAGGCACCCAAGGTCGAGCTGAAGAAACTCCCAGAACACCTCAAATACATTTTCCTGGGAAGTGAGGACACCCTGCCAGTGATCATTAAGAAAGGATTAGAAGAGGAGCAGGAAGTGCGTTTACAGCAGGTGCTGCGCAAGAACCAGCGCGCCATAGGATGGACACTTGCTGACCTGCGCGGAGTGAGCCCAGACGTATGCATGCATAGAATTCTGTTGGAAGATGGTGCCAAACCATCCAGGAAGGCTCAGCGCAGGTTAAACCCGAATATGATGGAGGTAGTGCAGAAGGAGATTTTAAAGTTGCTTGACGCAGGAGTCATCTACCCCATCTCAGACAGCAAATGGGTCAGTCCAGTGCACGTTGTGCCTAAGAAGGGAGGAATCACAGTGGAAGAGAATGCGCAGGGCGAGCTAGTTCCCAAGCGCATACAGACTGGATGGCGCATGTGCATCGACTACAGGAAGCTTAACGCAGTTACGCGCAAGGACCATTTCCCGCTACCCTTCATGGACCAGATGCTGGACAGATTAGCAGGTAAGCCCTATTTTTGTTTCTTGGACGGATATTCAGGGTATAATCAGATACCCATAGCTGCGGAGGATCAGGAGAAGACCACGTTCACTTGCCCGTTCGGTACGTTTGCGTTTCGGCGCATGTCATTTGGGCTGTGCAACGCGCCAGGTACGTTCCAACGCTTAGTCATGAGCATTTTCTCAGATATGATTGGTATATGCATCGAAGTGTTCATGGATGATTTTACTGTATATGGAGGTACCTTTGATACATGCTTGACTCATCTAGATAAAGTCTTAGCGCGCTGCATTTTTAAGAACCTAGTGCTTAATTATGAAAAATGTCATTTCATGGTAACGCATGGTGTAGTACTAGGACATATCATCTCAGAGGAGGGGATCAAGGTAGATAAAGCTAAGATAGACCTTATTTCTAATCTACCTTATGCCACTAACGTTCGCGATGTGAAGTCTTTCTTAGGACATGCCGGGTTTTACAGGCGTTTTATAAAAGACTTCTCTAAAATTTGCATACCCCTGTCTAACCTCTTGCAAAAGGATGTGTGCTTCGACTTTACTGATGAGTGCAGGGCCGCATTTGATAAGCTGAAGGAAGCGCTGACCAGTGCGCCCGTGATGCTCGCACCAGACTGGAACCTGCCATTTGAATTAATGTGCGACGCAAGTGATTATGCAGTAGGTGCAGTCTTGGGGCAGCGAGTGGACAAGAAGCCGCACGCCATTTACTATGCATCGCGCACACTGGACGCTGCGCAGAGGAACTACACCACCACGGAGAAGGAGCTTCTGGCAATTGTGTTTGCGCTTGAGAAGTTCCGTGCATATGTTCTAGGCGCCAGGGTCATCGTATACACAGATCACGCAGCCATCCGCTACCTAATGTCCAAGAAGGAGACTAAGCCGCGCCTGATGCGCTGGGTACTCCTACTTCAGGAATTCAACTTGGAGATCAAAGACAAGAAGGGCACGGAGAATACAGTTGCTGACCACCTGAGCAGGATCGTGAAAGAGGAGGAGCCAGGGCAGATCACGGAGACATTCCCCGACGAGCATCTTATGGCGCTGACAGGTAAGGTACCATGGTATGCGCACATTGCGAATTACCTGGTCACAGGTACGTTTCCTCCGCATTTCAATAAAACCCAGTGCATGAGATTAAAACATGAGTCCAAACATTATATTTGGAATGATCCATATATGCTTAGAATAGGACCTGATCAGATATTGAGGCGCTGCGTGCCTGACCATGAAATTAACTCTGTCTTGCTGTTTTGTCATGCGCACGCATGTGGAGGACACTTTGGTCCCAAGCGCACAAGCAGAAAGGTCCTGGATTGCGGATTTTATTGGCCGCACCTGTTCCGAGACGCATATGACCACTGCAGGAATTGTGATAGGTGCCAGCGCACAGGAGGCATATCAGCGCGCAATGAGATGCCGCAGATGCCGATTCTAGTGGACGAAGTATTTGATGTATGGGGCATTGACTTCATGGGGCCATTTCCTCCATCTGCCGGATACGAGTACATATTAGTGGCAGTGGACTATGTCTCCAAATGGGTCGAAGCTAAGGCCACGCGGAAGGATGATGGTAAGACGGTTGCTGAGTTTCTGAAAACTAATATCTTTTGCAGGTATGGGGTGCCTAAGGCAGTCATCAGCGACCAGGGAACGCACTTTTGCAACAGGATTGTGGCGCACGTTTTCAAGCATTATGGAGTGCGCCACAAGACGTCCACTACCTATCATCCTCAGACAAATGGACAGGCCGAGGTTTCCAACAGAGAGATCAAGCGCATCCTATAAAAGACTGTCAGACCTTCGCGCAAAGATTGGAGCCAGCGCCTGGACGATGCGCTGTGGGCATACCGCACCGCGCATAAGACACCCATCGGGACTTCACCATTCCGGTTGGTCTACGGAAAAGCATGCCACCTGCCAGTGGAGCTAGAGCACAAGGCATATTGGGCCTTACGCATTTGCAACCTGAACCTAGACGAGGCCGGGAAGGAGCGCGCATTTGAGCTCAGCGAATTAGAAGAGCTGCGCCTGGATGCCTATGAGGGACTGCGCGATTACAAGGAACGGACAAAGGCGTTTCATGACAAGCATATCCTCAGACGCTCTTTCACGCCAGGAGACCAGGTATTATTGTTCTCATCATGCCTGAAGCTCATGCCTGGAAAGCTGCGCAGCAAATGGACAGGACCGTACACAGTCACCAAGGTTTTCCTCTACGGAACAATCGAGTTAGAAAATGAGCACCGGCATCGTTTTCAGGTGAATGGGCAGAGAGTCAAACGGTATCTCGGGGAACCTTGGGATGGTGCAACGCGCGACATTGAGTTGGCAGAACCAGAAATAACAGATGCGCCAGCTGACGCGCCAGAGGCACCACCGGATGCACCAGAGGGAGAACTGGAGACTATTGCTCACATTTCTTCTTCCTCTTCATCCACTCTCGTTACTGCAGATTTCTCACATATTATCCATGCTGACTTCCCTTTTTATCCTTTGCGCAGGACCAAGAAGAACACAGCGCCTGCACAAGCGCAGGATCACTCAGGAGCAAGGGTGGGGGAGGTCGCTGGCACACATTTGGGCACGTAACGAGGTACAGTCGAGCCAACGACGTTAAACAAAGGCACTTGTCGGGAGGTAACCCGACTTGTTTTACTTTTACATGTTTTTCTTTCTTATGTTTTTTTTGCTTGCATGCATGGGCGCGTTCTCCGTGCGCTTGAGCTTGAGTCTTGGGGACACGTCTCTGTTTAAGTGTGGGGGGGGGGGGGAGCGTTACACTTACATTTCACGTTTTTTTGAGCTTTTTAGTGTAGCTTAGTTTTATTGCAGAGAACAGTAGCAGTAGTGCGCTGTGTGCAGGCTGCGCGCACTGATCAGCTTGTTTGCGCTATCCATATCGCGCCGTGCGCTATCAACTGTTTTTTAGTATATTTTTTCGTTTTTTCTGCTCCTGTTAGTTGGGATATACAGGGGATGTGGAGTTGACAGAAACGCTCCAGAGAGGTGGTTAGTCGCTCGCGCTTCAGAGGAGAGGTATATGGTCGAGAGCGCGAGTGGAGGCCAGTGCTTCGCGACCTTCGGAGCAAGAGAGTGCGCTCGGTCACGCAGATGCCAAAGGCGAAATACCCAAAGCGTGGCAAGGTGGGAAAACAGACCACCTTCCCTCTGGAAGTCGAGCTACGGAAGGCGGGCGCGGGTGTAAACGCGTGCGCCGACCTGCTCAGATAGACCAAGGAGGGAGAGCGGGGAGGTGGTCCATAGCTGTTATCCGGAGGCCGAGACTGGAACCGTTCTGGGAAGATAGGAACCATAGACAAAGCTGTACGAAAGAAAAAATACCAGCAGATGATACGCGCCACAAAAGAATCAGCGTGCGCACTGATAAGCACCAGCGTGCGCAAGTTCACAAAAGGAAAAATCATCATCAAAAAGGCTTGAGTTCCCAGGAAGTGCGCGGAAGAATCACGCATCGGAAGAAGCTTGCGCTGTTAACCATATACCCATCCTCGGAGCAAGAGCTGACAACCTGGAGCCTATGAAGAGCTATCTCCCAGCCATCCGAAATGATTTTTTCATCCCAGCTGAGAGGTAATGAATTTCGAAATTATTATACTTGAAACTGTTGAGAGCAGATGTGCGCAGGTGGTAGAGCAGCGCAAGGTGTTCAGCAGCGCAGACCGCGCCAGAGTGCAAGACTGTGCGCTAGACTCCAGAGAGGTAATGGTATCCGTGCTTCAGTGCTTGTTCGAGGACGAACAAGGGGCAAGTGTGGGGGGTTTGATAGAGCCTATTTATACGCATTATTTAGATCATAACCCTACGCTTGTTTGCATTATTTTGTGTACAAGATTACTGGTTTCCAGTGTTTTTGTATTTCAGGGCAAAACGAGGGCCTAAGCCGGATACGCGCTAACAGGCAGCGTTTAGGACGCACAGCACACAGCCTGCGGAGCTAGCGGCGCAAACAGAAGAAATGGCGAGACACAACAGAGTTGCGCCGACCAACGCGCTAAGCAGTACGCTGTGCGCCAGGCGCAGAGTCCAGTATTTCCTAATCCTGACATGACCAGATTTGGAAGTTGCCAAGGATGGACCTCTCGAGCAGTATATAAAGGGGAGGAAGTCTAGGGTTTGAAAGAGGGATCAATCAATCAGGAGACACACAGAGAGGCAACACCCCACATCAGAGGGCCGCGAGAGAGCGGCAAACTGGAAAACACACGGACTTGTTGAGAGGACTTGCGCCAGCCGAGAGACATACTGCACGCACTGTTTGCTACTTGTTTCTCAGATACATTAGACCTTATTTACTATTCTATGATGTTTATTACTAGCATGTCTAGCTAAACGCTTAGTATCAGTTGGACATGAATCTATGAGTATTTCCTTTGAGACTTGCGCTTAATGCATAGCTTGCTTGCTTACATTAATTCTGTGCACATTACTGGCAGGTTGTTGCATGAGTAGGGGAAGCCTTGAACCGCAATCTTACTCTTGTCGCGTGTTGTTGTCTGTTAAACTCGTTGAATATCCTGACGGTGCCAACTAGGAGTAACGCGCTAGGATAGGCAATTACTACCTTGATCGGATCCGTAGTTGTTTAGGTCTAGTGCAAGAATTAATAGCACATGAACTTTGATCGGAACATGCGTACATGTTAGGAAGCCTTGACCGGACACTAACTTAAGTAAAATCAAGCTATAGACATTTAGAGTCAATGATAAGGAATGCACTCATAGAGGATTGTCTGCGCCGATACTTCTCATAGTCATAGTATCTAATCTCTATTGCCTGCGCACGTCTAGTGCATTTCCCTGCGTTTTACAACTGTTTACTTGCGCACTGCGCAACCCAATCACTCACCCCCTAATCTTCGTAAGTGTAGGTCACTGGCTAGAACTGAACTACTTGCTCCCTGTGGAGATCGACCCTTACTTAACCGCTGTACTAGTGGAAGAGGAAGGAATTATATTTGACGCGCACGACGACGCGCGATCAGTTAGCAAAGGACCTGCTAACCTTTCCCCTATGGGAGCTGGGAATCCATGTCCTAATGCCCAGGTTGTAAAATAGGGCATTTTTGGAGGTGAGTTCAGCAGCACTGAGATTTGGTCCACCCCAAGACAAGCACACTCCTCCCGTGAGGACTCTAGCCAACACCTCTTGTTTGACATTTGTGGGCTCTCTAGCATCACTGTCTATCTCAATAAATTCATCTATTTTCTCAGGGGTGATTACTACTTTCTTATCCCGCACCCAGCTCTGTCCAAAAACATCCTCTTCTTCCTCACCAAATTTTTCTTCCATGTTGACTATAAATTCCTTGACTAATGACGTATTGAATCTGTACGGGTAAGTGAGGGACTTGAGTAAATTTACCTCAGTAAGAAGCTGGACAATGGATGCAGATTTGTATTTGTCCAGGTCCAATCTCTTCTCTGTCACAATGTGCTTCCTCTCTACTGAGCTCCAGGATTGTGAGGCATTCTTGTTTCTGAACCATATTCCACCGACAGTGACTGCAACAGTGTCATCTTCTTCACTGGGCTTCAAAACCACAGGTCTTCTCTCGAAAGGTTCTCCTGTAGCATCCTCATTGGACTCCTCTTCTTTACTGGACTCCTCTTCTTCACTACTGGAATCAGGAATGATGATTGGTGCTTTTCCTTTGTCCGAGGGAGGAGCAGGATGTGCTACAGCAGATTCTTGTTCAAGCACTTCAGCTTCCATCTCCTCCCCTTTTCCTTCTATGCCTGGGGATTTGACAAGTGATCTGCAGCTCTCTTTAGTGTGACCTGTCACAGCATCCTCTGCAGCTTGTACTTCTCTTGAGGCTTCTTCAAATAATTCCTCTTCATCCACTGTTGCTGCACTAGAGGTAGGCTCCCCATCACGGACTAGACGCCTCCTTTTCAGCGAGGTTCCTTCTTGAGGAGAAGGAGCGTTGTGAGACACAGGCAGAGGTGCGGGCTCCCAGACCACCAAGTCTAACCGCTCAGCAGGGGCTTCATTGCGGAGCTTGGACCTCCTTTCAGTCCTGCCTTGCCGTGCTGCAGCCAGATTTTTCTTCAGTCCGCGAGTCTTCACCATTCTTAATAGCTGGAGAAGTTCGAGCAGAAGAGGAAGGTTGATCTGAGTATGCGATTTGGGGGAAGCTTCACCAGAATGAGCCCTAAAATTTGATTTTACCTGCTGTTTTTTTCGTTTTATATGAGATTTTGGGCTCACATGCCCTGCATGTGCCTTTTTCAATCCTTAGCAACCAGATTATTTGAACAAGCTTCGTCGGACCAGGTTGCTATAGCAGGCAGGAGCTGGTTCTCCTACACATCCTGGATTACACATCCTGGATAACAGCTTTGTAGGAGGATCTTCGTGAGACTCTGATAATTGTTTCTTTACCCACACTTGAGTTTGTCTTGATTTCCCCCTCTTCTGACCCTCAAGTTCCTGGTTTGTTCGCTTCTCACATTTGAGTTTTCACAGTTTCAGACTTTCAACCCCATTGCTTTTCAGTTTGTTGCCTTTGGGTTTCCATATCTGAGTTTTCTTTGATACTCTTTTGCTTGCTCCATCCCAGCGTGCTGGTTTCTCTATTATTTTGACTCTCCATTTTAGTTCTGAACGTTGATGAAGATTGCCAAGATAAGCTGAGGTGTAGGACATCTGACAGTGATCGTTGAGATTAGATTTCCTCCTTCTGAAGTTACCCCTGGTCCTGGTAACCTTTCAGTGCATCAGAGGATTCTGCAAGCTGAAATATTTTCTTTGAGGACCTTTCTCCTTTCCACAGGGCTGTGGATTGCTTCCTTTGTGAAAATGGGCATTTGATACAGGGGTTGATACAGTGGTTGCTGAAGCACTTCCTGGTTCAGATTGACAGTTAATTCTTCCTCCATCAGTTTCTGGCGGAGTCCACCTTTCTCTTCACTGCCCTCAATTTCCTTTGTTTCTACAGCCTTAACAAAGACTGGTTTACCAGAGGTTTTCTCACCTGTATATCCCAGGCCCATTCTTCCTCCTCCAAATCTTTGATAGGACAGAATTTCATCCAGTATAGTTTTCTGAGGATCAATTGTTGGAGGAATACTGACAGCAGGGTTCTTGAAGGCAGCTTCTCCTTTCTTCTGTAGGATGACTGGTCTACTGAGTGTTGACAATTTCTCAAGCAACTCCTCCCTCTCTTCTTTCACATGGTTGACTCTGTCATTTAAAGCTTGATTTACTTTCAGGGCATCCTCACATTGACGAAGAATGTCTTGCAGATTTTCTAACATGTTGTGAGTATAGTCATCTTCTTCTTCGCTATCTGAGACATCAATCCCATAATTGAACTCATTCTTTATTGTTGTTTCAGATTCATAAGCGAATACACTAGCTAACACAATAACATTTTCTTCATCGCTTTCCTCAGAGTCACTCCATGTTGCTGTTAGTGACTTGTTGTCTTTCTTGTCAGAGTCTTTGGCTTGCTTGCTGGGACACTCAGCTTCTCTGTGACCGTACCCCTCACAGTTCCAGCACTGAATCCCTTTTCTTCTTTCTTTCTTTTCTTCTTCCTCTTCAGCTGATTCTTTGCTCTTTCTCTGATTTCCTCCACCTCTTCTGGATTGTCTTCGAGAAGTTGAGGTCTGCCCTGACCTTGTGCCCATGTTTTTCAAGAGCTTTCCGAGATTTTTTACCAGTAGACCCAGTTGATCATTAGCTGAGGGTTTCTTTTCATCTATTTCAGCCTTCAATCCAACATCAGTGTTTTTGAGGGGAGCATCTACTTTGACTAACTTCATCTCAAACTGTTTGAGCGATCGAATTAATTCTTCCAGCCTCAAGTGTCTGACATTTTGAGCTTCTTCAATGGTCGTCACTTTCATGTCAAATCTTGTGGGCAACGATCTAAGTACCTTCCTAATCAGCTTCTCTTCAAGGATAGGTTCTCCAAGAGCATGGGCTTCATTTGCCAGGTCACAAAGTTTTGCATTGAATTCAGTGATCGTCTCCTCTTCTAGCATTCTCAAATTTTCAAACTGCGTAGCAATAATCTCTAATCTTGACAGCTTTACTCTATCAGTTCCTTCATGGGCAATTTGCAGAATTTCCCAGGCTTGCTTGGCCATATCACAGTTTGATATCAACCTGAAATTGTTAGCATCAACCGCAGCAAAGATAGAATTCAGAGCCTTTGAATTACCAGTTGCTGCAGCTCCCTCTTCAGCAGTCCATTGTTCTTCAGGTTTTATCCGTGTAACTCCCTGTTCATCCATGGTGATCGGAGGAGACCACTGGACCACAATAGCTCTCCAGGTCTTCTCATCAATGGCTTTGAGAAAGGCCTTCATCCTAGCCTTCCAATAACCATAGTTGCTTTCTTCCAACAATGGAGGTCTGCTCGTGCTCTTTCCTTCCTTCATCATTCCTTGACTTCTTTAGAGGCGATGTAGGATCTTTTACTCTGTGTGTTGAGCTCCGGCTCTGATACCAATTGAAAATTCACAGCGCCTCTGATAAATAGGTTTGTGAACAAGCAGTTGCTACAGCACACTCTTGTTCATTCGGAAACTGTTTCAGCAGGAAAGAACAAGGACAAAAGATTGTTCACCCAGTTCAGCCAAATTGCCTACGTCTGGGGAGGACTCTTCTCAGCCCTCAATCCACTAATCTCAAGGTTTCCAAGTACACACGGTTACAACCCACGCAACCTATGCTACTCAACCTTAGGTGGATCCTCGGCACACAGTCAGAACAGGCTCTGACTTGTGTCTGCACACCCTCTACTGATATCTATCTAGAATAGCTACTGCCTCCTCGAAACTCAGCCTGTTCTAAACAATACTCAGATTCTGCAGGGTTGCTATATCATCTGCTGTAGCACACAGCTGATGCACAAATTGTCCGCGTCGCTCCAAGCCTTCCGCTGAGCCGTTCGAACGATTCCACGAGCGCTGCATACTCTGGAATACTCCCCCTCACTCAGTAACCTTCTGTCACTAGCAAGCACTGCCGTCCAGACACTCGACCGAGTCACTCACCAGTCAGTTCTTCCGTGGCTGCCCTTGATCAACCAACAAGCACCATTGCTCTGAATTGGCTTCCAGATGAAGCTTGGATCATACTACACAAGTCCTGATGACCCTCTACTTCTGTCACCACAGCTCTGCGCTCACGCTCTGCTCTCGGTGATAATCAAAGACCTCGTCCGCACACCAAAATTACTCTCTCGGAAATCTGTGTGTTCCCGCTTTCAGCTCTCTTTTTCGATCACCCTTCATTTCTCTAAAGAGTCTCCCTTATATAGGCGCGTCCACTGCTATCATTATCAGATTGTAGCAGTTCCCCTAGCAACATCAATATCTCCTAATTTCTAGGAGATTAGATTTGATTTGAGATTCAAACCAAATCTCCTACTTCAGCTAGGAATCTCCACTGGAATATTCTCTTCAGCAACTTAGAAGCTCTCCTGAAGCTCTTAGATGGACTGCCACACCTTCTTTCCGAAAACCAGATTGCTGCTGCGCGGACAGACGTTATAGCTCTTCTGAACAAGCTCCTGCTAAAGCTTCCTCCTGCTATAGCTGCTTCTTGTTCAGCTGCTTGATCACTTGTGCTGAACTTTGGCTGTAGCAGTATCTTGTTCACTTGCTTGTTCACTTGTGCTGGTTTTGTCAAACACTGTCATACTGCATCATCCCAGATTATGATATTACCTAAAACTCTTTGAACGTAAAAATACTAGTACTTTTATAAGGATGCAACTTCGCAAAATTTAAATTTTCTTTTCAAGTAGATGTGATAACGACAGGGTATATTCATGATGGGATTGCTTATCTCTTTATTGCATGGACATAAGAATAAATTCATCATATGTCTACAATATTTTAGATATGTTAATATCCTATGAAACATAAATTTAATCTTGTGAAATAATATTTTTTAGTTTAAGGTTAAGTTGTAAAATAAATTGTATATCTTACTATTCACATCCATTACAGGTTCCGACCATGTAACAAAATGAGAAACCACATTTTAAACGGTTTGAAGTTGCGCAACATGGGCAGGCAAGTGAACATCACGGTCGATCGCATCATCAATAGTCACCTCATGCCCTCGTCCAACTCATGATAATGGAGAAATCGCTCTAACGTTGAACAGTCGATTCCAATAATACGATATCAGTCGTGGTCCCCGTCATTAATGCGCAATTACAATTTAACCCTATTTATTCATAGACCTTCAAAAACGCAAATGCGACTTTCATATGTAACTCTGGAATTTTGCTGAATTTCTGCCTCAAATTTATGTCTGATGAGTTTGGATATTTAAATGCGAAGTAGTGGAATTTCCCTTAGGATATGAGAAGGATTTTTAAAAGGCAGTTTTCCATCCTATCAGTCTGACTTACTGTCTGTCCTAGATAGTCGTTCTTTCAAATAGCAAACACCAATATGTCATATAGACATTAACAAGTAAAACGTAATTGTGTGTTGTTGCTCTGACTCGTTATTTTACCAATAGTTTATATAAAAAATTAACTCCGAAAATGTAGTAAAGTTTGGGCCACTTTCTCTCCAACGGGATTTATGTAGGATGCGGAAGCCTTCCTTATCCTTCATCCCATCCACATTTCATGCCTCTACAGAGATGAATGACTCCCGTCGTATTTTTACTGAATGACACGAGAGCAAAAATCTTCCCATTCTTCAATTTTCTTGTCGTCTTCCAATATCATTTGTGTAGTGTAGTGGTATTTATTAGACTAGACTCGGCCCATTGAATCGCCCACTCTCTCTGCTATGAAGTTCTCAAGGCTACAAAATTAGGCAATATCTCAAGTGTGATATTGATGCGCGCGTCATTGTGCGCGTCAAATTAATCCTTCCTCCTCCTCTTAGTATAGCGGCTAAGTCAGGGTCGATTCCACAGGGAGCAAGTAGATTAGCTTTAACTAGTAACCTACACTTACGAAAACTGGGGGTGTGAATGATTGGGTTGTGCAAGTGCGTGAGTAAACAGTAGTAAACGCAGGAATTGCACTAGACGTGCGCAGGCAGTAGAGAGTAAGTACTATGACTATGAAAAGTATCGGCGCAGACAATCCTCCATGAGTGTATTCCTTATCATCGACTCTAAACGTCTATAGTTTGATTTACTGAAGTTAGTGTCCGGTCAAGGCTTCCTAACTTATGCGCATGTTCCGATCAAAGTTCATGAGCTATTAATTCTTGAGACTAGTCTAAACAGCTACGAATCCTGTCACAGTAGCAACTGATTATCCTAGCGCGTTACTCCTAGTTGTCACCGTCAAGCTATTCAACTAGTTTAACATATAACAAACAAGCAGCAAGAGTAAGATTGCGGTTCAAGGTTTCCCCTACTCATGCGACTAGCTGTCAACCGTGTGCACAGAATTAATACAAGCAAACAAACTATGCCTTAAGCACAAGTCTCAAAGGAAATACTCATAGAATCATGCCCAACCGATACAAAGCGTTTAGCTAGACATGCTAGTAGTAAACATCATAGAAACAGTAAATAATATCTAAAGTATCCAAGAAAATAGCAACGAGCAGGTGCGTGTAGGTTGCAGTGTCTCGGCTGGCGCAGTCGGCTAGCGCAGGTCCTTTGCAGCAGTTCGTGTGTTTTTGATTCTGGCTCTCTCTCTTTGATATCTTGTATATCTCGGTGTGTCTCTTCAAACTCTGGCCTTCCTCTCTTTATATACTGCTCATGAGGCCCAACCTTGGCAACTTCCAAATATGGTGGTGTCAATATTTGGAAACACCACTCTTCTGCGCATGGCGCACTGCACACTGGTTAGCGTAATCGGTCTGCGCACCGTAGTCGACTCTGCCACTATCTGTTTGCGCTGCTAGCTCCCCAGGCTGTGTGATGCGCTCCTTAAACGCTGCCTGTTAGCGCGTATCCGACTTAGGCCTTCGTTTCGCCCTGAAATACAAAAACACTGGAAACCAATAATCTTGTACACAAAATAATGCAAACAAGCATAGGGTTAGGATCTAAATAGTGTGTATAAATAGGTTCTATCAAACCCCCCACACTTGCCCCTTGTTCGTCCCGAACAAGCACTCAAGCATGGATACCATTACCTCTCTGGAGTCTAGCGCACAGTCTTGCACTCTAGCGCGATCCGCACTACTGTTCAACTTGCGCTGCTCTATCATCTGCGCGCATCTGCCTTCAACAGTTTAATATAACAATTTCGAAATTCGTTACCTCTCAGCTGGAATGAAGATCACTTCGGATGGCTGGAAGATAGCTCTTCATAGGCTCCGGGTTGTCAGCTTTTACTGCAAGGCCGGGTATATGGTTAATAGCGCAAGCTTCGTCCGATGCGTGATTCTTCCGCGCACTTCCTGGGAACTCAAGCCTACTTGATGATTTTCTTGTGAACGTGCGCACGCTGGTACGGAATTGTGCGAATGCTGATTCTTTTGTAGCGCATATCATCTGCTGGTATTTTTCCTTTTTGTACAGCTTTATCTACGGTTCCTATGTTCCCAGAACGGTTCCAGTCTCGGCCTCCGGATAGCAGCTCCGGCCTCCGCTCCGCTCTCCCTCCTTGGTCCACTTGCGCAGGTCAGCGCACGCGTTTACACCCGCGCCCGCCTTCCGTAGCTCGACTTCCAGAGCAAAGGTGGTCTATTTTCCCACCTCGCCATGCTTTGGGTATTCGCCTTCGGCATCTGCGTGGCTGAGCATGCTCGCTTGTTCCGAAGGTCGCGAAGCACCGGCCTCCACTAGCGCTCTCGACCATATACCTCACCTTTGAAGCTAAAACGACTAACCGCCTCTCTAGAGCGTTTCTGTCAACTCCACATCCCCTGTATATCCCAACTAACAGGAGCAGAAAAAATGAAAAAAATATACTAAAACAGTTGATAGCAGCGCATGCAATATGGATAGCGCAATACAAGCTGAATAGTGCGCGCAACCCGCACACAAGCGCACCGCTGCCACTATTTTCTTCAACTAAACTAAGCTACACTACAAAGCTAAAAAAAAACGTGAAATGTAAATGTAACGCTCCCCCCCCCACACTTAAACAGAGACGTGTCCCCACGACTCATGCTCAAGCGCACGGAGAGCGCACACATGTATTCAAGCAAAACAAAGAACATAAGAAGAAAAAACATATAGTCAGCGCAGCACAATATAGCAAGGGGGACACAAAATATTCAGCACAATATTCAGCAAAATATAGCAACATCGAGCGATAGTTGGTTCAAAAAGAGATAAGAAATAGGAAACCACCCGAAAGAAATGCGCGCCCCACTGCAGCTCTAGATATCCTCAGCGCTGGACTCAGCCGCTGATCCGTGCGCCTCCTCATCTGAAGAATCAGTCACATACTCGGTGCTGGAGGCTGGCGGCACTACAGAAATGGCGGCGGGCTGAGCCACGAGGTCGTCCTCTTAGATAGGATCCCATAGTGAATCTGAGCTGGAACTAATGATGGGATCGGCTTCAGGGGACCTCTGAACAGAAGGCTGTGCAGGGGGTGGTGCAGGTGCTGGTACTAGGTCTGCTGCTGGGGTGTGCTCTGTTGCTGGAGCTGGCTCTGCTGTATGCACCGGGGACTGGATAGGAGGGCTGACTGGCTGGCGCGGCTCGCTGGGGGATCCTGGGGGCGGCCTACGCAGACTGAGGAGAGGGGGAATAGAATCTCCAATTCTCCACCCTGATGGTGGGCTCAAGCTCAAGTCTGCCCCCTCTGGCGCTAAATGCTCGAGCACGCGCATGACGTTGAACATCATGCGCTGCTCCTCGGATACCTCCTCAAGCGCCTCCTCTGCCGCTGTCCTGGGGTGCTTTCCTCGTGCACACGGGGGAGAATCCTCATTGGCAATGGTAACTGGCCCCCCCTGCGGTGCACTCGCCCTCCGGCGCGCTCCAGTCTGCGCACGAGTCCTCATGCGCCTGACTGGAGGTGCAACTGGCTCTGGGGCCTCGTCCCTCTCCATTTCCTCCGCAGCCTCCTCTGGTTGCGCGCTGCTTTCGGCTCTTTGTCTCGGCGCTCTGGCCGGCTGCAGCCGGTAGCACCATTCCAATGTACCATCCTCTCTCGCGGCTACCGCTCTTATCTGCAGCATATGGGCGCGGTCCAAGGGAACAGCCGGCACCACTGTGTGCTCAGGCACCTTAGGCTCTCCATGCAACGCACGCAGTAGGTGCGTGATCATTCCTCCACAAGTCAGCGGCCCCTTCGTGCTGACCCGACTCCAATGGACCACCATGTTCAAGACAAACAACACCTTCTTCCCATAGTAAAAACCCTTCAAAATCTCCATGTCCAGTAAGCTGATCTTGGGCGCACCATTGAAGCGCCCGATGATGGCATAGGCGACCAAGCGCCATAGGTAGAACATCCACGGGTCGCGCAGCTCGCGTACTCGGCTGCGCCCCGCGGCAAAAACTGGGCCGGTCGCCATCTCGCGCCACGCCTCCCGATTCGTGTGCGTGTCGATATCCGCCTCACGCACCTCAGCGTGCGCTTCAGCCTCTTAGCCGAGGCAATGTACCAGACCCCTCTGTGCCGGTACCGTATCTCCAGATCCGCCGTCTCCAGTGACGCCAAAAACTCACATCTATCCTCCTTATCCGCTGCGCTGTTGATCTCCAACAGCGCCTCCCAGCCCGCCAGCGCGAGCTTTTCCACGATGAGGTCCTCCATCCCGACCTCTCGCAGGAACTCCCTGCTGATGTACGGAGTCCCGTACATCTCCAGCCTCAGAAAGGCATCATACTTACTGGCGAAAGAAGCTGGGGTCGCTTGATCCTCGGCAGGCTGCATGGTGCGCTAGGGTTCTTCCGGTCAACTACGGTCAACGCTCACAAATGTTCACAAAAACCAAACTCCGCCAAATGCCTTGAAACTTTCACCAAATGATCGCCTACTGTCCGCCTACAAAACCCCCTAACCAAAACTCCAAATGGTGCAGGCTAGCTAAGTGAGATTTCAAACCTAAGGCACTCCTCTTATCGCACAAAACCCTACTTGAATCGGTTTAAACTTAACGGGAAGGGTTACCTGGTGTATGTGCGACTGTATGCTCCTCAAATCGTGCTGAACGGACGCCTGATCGGTTGTTGGACGGTGAGCGGATGCTGAGGGCGGGAGCTTCTTGCGACGGTCGAGTGTGAAAAGTGCTGGAATTTTTCTAAGTACTGCCCTTATATACCCCCCTGACTGGCGCATTTGTCCTGCGCACTGAAGTTGCGCACTGACCTGCGCACTGCTGCGCGACTAAAAACGTGTAAAAGTAAAACGTGTCGGGTTACCTCCCGACAAGTGCCTTTGTTTAACGTCGTTGGCTCGACTGTACCTCGTTACTTGCGTAAAAGTGTACCAGCGACCTCCCCCACTCTTGCTCCTGAGTGACCCCGTGCTCGTGCGTGTGTTGCGTTCTTCTTGTTCCTGCGCAAAGGATCGGAAGGGTGGTAAGCATGGTTAATAGTATGTGTGACGTTGGCGTTTTAGGCAAGCAAAATGAAGTGCTATTCTAGTCACTCAAATATCAAACAATATTTATAACCAAGTGACCTCGGATCGAACCCAAGGGAAAAGCTTAGACTAATTGACAACTAATCAATGCTACTAATGTAAGTCTAGCAAGCACTAAAGATAAATGATATTCTTGAGTTCTACTTAATGAATAAAAAGGGGTGACTAGGGATTCAACTTCTCTCCTAGGATATGAGGAAATGAAATAACTCACTAATACATGCATGAACTACATTTGGTTGATAAAAGCAAGGCTAATGCATCGTCCGCTCTAGGTTCAACTCTCGCTCCTTCCCTAGAATGGAGAGGATACATAAATGACATGGTTCTCAAACTCTCATTCTATTGAACCGTGTAGAATATGAGTCCCATAACCGCACCCTCTCGGTCTATTGGCCGGTTACTCAAATCCGCTCAAAACTTAGCCTAATGTCAAGAATGCATGTCGCTCTCACGCACAAACACTCCATCTATGATCATACAATAGCTATGAAACATCCTAAGTTCAACTCTCGCTCCTTCCTTAGGGGTTCTAACCAAGCATACTCACTTAAGCATTTCGTCAAACACTTGGTGTGCATACAATGAATACATAGCTAAGGCACAATAAAATCAAACCAACCTTCATTCAATGCAATAACAATAGTGTTCTACATCATATCCAATCCTAGGGGATCCATTTAATCCCCAACCACAAAAGTAACTACTCACTCATAATGAGTGTGTACAAAAACATGACAACTAAGGGAAGCATAAATGTAAATACAAAGCTAGGGTTTAGGAGAGGATGATGTAGAATCTTCAATCCAAGCTTCAATCTTCCATCAAGCTTGATCTTCCTTGAGTTTTGTCGTCTAGGGTTGCAAAAAGTGGAAACTTGTCGTCTAGGGTTGAGAGAAAAAGCAAGCTCTTTTTCTTCACTTCTATCTCCTTCTATTTATACTCTTTGAAGTTTCCCACAAAATGACCGAAGTGACCGAATCACTTGATTCGGTCAATGTCCATGTGATTCGCTCGAACCTTTTGTTCAGTGCAGTTTTGAGCTTGGGCGAATCAATTATCCTGGCCGAACCACTTTTGATTCGGTCAAATGTCTTTGTTTTGATACGGTCAAACGCCTTGTGGAGCTAAACTGATTCGGGCACCTCTGGTCGAATCACCTCTAATTCGGCCGAATCATCTGTTCAGTAGCTTCTTGACTGGGCGAATCAATTTTCTTAGCCGAATCACCATTGATTCGGTCACACCCATTATGTGATTCGGTCAAACCTTCAGGACTTCCCCGGATCAGGTCAATTCGTGCAGCTGAGGGTGATTCGGTCAAGCTGGTGGGCGAATCACTAGTGATTCGGCCGAATCACTTCTGCAGTTTGCTCAGCTTTGCTTCTTTTGATCTCCATCGACCGGAATTCGTCTAGATTTTCTTCGGGCCACTTCGTATTGCGAGATACATAATTTTAACCTGAAATACACGAAGAAATCATCAAATGGCTTTATAGAATTGCGGAACAAACAAGAAGTAAGGGAAAAATGTGGACAAATATAAGGTTATTTGCCCGCTCATCAATGTGACAAATCATAAGTAACGAGGGTAGGTAAAGAGGAAGAAGAAATATGAGCAATAGTTCCCAGTTCTCCCTCTGGTGCATCTGGTGGCGACTCTGGCGCAGCAACCTGCGCATCTGCTATCTCTGGCTCTGCCAATTCAATTTCGCGCGCTGTGCCATCCCAAGGTTCTCCTAAATACTTTTTGACTCTCTGCCCATTGACCTGAAAACGATGCCGGTGCTCAGTTTCTAACTCGATTGTTCCGTAGGGGAAAACCTTGGTAACTGTGTATGGTCCCGTCCATTTGCTGCGCAGCTTCCCAGGCATGAGCTTTAGGCGCGAGGAGAACAATAGTACCTGGTCTCCTGGCTCAAAAGTGCGTCTGAGGATATTTTTGTCATGAAATGCCTTTGTGCGCGCCTTGTAATCGCGCAGTCCCTCATATGCATCCAGTCGCAGCTCTTCTATTTCGCTTAGCTCAAATGCGCGCTCTTTACCGGCCTCGTCTAGGTTCAGGTTGCAAACGCGCAACGTCCAGTATGCTTTGTGCTCCAACTCCACTGGCAGGTGGCACCCTTTTCCATAAACCAACCGGAACGGTGAAGTCCCGATTGGTGTCTTGTGTGCAGTTCGGTATGCCCATAGCGCATCGTCAAGGCGCTGGCTCCAGTCCTTGCGTGACGGTCTGATAGTTTTCTCCAGGATGCGCTTGATCTCTCGGTTGGAAACCTCGGCCTGTCCATTCGTCTGAGGGTGGTAAGCGGTGGACGTCTTATGGCGCACTCCATAATGCTTGAACACCTGCGCCACTATCCTATTGCAAAAATGCGTCCCCTGGTCGCTTATGACTGCCTTAGGCACTCCGTACCTACAAAATATGTTAGTTGGCAAAAATTCAGCGACCGTCTTACCATCATCCTTCCGGGTAGCCTTGGCCTCAACCCATTTGGAGACATAATCCACTGCGACCAATATATACTCATATTCGGAAGATGGAGGAAATGGCCTCATGAAGTCAATCCCCCAAATATCGAATACTTCGTCCACTAGAATTGGCGTCTGCGACATCTCATTGCACGCTGATATGCCTCCTGTGCGCTGGCACCTGTCACAGTTCCTGCAGTGGTTATACGAGTCACTAAACAAGTGTGGCCAATAGAATCCGCAGTCTAGGATCTTTCTGCTCGTGCGCTTTGGACCAAAGTGTCCTCCACATGCGTGCGCATGACAAAACATCAAAATACATTTAATTTCATGGTCAGGAACGCAGCGCCTCAAAATCTGATCAGGTCCTATTCTGAGCATATACGGATCATCCCAAATGTAATACCTGGACTCATGCTTTAATCTCATGCATTGGGTTTTAGTGAAATGGGGAGGAAACGTACCTGTGACCAGGTAATTTGCAATGTGCGCATACCATGGTACCTTACCTGTCAGCGCCATCAGATGTTCGTCAGGGAATGTCTCCGTGATTCACCCTGGCTCCTCTGCTTTCACGATCCTGCTCAGGTGGTCCGCGACTGTGTTCTCCGTGCCCTTCTTATCTTTGATTTCCAAGTCGAATTCCTGAAGTAGGAGAACCCAGCCCATCAGGCGCGGCTTAGTCTCCTTCTTAGACATTAGGTAACGGATTGCTGCGTGGTCTGTGTAGATGATGACTCTAGCGCCTAGAACATATGTTCGGAACTTCTCCAGCGCAAACACGATTGCCAGAAGTTCTTTCTCCGTGGTGGTGTAGTTCCTCTGCGCAGCGTCCAGTGTGCGCGATGCATAATAAATGGCGTGCGGCTTCTTGTCCACCTACTGCATAGTCGCTTGCGTCGCACATTAGTTCAAATGGCAGGTTCCAGTCTGGCGCGCGCATCACTGGCGCACTGGTCAGCGCCTCCTTCAGTTTATCAAACACGGCCCTACACTCATCAGTAAATTCGAAGCACACATCCTTTTGCAAGAGGTTAGACAGGGGTATACAAATCTTAGAAAAATCTTTTATGAAGCGCCTGTAAAACCCAGCATGCCCAAGGAATGATTTCACATAGCGCACGTTAGTGGAATAAGGCAGATTAGAAATAAGATCTATTTTGGCCTTATCTACCTTGATCCCCTCCTGCGAGATAATATGTCCTAGTACTACACCATGCGATACCATGAAATGACATTTTTCATAATTGAGCACTAGGTTTTTTGAAATGCAGCGCGCTAAGACCTTATCAAGATGAGTTAAACATGCGTCAAAGGTACCTCCGTACACAGTAAAATCATCCATGAACACTTCTATGCATATACCAATCATATCAGAAAAAATGCTCATCACTAGACGTTGGAACGTACTTGGCGCGTTACACAACCCAAATGACATGCGCCGAAATGCAAACGTACCGAATGGGCAGGTAAACGTGGTCTTCTCTTGATCCTCCGCAGCTATGGGTATCTGATTGTACCCTGAATACCCGTCCAAGAAACAAAAGTAGGGCTTACCTTCCAATCGATCTAGCATCTGGTCCATGAAGGGTAGCGGGAAATGGTCCTTGCGCGTGACTGCGTTAAGCTTTCTGTAGTCGATGCACATGCGCCATCCAGTTTGCATGCGCTTGGGAACTAGCTCGCCCTGCGCATTCTCCTCTACTGTGATTCCTCCTTTCTTCGGCACAACGTGCACTGGACTTACCCATTTGCTGTCCGAAATTAGGTAAATGACTCTGATAGAGGCTATTTGTACGCATTATTTAGATCATAACCCTATGCTTGTTTGCAATATTTTATGAGCAAGATTACTCGTTTCTAGTGTTTTTGTATTACAGGGCAAAACGAGTCTTTGAGTCGGATACGCGCTAACAGGCAGCGTTCTAGGAGTGAAAGATCCGCCTGCGGAGCTAGCAGCACAAACAGGAGAGAAGTTGGCGAGAGTCAGCAGAGGTGCGCTAGCCCATGCGCTAGTCGATGCCGTGCGCCAAGCGCAAAGTCCAGTACTGCCTAATCTTGACGTGACCAGATTTGGAAGTTGCCAAAAGTGAGCTTCCCAAGCAGTATATAAACAAAAGGAAGGCTAGGGCAACAGGAGGATAAAAAAAGAGACTTTCTGGAGACGCACCAGAGATCACCAAGAGGCACTGCGCAGCAGAACTGGAAAACACACGGACTTGTTGAGAGGATTTGCGCCAGCCGACTGCGCCAGCCGAGAAGACAAGCTGCACGCACTGTTTGCTACTGTTTTCACAGACACATTAGTCATTATTTACTATTCTATGATGTTTATCACTAGCATGTCTAGCTAAACGCTTAGTGTTGGTTGGGCATGAATCTATGATGTATTTTCTTTGAGACTTGAGCTTAATGCATAGTTTACTTACTTGTATTAATCCTGTGCATACGGAGACAGCCAGTTGCATGAGTAGGGGAAGCTTTGAACCGCAATCTTACTTGTGTTGCTTGCTTGTCATATGTTAAACTAGTTGATAGCTTTACGGTGACAACTAGGAGTAACGAGTTAGGGTGATCAGTTGCTACTTTGAACGGATTCGCAGCTGTTTTAGTCTATGTTCTAAGGATTAATAGCACATGAACTTTGAACAGAACATGCGCACGTGTTAGAAAGCCTTGACCGGACACTAACCCAAGTAAACCGAAAACTATAGACGTTTAGAGTCGATGATAAGGAATGCACTCATAGAGGATTGTCTGCCCAATGCTTCTCATAATCATAGTATTTAATCTATACTGCTCGCGCACGTCTAGTGCAAATTTCCTGCGTTACACTAGTTACTGTTCACTTGCGCATCGCGCATTTCAATCACTCACACACCCCCTCATTTTCGTAAGTGTAGGTTGCTAGCTAAAGACTTACTATTTGCTCCCTGTGGAGATCGACCCTTACTTAACCGCTGTACTGAGTGGAAGAGGAAGGATTATATTTGACGCGCACAACGACGCGCGATCAGACTCCTGCGTCAAGCAACTTCAGGATCTCTTTCTGCACCACCTCCATCATGTTCGGGTTCAATCTGCGCTGAGGCTCCCTGGATGGTTTGGCACCATCTTCCAATAGAATCCTATGCATGCATACGTCCGGGCTCACTCCGCGCAGATCAGCAAGTGTCCATCCTATAGCGCGATGGTTCTTGCGCAGCACCTGCTGTAATCGCAACTCCTGCTCCTCTTCTAATCCTTTCTTTATGATTACCGGCAGGGTGCTCTGGGAGTTGCTTCAGCTCGACCTTGGGTGCCTGTTCAATAGAGGGCAAAATTTTATTAGCAGTGCAGACATTAACTATATCGTGTACCTGTCTGGATACTGGTTCAGCACTGCTCGGCTCATCCTCATGCTCCTCCAACTCTGCCTGCGCCAGTGTTTCAGGTTCTTCTGTTGCGCTCGCACATTGCGCATCTGCAACCAAGTCGTCTATGCTGTCCATTGCGTGCACTGTGGCGTCCTCATGAGGGTGCTGCATCCCTTTGAATATATTAAAATGAATCTCCTCGCCATCAACCTCCATTGAGAGCGTGCCCCTCCACACGTCTATCTTTGTGCGCGCTGTCATTAGAAATGGTCGGCCCAGTAGGATCTGCGCACTGTCTTTGGTCGACTCACCCTCCATTTCTAGGACATAGAAATCTGCTGGGAACACCAGCTCTCCTACTCGGACTAGGACGTCCTCGATCATGCCCGTCGGTTGCTTGCACGACTGATCTGCTAGCTGAATGGTGAGACCTGCAGGCTTTAGTGGTCCAAGGCGCAATGACGCATATAGGGAATAGGGAAGTACATTTATAGATGCGCCTAAGTCAATCATGCAATTGCTTACTGTGGTCTTACCTAAAGTGCATGGGATGGTGAACGTACTGGGTCTCGGCATTTAGGTGGTACCTTATGTTGCACGATTGCTGAGGCCTGCGCATTTAGCATTACTTGTGCGGACTCGCCTTTCCTCCTCTTGTTTGTGCACAGCTCCTTTAAAAATTTGGCGTACCTAGGGATTTGCCGAACTGCTTCAATAAGAGGAATGTTTATTTCCACCTTACTGAATAACTCGTAGAGCTCCTTATCAAGCGCTTCCTTCCTAGCTGATGGTGCATGTACAGGGAAAGGTGCAGGTATGTTAGTACGATTCATGCCTTTGTCTTTTGATTGCGCCATACCTGGCGCTTCGCCCTGCTGGCTTGTGGCTGGCGCTTCTGGTTGCGCATCTTGCTCTGGTTGCGCATTTTGCTCTGTTGGATCTGGGACTTGCGCAACTGGTTGCGCGGGCGCCTTTGCGGTCTGCTCTGTTCCTACCGTGCGTCCAGTCCTCAGTGTCACGGCGTTGACTCCTCCCTTGGGATTCTGGATCACTTGCGAAGGCAGGTTGCCATCGCTCTTTTTCAGCTCGTACACCGTGGTAGCAATCTGTGATAGCTGCTTCTCAATGGACTCGAACCTCTTGTCATACTTCTCATCATTTCTGTGCACTGTGTCTGCTAGCTGCCCTACGATATCTTCTAAGGATCGCCTTGGTTGCTGGTTGTTCTGCGCTGGTGCGTCAGTGCGGCGATGCGGTGAATTGTAGGGCGCAGCTTGTTGCATCTGCTGTGGCGCACGCTGGTCCGTGAACTGCCTCTGGAAATTGTTTTCCTCCTTCCATCTGAACCCATTTGCGGCTAGTCCAAAACGCAGCTGATTCTGCCTCTGTGCCCCTCTATTATCCCATCCTCCAAGAGCATTGACATCTCCTGACTCCTCGAAAAGTGTGGGACATGCATCGGTTTTGTGCTCAGTGGATGTGCAGAATTCACATGCCTTTTGCGCAGCTGGTTGCGCCCCCTGCGCATGCATCAACTTCTGCAGCATGGCCTTCATTTCCTTTATCTCAGTGCTTGTTTCTACCTGATGCACAGAACGAGCACGACTATTTTCAAGTGTTAGCTGATGTCTTACCTGTCCAGCAGAGTCTTCTATCAGCTGCCACGCGTCCTCTGGGTACATGTTGCAACTGTCGCCTCCTGCGTATGCATTCAATAATCTCAGCTCCATGGGTAACAATCCATTCAGGAAATTCTCTATCAGCACATTTTGGGGCAAGCCGTGATTGTAGCAGTTGGCCTCCAGCTCTCTGAAACGCTCGTAGTACTTTGACAGTGACTCTCCTGCGCTCTGCCTAGGTGCGGCCAGCTCCCTCCCGAGTAGCGCTATCTTTGCTGCGGGATAGAACTTGTCCAAGAACTTCTTTTGCAGCTGCTCCCATGTGTGAATTGATCCTGCTGGTAAGTTCATTAGCCAATGCCTAGCCGTGTCACACATTGAAAATGGGAACGCTTTCATCTTCAGCCCCTCGTCGCTCTCCCCTTCGGCCTTCATGTTCTCGCAAATGACTAGGAATTCTCGCACATGCTTGACTGGGTTCTCGTTGTTCATCCCGTGGAACTTGGGCATGTGATGAATGAGCGAGCTACTTAGTTCAAAATGACCGTCTGGTGGAAGCACTACGCACCATGGCTGGTTAACCGTGATTGGGGCTGACATCTCGTGCACTGTTCTGCGTCGCGCGGCTTGTCGCGCGGGTGGCGCATTATACACTTCAGCGGCCATCCTTGCTTCAACTTCGCGCTGCACTTCCTCTCTGAACAGGGCTGCGCGGTTATGTGCCCTCGCATCCTCTGGAGTTCTGTCCCCTAAGTTATCTCCAACGACACTGTTATCCTCCATTACCTGTTCTAAATCTCAAAGAAAACAAAATTAAAAGACAACTAAGCTGTTGCGTCAGTCAGTGCGCAACTAGAATCTGCGCAGCGCAACTGTTTCAAGGTTGCGCAGGCCGATGTTGATTGCGCGCTGTCAGAAACAACAACGAGAATAAAGCAAACAGAAACAACTAACTATTGTAAAAGGAAATTTAAGCTAATTAAAGCTTATCTGTGTTGCTCCCCGGCAACGGCGCCAAAATTTGATGCGCGCGTCGTTGTGCGAGTCAAATTAATCCCAACACTTTTTGAAGAATCTGGAGATGTCAACGCTCTTGGAGGATGGGATAACAGAGGGCCGCAGAGGCAGAATCAGCCGCGCTTTGGGCTTGCCGCAAATGGATTCAGATGGAGGGAAGAGAACAATTTCCAGAGGCAGTCCACTGATCAGCGCGCGCCACAGCAGACGCAACCAGCTGCGCCCTACAATCCACCGCATCGCCGCAATGACGCACCAGCGCATAACAACCAGCAACCGAGGCGATCTTTAGAAGATATCGTGGGGCAGCTAGCAGAGACAGTGCGCAAAAATGACGAGAAATATGACAAAAGGTTCGAGTCCATCGAAAAGCAGTTATCACAGATCGCAACCATAGTATATGAGCTAAAAAAGAGCGATGGCAACCTACCTTCGCAAGTGATTCAGAACCCTAAAGGAGGAGTCAATGCAGTAACACTGAGGACTGAGCGCACAGTAGGAACAGAGCAGACCGCGCAGGCGCCCGCGCAACCAGTTGCGCAAATCCCGGATCCAGCAGATCAGAATGCGCAACCAGAGCAAGATGCGCAACCAGAAGCGCCAGCCACAAACCAGCAGGGCAACACGCCAGGTATGTCTCAGTCCAGAAACAAGGACATAATTTGTACTAACATACCTGCACCTTTCCCTGTGCAGGCACCATTGGCTAGAAAGGAAGCGTTGGACAAGGAGCTTTATGAGTTGTTCAGCAAGGTGGAAATCAATATTCCCCTCATTGAAGCTATTCGGCAGATTCCCAGGTATGCAAAGTTTTTAAAAGAGCTGTGCACAAACAAAAGGAGGAAGGGCGAATGCGCACAGGTAATGCTAAATGCGCAGGCCTCAGCAATCGTGCAACAAAAGGTACCACCTAAGTGCCGAGATCCAGGTACATTTACTATTCCATGCACGCTAGGTAAGACCACAGTGAGTAATTGCATGATCGATTTAGGCGCATCCATCAATTTGCTATGTTATTCCCTATATACGACATTGCGCCTTGGACCACTAAAGCCTGCAGGTCTCACCATTCAGCTAGCAGATAGATCGTGCAAACAACTTGCAGGCATGATAGAAGATGTCCTAGTTCGAGTAGGAGAGCTGGTGTTCCCAACAGATTTTTATGTGCTCGAAATGGAGGGTGAATCAAGCGCCAGCGGTGCGCAGATCCTCCTAGGCAGACCGTTTCTGATGACCGCGCGCACAAAGATAGACGTGTGGAGGGGCACGCTCTCCATGGAGGTAGATGGCGAAGAAATCCATTTCAACATATTCAAGGGGATGCAGCATCCACATGAGGACGCTACAGTGCACGCAATGGACAGCATTGACGATTTAGTCAAAGAAGCGCAATGTGCGAGCGCAACCGTAGGACCAGAGCTACTGACACAGGCAGAGCTGGAGGAGCAAGAGGAAGAGCTGAGCAGTGCGGAACCAGCACCCACACAGGTACGTGATATAGTTCATATTTGCACCGCTAACAAAATCTTGCCCTCTATTGAACAGGCACCCAAGATCGAACTGAAGCAACTCCCAGAGCACCTCAAATACATTTTCTTGGGAGATGAGGACACCCTGCCAGTGATCATAAAGAAAGGATTAGAAGAGGAGCAGGAGGCACGCTTACAGCAGGTACTGCGCAAGAACCAGCGCGCCATAGGATGGACACTAGCCGATCTGCGCGGAGTGCGCCCAGACGTGTGCATGCATAGGATTCTATTGGAAGATGGTGCCAAACCATCCAGAGAGGCTCAGCGCAGGTTGAATCCAAATATGATGGAGGTAGTGCAAAAGGAAGTCCTGAAATTGCTTGGCGCAGGGGTCATTTACCCAATCTCGGACAGCAAATGGGTCAGTCCGGTGCATGTTGTGCCAAAGAAAGGAGGAATCACAGTGGAAGAAAATGCGCAGGGCGAGCTAGTTTCCAAGCGCATACAAACTGGTTGGCGCATGTGCATCGACTACAGGAAGCTTAACGCAGTAACGCGCAAGGACCACTTCCCACTACCCTTCATGGACCAGATGATGGATCGCTTAGCAGGTAAACCTTATTTTTGTTTCTTGGACAGATATTCAGGGTACAACCAGATACCCATAGCTGCGGAAGATCAAGAGAAGACCACATTCACATGCCCGTTCGGTACGTTTGCGTTTCGGCGCATGTCTTTTGGGCTGTGCAACGCGCCAGGTACGTTCCAACGCCTTGTCATGAGCATTTTCTCTGATATGATTGGTATATGCATAGAAGTGTTCATGGATGATTTTACCGTATATGGAAGTACCTTTGATGCATGCTTAACACATCTAGATAAAGTCTTAGCGCGCTGCATTTCTAAGAACTTAGTGCTAAATTACGAAAAATGTCATTTCATGGTAACGCACGGAGTAGTACTAGGTCATATCATTTCAGAGGAGGGGATCAAGGTAGACAAAGCTAAGATAGATCTTATTTCTAATCTACCTTATGCCACCAACGTGCGCGACGTGAAATCATTCTTAGGGCATGCTGGGTTCTACAGGCGTTTTATCAAAGATTTCTCTAAAATTTGTATACCCCTGTCTAACCTTTTGCAAAAAGATGTGTGCTTCGACTTTACTGATGAGTGCAGGGCTGCGTTTGATAAGCTGAAAGAAGCGCTGACCAGTGCGCCAGTAATGCGCGCACCAGACTGGAACCTGCCATTTGAGCTGATGTGAGACGCAAGTGATTATGCAGTAGGTGCAGTCTTGGGGCAGCGCGTAGACAAGAAGCCGCATGCCATTTACTATGCATCGCGCACACTGGACTCTGCGCAGAGGAACTACACCACCACGGAGAAGGAGCTTCTGGCAATTGTATTTGCACTGGAGAAGTTCCGAGCATATGTTCTAGGTGCAAGAGTCATCATCTACACTGACCACGCAGCTATCCACTACCTCATGTCCAAGAAGGTAACCAAGCCGCGCCTGATGCGCTGGGTGCTCTTACTGCAGGAATTTGACTTGGAGATCAAAGACCAGAAGGGCACGGAGAATACAGTTGCTGATCACCTGAGCAGGATCATGAAAGAGGAGGAACCAGGGCAGATCACGGAAACATTCCCTGACGAGCATCTGATGGCGCTGACAGGTAAGGTACCATGGTATGCGCACATCGCAAATTACCTGGTCACAGGTATGTTTCCTCCGCATTTCAATAAAACTCAGTGCATGCGAGTAAAACATGAGTCCAAGCATTACCTTTGGGATGATCCTTACATGCTTAGAATAGGACCAGATCAGATATTGAGGCGTTGCGTGCCTGACCACGAAATTAATTGTGTTTTGATGTTTTGTCATGCGCACGCATGCGAAGGACACTTCGGTCCCAAGCGCACAAGCAGAAAGGTCCTGGACTGCGGATTCTATTGGCCGCACCTGTTTAGAGACGCCTATAATCACTGCAGGAATTGTGACAGGTGCCAGCGCACAGGAGGAATATCCGCGCGCAATGAGATGCCGCAGACCCCGATTCTGGTGGATGAAGTGTTCGATGTTTGGGGAATCGACTTCATGGGGCCATTTCCTCCATCTGCAGGTTACGAGTACATATTGGTGGCAGTAGACTATGTCTCCAAATGGGTTGAAGCTAAGGCTACGCGGAAGGATGATGGTAAGACTGTCGCTAATTTTCTCAGAACTAACATATTTTGCAGGTACGGAGTGCCTAAGGCAGTAATCAGCGACCAGGGGACACACTTTTGCAACAGGGTCGTGGCGCAAGTTTTCAAGCACTATGGGGTGCGCCACAAGACGTCCACCGCTTACCATCCGCAGACGAATGGACAGGCCGAAGTTTCTAACAGGGAGATCAAGCGCATCTTAGAAAAGACTGTGAGACCATCGCGCAAAGATTGGAGCCAGCGCCTTGATGATGCGCTATGGGCATACCGCACTGCGCATAAGACGCCCATTGGGACCTCACCATTTCGGCTGGTCTATGGGAAAGCATGCCACCTGCCAGTAGAGCTCGAGCACAAGGCATATTGGGCCTTACGCATTTGCAACCTGAACTTGGATGAGGCAGGAAGGGAGCGCGCATTTGAGCTGAACGAACTAGAAGAGCTGCGCCTGGACGCCTATGAGGGATTGCGCGATTACAAGGAGCGCACCAAGGCCTTTCACGACAAGCATATCCTCAGACGCACTTTTGAACCAGGAGACCAGGTATTACTATTCTCATCACGCCTGAAGCTTATGCCTGGAAAGCTGCGCAGCAAATGGACGGGACCATACACGGTCACCAAGGTTTTCCCCTACGGAACAATCGAGTTAGAAGACGGGCACCGGCATCGTTTTCAGGTTAATGGGCAGAGAGTCAAACGGTACTTAGGAGAACCTTGGGATAGCATAGCGCGCAACATTGATTTGGCCGAACCAGAGATAATAGATGCGCAAGCTGCTGCGCCAGACACACCACCGGATGTACCAGAGGGAGAACTGGAACCTATTGCTTATATCTCTTCTTCCTCTGCATTTGCCCTCGTTACGCATAATTTATCACATGCTGACTTCCCATCTTACCCTTTGCGCAGGACCAATGAGATCGCAACACACACACTGGCGCAGGAACACTCAGGAGCAAGAGTGGGGGAGGTCGCAGGCACACATTTTGGCACGTAACGAGGTACAGTCGAGCCAACGACGTTAAACAAAGGCACTTGTCGGGAGGTAACCCGACACGTTTTTACTTTTGCATATTTTATTTTCTACTTGTTTTGTTTTTTTGAGTTTTTTTAGCTAGTTTAGGACTTGGTAGTTTTTTTTTAGTCACGCAGTAGTGCGCAGGTCGGATGCGCTAGCCAGGGGGGTATATAAGGCAGGACTTAGGAAAAATCCAACACTTTTCACTCGACCGTTGCACACGAGCCCCCGCCTTCAGACCTCTGCCCGTCGATCAGCGCCCAACCCAGCGTCCGTTTAGAGTGATTCGAGGACCACACAGCCGCACTACACCCAGCTGCGTCTTTGTGACCCTGTGCTATCGTTTATGCTGTGTGACTATTTGTTTTTGTTCTTATGTTCTTTATTTTTTGCATTACATGCATGTGTGCGCTCTCCATGCGCTTGCGCTTGAGTCGTGGGGACACGTCTCTATTCAAGTGTGGGGGGAGGGGGGGGGGTGTTACATTCACTTTTCACGTTTTTGAGCATTTTAGTGTAGCTTAGTTTAAGTTAAAGAGAATAGTAGCAGTAGTGCGCTAGAGTGCAGGATGCGCATGCGCTCCAGCTTGTTTTGCGCTATCCATATTGCGTGCGCTGCTATCTACTGTTTTAGTATAATTTTTTCGGTTTTTTGCTCCTGTCAGTTGGGATATGCAGGGGATGTGGAGTTGACAGAAATGCTCCAGAGAGGCGGTTAGTCGCTTTTGCTTCGAAGGCAAGGTATATGGTCGAGAGCGTTAGTGGAGGCCGGTGCTTCGCAGCCTTCGGAACAAAAGAGCGCGCTCAGTCACGCAGATGCCAAAGGCGAAATACCCATAGCGTGGCGAGGTGGGAAAACAGACCACCTTCTCTCTGGAAATCGAGCTAAGGAAGGCAGGCGCGGATGTAAACGCTTGCGCTGACCTGCGCAGACAGACCAAAGGAGAGAGAGCGGGGCGAGTTCCATAGCTGCTATCCGAAGGCTGAGACTGGAACTGCTCTGGGAATGTAAGAAATTAAAGAGAAAGCTGTACAAAAGAAAAATACCAGCAGATGATACGCGCTACAAAAGAATCAGCATGTGCACAAGCATCAACATGCGCAAAGACCATAAGGAAATCATCAGAAATCTCAGGTTCCCAGGAAGTGCGCGGACGAATCACGCACTGGAAAAAGCTGCGTTATCCACCATATACCTATCTTCGGAGTAGGAGCTGGCAGCCTGGAGCCTAAGAAGAGCTATCTCCCAGCCATCCAAAAATCTTCATCCCGGCTGAGAGGTAATGAATTTCGAAATTATTATATTAGAACTGTTGAGTGCAGTTGTGCGCAGGTGATAGAGCAGTGCGAGTTGAGCAATTGTGCATTTGCATCAGAGTGCAAGACTGTGCGCTAAACTCCAGAATAGGTAATTGTATCCGCGCTTCAGTGCTTTTTCGGGACGAACAAGGGGCAAGTGTGGGGGGTTTGATAGAGGCTATTTGTACGCATTATTTAGATCATAACCCTATGCTTGTTTGTAATATTTTATGAGCAAGATTACTCGTTTCTAGTGTTTTTGTATTACAGGGCAAAACGAGTCTTTGAGTCGGATACGCGCTAACAGGCAGCGTTCTAGGAGTGAAAGATCCGCCTGCGGAGCTAGCAGCACAAACAGGAGAGAAGTTGGCGAGAGTCAGCAGAGGTGCGCTAGCCGATGCCGTGCGCCAAGCGCAAAGTCCAGTACTGCCTAATCTTGACGTGACCAGATTTGGAAGTTGCCAAAAGTGAGCTTCCCAAGCAGTATATAAACAAAAGGAAGGCTAGGGCAACAGGAGGATAAAAAAAGAGACTTTCTGGAGACGCACCAGAGATCACCAAGAGGAACTGCGCAGCAGAACTGGAAAACACACGGACTTGTTGAGAGGATTTGCGCCAGCCGACTGCGCCAGCCGAGAAGACAAGCTGCACGCACTGTTTGCTACTGTTTTCTCAGACACATTAGTCATTATTTACTATTCTATGATGTTTATCACTAGCATGTCTAGCTAAACGCTTAGTGTTGGTTGGGCATGAATCTATGATGTATTTTCTTTGAGACTTGAGCTTAATGCATAGTTTACTTACTTGTATTAATCCTGTGCATACGGAGACAGCCAGTTGCATGAGTAGGGGAAGCCTTGAACCGCAATCTTACTTGTGTTGCTTGCTTGTCATATGTTAAACTAGTTGATAGCTTTACGGTGACAACTAGGAGTAACGAGCTAGGGTGATCAGTTGCTACTTTGAACGGATTCGCAGCTGTTTTAGTCTATGTTCTAAGGATTAATAGCACATGAACTTTGAACAGAACATGCGCACGTGTTAGAAAGCCTTGACCGGACACTAACCCAAGTAAACCGAAAACTATAGACGTTTAGAGTCGATGATAAGGAATGCACTCATAGAGGATTGTCTGCCCAATGCTTCTCATAATCATAGTATTTAATCTCTACTGCTCGCGCACGTCTAGTGCAAATTTCCTGCGTTACACTAGTTACTGTTCACTTGCGCATCGCGCATTTCAATCACTCACACACCCCCCCATTTTCGTAAGTGTAGGTTGCTAGCTAAAGACTTACTATTTGCTCCCTGTGGAGATCGACCCTTACTTAACCGCTGTACTGAGTGGAAGAGGAAGGATTATATTTGACGCGCACAACGACGCGCGATCAGACTCCTGCGTCAAGCAACTTCAGGATCTCTTTCTGCACCACCTCCATCATGTTCGGGTTCAATCTGCGCTGAGGCTCCCTGGATGGTTTGGCACCATCTTCCAATAGAATCCTATGCATGCATACGTCCGGGCTCACTCCGTGCAGATCAGCAAGTGTCCATCCTATAGCGCGATGGTTCTTGCGCAGCACCTGCTGTAATCGCAACTCCTGCTCCTCTTCTAATCCTTTCTTTATGATTACCGGCAGGGTGCTCTGGGAGTTGCTTCAGCTCGACCTTGGGTGCCTGTTCAATAGAGGGCAAAATTTTATTAGCAGTGCAGACATTAACTATATCGTGTACCTGTCTGGATACTGGTTCAGCACTGCTCGGCTCATCCTCATGCTCCTCCAACTCTGCCTGCGCCAGTGTTTCAGGTTTTTCTGTTGCGCTCGCACATTGCGCATCTGCAACCAAGTCGTCTATGTTGTCCATTGCGTGCACTGTGGCGTCCTCATGAGGGTGCTGCATCCCTTTGAATATATTAAAATGAATCTCCTCGCCATCAACCTCCATTGAGAGCGTGCCCCTCCACACGTCTATCTTTGTGCGCGCTGTCATCGGAAATGGTCGGCCCAGTAGGATCTGCGCACTGTCTTTGGTCGACTCACCCTCCATTTCTAGGACATAGAAATCTGCTGGGAACACCAGCTCTCCTACTCGGACTAGGACGTCCTCGATCATGCCCGTCGATTGCTTGCACGACTGATCTGCTAGCTGAATGGTGAGACCTGCAGGCTTTAGTGGTCCAAGGCGCAATGACGCATATAGGGAATAGGGAAGTACATTTATAGATGCGCCTAAGTCAATCATGCAATTGCTTACTGTGGTCTTACCTAAAGTGCATGGGATGGTGAACGTACTGGGTCTCGGCATTTAGGTGGTACCTTATGTTGCACGATTGCTGAGGCCTGCGCATTTAGCATTACTTGTGCGGACTCGCCTTTCCTCCTCTTGTTTGTGCACAGCTCCTTTAAAAATTTGGCGTACCTAGGGATTTGCCGAACTGCTTCAATAAGAGGAATGTTTATTTCCACCTTACTGAATAACTCGTAGAGCTCCTTATCAAGCGCTTCCTTCCTAGCTGATGGTGCATGTACAGGGAAAGGTGCAGGTATGTTAGTACGATTCATGCCTTTGTCTTTTGATTGCGCCATACCTGGCGCTTCGCCCTGCTGGCTTGTGGCTGGCGCTTCTGGTTGCGCATCTTGCTCTGGTTGCGCATTTTGCTCTGTTGGATCTGGAACTTGCGCAACTGGTTGCGCGGGCGCCTTTGCGGTCTGCTCTGTTCCTACCGTGCGTCCAGTCCTCAGTGTCACGGCGTTGACTCCTCCCTTGGGATTCTGGATCACTTGCGAAGGCAGGTTGCCATCGCTCTTTTTCAGCTCGTACACCGTGGTAGCAATCTGTGATAGCTGCTTCTCAATGGACTCGAACCTCTTGTCATACTTCTCATCATTTCTGCGCACTGTGTCTGCTAGCTGCCCTACGATATCTTCTAAGGATCGCCTTGGTTGCTGGTTGTTCTGCGCTGGTCCGTCAGTGCGGCGATGCGGTGAATTGTAGGGCGCAGCTTGTTGCGTCTACTGTGGCGCACGCTGGTCCGTGGACTGCCTCTGGAAATTGTTTTTCTCCTTCCATCTGAACCCATTTGCGGCTAGTCCAAAACGCGGCTGATTCTGCCTCTGCGGCCCTCTATTATCCCATCCTCCAAGAGCATTGACATCTCCTGACTCCTCGAAAAGTGTGGGACATGCATCGGTTTTGTGCTCAGTGGATGTGCAGAATTCACATGCCTTTTGCGCAGCTGGTTGCGCCCCCTGCGCATGCATCAACTTCTGCAGCATGGCCTTCATTTCCTTTATCTCAGCGCTTGTTTCTACCTGATGCACAGAACGAGCACGACTATTTTCAAGTGTTAGCTGATGTCTTACCTGTCCAGCAGTGTCTTCTATCAGCTGCCACGCGTCCTCTGGGTACATGTTGCAACTGTCGCCTCCTGCGTATGCATTCAATAATCTCAGCTCCATGGGTAACAATCCATTCAGGAAATTCTCTATCAGCACATTTTGGGGCAGGCCGTGATTGTAGCAGTTGGCCTCCAGCTCTCTGAAACGCTCGTAGTACTCTGACAGTGACTCTCCTGCGCTCTGCCTAGGTGCGGCCAGCTCCCTCCCGAGTAGCGCGATCTTTGCTGCGGGATAGAACTTGTCCAAGAACTTCTTTTGCAGCTGCTCCCATGTGTGAATTGATCCTGCTGGTAAGTTCATTAGCCAATGCCTAGCCGTGTCACACATTGAAAATGGGAACGCTTTCATCTTCAGCCCCTCGTCGCTCTCCCCTTCGGCCTTCATGTTCTCGCAAATGACTAGGAATTCTCGCACATGCTTGACTGGGTTCTCGTTGTTCATCCCGTGGAACTTGGGCATGTGATGAATGAGCGAGCTACTTAGTTCAAAATGACCGTCTGGTGGAAGCACTACGCACCATGGCTGGTTAACCGTGATTGGGGCTGACATCTCGTGCACTGTTCTGCGTCGCGCGGCTTGTCGCGCGGGTGGCGCATTATACACTCCAGCGGCCATCCTTGCTTCAACTTCGCGCTGCACTTCCTCTCTGAACAGGGCTGCGCGGTTATGTGCCCTCGCATCCTCTGGAGTTCTGTCCCCTAAGTTATCTCCAACGACACTGTTATCCTCCATTACCTGTTCTAAATCTCAAAGAAAACAAAATTAAAAGACAACTAAGCTATTGCGTCTGTCAGTGCGCAACTAGAATCTGCGCAGCGCAACTGTTTCAAGGTTGCGCAGGCCGATGTTGATTGCGCGCTGTCAGAAACAACAACGAGAATAAAGCAAACAGAAACAACTAACTATTGTAAAAGGAAATTAAAGCTAATTAAAGCTTATCTGTGTTGCTCCCCGGCAACGGCGCCAAAATTTGATGCGCGCGTCGTTGTGCGAGTCAAATTAATCCTTCCTCCTCCACTTAGTATAGCGGCTAAGTCAGGATCGATTCCACAGGGAGCAAGTAGATTAGCTTTAACTAGTAACCCGCACTTACGAAAACTGGGGTTGTGAGTGATTGGGTTGCGCAAGTGCGCGAATAAACAGTAGTAAACGCAGGAATTGCACTAGACGTGCGCAGGCAGTAGAGAGTAAGTACTATGACTATGAAAAGTATCGGCGCAGACAATCCTCCATGAGTGTATTCCTTATCATCGACTCTAAACGTCTATAGTTTGATTTACTGAAGTTAGTGTCCGGTCAAGGCTTCCTAACTTATGCGTTACTCCTAGTTGTCACCGTCAAGCTATTCAACTAGTTTAACATATAACAAACAAGCAACAAGAGTAAGATTGCGATTCAAGGCTTCCCCTACTCATGCGACTAGCTGTCAACCGTGTGCACAGAATTAATACAAGCAAACAAACTATGCCTTAAGCACAAGTCTCAAAGAAAATACTCATAGAATCATGCCCAACCGATACAAAGCGTTTAGCTAGACATGCTAGTAGTAAACATCATAGAAACAGTAAATAATATCTAAAGTATCCAAGAAAATAGCAACGAGCAGGTGCGTGCAGGTTGCAGTGTCTCGGCTGGCGCAGTCGGCTAGCGCAGGTCCTTTGCAGCAGTTCGTGTGTTTTTGATTCTGGCTCTCTCTCTTTGATATCTTGTATATCTCGGTGTGTCTTTTCAAACCCTAGCCTTCCTCTCTTTTTATACTGCTCATGAGGCCCAACCTTGGCAACTTCCAAATCTGGTGGTGTCAAGATTTGGAAACACCACTCTTCTGCGCATGGCGCACTGCACACTGGTTAGCGCAATCGGTCTGCGCACCGTAATCGACTCTGCCACTATCTGTTTGCGCTGCTAGCTCCGCAGGCTGTGTGATGCGCTCCTTAAACACTGCCTGTTAGCGCGTATCCGACTTAGGCCCTCGTTTCGCCCTGAAATACAAAAATACTGGAAACCAGTAATCTTGTACACAAAATAATGCAAACAAGCATAGGGTTAGAATCTAAATAGTGTATATAAATAGACTCTATCAGATATCTATTGAAAGTTAACATCTTTCTTCTCATCAAAATTGTAATTTAATTGTAAATTTGTTACGAAAACCCCTCTACAAAGTGGACGACGCAATGCACATCTCCGGGCTTATGTGATCTTACCAGCCATTGTTGTGCAACAAAAAAAATAAGTGTGTTAATTTAGAATATAAAATCATGAGCGGTGATATAAATCATATCTCAATAAATGTTTTACCAATATTTCATTCCACACCACTTTCTTGAGTTCCTTCGGAATTATCTTCCAATCCTCATAGTCGATTGTGACAAGTGTTCATACCGCATTGTCGTCATAACTGTTAAAATGAGTTCCAACCTTAGGCTTCATGGTTCTCTTCTGCATCATAATCCATGCGGATTTTATCTCCAATCAGATGTTCCTTCAGTGAGGTTCGATGACAAAGCGGAGCCTGAGTGAGGCATTGTCTGGTACAAAATGAAGCGACGCTTGGGCGTGACCTTTCGTAAACTTTTTCAAAATCCTGAAAAGGAGAGGCTCTCCTTCATTTGTAATACACCCAAACACATACAAAATCACCAGCAGTCCTCACTGAAGACTTAAGCCGGCGATTTTGACTTTTTTTTCTTCCCTTTTCTTGAATTTTCAAGTTGTGATGATAGCGAAAGGCACAATAGTTCAACGAGCAATTATTTGATTCAAGAAAAACGCTCGCTGCGGCCCTGTATCCTGGGAGGCGGTTGCCCTAAAGATCCCAGCACCGAAGGGAGGGAAATTACACTTTAAAGAGGTCGTCAAACGAATCTTTACTTCTACTCTGGCTTTGTAACCGTTCATTAAAATTTAATATTTAATTTCTTTATTTATTGCAAATAATTATTGCAACTTAACGCAACAGACAAGCTTAGCACTAAAAAATAAACATATTGAAGTTGCCACTGGAGTATATACCTACCATCTATATTGAAACTAAACTGCTCACCCAAGAAGAGCTCAACAAACACTGTTTCTTCTTAGAATTGGCCCCCTTGTTCATGACCTTACTTAGACAAAATTTTATTATTAGTTAAGTTAATTCATGTTTTTCAATCCATATGCTGTCAATATGCTCAATTTGTGGTTAATGTTCTTCATCCATCTCGTTGTCATCGCTTTCTACGAGAGCTATGGTATGAAACCAAATCATGTCGAACACAAGAAATTATAATGTGACGTCGTTTTATGTTAAATTTATAAAACGACGCAGTTTTTAATTGTTAGATTTTTTTCTTTAAATAAAACTATGTCATTTTAATATCAAAACTACACTGTTTTGATAATGTTGTATTTAGCTTGGTTGCACTGGATCTAAATATGTTATGATACATATGGGAACACAATTCTCTATTATTTCACCACACATAAAGCTACTAACACCTCCATTCAATTCTTATTATTTTCTATAACTGACAGGAAAATGATTCTCGTTCAAAGAATCTTTAACACAAAATAAATGTTTAGCTTGTTCGGCCATAATAAACGACTCATCTTTGCATCCATATCTCGGGAAGTCTAAAAATGTCATGTCAAACTTGATGGGGACATTTGTGTTATTCACACCCATTACACATAAAAATGAATATCCGAAAAATGTACATATTTGAGCACCAATATTTCTTTGATAACACCAAAATGATTCATGGTAGCATGTATTGGATTCCTATCTCCTAGCATTATAAACATGAATCATATCACCAACAAGTGTGACACCAATATTTTTCAAACTATGATGTAACACATAGAAATGAGCTTGCATCAAGAGATCTTGTGTCTTTCGCTGATGTAATTCGATTATTATCCTCTCCTTTCCTATTAGTCTCGCTAAAGTTTTCTATGATTTGAGGAGATAATTATTACGTTCAATGTCGCCTTGCAAACCAAACCATATACTTAGTTTTATTCTTCATAAATATAAATATCCCTCCCGCTATTTAATTTTTATTCGTTCTGCTTTACTTTACAAACTTGCAAAACTTCATAATCTCTTCTTCATACTCATTGTTCAACCGACCAACTTAATGACTCCATTTCCTTCTATAAAACTCTTAGTATTTCAATAAGACCGGTTGGAGAAGAGCTTAGTTTTTTCACACAACAAATTCAAATATGATAAAAAGAAAATTAATTTATCTTTTATTGGCTAGAATGTTCACTTAAAATAGAATGGCACTGCTTGACAAACTCAATTGTAACAACTTGTCAATGAAATTTTCCACTCAGTGAACTTTTATAAATTATAAATGTTTAGATATGATGGTGTTAGAACACAAGGGCTTTCAACTAATGTTCCATCTAAAACCCACCTTTAGACGATGTTTTATAAAGAAGCACCGTATATAACTCATACAAATGACATTTCTAAAAAAAAGTTATTTGTTTTAAAATAAAAAGTTGCTTTCATGTGAAGCACCATCTTATTTCAAAAAAGACAATGACGTGATAATTCATGTAGTAATGAGTAGAAGGATATCTAATAATATACACACAAAAAATCAAAAGGTTTATTAAAAATAAGAAATGTTGGATGTTTTTGAAATATGACGCGCTGCTGGTGTCTGGATCCGACAGGTTGCTGTAGCAACCTTCTACGACACTTGCGGAATAATCTTGCTAAGGTCGAACGTGAAAAACACAAGCACCAGTTCGTCCAATGCCTACCTCTGGGGGGACTAATCACAGTCCCCAAGATTCTACTATTACCGGTTAAAGTACAAAGGCTCAAATTCTCAGTCTATGCTAGAACAACCTCTACTTCTAACCTAGCTAGAATCTTCGTTCAGCCTGATTACACAGACTAGCTATATTTGCTCAATGACTCAACATAATGTAGTAATAGAATGCTACAACTCTGATCAAACAGACTTAGCCTATTCTACGGCAAAGTGTTCTAATAGGATGCTACAACAACTTGTTAAAACAAGATGCTCTTCCTTAGCATCTACCTCAGATTCTCTGAGCTCTCCGAGCAACTCAATCTGAATTCAGCGAGTTCTCACAACTCCGATGACACTCCCTCTTGATCAGTGACCTCCAGTCAGCTTTGAGGAACATCGCTTTGCTTTTTGATCGTCCGTGCTTTGCTCACTAGCGACGATTCTCCTAAGGGCATGTACTTTATCTTCAACGAGACTCCTCTCCAGTTGAACGCAATGATCAAGCGTCGATCACACACATTCTATTGTGATCTTTCTCGGCTTTCATGTTGTGCACACACTCACTCTTTGCTGATCCTGCTCTCTTTCTTTGAGTGTATTCTTTGCTCTATATTGACCATGCCCTTTTTTGATGATCACTACCCATCGAGTTGCTGCCCCTTATATACTGGCAGCCTCTGGTAGATTATGGAAATCCTAGCCTCACTAGAATCTCTAACAGATTTAGAACACTTTCCAAATCTCTTTTAGCAATCCCAATCTTTTCCAAGATCTTAGGAGTTTGTTGAGATATTGTTGTAACAAACTTTTTTCTAAAAACCTTTTTAGGAACCATATCTTCTACTCGATCTTTTTTGAGTTGTTTGGGCAATCTGTCGCTGCAAGAAAGTCCTAACCTTGTAGGAAACATACCCTGAAATCTGATCATAGACGGTTATCGACGGATGGAACTCTTGCGGGACGTCAGTCTTCAAGTTGCTTCATCTTCATAGGATGCTGTAGTAACTTGCCAGATTAACTTGCGACAGTTTTGTCAAGGATGCTACAATCCTTATTAGCTTTGAACCGGATCATTTTAGAACTTTTAAATGGTTATGTTTCTCGATTCATGAATAGAGGATAAATCAACTCTTTAAACTCTTCATTTGAAGTACGAGATTAAGGCGCCAACCTTGAAGGCAGACTCTACATAACCCCTTCTCATATACCTATTATTATTTGAGAGAACAAGTTTATGAGACTTTGATACAATTTTAGATTCATAATTATTTAGCAATGTCATAGAAATTATTATTTTTTATATCGGGCACATAGAGAACCTTGGTAAGGCTTCAATTCCTTGCCTGAAGCCAGCTTCGGGACAATAAAACCCTTCCCTGAACTTCAGTGGTGGCAGAATCATCCGTGTATAGCTATTTTCAACTTCAGCCAATTCTAGGTTGGTGAAGACATTCTTATTCAAGCAGATATAACGGGTTGCTTCAAAGTCCAGCCACCCCTTCTTAGGGTTTGAATCCACCAAGAGGCCTTGTTCTTTACACTTAAATTTTCAATACTTAAGTTAAGTTCAGTTAAGTTAAGTACCATCACTATTCATCACCACCATAACAACACTACCAACACTATTCATCATCTTTTTCATCCACACACCATCACCATCACAACACCACCACCCCAACCATAACACTATTGCATCACCACACCACCACCACACTACTACACCACCACACCACACTACTACACCACCCCAACCATAACACTACTACATCACCACACCACCCCAACCATAACACTACTACATCACCACACCACCACCACACTACTACACCACCACTCCAACATAACACTACTACACCACCACACCACCACCACTCAAACCACCACCACCACTACACCATCACACCACCACACTACACCACGACCACCCCAACTATACCACTACTACACTACCACAAAATTACAGTATTTAACTTAAGTACTTAAGTTAAGTTAAGTTAAATTCATTTAAGTTAAGTTAAATTCAGTTAAGTATAAGTTCAGCTCTAAAGAACAGACCCTTAAGCTCTGATATCGCAACTACCAGGAAAGATACATTCACATCAGTTGGGCTGACTTCCTTTTTACTCTTTCTTAGCTTTTCTTGCCACCTTGCTACTTTCTTTGTCACAATTGAAGCATTTATCAAGGAATCATGGCTAATGCTTCTTCTTGAATTTCCCTCCTTTTTCCGCAAGCTTGTTTAAGGATTTCTTTTGTTTCTGACTTTTACTATGCTGAATAATTTAGCCCTCTCAGAAGAGGTCGTAAACCTCTTGTCGGAGTCACGATTAACTTGTTCAATTCGAATGCAAACATAAGGTCTTCAAAACATCCCCTTTCACTTGTGCTAGAAATAGTTCTTGAAGTCCTTCTATCACGAAGGCAGCTTCTCGATAATCAAGGCAACTTGGAAGGATTCGCTAGTAGGCATCCCCTCAGCCCGAATCTCATGGATGATAAATTATAACTTTTGTACTTGACTAAGCATTGTTTTTGATTCATTGTCTAGAACTCAAGTAAGCGGCCTACAATATATTTCTTTGAGGTCACATCGGCATTTTCAATCCAATGACTCTCAAAGCACCTTAGTTCAACATTTGTAGTTGTACATATTGTATAATGCGTCATTCAGATTGTTCATGGCATAGGTAAGACACATAATCAAAATATTTTCATGCACTGAATTCCATGAACAGTTGAAGATCTTTTTCATCCTCCTTAGGAATTGGAGGATCTACGGCTAATTAAGCTAACCTAAATGTGGTCAAGTAAAAGAATATCTTCTACTGTCATCTCTTGAAGTTCAATCCAGTGGGGTTGGATTAGATTCTCTTAAAGTATTAATCTTTTTGTTGGAATGTAGAATTGATGTGGCCATTGCGATTGGATTATTTTTTTCTCTCTTTCACATTATAACATGAAAAGCATGTCGGTCGTAGTTTTTCTAGAAAATGTGTGTTTGCCATGTCAGCACATGATGAGCCTCAAACCATGGATGAGATTCGTGATTTGGCTAAAACAGGTCAATCGAAAATATTTTTTTCAGAAATAAGGGAATTCTTGAAATCAAGTTTGGCACAAATGACAATTTAAAATAAATAAAATTCCTTATAAGCAGTAGCAAAAATATGTTGGTCTATAGATATGATAGTGAGAGTAAAATTTACAAATATTATATGTTCCACTTTTTGTCCTATTTTTTTCTCATTACCATGTTTCTATCTTTTTAATCTTTTGGGGATTGTGCTCAATAGATTATTATGTTGTTGCATACTGAAAAAATTTTACTAAATTTAATAAGAATATATGATTTATGTTTGAATCTGAACTTTATGAGTTGAGGGTAATTAAGTTATAGCCAGAGATTGTAGATATTAAAATTATCAAAATTGTAATGAATAATAGAAAGGGACGACTATCCGAAAGTAGATTCATAGAAACTTTAACTGACAACTATTAAGAATCTTAATGGTCCGAAGGGCTGAAAAGCATGAGGGCAGCCCTAACCCAATCAAAGCCCATTGTGGAGCCAGCTCGAGAGTCTAGGGCCGGACTTGGATCAATTCTTTGAGGTCCGGCCTGAAAGGTTAGGCTTGGTATATCCCGAGTTTTGCTTAAAACTTGACAATTTTAGCTTTTTGTAGACTTGATTAATTAACAAGTCCTTTTTATTTAATTTTTTAAAAATTTATACGGAAATGGATCCGATCAGAAAATATCTGATCAGCCCAATCCGACAAAAGCTCAATCCATGAACGGTTCTAAAATCGAAAAAATTCAAACCAACCCTACCCGACCAAATGTTAAAAGTAGCTCGGGTGAGTACCGGCTTTGCCCGGCCCATTGCGGCGTGCTAATTAAGATCATCTAGGCATTTATTATAGATAGTTGAGTTAAAAAGTGTTAATAATGTTTTTGCATTCAAATATATCATGATATAAAATTTATTTTAGATGTGAAATTAATTTAGAAATGATGCGAAGAATAAATGGATGGGGTGTAGCAACAACAGCTACACGTAAGTTGACACGTGACAGCAGACAATGGAAAATGTAGCCAACTCTATTGTGTCGCGTGCTAGAATTGTTGGTACGAATTGAGTTGACGACCTATTGAACCGGACTATATATTGCAGACGCCTAACAAAAGGGGTGTTCTCCTCACACCCCCACACCTCCCACTCATCACACACCCCTCCATGGGTCCCACAGCTATTTCCCATTTTACCCTCAACATTTACTTATTTCAAATTCATCTATAATTCCTTTAATTTTTTATAATAAATATTTCTTTTATTTTTAAAACATAACAATAAAAAATAAGTATTGATTTAAAACTGTTTATAAATTAACATAACTATAATATATATATATATATATATATTATATTTAATGAGATATTATCGTCAATTCGAAACAATCTATAAATTAAATATATAATACATATTTTTTACAGTGAGTTGTCTATTGATTAAACAAAAACTAAGTTATACTCAACATATATATAATACATAAATTAATATTACTACCTTTTATTAAAAAATATATATGAATCTATTTTACAGTGAATTGTCTATTTTGTATTTCGTAATGTATTGTCAAATCTATTTTATGTTTCGTAATGTATTGTCAAATCTATTTTGTGTTTAGCGCGAAATCACAACTACGGAGCCTCCAGGAGCTCAATTTGGAGGAAATATTGATTAGATATGTTTACTTTTTATGTATTTATTTTTAGCATTGTTGTATGTTTTATGAATCCAAATTAATGTTGGACTAACCAATCAAAACATATATAATATAAATTAATAATATATACAATAAACACATAACACAATTTTTCAAATATGAATATATAACATATTATTAATTAAACGAAATAAATTATTATCACCCTAAATAAAATTAAACTTTTTTCTAAATATAAATCATAAATAAAATTTGTCTATCCATTATTTTACAATAGAAATTTTGTTTATTTAGTTACTCACTCACTCCTAATTATAAGTTCTATTAAAATTTTAAAAAAAAATCAAACATAATATAATTTTAATATTAATTTAATTGAATTTTAAAAAAATCACTCACTCCTGGTTTATAATTGTAACCATGAGTTTTAATGTTCAACGTCAGAGAATCTAAAATATTAGAGTCTGTCAGAGACAATTGTAAATTTGGATACACGTCAAAATATATTGGACCATGAGCCAAACTAGTCTGAATAATTCCTATAAGGGATTGTTTCCAATTCAGGTTTCTAGCAACTCTAAGGGCTGCTATAAAGCTCTCAGGCAGACCTTCAAGAGTAAGGGGTTTAAATGCAATCTGCACTAAACCTATATGAATGAACTTATAATCTCTTCTGTATGACAGAATATCCATTTCATCTAACAGTTTAACTGTCAGTTCTTGGGCATTCATAGGAATAGTTTCCTCTGTAGTTTTAACTACCTGTTTGAGACTTATCCTCTCAAATGCTCCTAGTTTATATATAAGGCTAGGTTCCACTTTAGGAATTGTCCATCGGTTCAATTCTTCCAAATTCTGGGGAAGATCATATTCTTCCTTCAAACTATTTTTCACAGAATGTCGTCTGTGTAGGAAATTCATTGTTGAGCGACCGGTATGTGAAAATTCTAATCTGTCAACCGAAATCCACTACTAAATTGATGCTAAATGGCTCTGATACCAAAACACGGCACTAGTTAACTTGGCTGATAATGTTCCTAGACTGTCCTGCCTAAGGGAGGTGTTCCTCTAAGATTTCCTTACTGAGAAGTCTACTCAAACAATATGGGGGTGACAACGGTGTCAACTATTACCATGATTCATCAGACTGGCGCAACAAACATAAGAATCCTAAAGCAACTGAGACCAACCCGCACGAAAACACCCTCAAACGCCATCCTCGGCTAAAACGGGCAAACAACAGCGGAGAATCCAGTTGTGAATTCATCTTATGCCTAGGCCTGTCCTAGAATCATTTAACCCAAAGTTTCAGTTTTCATCCGTTCAGAGAGTTCTCAGAAGTACAAATCAACCCTCAGACTAAACATCAAAGAAACATAGATCACAAGCGACCGGCACCGTTCAGGATCACAATCACACAACAATCAACATAGCAGTATCATACGATTCACAGCTCAGAGTCTTCACATACCAGAGACGCCTAGCCGAGACGGCTAGCCATCTCCACACACATCGACACACCGATTAACAAGCAGAAGTAAAGAATACTTACAGAAACTCTGATGGATCTTCAAAATCGAAAACGAAATTTTTATTCCAAGCACAATTTACAGAGAGTTCTAGAGAGAGAAAGTGAAGAACGGCTGTTTTTTCGTTTCAGAAAACTCTTTCCCCTAAGAAACCAGACGAGACTAAAAACAAAACACTACTCCCCGACAACAGACGGACCCACACAAGACTAAAATACAGACTCGATTATGTTACAGCTGTGTGGACAATATAATTGCCCTTGACTGCATCAAGCCAGAATGCAGGAAACGCCAAAGGAGATATTCTCCTTAATCCACAGATAGGCCACCACTACGGCTGAGCCTTATCCTTGCCTTTATCTTTTTTCTTCTGGGCCATATACGCACCTGCTGCACTTGACATATTTTCTTCCAAAAATTTGTCCAAAATAGTGTGGCGAATATCTTCGAAGAAATCATCAAGCTTGTCCATTTGACCACTTGCTTGGGATTCCCTATCATTACCCAATTTTGCAGATGGCATTGACTCATCTGACTTTGAATCATCCACGTTGAAGATATCCCTCTTGAGCGAAGACAAATAAGCATCGATCATTTCTTCTTTGGATAGCTCTGGAGATGTACCAGTAGTCTTAAAACTCAAACGGCTATAAGCCTTTTCTTTCTCAGCCTTGGCAATATTTTGGTAGGCTGTAATTTGCTCTGTCATTTGGCACATTGTGCTATCACCATAAGGTTTTTAGTTTCTGGGTCAATTTTGACCATTTTATCCCAGAACTTTGACCAAGCAACTCTCTTCAGACAGGGCATACTGTCAGTCTTGGTATTGTCAGCTGTATAACCGAAGATAGGCTCCCATCGCCATATCCAGGGAATAGAGAATTCCATAAAAAACTTGAGAGAATATAATTCTCTGGGACAAAAACCCGCAATTGCGTCTTTCTCATCCATCTCTTTAGCCTTGGGAGAATATTTTTCCCAAAACCCAAATTGGTCTGAATAATCTTTAGGAAGAATGTCTTCCTTGGCACCATAGAATTGCCACCAGTATACAAACCAGACAGGTATCTCTGTCCTAGCGACGTCCGCACAAATCTTGATGAACCATGAGTGTTTATGACTCGGATTCTCATAGAGCAATGCATTATCAAATGCATCAATATAATCCCAATAATTGTATTTGATTGAGGGCTTACCAGGTCCAAAGGAATAATCCCTGGTCTTTTGTGGAGAAAATCCCCAATCATGGAGAGATATAACTCTCTTGATTATAATCTTGCTGAAGTTATACACTTCTGATGGTGGGTTTGTGAAATGGCGAATTTCACAACCATTTGAAGTTAGAATTGCTTCATAGTATTTTCTGGACTTATATGTCCGGCTAGGAAAAGATTCTTCCTCCAAATATTTTGACATTAATCTCCATGGCTCATCCAGCCATAAAGAATCTTTCTCCTCCAGGAGAATTATAAGTCTCTGGGTATTACCCAATAGAAAACCAGCATTGCTGGATTCAGCTTCATTTGCTGAGACAATATTTGCATAGCTAGAGCTTATTGGCTCTTGACTCGGTATAACCGAAGAGGAAGATTTCCCTCTTTGCTGTGATTGCTGCCTCTTATAGGCAAGAAATTCCTGATACTCTCTGTCATGTGAGAGATCAGCGGCTATTAGCCTTTGATTGCCATGCTGAGCCAGAATATTTTCTGACTGTCGACCTCGACCTCTACCTCCTCTATAAGGAGTAGAATAACCTCGTCCACCTCTATGAGAGGACGGCACGTCCTGCCAGGACATTCCTGCATGATCAAACAGAGACATATTAGTTCTGTATAAATTCTCTAGTAAGAAAATCAGGAAGACAATTTTCTTCTCCCTTTTTATAAATAATTTCAAAATCAAAAGGAGCTAAATGAGCCTGCCAGCGAGCAAACATTTGCTTCGAAACATCATGTTTGAAGTCCTTCTGGAACATAAATTTCGCGGCTCTGCAATCAGTCTTAACCACAAAATGTTGATTATACAGATCATCCTGAAATTTTAAGATACATTTCACCATAGCAAGAATTTCTTTAGCAACAGTAGCATAATTCTGTTGTGCACTATTCCATTTACCAGAATGAAATCTAACAAGATATTCTTGTTTCGTATTAGGATCTACCTGCTGTAGAATTCCTCCAAAACCAATATCAGAGGCATCAGTTTCAACAATTTTAAGCCAATTAGAATTAGCAAGCATTAAACAAGGTAAATATTTGACCTTTTCCTTAATTTTTCTAACTGCATTAGTATGCATTTCAGACCATGCAGTAGGTTTCTTCTTAAGCCTATCATATAATGGAGCAGCATCTTCTGCAAGGTTCTTATAATAAGGGGAAATATAATTCAAACTTCCTAAAAATCTTTGTAATTGTGTTTTATCAGTTAACACATCAGGAAATTTACTTGCAAATTCAATACATCTATTAATAGGAATAATTTTTCCTTTATCAATATTATGACCTAGGAATCGAACAACCGGTTGGAACAAAGACATCTTAGGCTTGGATATTACTAAGCCATTATTAATAACAATCTATTTAAATATGCGTAAATGCTTAAAATGCAATTCCAGATTCTTAGAATATACTAAGATATCATCAATATAAACAATTATAAAATCACTATATGGAGTGAATATATCATTCATAATCTTCTGAAATTCAGAAGGGGCATTTTTCAAACCAAAAGGCATAACAGTCCATTCATACTGTCCAAAAGGAACATTAAACGCAGTTTTATAAACATCTTTTTGGTCAATCTGAATTTGCCAATAACCAGATTTCAAATCAAATTTAGAGAATATGATTGCATCAAACAGTCTATCAAGAAGATTCTTCTTGTTTGGGATTGGGTAGCGAATCCATTTTAATGCAACATTCAGAGGCTTGTAATTAATAACAAGTCTAGGACGACCTCGTTCTTGTTCACTATGTTTATTAACATAGAATGCAGTGCACGACCACGGGGATTTCGAAGGTCTTATTAATCTTTTGTCAACCAGATCCTTAATTTCTTGCTTACATAATTCAAGATATTCTTTATTCATTTGACAAGGTCTAGCTTTGGTAGGAATTTTATCCTCTGTAAAATCATCTACATAAGGAAGAGTGACAATATGTCTTTTCCTATTCCAAAAAGCATTAGGTAAGTCACTGCAAATATCAGCAATAAACTCATTCCTAAGGATAATTATTTTATCCTGAAGTTTAGGATTTTTCAACGTATCTTCAATAGGTATAACCTGAAGTTCCTGTTTCAGAAAGTTCAATTGATTTTGTGTTGCTATAACATTATCATCAATCTGATGAAGTGCCTTTGTCAGAGGCTCGGTTCTAAATTTTAGGAAAATATCTTTACCTTCATAGGTTCCTATGATTCCTAAACTATCAACTTTCTTCAAAGGATATAACTTAGTAAGGAATGGGGTTCCAAGTATACCCTGGTTTGTAATGTTATTAGCTTTAGGTAGCTTATAACTAATATCCAATTTATCTCCTCCTGCATGAGAAAGAGTGTGAGTCGTCTTATAAAAATATCTAGTAGGTATCAACCCTTCCTGTATAACATTTAAGTCAGCACCACTATCAACAAGTGCAATCAAATCCTGGGAATAAAATTCTTCTATCAGAAGTTTAATCTGGATATGCCATTTCTGAGTTATAAACATCTCTAGTGTAGAAAGAAAATTCTTACTAGACGCTATTCTGTCTAGTTCCAGAAGAGGATCTGTTATAACAATATCTTTTCCCTTCTCAATTCTAGAAATCCTTTGATCAAGTCTCTTATTCTCGACTTTTAAATCTGCAATTTCTTTCTTGAGATTATCAATCTCAATATTCAAATCATAACTAGTTGTAGGACTTTCTATGACTTTCCTATCTCTAATGCGTTTATAAACTTCAGACATCACGTACGGTTCATTATTTCTATAATAGGTAGAAGTCTGGGGTGGTGGTGTCGAAGATTCTTCACTCTCATTCATCTGATCAATTATTTGTGACCTAAGAATAGGGTATTTAATCATCTTTAACAATCCTAGTGCGGTATTATGATCAAGCACATTTATTTCTAACTCCTGGAATTGAGATTGAAGTCTATATAAGGCTTCTTCATCCGAATCCTTATTTTGAATTCTTTTGGGGCATCTTTGACCTAACACACAAGGTTCACATATAGATTCAGAATCAGTGGAAGAAGTATCTTCTTCATGCAAAACATGCATATGCCTACTCATGGATGATTCTCCTTCTCAATAATCATCAGAGCGATACTCTGATTCAAAAGTTTCTGAGTTTAATAAAACTTTGGCTAATATAGCTTTCATCTTATCATCTTCTTCAAGACTATTAATTTTCTTTTTCACCCAACAAGTTCGGGCGTAATGTCCAATTTTTCCACATCTGTGGCAAACAACATTAGCAAACTTATCCTTAAGTTTTTCTTTCTTCTTAATCTCTCTGGCATATTTGCGTTGTCGTTTATCTTCCAATTTTTTCTCCGTATATCTACGTTTTTTCTTTTTATAATCCTGAATAAAAGGAGATTTTTGTCTTTTAGAAGATCTTCTAACCTTAGGTATAAAAGGTTTCTCAATCGCAAATTGATCACAGAAGCGGCCTAATTGTTGCCTTTCAATAAGATTCTGTCTTTTCATTTGCTGGTTTAATTTAACTTCATTGCATATTGCAATGCCTTCTTGGGTGCAGGCTGCTATTAACCTACCATAAGTATAAGTGTCATAAGGGATATGATCCAAGTTCTGCCTAAGGACTCTTCGGATCCCTTCAGCAAACAAACTAGGTAAACCATCAATAAATTTGGATTTCCAATGAGGGCTATTACACTCAGGTAATTCCATCACCCTGCTAAGGAAAGTATCTTTATACCATCGGAAATCAGTAAGGGTCTTACATCGAAGATTCTGTAATAGTGTTCTCACATTTTCACTATTATCAGTATATCTTCCTGTGAAATGTTCAATAATATTCATGACCAGTGTATAAACTGCATCTTCTTTATTAATTTCACCTTCTCGTTTAGTCGTATTAAGGATTAGATTCCTATCTGCTTGGGTCAAATAATTATCCCACCAGCCTTTTAATTGGCCTGTAAATCCTGATATAATCATATTTGCAATATTTTTATCAGTATTACCATTGTTCCTACATATTGTGGAATACATTAACATCCTATGGATAGTATTGTGAATCTGCTGATGAGCAAAACCATCAATATTCCACTCATAAATATGGCTTCCACTATAACTATTAGATATAATGTCATTACTTTCTTCAAGTAACACATCAACAGGTGTTGGTCTGGAATAATAATATTTTCCAGTAATAGGTTTATCTGCCCATTTATGAAGTTTATTAATATAATCTGTGTAGACCTGTTTATGATCAAGGTTTTCAATTAATTCATCCCTTAATTTATTATCTAAGGTACTGAGTTTAAGATTCTTAAAATGTTCAGTCAATAAATCTTCAAATTCCTTAAGAGGTCTTAATTTAAATCCTGTTATTTCAGGTGGCGGCTGAATACTGGGTGAGGTTATAATCTGTTGCGATGTTGGAATACTGATTTGGGAACTAGAAACTCCAGACACAGGGGTCTTAGGATGCAAAATCTCATAAAGCTTATCAACTCTATCTTGGAGTGACGTAAGTTGTTCACCAACAATATTCAAATATAAATTAGTATAATTATTTTGTTCTATTAGTTTGTTTATATGTTCACCTATAATCTTTTGGGTATCATCCTCTAATAAATTGGTAAAAGCTAGGAAATTATAAGTCCTATCCTGTTTCTCTATCTGAAACGGAGTATGAGGTGGGTAAACTTGCGTAACAGTTTTTCCCGTGGACAACTTATAATGTCGTTCTAGGACTGACACATAAGGTTCTACATATGTAGTCAAAAACCATGGAACAAAGTACATGATTTCATTCTTCTTTGTACATTCTGCATAAAATTTTTCACTCAGACTTTTTAATTCAGAAGGCTTAAGGTTACTATATAACCAAGTCTTATAGGGTGTCCAAATGTCTGATTCAAATTCTTCAGATATAATCTTTCTATAAAAAGATCCGGGGCTGAAATCTAATTTATAATCCATCTAAATAGAGAAATCCATTTCTGACTCAGTTATTTCTGGTCCTATTCCCCTAGCAATATTATGTTTATCAATTATAATTTTATCAATCTTTCCTGGGTCTCTTATCTGAGACGTAGAGGCTCGAGAAGACTCTAACGGAATGTCAAAAGGACTAATATAGGAATGTAGTGATTTTGTCCTAGGATAGACAAACCGGTCGATTGAGCTATTATAATCAAATTTTAGGTTTATTAACCCTTCTTGATTCTGGGTAACTTCCATTAAGTTATATTGAGGTATTTCCTGCGGAGGGACAGCTTGTTCTAATGTCCATTGTGGAGGGAACTCTATTTCCTCCCATTTAATTTTTCTTCTAGTAGCAATACTAGATTTAGCAAAATTAGTTTCAGTAATAATCGTTTCATTAAGAGGTTTATCAACTCTTTTGCACATCGGATTTAATGTATATAAGGGTTTATAATAGATTCTATAGCATATAGCCATAACTTCAGATCCTGGTTTATAATTGTAACCATGAGTTTTAATGTTCAACGTCAGAGAATCTAAAATATTAGAGTCTGTCAGAGACAATTGTAAATTTGGATACACGTCAAAATATACTGGACCATGAGCCAAACTAGTCTGAATAATTCCTATAAGGGATTGTTTCCAATTCAGGTTTCTAGCATCTCTAAGGGCTGCTATAAAGCTCTCAGGCAGACCTTCAAGAGTAAGGGGTTTAAATGCAATCTGCACTAAACCTATATGAATGAACTTATAATCTCTTCTGTATGACAGAATATCCATTTCATCTAACAGTTTAACTGTCAGTTCTTGGGCATTCATAAGAATAGTTTCCTCTGTAGTTTTAACTACCTGTTTGAGACCTATCCTCTCAAATGCTCCTAGTTTATATATAAGGCTAGGTTCCACTTTAGGAATTGTCCATCGGTTCAATTCTTCCAAATTCTGGAGAAGATCATATTCTTCCTTCAAACTATTTTTCACAGAATGTCGTCTGTGTAGGAAATTCATTGTTGAGCGACCAGTATGTGAAAATTCTAATCTGTCAACCGAAATCCACTACTAAATTGATGCTAAATGGCTCTGATACCAAAACACGGCACTAGTTAACTTGGCTGATAATGTTCCTAGACTGTCCAGCCTAAGGGAGGTGTTCCTCTAAGATTTCCTTACTGAGAAGTCTACTCAAACAATATGGGGGTGACAACGGTGTCAACTATTACCATGATTCATCAGACTGGCGCAACAAACATAAGAATCCTAAAGCAACTGAGACCAACCCGCACGAAAACACCGTCAAACGCCATCCTCGGCTCAAACGGGCAAACAACAGCGGAGAATCCAGTTGTGAATTCATCTTATGCCTAGGCCTGTCCTAGAATCATTTAACCCAAAGTTTCAGTTTTCTTCCGTTCAGAGAGTTCTCAGAAGTACAAATCAACCCTCAGACTACACATCAAAGAAACATAGATCACAAGCGACCAGCACCGTTCAGGATCACAATCACACAACAATCAACATAGCAGTATCATACGATTCACAGCTCAGAGTCTTCACATACCAGAGACGCCTAGCCGAGACGGCTAGCCATCTCCACACACATCGACACACCGATTAACAAGCAGAAGTAAAGAATACTTACAGAAACTCTGATGGATCTTCAAAATCGAAAACGAAATTTTTATTCCAAGCACAATTTACAGAGAATTCTAGAGAGAGAAAGTGAAGAACGGCTGTTTTTTCGTTTCAGAAAACTCTTTCCCCTAAGAAACCAGACGAGACTAAAAACAAAACACTACTCCCCGACAACAGACGGACCCACACAAGACTAAAATACACACTCGATTATGTTACAGCTGTGTGGACAATATAATTGCCCTTGACTGCATCAAGCCAGAATGCAGGAAACGCCAAAGGAGATATTCTCCTTAATCCACAGATAGGCCACCACTACGGCTGAGCCTTATCCTTGCCTTTATCTTTTTTCTTCTGGGCCATATACGCACCTGCTGCACTTGACATATTTTCTTCCAAAAATTTGTCCAAAATAGTGTGGCGAATATCTTCGAAGAAATCATCAAGCTTGTCCATTTGACCACTAGCTTGGGATTCCCTATCATCACCCAATTTTGCAGATGGCATTGACTCATCTGACTTTGAATCATCCACATTGAAGATATCCCTCTTGAGCGAAGACAAATAAGCATCGATCATTTCTTCTTTGGATAGCTCTGGAGATGTACCAGTAGTCTTAAAACTCAAACGGCTATAAGCCTTTTCTTTCTCAGCCTTGGCAATATTTTGGTAGGCTGTAATTTGCTCTGTCATTTGGCACATTGTGCTATCACCATAAGGTTTCTTAGTTTCTGGGTCAATTTTGACCATTTTATCCCAGAACTTTGACCAAGCAACTCTCTTCAGACAGGGCATACTGTCAGTCTTGGTACTGTCAGCTGTATAACCGAAGATAGGCTCCCATCGCCATATCCAGGGAATAGAAAATTCCATAAAAAACTTGAGAGAATATAATTCTCTGGGACAAAAACCTGCATTTGCGTCTTTCTCATCCAGCTCTTTAGCCTTGGGAGAAAATCCCTGGTCTTTTGTGGAGAAAATCCCCAATCATGGAGAGATATAACTCTCTTGATTATAATCTTGCTGAAGTTATACATTTCTGATGGTGGGTTTGTGAAATGGCGAATTTCACAACCATTTGAAGTTAGAATTGCTTCATAGTATTTTCTGGACTTATATGTCCGGCTAGGAAAAGATTCTTCCTCCAAATATTTTGACATTAATCTCCATGGCTCATCCAGCCATAAAGAATCTTTCTCCGCCAAGAGAATTATAAGTCTCTGGGTATTACCCAATAGAAAACCAGCATTGCTGGATTCAACTTCATTTGCTGAGACAATATTTGCATAGCTAGAGCTTATTGGCGCTTGACTCGGTATAACCGAAGAGGAAGATTCCCCTCTTTGCTGTGATTGCTGCCTCTTATAGGCAAGAAATTCCTGATACTCTCTGTCATGTGAGAGATCAGCGGCTATTAGCCTTTGATTCCCATGCTGAGCCAGAATATTTTCTGACTGTCGACCTCGACCTCTACCTCCTCTATAAGGAGTAGAATAACCTCGTCCACCTCTATGAGAGGACGGCACGTCCTGCCAGGACATTCCTGCATGATCAAACAGAGACATATTAGTTCTGTATAAATTCTCTAGTAAGAAAATCAGGAAGACAAGTTTCTTCTCCCTTTTTATAAATAATTTCAAAATCAAAAGGAGCTAAATGAGCCTGCCAGCGAGCAAACATTTGCTTCGAAACATCATGTTTGAAGTCCTTCTGGAACATAAATTTCGCGGCTCTGCAATCAGTCGTAACTACAAAATGTTGATTATATAGATCATCCTGAAATTTTAAGATACATTTCACCATAGCAAGAATTTCTTTAGCAACAGTAGCATAATTCTGTTGTGCACTATTCCATTTACCAGAATGAAATCTAACAAGATATTCTTGTTTCGTATTAGGATCTACCTGCTGTAGAATTCCTCCAAAACCAATATCAGAGGCATCAGTTTCAACAATTTTAAGCCAATTAGAATTAGCAAGCATTAAACAAGGTAAATATTTGACCTTTTCCTTAATTTTTCTAACTGCATTAGTATGCATTTCAGACCATGCAGTAGGTTTCTTCTTAAGCCTATCATATAATGGAGCAGCATCTTCTGCAAGGTTCTTATAATAAGGGGAAATATAATTCAAACTTCCTAAAAATCTTTGTAATTGTGTTTTATCAGTTAACACATCAGGAAATTTACTTGCAAATTCAATACATCTATTAATAGGAATAATTTTTCCTTTATTAATATTATGACCTAGGAATTGAACAACCGGTTGGAACAAAGACATCTTAGGCTTGGATATTACTAAGCCATTATTAATAACAATATGTTTAAATATGCGTAAATGCTTAAAATGCAATTCCAGATTCTTAGAATATACTAAGATATCATCAATATAAACAATTATAAAATCACTATACGGAGTGAATATATCATTCATAATCTTCTGAAATTCAGAAGGGGCATTTTTCAAACCAAAAGGCATAACAGTCCATTCATACTGTCCAAAAGGAACATTAAACGCAGTTTTATAAACATCTTTTTGGTCAATCTGAATTTGCCAATAACCAGATTTCAAATCAAATTTAGAGAATATGATTGCATCAAACAGTCTATCAAGAAGATTCTTCTTGTTTGGGATTGGGCAGCGAATCCATTTTAATGCAACATTCAGAGGCTTGTAATTAATAACAAGTCTAGGACGACCTCGTTCTTGTTCACTATGTTTATTAACATAGAATGGAGTGCACGACCACGGGGATTTCGAAGGTCTTATTAATCTTTTGTCAACAAGATCCTTAATTTCTTGCTTACATAATTCAAGATATTCTTTATTCATTTGACAAGGTCTAGCTTTGGTAGGAATTTTATCCTCTGTAAAATCATCTTCATAAGGAAGAGTGACAATATGTCTTTTCTTATTCCAAAAAGCATTAGGTAAGTCACTGCAAATATCAGCAATAAACTCATTCCTAAGGATAATTATTTTATCCTGAAGTTTAGGATTTTTCAACGTATCTTCAATAGTTATAACCTGAAGTTCCTATTTCAGAAAGTTCAATTGATTTTGTTTTGCTATAACATTATCATAAATCTGATGAAGTGCCTTTGTCAGAGGCTCGGTTCTAAATTTTAGGAAAATATCTTTACCTTCATAGGTTCCTATGATTCCTAAACTATCAACTTTCTTCAAAGGATATAACTTAGTAAGGAATGGGGTTCCAAGTATAACCTGGTTTGTAATGTTTTTGGCTAATAAAAAGCTAGTTTGGATACAAACACCATTCACACAAATTTTAGCTTTAGGTAGCTTATAACTAATATCCAATTTATCTCCTCCTGCATGAGAAAGAGTATAAGTCGTCTTATAAAAATATCTAGTAGGTATCAACCCTTCCTGTATAACATTTAAGTCAGCACCACTATCAACAAGTGCAATCAAATCCTGGGAATAAAATTCTTCTATCAGAAGTTTAATCTGGATATGCCATTTCTGAGTTATAAACATCTCAAGTGTAGAAAGAAAATTCTTACTAGACGCTATTCTGCCTAGTTCCAGAAGAGGATCTGTTATAACAATATCTTTTCCCTTCTCAATTCTAGAAATCCTTTGATCAAGTCTCTTATTCTCGACTTTTAAATATGCAATTTCTTTCTTGAGATTATCAATCTCAATATTCAAATCATAACTAGTTGTAGGACTTTCTATGACTTTCCTATCTCTAATGCGTTTATAAACTTCAGACATCACGTACGGTTCATTATTTCTATAATAGGTAGAAGTTTGGGGTGGTGGTGTCGAAGATTCTCCACTCTCATTCATCTGATCAATTATTTGTGACCTAAGAATAGGGTCTTTAATCATCTTTAACAATCCTAGTGCGGTATTATGATCAAGCACATTTATTTCTAACTCCTGGAATTGAGATTGAAGTCTATATAAGGCTTCTTCATCCGAATCCTTATTTTGAATTCTTTTGGGGCATCTTTGACCTAACACACAAGGTTCACATATAGATTGAGAATCAGTGGAAGAAGTATCTTCTTCATGCAAAACATGCATATGCCTACTCATGGATGATTCTCCTTCTGAATAATCATCAAAGCGATACTCTGATTCAGAAGTATCTGAGTTTAATAAAACTTTGGCTAATATAGCTTTCATCTTATCATCTTCTTCAATACTATTAATTTTCTTTTTCACCCAACAAGTTCGGGCGTAATGTCCAATTTTTCCACATCTGTGGCAAACAACATTAGCAAACTTATCCTTAAGTTTTTCTTTCTTCTTAATCTCTCTGGCATATTTGCGTTGTCGTTTATCTTCCAATTTTTTCTCCGTATATCTACATTTTTTCTTTTTATAATCCTGAATAAAAGGAGATTTTTGTCTTTTAGAAGATCTTCTAACCTTAGGTATAAAAGGTTTCTCAATCGCAAATTGATCACAGAAGCGGCCTAATTGTTGCCTTTCAATAAGATTCTGTCTTTTCATTTGCTAGTTTAATTTAACTTCATTGCATATTGCAATGCCTTCTTGGGTGCAGGCTGCTATTAACCTACCATAAGTATAAGTGTCATAAGGGATATGATCCAAGTTCTGCCTAAGGACTCTTCGATCCTTTCAGCAAACAAACTAGGTAAACCATCAATAAATTTGGATTTCCAATGAGGGCTATTACACTCAGGTAATTCCATCACTCTGCTAAGGAAAGTATCTTTATACCATCGGAAATCAGCAAGGGTCTTACATCGAAGATTTTGTAATAGTGTTCTCACATTTTCACTATTATCAGTATATCTTCCTGTGAAATGTTCAATAATATTCATGACCAGTGTATAAACTGCATCTTCTTTATTAATTTCACCTTCTCGTTTAGTCGTATTAAGGATTAGATTCCTATCTGCTTGGGTCAAATAATTATCCCACCAGCCTTTTAATTGGCCTGTAAATCCTGATATAATCATGTTTGCAATATTTTTATCAGTATTACCATTGTTCCTACATATTGTGGAATACATTAACATCCTATGGATAGTATTGTGAATCTGCTGATGAACAAAACCATCAATATTCCACTCATAAATATGGCTTCCACTATAACTATTAGATATAATGTCATTACTTTCTTCAAGTAACACATCAACAGGTGTTGGTCTGGAATAATAATATTTTCCAGTAATAGGTTTATCTGTCCATTTATGAAGTTTATTAATATAATCTGTGTAGACCTGTTTATGATCAGGGTTTTCAATTAATTCATCCTTTAATTTATTATCTAAGGTACTGAGTTTAAGATTCTTTAATTAAATGTAATTACATAAAATGAGGGGACATATGGGTAATTTGACTTACCCAATTTTGTGGTGGGGGGTGCGATGAGCACCTCCCCTAACAAAAACATGTCCCTCAAAAAATGTTAACCTTCAGAGTCGTACAAAAGCTCCCAGCATGATTCCTTGTTCTATATTTAGAAATAATTCTCATTACCATGCATCAAACTATGATCATAAACTAAGTTGTAAATTTGCATCCTCCATTCATTTCCCACCCATTAGGGAGTGGTTGAGCTGAAAGGCAATGGCCGTATCCAGCCCCGAGGATTTGGTTCTCCCCGCAAGTTATTGGAAGGACTTTTAAGCCTCTCCATCTATTATTTAGTACAGATATTAAAATTGGGTTGGTCGGATTACCTACTAATTGGTATCAAGGATACAGAGTGCTCCATTCCCAGAACCAGAGCGAAACTTTGCTGCGAAAATTTGCAGAACAATGGCTTCCAGCGCAGCTACTACTTTTGGGTTATGTGGGAAGGAAATATGTTTTGGTGACGGCAAGAAAAATTCATATGTAGGATTCCATAATTTTAGGATTATGAATGTGGCGAGGAGGAGTGGATTGGTGATCAGAGCGTGCTGTAGCAAGCCACACAGCGTGGATGTGATCAATGGGAAGAAAGTGAATGGAGTTTTTGTGGGTGAAGCTTCAAATGTGGCTAAGATAACTCCCGGTCTGGTGAAAGATGTTGTGGAGATGAATTCGTACCTGATGGGGAGGTTTGTGGAGGATAAGTTTATTTATAGGCAGACTTTCATTATCAGGTCATATGAAATCGGACCAGACGAAACTGCAACCATGGAGACACTGATGAACTTGCTGCAGGTTTGTTGATCTCCTTCCTTCATTATGCATGCTTCTTTCTCTCGAGTTTCTTGAATTGTTTTTGTACATGGAATGCAAAGTAGTGAGCAATGAATGCAGGAGACGGCATTGAATCATGTCATGAGCTCCGGCCTTGCTGGGAATGGATTTGGGGCAACTCGTGAAATGAGCATTAGAAAGCTCATTTGGGTTGTCACCAGAATTAACATTCAAGTACACAAGTACAGCTCCTGGTATGCTTTTCATCATGTCCATCCCAATATTCTGACATAAACCATGAAGCTAATTAATAATTGATGATGGTGATGATGTTTGACAGGGGAGACGTAGTAGAGATTGACACATGGGTCGATGCAGCTGGGAAGAACGGTATGCGCAGGGACTGGATAATCCGAGACTACAAGACTCAGCAGGTCATCACCAGAGCGACCAGGTTAGATAAGGAAACTCAGTTGAACAAACAGTAACTTCATTACCCATATGAGCTACATTCCTATGCGTAATCCTGATATTATGACATTGCAGTACATGGGTGATCATGAACAGAATTACCAGAAGGTTGACTAAAATGCCAGAGGAAGTGAGGGAAGAAGTTACGCCCTTCTTCACCAGCCGACTTTCTATTGCAATAGCTGATAATGACAGCGACAAAATACACAAACTCAATGATGAAACTGTTGAAAGGATAAGGATTAGATCAGATTTGGAAGTAAGTATATGTGATACCATGAAGTTTGCATGATTAATTGAAACTGATGTGTACCTACCTCTTCCACGTTCAGCCAAGATGGAGTGACATGGATGCCAACCAACATGTAAACAATGTCAAGTACATTGGATGGATTCTAGAGGTAACCTGCAAACTTCACTTGCATCATTACTACAACTTGCATAAATGCGACAACTTCTGTTAGAATCTCATGAAACTGAAAAAAATGGAGCAAATTGAAAAAAATGCTACATTCACAGTGCAGCTTGATGTTGGGACTGATCGTTGCCTTGGGCTATTTGTGGGTCTTTGTAGAGTGTGCCAATAAATGTGCTAGAAAACTATTATCTAGCAAGCATGACGCTGGAGTACCGACGTGAATGTCGTCAGTCAGATTTACTAGAATCATTGACGAGCATAAAGGAAAAAGTTTTTGGCTGTGCAGACAGCTCGAGTAGATTACCATTAAAAAGCATACACCTACTCAGAATGCAAGACAACAAAGATGAGATAGTTCGAGCAAGATCAGTATGGAAATGTAAACAAAAATTGCAGTAGTATGATCAAAATACACATTGCCGCCACACACATCATCCCTTTCTTGTTTATGTTTTTTGTTGCTTTTTCCAGTTTCCATTTTGTAAATGCAACTTGTAAGAATTCTTTTACTTTGCACATTTAACAGTCTTTTCCTTTAATAAGTATCAGAAATGGCTAATCAAAAACCATGAGCTCCGGACAAGCATTTTCAGAAACAGATGTGCTCCACTGTTTTAAATGCAGCACTGCTATGCTCGAATTTACTTGTCGAATGAATTTTGCAAAGGGAAGCCTCAACCACATTGATGGATTGCATAACCATTCTTTAGTCTTCATCAACGGCTCCAGTCATGTCAGGTTAAGGGGTTCCCACCAATGGTGTCTTCAGCTTGCAATTTCGGTATTAGGATCAGAAAGTTTGTTTTGAGCAACATTACAATGGTTAGATCGAGACTGAAATAAACATGGATTGTTGCAACTAGCCTGTGATGATTATCATCATCAGTATCCATATGTGAAGATCTCATGAAATAAATTATGAAGTGGCTCTTTCATTGGCCACCAGCAGTGGCGAAGCTAGGATTTGACAGGGGGTAAATTTTTTTTTCAAAATAATTATACTAAGTCATTATTTATTTGTATTTAAAATAAGAAAGAATAATCTTTACTCTATTAATTTGAGTTTGTAATCATATTGAAATAATGGGGACATATATTAAAATTAGCGGGAGCAATTTGTTATAGATCTAAAAAAAATTCAAGCTACTCATAAATAATAATGGTAATATATAGTAAAATTTATAAAATGACCGTGGGCGGCCCACCCCCCTCCCCAAGCCATGGCCCCTAGCCACGAGAATAGGATGAAAATACAAAAAAATTGAACTCAAAAAGCTTTTGTCTCAGATGTTTCGGGGCAGCTTATTTGCCTTGAAAATGTAGCTACACCAACAGGCCAACCGACATTGTTCAAGAAATCGTCCGCCAAGCCCGTTTATGTGGCCTATTTCTAGAATCTGATCTGACTTTGCCTAAATCGGTTGATAATCAATTTTAGACTGTTTAGTTTGAGAAATTGGCGGCCTAGAAAGTCTAGGTGGCTGATTTCTCGAACACTAATATATATATATGTACAAAAAGTATTATATTTTTAAATTTTTGAGTTCTTTATTTTTTTTTAAATGTTTAATAAAATTATAGATTTATTTGAATCCTTTTAATGTTGTTAGCAAAATGGTGATGTTGGTTCGAATTTTAAGAATAATTTATAATTTATTTACTTTTTAAAATAGTATTAATGATATATATAATTAGTTTTTATTAAAAAAAATACGGATTAATCCCTCCCTTTCGACCGACATAATTAGTTTTTATTAAAAAATACAAAATCGATTAATCCACCCTGCGCCTATAAATTATTATAAACTTGCCAACAATTATATATATCATCATCATAACTCTCATCTCATATGGCTATGCCCAGAGGTTTCTTAAACTTCTCAAACCTATAGGTATGCAGCGGAGTATGGAATGAACTCATGGAAGTGGTTTTTGCTCAAGTCGTTGATGGCAACAACGAGTTTAGGGATTTCCATTTCTTCTTCGTCCCTGAGTCCTCACAAACCTGGCTGGATTACCGGCGCATAGTTCACTAGATGAAATTCTCCTACCAGGTGGCTATGTAGCACGGAAAGTTTTAACTGGTAAGCGTTTCTATTTCAGAAACTCGGAAATGTTCGGAAACTTTTAGAAATTTCAGTTGACCGTTTCTTGAGGTTTTTGAAACGGTCAACGAATCGAAAAACTCGAGAAACCCCAAAATTAAAATTAAAATGAATTTAAAATAATTAAAATAAATTATGATAAATTATTTTGAACTATATATTTGGTTTATTTGTTTTAAATTACAATTGTATGCTTTCATAAATATGAATAGGTTAATATATAATATATATTTATAAAATCATAAAATTAAAAAAATATTCAATATATATATTTAATTTAGCGATTTCTTGCCCTTTCTATAATTTTGATTTGCCACTTTCCGATTTCTTGTAGTTTCCATTTCCGTTTCCGTTTGTGTGCTACATACCCAAGTGGTAGGACAGATCCAGCTTCTAGGATTGAGCGAGTCTCCAGCAAAGTACCTTCTTCCATGAAAATCGAATGTTGCCCAATGATGCACTCGGCTCTATGGTGCAAGACCGCAAAAGAGATTAAGCACCTATGGTGACAATCCTTTCAATCACTGTCTCGGCAGGGAGTCCAGCAATATGAAAACCAGGCATAAACTATAAATTTTTTTTTTTTCAACAAAGCACCCATTTAAGTAGGATACAAATTGTATTCGGTATCAAGAACATCCAAATTTGGCAGAATGAATATATAAAACTACATGATAAGTCCACTAAAAGCAGAGAGATTCTAAGTTACAATCATTCCAAGGCAGATTTTGGTTTTAGTAAGGTCATAATATAATAGTGAAAGCTATATAATGAGAAAACATAATTTCTTTGCAGAAAAAATGACCTAAGCCCCGACATCTACACAAACCAACTATAATGCTTCAGAATCAAATGGGATGACATTAAAAGTAAATGGGTCAAGGATACTAAGTGGCTGAGTGTGAGGAAATCCGATTCTAACCTTGATTTGGACGGTGAAATTGATAATGTAGTATGGCAATGCTTGACAAAACCAGCTCAAGTGAACAAGGAGTTGTTACAGCTTAAGTTTTCAAGCAGGCAGCAGAAGTGAACTAGAAGCAGCTGCAGCAGGGGATGCTGTAGCAGGAGCTTGTTCAACTGGCTGGATCATCTGTCCGAGTAGCAGCAGCTACCTGGGCCTGTCTAAAATGGCTGGGATCTCTATGGAGAGCATTTGAAGGATTTTTAAAATAATGTGGAGTATTTTCCAGTAAGGTTTACTAGTCAGAGAAGGAGATTTGCATTGAAGATAAATATCAAATCTAATCTCCTAGATTTTAGGAGATAATTGATTCTATTGGGTCATTGCCTAAACCTGGACATTGCTTAAAGCTGGTGCTGCTATTTAAGGAGAAGAGGTTTAGAGCAGAATGGTTGATCGAAGCTGAGGGATACACGAGTGCATACACAGATTTCAGAGTGAGGATCTTTGGTGTGCGACGGACGAATTCTTCGATCATCACCCGAGAGCAGAGCGTGAGCGCAGAGCTGAGGTGACTGAAGCAGAAGGGAATCAGGACTTGTTGAGTCTGATTCGAGCTTGATCTGGAAGCCAATTCAGAGCTTGGTGCTTGTTGGTTGATCAAGGGCAGCCGCGGAAGAACTGACGGGTGGTTGACTCGGTCGAGGGTCTTGCGGCAGTACTCGCTAGTGGCAGGTGGTCACTGAGTGAGGGGGAGTATTCCAGAGTGTGCAGCGATCGTGGAATCGTTCGATCGGCTTGGCAGAAGGCTTTGGAGCGACGCGGACATTTGTGCTTCAGCTGTGTGTTACAGCAGTTGCTACAGCAACCCTGCTGAATAGGTGTAGTTTAGAATAGGCTGAGTTCTTTGAGAAGACTGTAGCTATTCTAGATTGACATATTGTAGAGGGTGTGCAGACACAAATCAGAGCGTGTTCTGATTGTGCCAAGTGATCCACACAAGGTTGAGTAGCATAGGTTGCGTGAGTTGTAACCGAGTGTACTTGGAGACCTTTGGTTTGAGTGGATTGAGGATTGGAGAATAGTCCTCCCCAGACGTAGGCAGTTGGCCGAACTGGGTGAACAAACTTTGTCTTGTTCATTGTTTTGCTGAGACAATTTCTGAGTGAACAAGAGTGTGCTGCAGCAACTGCTTGTTCACACATCTGTCAAATAGAGACGCTGTGAAATTTCAGAAATACTTAAATATTTTTAATACACGTAGATCATTGCTTGCACCAGGATTATTATAAAATAAAATTAATATGAGCTGAGTCGGTGATGCGGACCAAATAGTGTCGCCCGAATAAGGTGCAAGCCGGCAGTGCAGACAAGCAGATTTTAGGCTGCCGGAGTCAGATGAACCATAATAATATATTTTTTAAAGCAGAACGGACCCACTGATGAATCTCACGTGAGCTTTTGGGTCATCTAATTTCGTTTCCTAGTTTTTTTTTCGAATTATTATGTTTTAGGGTTTCAATTTCTTTATTTTTCTAGGGTTTTAGTTTCCCCTTTTTGTCTGTTTCTTTTCCTATTTAAACATGTTCTCTACGTCTTTTAAAGACAGTTCAGTTGATTAATAAAATATCAAAGGTTTTCTTCTTTTTCGTCTTTCCTCGGTGTTGGAGTATGTTCACACCATGTTTTTGATGAGACAAACACCCAACTAATAATGCTACTTGAGTGTGCAGGGAACGATCCCTGGAATGAATGCCACAACATGTAATCAGAGGCTAATAAAATCTTCTGAGATTACGATCTCTATCCAGATTCTCGGAGCAAAATAAGGGATCAAGATTGAGAAGATCCGGTCAAAGATTGTCAAGATTATTATGGGATAATCCTTGACAATCTAAGAGATTCTGTTCCAAATTTGGAAAGGGAATCTGAGAGATTTGTGGTAGAGAAAATCTTGGATTTGCGGTTGAGTAAATCTTGGGGCTTTTCCAAGGAGATCGAGATAAAGGCGAAGGCAGTGCTTTCGACGGAGGTAGTGAAGAGGAAAAGGTTCTTGACACCCAACGGCGTAAAAGCTAAGGCTCGAAAGACTACACCGCTAAGAAGATCAAGAAAAGAGAAGCTTGCTACTCCAGAGGGAACTGAAGACGGTGCTATAGTCTGTGTCAAAAGGAAGTGCTACTTGTGGTGCGGCTAACCTGTGAAGAATATCCTAGCAGACGGTGATCTGGAGTATCTGGATGCTAGAGGTATAATATCAAGTGTAACCGATCCAAACACCTAAATACAAGAGTATTTCCAAATCCTTCTAGCTTGCTAGAGGGTAGTGGTTTTTCTTTCAGGTATCAACGAGTACTGACCCTTCATCTGGAATCAACGAGTACTGACCCTTCATCTCCCGATATTCCTCGGAATCAATGGGTTTTGATCCACCTATCCACCCGCCCAGGCACGCACGCTGCATTAGTCAGATTATGTCATTAGAAGCTTATGTCATTCTTAGCGCTGGTTGGAGTAGATTCCAATACAACACTATATGAGCGAGTCAGATGATGATGATGATGATGATGATGATGATAGGTATCTTGAAGAATACCCCGAATTGTATAAAAAATAGCACGTAGACTTAACCAGCCACATAAGAAGACAGATCGACAGTGCCTACGAGTGTTACTTGCACGGGCATTTAGTTGATGTAAACTTTTTGATATTAAGAACATGGGTGTGATTCTACGCATCATGTGAAAATAACTACTTTCATTTTTTTTTATCTTTTAAGGTTGAGGCTTTAGTTCGTTTGTGACTAGTCTGAACTTCTTACATGGTTGTTCATCTAGAATTGAAGAAACTGAAAATCGATCTGGTGTTTGTCCAATTTCACAATGTTATGTTCTTATCCAAAACTTAAAATTTAAAGTTCATATATTTTTCCTTAAAACTTTTTAATAGTATTATTATAACGAAGATGACCCGTCTAATAGAAATTTTTCTAATTGCGGGGCTGTAGAATATGATATTCAAAGTTCATCTCAAGTGACTGAGATTGAGAATGACCCGTAGATGTTTAATGAACTATTCATTTTAATTATTTGAATGAATCATCACATTTTATTATGTATGTATGTTGGGTTTTCTGTGTTTTGAAGTTTGACAAACACTTAGTTGAGTTTGTAAATGAATGTGTATGAAAACACAAGAAGCTGATATTTCAAGGAATTGATCCCTCTGTAAGGAGCTATGGACGGAGTCAGGAATGAAAAGTATATTGGGTTGAATTTTTTTTTTTTTGATTCAGAATCAAATGGAAAGATGTATTTTTATATTATTTTATAAAATCAAAATATGTTATAAATAATAATGAATTACACAAAATACCTGATGCCAAGCCTGATGCACACCAAACGGTACAAGAATACAGTGTCGGAGCATGCTAGTTTTTCAGACTTCAACGACATTATATCAGACGGTGAGTATATGGGTAGTATATCCATTATTGCTACAGTGTTAAGTACAAACTAGCTCATCCTTCCAAAACCAATACAAGTCATATGAACAATGAGATGATGCCCAATCCCATATATATATCAGCACTTGCAGACTTTCACCGACCAATACATATCTGATTCTGGAAAGTCATTACATAATATAACCGGCAAGCAACAAATACTGACCATTTCGAAATGTTAAAATAAACATTCATTGAAACTTTGCACACACAAAGACCGATAGAGTACAGTTAAAGAGAGCAGGCGAGCCGCATCAGACTCGCTTCTACCAGCATGAGTGAACAACTGTGACCTCTCTATGTTATAAGACTATCTACAATGCAAAAAAAATTCAACACCCTACTTTATCACTTTTTAACACTCCACATCATCTTCTCTATCTTCCACCTAATCATTCAACACACATTCAACTTATACCCTCTACAATGATCTTGTTTAATAAAATTCAACACCCTATCCCACAACTTTTATTTACTTCATAATTTAATTTTTGCAATTACAATTCAATAAATTTATCATTTTGCATTCAAAAAAAATATTAATAGTAAATAAATTATATAAATTATTTTTTATTTTTAATGTTTTTATTTCATCAATTTTAAATTTTATATCATTGCATCTTGCAAGAAATAAAGACGAAAAATATAGATAGACATTATTAAAACAAATACACACCCATACTTTGAGATGAATATGACATCATTGATCCATAATATGGACTATAATTTGGAGCAGATGAAGGCATGATGAAATTTGATGCAAACCCATAGTTTGGAGTGTTTTGAGTATTTTGTTGGCTGGATTGTTGATTTTGAAACTGATAATTGTGGAGATTTGGATAGATAAAGGAATTATTATTGGGATCCAGTTGGCTAAAAAGAAGGGTTTAAAATGGAGAAGAAAGAGGTTTTTTTTTTTCGGTGTCCAAATCAAATGAAGCGAGTATGTATTTATAGAGCATAAAAAAATATGAATTTTGGTATAAAAATTAAAATCTAAAAAAAATTAGTCAACCAATAAACAAGACGTATATTGGTATGTCACACATGGTCCCCACCACATCTTCATTCAATATGTTTAATTAATTCAACACCGAATAATCCAAATCATATTCAACACCATATTCAACTACCTCATTAAACCTATTCAACTACTTAATCCCCATATTCAACTACCCCATTATAAATAACCTCAATTCAATACCAAATAATCCTCATATTCAACACCCTATTCAACTATCTCATTAAACCTATTCAACTACTTAATCCCCAATTCAACAACCCCATTGTACATAGTCTAAGAAAGTTAAGCACCTAGAAAGTAAGATTGTCAACGTAGAAAGACATACATACACTATACACACAGTGACAAGGAGCCAGTGTTCAAACAAGGATCAAAAATATCTCCTGCTATTGAAACAAAGATGCAGAATTCAACTACTCCTGATTATAATCCCAATCTGAAAAGTATAGTTCAATGGGGAAATAATCAAAGCAACAATTCCCATTGTAGAAATCCTAAATTGGCAATCAGATCCATAACAAGAAATCAAAGACCAGAAATTAATCAAAAACAGACAAGATAAGACAAGAAATCCAAAATAAATTAAATGAAATTCATAACACGATTACACGAAACCAAAAGAAACAATTGCTAAATTGTCAATCCTAAGCATTCAGCACAGAAATCAAACTATTCACAACAGACAAGAAAATGAGAAAAATCAACCTAAAATCCAAAACATGAAACCCTCGGAAAATAATTAATTCTCCCTTTTTCGATCCAAATACTCAATACCGTTACCTTGGAAAAGAAGAATAACTCCAGAATGCACAATTTGATCACGAAGACACGAACAACAACCATGTCACAGGATCGGTTCAATAGCTTTTGCATTTTATTTGTAAATTGAACAAACCATCACTATGTAAGTCGCTGCTCTTGTGATGCATAGCCAACAAAATTATTCTGTCTCTATCTATCACCACTTCTCTCTCCTTTCTGTTAACCAAATTCACCTCCTCGAAGAGGAACATTCTAGCACAAATCCTCTTCTGGCCTGGGTTTGCTTACTCTTGAAATCTTGGTGATTTCTGGGTAAGAGATTTGTATCCAATCGGTCTTCCGGTTACATTGGTATCAGATTCATCGATCTTGAGACCCAAACATGGTTGAAACACGGGGACAATCCATGGCCGATATGAAAGCACAACTTGAGGATGTGCGTCGGCAGTCTGAGGAACGCAACCAGGCACTAACAGAGGAGCTATCTGGAATCAAGGAACTACTTAATCAACTCGTTATTCAAGGACCATCCATCCCGCCCGATCCCAGCAGCTCCATCTCTGATGCGTTAAATAACCCCAATCGGACTTCAGAACCACCGGACCCAGCGTTTAGGTCACGTCTCCAACATCCGCCACATACAATATCATCAACGAGCTCCTCTTCTGCCAAGAGGCTTAGCTATTCGAATCTCTAATGTTGAGTTCCCCAAATTTGATGGTACGCTGCTAAAAGAGTGGATTTATCGTTGTGAACAATTTTTTCTCTTGGATAGCACGACCCCTAAACTTAAGGTCAGATTGGCTTCTCTTCACATGGAAGGTAAAGCCCTTCAGTGGCATCATAATTATATGAGTAATCGATTCGATTAGTTTCCCTTTTGGCCAGAATATATTGTGGCGCTATCCAGTCGTTTTGGAAATATGTTTGATGATCCATTGGCAGACTTGGTGAGCTTGAAACTGTCGACTGATCCGTGGAAGATTATTTAGATAAGTTTGAATGTTGGCTTACCAGAATGTCTTTATCCGTTCATGCCCCGAGTATATTTCTTACTAATATGAACCCTCACTTGGCTCTGCATGTTCGGTAGTTTAATGTATCTAGTGTTGCTGAAGCTGCCCGGATCACTCGTCTCCACGAATCTTCACTCCAACAGACCCCTTATAAATATTCCAGAGCCCCCTTCAATCCTTACCAAAAATCTCAGAGAGAACTCTATCCATCTCAAGCTCCAAACATGGCTCCGCTACTCCCAACTCCTACACCACCTAAACTACCCCCAAACCGCCTCCCACTACCCTCTCTTGATACTCTTAATCATAGCAGAGATAAACTCCCCAGAAAGTTCTCTTATGATGAAATGCAAACCAGTCGTTCTAAGGGCTTATGTTTGTTTTGTGACGAGCCATATTCTCCGGGTCATCACCTGAAGCACAAGAGATCCCAAATTTATATTATGGTCTGTGATGAGAATGACACTTCTGATAATCAACTCGAACCTGACGATCAGGCAACACAAACAGATGTTGATACTCCAACAATTTCGGTTAATGCTCTTGACGGCTCGACAACCTTTAATTGTATGCGAGTTATGGGACAGCATGGTAAACGAAAGTTATACATCATAATTGACCCCGGCAGCACTCATAACTTTATTGATCTGAAATCGCAAAGGAAATTGGTTGTCTCCTGGAGGATGTTTAACCCCTACCCATTGAAGCTGCTAACAGTAACAATATGATTTCCGCTTTTAAGTGCAATGATTTCTCGTGGAAGTTGTAAGGTTACGAGTTCATTAGAGATGTCCACACACTCCCTTTGGCTTACTACGCTTGGTCCGATCTGGTGGGACTTTTCCAATTTAAAAATGGAGTTCACTTTACAAGGGCAGAAGCATATATTACGAGGAGTGACAAAATCAAATTGCAAACTGATTAAGGGAAGTAGTTTGAATAAGTTAATGTTGCAGGGCCCTCAGATAGCTTTACTTCACATCAGGGAATTTCCTCTTTTCACCACAGACAATGTCCACCATTCCACCAGTTTGTTTCTATATCACATTTCTGCTACAGAAAATGTCTTGGGCGAGGATCCAACCCTCCAGGATCTTCTTTCTTATTTTTCTGATTTATTTGAAGAACCATCAGAACTTCCTCCGTTTCGTGATGATTTCAATCACAATATACCTTTTGTGGAGGGAGCTACTCCGTACCGATACTCCACTTTACAGAAAAACAAGTTAGTTCAATATATGCTCACATAGAGTGTCGTTCAACAATGTACCAGCCCATATGCAGCCCCTGTGGTTCTGGTGAAGAAAAAAAGATGGAAGCTGGCGGTTTTGAGTTGATTATAGGGGACTCAATCAACAGATTATTAAAGGCAAATACCCTATCCCTCTACTTGAAGATTTATTGGATGATCTGGGTGGCTCAAAATTTTTCTCCAAACTTGACCTTCGTTCTGGTTTTCATCAATTAAGAATGCAACCTCCGGACATTTACAAAACTGAATTCAAAACACATTCTGGGCATTATGAGTATTTGGTTATGCCTTTCAGCTTAACCAATGCCCCTTGCACTTTTCAAGGACTTATGAATCAGACATTCCTGCAGATTGCCCGTAAATTCCTTCGGGTCTTCTTTGACGATATATTGATTTATAGTTCAACTTGAGAGGCTCATCTTGTTCATCTACACACAGTGTTCTCACTTCTTTATCAGCATAATTTATTCTTGAAACTATCCAAATGCACTTTGAAGCAACCACTATTGAGTACCACGACCATTTCAGTTCTTCTAAGGGCGTTAGCACTGACCCCAACAAGGTAAAAGCAATTCAGTAGTGGCCTACTCCAACAACTCAGAAACTATTGCAAAGTTTTTTGGGTTTGGCTAATTATTACAGAAAATTCATTATGCATTATAGCATCATTGCACGGCCGCTTTCAAACCTCTTGAAAAAAGATGGATTTCATTGGTGCTCGGAAGCTGCCTCTGCATTCGACAATTTGAAAACCTTATCTACTGCTCCAGTTTTGGCTTCGCTAAATTTTGACAAAGTAGTTATCGTTGAAACTGATGCTTCCAATACTGGAATAGGGGCTGTTTGATGCAAGATCATCATCTATTGGTTATATAGGTAGAGCTCTGGGTCCTCGCCATCAATCCCATTCAGTGTACGAAAAGGAACTCATGGCTATTGTGCACGCTATTCAAACCTGGAATTCCTACTTGATTCATCGCCCTTTTATAATCAAAACAGATCAGCGAAGCTTGAAATACTTACTTGAACAAAAGGTCCCTATACCTTTTCAGCATATGTGTTATCTAAACTTATGGACTACTCTTTCGAAATCCAGTACAAACAAGGGAAATAAAATGTTGCCGCTGATGCACTTTTTCGGGATACGGGTTCTAAACTCCTTTTCGTAACTCTCTCACAAGCTCAGCAAGGGTTTTATGGCTCCGTGAAACTTTCATGGAAAACTGACCCGAATCTTTGTAAATTACTTTCGGATTACAAATCATCTCCGGCTTCTCACCCAACTTTTACCTTTATTAATGATGAAGTGTGACGCAAGGGCAAGCTTTTTGTTGGAAATTGACAATGAAGTTTTTAAATGGCTTCATGACTCGGCTATAGGCGGCCATTCGGGAAGAGATGCTACTTTGCATCGTATTAAATCACTGTTTTATTGGCCAAAGATGAATAAGGAGGTTCAGAATTATGTGAGAAACTATCACATTTGCCAACGAAACAAGTACGACCTTTCTGCCAAGCCGGGACTCCTTCAACCTCTGCCAGTATCTGAAGGTGGCTGGCAGTCGATCAACTTGGATTTTATTGAGGGTTTGCCCCCTTCGTTTCATAAACATTGCATTCAAGTGGTCATTGATCGATTGAGTAAAAATGCTCACTTTCTCGCATTGTCACACCCCTACACTGCTATTGATGTGGCACAGGTATATATGGATAATGTTTTCAAATTACATGGTGAAATTTCGCAGCGCCTCTGAGTTGCAGATTGTGTACTAGGAGTTGCTATAGTAGACTCTTGTACACTCGGATCTTGTGCAACAAGATGAAACAATGAACAACGATTTATTCACCCAGTTCGGCCAACTGCCTACGTCTGGGAAGGACTGTACTCCAGTCCTCAATCTACTACTCACAAAGGTCTCTCGTACAACACGGTTCGACTCAACGCAACCTATGTTACTCAACCTTAGCTAGTCAATCACACAATCAGAACAGGCTCTAACTTGTGTCTCACACACCTACACACTCGAATTAATTCAAAGTAACTACTCCTCTGATCTCACAGACTCAGCCTATTCTAATTAAATCAAAGTCCCCGTAGGCTTGCTATAGCACCTGCTGTAGCACACAGCTAGTGCACGTTTTGTCCTCGTTGCTCCAAATCCTTCCGCTGAGCCGATCGAACTCTCCACGAGCTCTACACACTCTGCAATGCTCCCCCTTACTTAATGACCCCCTTTCACTAGCGAGACCTAGCGTCCTGCAGATTGTCCGAGTTCCTACACTAGACAACTCTGCCGCCGCCTGTCTTGATCAACCAACAAGCACGACCTGCTCTGAATTGGCTTCCCTGATCAAGCACTGATCAGACTCTACAAGTCTTCGATCAATCTCTGCTCTAACCACTCAGCTCTGCTCTCGGTGGTGATCCAATCTCTCCGCTCTAGCACTGTGAATATATCTCTCGGTATATTGCTTTATCTTTGTGCTTGGATTCTTTCTTGGATGGATACCTTTGATGCTCTGCCCAGCCTCCTTTAAATAGAAATTCCATGCTCCATCAATATCAAATTTAATAAATTCCTTAAAGATCTCAACAAGATCTTATCTCCTATTTTGTAGGAGATTAGATTTGTTTAGAGAAACAAATCTTTCCACAATCAAATCTTCTCCTGGATACGGGAATATTCTCTGAGAATATTTAGAAGCTCCTCCAAGATCTCAACAAAATCATATCTCCTAATTTGTAGAAGATTTGATTTCCCAATCAAATCTTCAAGCTTTGGTACAGAATCTTCACTGGGGATATTATGAGAATATTTGGAAGCCTCCCGTTGCACTGCTACATCATATCTGGGCAGATTGTTCTTCGTGCCAATACTGCTGCTACAGCTCCTGCTGTAGCAACTGCTTGTTCATTGAGCTTGTTTACTCTGGCTGGATTTGCACAAGCTACTGTCTTCACACGGGCAGCTGCATCATCTTGCTCTCTATCTTCATGATACTCTACCAACCTATTGTGATGCTGGCAGCAACCCTCCGTACGTTCTTTGGACTGCTCCAAGTTGATCGGCATGCTATTGACTCTGGGAATCTTCTCAGTTGCATTTAGAAAGCTTCCGTTGCTCTTCTCTTCAATTCTGGGCAGCTTGTTCTTCACACGGAAATTTGCTATTTAGGATGCTACAGCTCTCTGCTACACAGATTGCTGTAGCAACGCCTTGTGCACTCTGCTTGTTCACTCTGGAACGCTCTACAGCAGCTGCTGTCTTCACATGCTTGCTGTAGCAGACTCTTGTGCACCTTGTAGGAGTTTGTCAATGATGCCACATACTTTAACACATGGTATGTCGCAAAGCATTACAAGTGATCGTGATCCAACTTTTCTTAGTCAAGTTTACAGAATTATTTCTGGTCCATGGGGTTGAATTGAACTTTTCCACTGCCTACCACCCTCAAACGGATGGGCAGACGGAGATCACAAATAAAACGTTGGAAACATACTTGCGATGTATGTCTAGCGAAGCTCCGCACACCTGGTGCAAATGGTTACCCTTGGCGGATTGGTGGTACAACACCACCTTTCATTCAGCTATCCAATGCACTTCTTATGAGGTTATCTACAGCCAACCCCCTCTAGTGCATCTGCCTTATCTTCCCGGTGAGAGTTCTCGCGCCGCAATTGATCGCAGTCTTCAAATGCGAGCGGATATAATTAATATGCTGAAGTTTCATCTTCTGCGCGCCCAAAATCGAATGAAGCAATACGCTAACTCCCATCGTTCCCCTTGTGAGTTTTAGATAAGTTATCACCCCACTTTTATGGACCGTTTCGCATCAGTGACCGTGTTGGTGTTGTATCATACAAACTGGACCTCCCTTCAGAAGCTGCCATTCACAATGTGTTCCATGTGAGTCAACTAAAACTCTGCCCAAAAAATCCCCTTCAAAATCCCCCTGTCTTGCCGCAATACTTAAGGAAAGTGGGTGAACGCAAGGAACTTGAGGCTATTCTTGCTCGGAAAATGGCTAAACGTCATAACTGTGCAGTGACAAAAGTGTTAGTTCAATGGAGGGGACTTCCGGCCGAGCAAGCCACCTGGGAATTCTACTCTGATTTTGTCAGCAAATATCCAAACCTTCATCCTTGAGGACAAGGATGTTATCAACATGGGAGTATTGTCACAATATCGGTTCAATAGTTTTGCATTTTATTTGTAAACCGAACAAACCATCACTATGTAAGTCGCTGCTCTTGTGATGCATAGGCAACAAACAATTATTTTGTTTCTGTATCTATTGCCACTTCTCTCTCCTTTCTGTTAACCAAATCCACCTCCTCGAAGAGGAACATTCTAGCACAAATCCTCTTCTGGCCTGGGTTTGCTTACTCTTGAAATCTTGGTGATTTCTGGGTAAGAGATTTGTATCCAATCGGTCTTCCGGTTACAAACCAGCAGGCTTTCAACATCATTCAGTTCAAGAAAACAAAGAATTGAAAGCTTTCCAAACATCATAACATTATTACATGAAAGTGAAAGAAGCCAAAACTCCAGATTCCAGAAGGCTGTTTCGCAGGCGGCACGGTCCTCCGTCGTTGGATACTTGGAGCCGGAGTCACGGAGACGGAGCAGAATCAAATGACCTAACCTTAGGGCAGAGAGCCAGGGACGGAGACACTAAGCGGAAGGGTTTAGTTCGGATTTCAGAATAAACATAATATATTTTAGATACATTATCTAAAATATATTCGGTGAATACCGGATAATCATTATTATGATATAATGAATATCCTCGATTAGAAGATTGATATGTCAATATTCTAAATCGGATCTTGTGACTTCCGTTTGGAAATCTTCAAGATCATGCATATCAGAAAATCTGCATGTGTACTTGATAGAGCATATTTATACGCATTATTTAGATCATAACCCTATGTTTGTTTGCGATATTTTATGTACAAGATTACTGGTTTCCAGTGTTTTTATATTTCAGGGAAAAACGAGGGCTTAAGTCGGATACTCGCTAACAGGCAGCGTTCGAGGAGTGAAAAATCAGCCTGCGGAGCTAGCAGTGCAAGCAGGAGAGATAATGGCGAGAGTCTGTAGCGGTGCGCTAACCGATTGCGCTAACCGATGCCGTGCGCCAGGCGCAGAGTCCAGTATTTCCTAATCCGGACATGACCAGATTTGGAAGTTGACAAGGATGAGCCTCTTGAACAGTATATAAAGGATAGGAGGTCTAGGGTTTGAGAGAGAGAGACACAGAGAGGCAACACCCACATCAGAGGCCCACAAGAGAGCGAGAGAGCGGCAAACTGGAAAACACACGGACATGTTGAGAGAGGACTTGCGCCAGCCGACTGCGCCAGCCGAGAGACAAACTGCACGCACTGTTTGCTACTGATTTCTTAGATACATTAGTCATTATTTACTATTCTATGATGTTTATCACTAGCATGTCTAGCTAAACGCTTAGTGTTGGTTGGGCATGAATCTATGATGTATTTCCTTTGAGACTTTTGCGTAATGCATAGTTTGTTTACTTGTATTAATTCTGTGCATACGGAGACAGCTAGTTGCATGAGTAGGGGAAGCCTTGAACCGCAATCTTACTCTTGTTGCTTGCTTGTCATATGTTAAACTAGTTGATAGCTTTACGGTGACAGCTAGGAGTAACGAGCTAGGGTGATCAGTTGCTACTTTGAACGGATTCGTAACTGTTTTAGTCTAGTTCTAAGGATTAATAGCACATGAACTTTGAACGGAACATGCGCACGTGTTAGGAAGCCTTGATCGGACACTAACCCAAGTGAAACCAAGCTATAGACATTTAGAGTCGATGATAAGGAATGCACTCATAGAGGATTGTCTGCCCAATACTTCTCATAGTCATAGTACTTAATTTCTACTGCCTGCGCACGTCTAGTGCAAATTCCTGCGTTACGTTAGCTACTGTTTACTTGCGCATCGCGCAACCCCAATCACTCACACAACCCCCAATTTTCGTAAGTATAGGACACAGGTTAAAGACTGAACTGCTTGCTCCCTGTGGAGATCGACCCTTACTTAACCGCTGTACTGGTGGAAGAGGAAGGATTATATTTGACGCGCACAGCGACGCGCGATCAGTACTATAAAAAGAGGTGAGCCAACACCGAGAAGAATAAGCTTATTAGAGAGAAAACTTAGAGATCAAGACGGATGTTGGATTGTACTGAGGTATCATTGCAAGAAGAGAGTGCCTCTGAGGAGGTTGTGATCAAGGGCAAGGAAAGCATTGAGATTGATTCAACCACTAAAGAGTCTGAATCAGAATCAGCCGGCTCTAGATTGCCCCCTCCTAATCAGCCGGTTATACATATGTATAGACATAGTCATCTTCATTAGTTCAGATCGATAGTCTGAGTCTTGAATATCAACATTTATCAATTCCACAATAGTTCGTGACTTCTTGATGTATATGCGGTAGCTTGACTGTTGATAGAATAACCTAGAAACATTCCTTTTACTGCTATGGGGGTCAAGCTTTCTCTTGTATTCTCGATCTTCATATATATAACATAGACTTCCGAAGACATGAAAGTACTTGACTGACGGCTTCTTTCCTTTCCAAATTTCATAACAAGTTTTCTGAGTTCCAGAGTGAATCAGGACTCTGTTGAGGGTGTAACAGGCAGTGTTTATGGCTTCAGCCCGGAATGTCAGAGACACGTCCTTAGCATGGAGAATGACAAACATCATTTCCTGAAGGGTATGATTTTTTCTTTCAGCAACTCCATTCTTTTGGAGTGTTATGGGTGTTGAGGATTGATGAAATATGCCTTGCTCGAGATAAAGCTCCTCCATGTCATTGTTCTCGAACTCCTTACCATGATCACTTCTAATGGCAATTTGAGGTGTGTCTTTCTTACGCTGCAGTCTCAAGATTAGGTGATTCACGGCTTCAACAGTATCTGATTTATGTTTGAGAACCACAATCCAGGTGAAACGAGAACAAACATCAACACAAACGAGAACATAGTTCTTATGCCCAAGGCTTTCCTCCTGCATAGGACCCACCAAATCAATATGTAACAGTTACAGGATTCTGGTTGTATGAATCTGATCAGTTCCTGGATGAGCTGATATTGTTTGTTTTCCGATTTCGCATTCTCCCCACATAACATCAATCTTTCCCTTTATCTCAGGTATTCCTCGCACCAGACCATGTTTAGTTATCTTTCTCAGTGCCTTAATATTCAAGTAACCCAACTGTTTGTGTCAAAGAATTAATTCATCTTGCTTAGACAAAAAATAGTGAGCTTGAACAGGCTCTGTTTTAGAACTCAGTAAATAGCAGTTATTTGATGATCGATTTCCTCTCATAACACACTTCCCTTCATCATTGATGACTTGGCATGAATCCGGAGTAAATTTCACGTTCAGCTTTCCATCACATAGTTGGCTGATGCTTAGAAGATTAGCCTGAAGACCTTCCACTAGAGGCACCTTCTCGATCAGAGGCATCCTAATCGCACATCGTTGTACGCGTCAAATTTTGGCGCCGTTGCCGGGGAGCAACACAGATAAGTTTTAACTAGTTTAAATTTTCTTTTACAGTAGTTAGTTATTTCTGTTTGCGTTATTTTCCTCGTTGTTGATTCTGACAGCGCGCAATCAACATGAGCCTGCGCAACCTTGAAACAGTTGCACTGTGCAAATTATAGTTGCACACTGACAGACGCAACAGCTTAGTTGTCTTTTAATTTTGTTTTCCTTGAGATTTAGGACAGGACATGGAGGATAACAGTGTCATTGGAGATAACTTAGGGGACAGAACCCCAGAGGGACCTAATAATGCGAGGGCAGATAACCGCGCAGTTCGATTCAGAGAGGAAGTGCAGCACGAAGTGGAAGCAAGGATGGCCGCTGAAGTGTATAATGCGCCACCTGCGCGACAGGTTGCGCGACGCAGAACAGTGTGCGATAAGTCAACTCCAATCACGGTTAACCAGCCATGGTGCATAGTGCTTCCACTAGACGGTCATTTTGAGCTAAGGAGCTCGCTCATTCATCACATGCCCAAGTTTCACGGGATGAACAACGAGAACCCAGTCAAGTATGTGCGAGAATTCCTAGTTATTTGCGAGAACATGAAGGCCGAAGGGTAGAGCGACGAAGCGCTAAAGATGAAGGTGTTCCCTTTTTCATTGTGTGATGCGGCCAGGCATTGGCTGATGAGCTTACCAGCAGGATCTATTCACACATGGGAGCAGCTCCAGAAGAAGTTCTTGGACAAGTTCTATCCTGCAGCCAAGATCGCGCTACTCAGGAGGGAGCTGGCCGCACCTAGGCAGGGCGCAGGAGAATCACTATCGGAGTATTATGAGCATTTCAGGGAGCTGGAGGCTAACTGCTACAATCACGGCCTGCCCCAGAATGTAGTGATAGAGCATTTCTTGAACGGATTGCTACCAATGGAGCTGAGATTAATGAATGCATGCGCAGGCGGCGACATTTGCAACATGTACCCAGAGGACGCGTGGCAACTGATAGAAAATTCTGCTGGACAGGTAAGACATCAGCTAATACTTGAGAATAGTCGTGCTCGTTCTGTGCATCAGGTAGAAACAAGCACTGAGATAAAGGAGATGAAGGTCATGCTGCAGAAGTTGATGAATGCGCAAGGCGCGCAACCAGCTGCGTCAAAGGCATGCGAATTCTGCACGTCCACTGAGCATAAAACTGATGCATGTCCCACACTTTTCGAGGAATCAGGAGATGTCAATGCTCTAGAAGGATGGGATAATAGAGGGCCGCAGAGGCAGAATCAGCCGCGTTTTGGACTAGCCGCAAATGGATTCAGATGGAAGGAGGACAACAATTTCCAGAAGCAGTCCGCGGAGCAGCGCGCACCACAGCAGACGCAACAAGCTACGCCCTACAATCCACCGCATCGCCGCACCAGTGCAAAATAACCAGCAGCCGCGGTGATCCTTAGAAGATATCGTGGGCCAGCTAGCGGACACAGTGCGCAAGAATGATGAGAAGTATGACAAGAGGTTCGAGTCCATTGAAAAGCAGCTGTCACAGATAGCTACCACGGTGTATGAGCTGAAAAAGAGCGATGGCAATTTGCCTTCGTAAGTGAATTAGAATCCCAAGGGAGGAGTCAACGCAGTGACACTGAGGACTGGGCGCACGGTAGGAACAAAGCAGACCGCAGAGGCGCCCGCGCACCCAGTTGCGTAAGCTCCAGAGCCAGCACAGCCGGATGCGCAACCAGCAGCGCATACCACAAACCAGCAGGGCAAAGCGCCAGGTATGGCGCAATCGAAAGACAAAAGCATAAATCGTACTAACATACCTGCACCTTTTCCTGTACAGGCACCATTGGCTAGGAAAGAGGCGCTTGATAAGGAGCTCTACGAGTTATTCAGTAAGATGGAAATAAACATTCCCCTTATTGAAGCAATTCGACAGATCCCTAGGTATGCCAAGTTCTTAAAGGAGCTGTGCACAACCAAGAGGAGGAAAGGCGAGTGCGCGCAAGTAATGCTACACGCGCATGCCTCAGCAATCGTGCAACATAAGGTACCATCTAAATGGCGGGATCCAGGTACGTTCACCATTCCATGCACTTTAGGTAAGACCACAGTAAGTAACTGCATGATTGACTTAGGCGCATCTATAAATGTGCTTCCCTATTCCTTGTATGCGTCATTGCGCTTTGGTCCACTTAAGCCTGCAGGTCTCACCATTCAACTAGCAGATCGGTCGTGCAAACAACCGACGGGCATGATAGAGGACGTCCTCGTCCGAGTAGGAGAGCTGGTGTTCCCAGCAGATTTCTACGTCTTAGAGATGGAGGGTGAGTCGAGCAAGGGAAGTGCGCAGATCCTATTGGGCAAACCATTTCTGATGACAGCGCGCATAAAGATAGACGTGTGGAGGGGTACGCTCTCAATGGAAGTTGATGGCGAGGAAATTCACTTTAACATATTTAAAGGGATGCAGCACCCTCATGAGGACGCCACAGTACACGCGTTGGACAGCATAGACGACTTGGTTGTGGATGCGCAGTGTGCGAGCGCAGCAGAAGGACCTGGGCCGCTGACACAAGTAGAAATGGAGGCGCATGAGGATGAGCTGAGCAGTGCGGAACCAGTATCCAGACAGATACACGATATAGTTAATGTCTGCACTGCTAATAAAATTTTGCCCTCTATTGAACAGGCACCCAAGGTCGAGCTGAAGCAACTCCCAGAGCACCTCAAATACATATTCTTGGGAAATGAGGACATCCTGCCAGTAATCATAAAGAAAGGATTAGAAGAGGAGCAGGAGGCACGATTACAAGAGGTGCTGTGCAAGAACCAGCGCGCTATAGGATGGACACTTGCTGACTTGCGCGGAGTGAGCCCGGACGTATGCATGCACAGGATTCTATTGGAAGATGGTGCCAAACCATCCAGGGAGCCTCAGCGCAGATTGAATCCGAATATGATGGAGGTGGTACCGAAGGAGATCCTGAAGCTGCTTGACGCAGGAGTCTTCTACCCAATCTCGGACAGCAAGTGGGTGAGTCCAGTGCACGTTGTACCGAAGAAAGGAGGAATCACAGTAGAGGAGAATGCGCAGGGCGAGCTAGTTCCCAAGCGCATGCAAACTGGATGGCGCATGTGCATCGACTACAGAAAGCTTAACGCAGTCACGCGCAAGGATCATTTTCCACTGCCCTTCTTGGACCAGATGCTAGATCGATTATCGGGGAAGCCATACTTTTGCTTCCTGGACGGGTACTCAGGGTACAATCAGATACCCATAGCTGCGGAGGATCAAGAAAAAACTACGTTTCCCTACCCATTCTGTACGTTTGCGTTTCGGCGCATGTCGTTTGGGCTGTGTAACGCGCCAGGTACGTTCCAACGTCTAGTCATGAGCAGGTAATTCGCAATGTGCGCATACCATGGTACCTTACCTGTGAGCGCCATCAGGTGCTCGTCAGGTAATGTCTCCGTGATCTGCTCTGGCTCCTCTTCTTTCACTATCCTGCTCAGGTGGTCAGCGACTGTGTTCTCCGTTCCCTTCTTATCCTTGATTTCCAAGTCGAACTCCTGAAGTAGGAGCACCCAGCGCATCAGGCGCGGCTTAGTCTTTTTCTTGGACATCAGGTAACGGATGGCTGCGTGGTCTGTGTAGACGATGACTCTGGCGCCTAGAACATATGCGCGGAACTTCTCCAGTGCAAACACGATTGTCAGAAGTTCCTATTCCGTGGTGGTGTAGTTCCTCTGCGCAGCGTCCAGTGTGCGTGATGCATAATAGATGACATGTGGCTTCTTGTCCACGCGCTGTCCCAGGACTGCACCTATTGCATTGTCACTTGCGTCGCACATCAATTCGAACGGCAGGCTCCAGTCTGGCGCACGTATCACTGGCGCACTCGTCAGTGCCTCCTTCAGCTTGTCAAAAGCAGCCCTGTAGTCATCAGTGAATTCGAAACACACATCCTTTTGCAAGAGGTTAGACAGGGGTATACAAATTTTAGAAAAATCTTTTATGAAACGCCTGTAAAATCCTGCATGCCCAAGGAATGATTTCACATCGCGCACGTTAGTGGAATAAGACAGATTTGAAATAAGATCTATTTTGGCTTTTTCGACCTTGATCCCCTCCTGCGAGATAATGTGTCCTAGTACTACTCCATGTGATATCATAAAATGATATTTTTCATAATTGAGCACTAGGTTTTTTGAAATGCAGCGTGCTAAGACCTTATCAAGATTAATTAAGCATGCGTCAAAGGTATCTCCGTACACAGTAAAATGATCCATGAACACCTCTATGCATGTACCAATCATATCAGAAAAGGTGCTCATGACTAGACGTTGGAACGTACCTGGCGCGTTACACAGCCCAAACGAAATGCGCCGAAACGCAAACGTACCGAATGGGCAGGTAAACGTAATTTTTTCTTGATCCTCCGCAGCTATGGGTATCTGATTGTACCCTGAGTACCCTTCCAGGAAGCAAAAGTATGGCTTCCCCGCTAATCGGTCTAGCATCTAGTCCATGAAGGGCAGTGGAAAATGATCCTTGCGCGTGACTGCGTTAAGCTTTCTGTAGTCGATGCACATGTGCCATCCAGTTTGCATGCGCTTGGGAACTAGCTCGCCCTGCGGATTCTCCTCTACTGTGATTCCTCCTTTCTTCGGTACAACGTGCACTGGACTCATCCACTTGCTGTCCGAGATTGGGTAGATGACTCCTGCGTCAAGCAGCTTTAGGATCTCCTTCTGTACCACCTCCATCATATTCGGATTCAATCTGCGCTGAGGCTCCCTGGATGGTTTAGCACAATCTTCCAATAGAATCCTGTGCATGCATACGTCCGGGCTCACTCCGTGCAAAAATATGTATTTGAGGTGCTCGGGGAGTTGCTTCAGCTCGACCTTGGGTGCCTGTTCAATAGAGGGCAATATTTTATTAGCAGTGCAGACATTAACTATATCGTGTACCTGTCTGGATACTGGTTCCGCACTACTCAGCTCATCCTCATGCGCCTCCATTTTTGCTTGTGTCAGCGGCCCAGGTCCTTCTGCTGCGCTCGCACACTGTGCATCCGCAACCAAATCGTCTATGCTGTCCAACGCGTGTACTGTGGCGTCCTCATGAGGGTGCTGCATCCCTTTAAATATGTTAAATGGAATTTCCTCGCCGTCAACTTCCATTGAGAGCGTACCCCTCCACACGTCTATCTTTGTGCTTGCAGTCATCAGAAATGGTCTGCCTATTAGGATCTGCGCACTTCCCTTGCTCGACTCACCCTCCATCTCTAAGACGTAGAAATCTGCTGGGAACACCAGCTCTCCTACTCGGACGAGGACGTCCTCTATCATGCCCGTCGGTTGTTTGTACGACCGATCTGCTAGTTGAATGGTGAGACCTGCAGGCTTTAGTGGAGCAAGGCGCAATGACGCATACAAGGAATAAGGAAGCACATTTATAGATGCGCCTAGGTCAATCATGCAGTTACTTACTGTGGTCCTACCTAAAGTGCATGGAATGGTGAACGTACCTGGATCCCGCCATTTAAGTGGTACCTTATGTTGCACGATTGCTGAGGCATGCGCGTGTAGCATTACTTGCGCGCACTCGCCTTTCCTCCTCTTGTTTGTGCACAGCTCCTTTAAGAACTTGGCGTACCTAGGGATCTGCCAAACTGCTTCAATAAGGGGAATGTTTATTTCCACCTTATTGAATAACTCGTAGAGCTCCTTATCAAGCGCCTCTTTCCTAGCTAATGGTGCCTGTACAGGAAAAGGTGCAGGTATGTTAGTACGATTTATGCTTTTGTCTTTCGATTGCGCCATACCTAGCGCTTTGCCCTACTGGTTTGTAGCTTGCGCTGCTGGTTGCGCATCCGGCTGTGCTGGCTCCAGAGCTTGCGCAACTGGTTGCGCGGGCGCCTCTGCGGTCTGCTCTGTTCCTACCGTGCGCCCAGTCCTTAGTGTCATTGCGTTGACTCCTCCCTTGGGATTCTGAATCACTTGCTAAGGAAAATTGCCATCGCTATTTTTCAGCTCATACACCGTGGTAGCTATCTGTGACAGCTGCTTTTCAATGGACTCGAATCTCTTGTCATACTTCTCATCATTCTTGCGCACTGTGTCCGCTAGCTGGCCCACGATATCTTCTAAGGATCGCCGTGGCTGCTGGTTATTTTGCACTGGCGCGTCAGTGCGGCGATGCGGTGGATTGTAGGGCGCAGCTTCTTGCGTCTACTGTAGTGCGCGCTGCTCCGCGGACTGCCTCTGGAAATTGTTGTCCTCCTTCCATCTGAACCCATTTGCGGCTAGTCCAAAACGCGGCTGATTCTGCCTCTGCGGCCCTCTATTATCCCATCCTCCTAGAGCATTGACATTTCCTGATTCCTCGAAAAGTGTGGGACATGCATCAGTTTTATGCTCGGTGGACGTGCAGAGTTCGCATGCCTTTGGCGCAGCTGGTTGCGCCCCTTGCGCATTCATCAACTTCGGCAGCATGACCTTCATCTCCTTTATCTCAGCGCTTGTTTCTACCTGATGCACAGAACGGGCACGACTATTTTCAAGTGTTAGCTGGTGTCTTACCTGTCCAGCAGAGTCTTCTATCAGCTGCCACGCGTCCTCTGGGTACATGTTGCAAATGTCGCCGCCTGCGCATGCATTCAATAATCTCAGCTCCATTGATAGCAATCCGTTCAGGAAATTCTCTATCAGTACATTCTTGGACAGGCCGTGATTGTAGCAGTTAGCCTCCAGCTCCCTGAAACGCTCATAATACTCCGATAGTGATTCTCCTGCGCCCTGCCTAGGTTCGGCCAACTCCCTCCAACGCGATCTTGGCTGCAGGATAGAACTTGTCCAAGAACTTCTTCTGGAGCTGCTCCCATGTGTGAATAGATCCTGCTGGTAAGCTCATCAGCCAATGCCTGGCCGCATCACACAATGAAAAAGGGAACGCCTTCATCTTCAGTGCTTCGTCGCTCTCCTCTTCGGCCTTCATGTTCTCGCAGATAACTAGGAATTCTCGCACATGCTTGACTGGGTTCTCGTTGTTCATCCCGTGAAACTTGGGCATGTGATGAATGAGCGAGCTCCTTAGCTCAAAATGACCGTCTGGTGGAAGCACTATGCACCATGGCTGGTTAATCGTGATTGGAGCTGACATTTCGCGCACTATTCTGCGTCGCGCGACCTGTCGCGCGGGTGGCGCATTATACACTTCAGCAGCCATCCTTGCTTCCACTTCGCGCTGCACTTCCTCTCTGAATCGAACTGCGCGGTTATCTGCCCTCGCATTGTTAGGTCCCTCTGGGGTTCTGTCCCCTAAGTTATCTCCAATGACACTGTTATCCTCCATGTCCTGTCCTAAATCTCAAGGAAAACGAAATTAAAAGACAACTAAGCTGTTGCGTCTGTCAGTGCGCAACTACAATCTGCACAGTGCAACTGTTTCAAGGTTGCGCAGGCTGATGTTGATTGCACGCTGTCAGAAACAACAACGAGGAAAATAAAGCAAATAGAAATAACTAAGTACTGTAGAAGAAAACTGAAACTAGTTAACATTTATCTGTGTTGCTCCCCGGCAACGACGCCAAAATTTGATCGCGCGTCGTTGTACGCGTCAAATTAATCCTTTCTTCTCCACTTAGTATAGCGGCTAAGTCAGGGTCGATCCCACAAGGAGCAAGCAGACTTGTTCTAGCTAGCAACCTACAACTTACGAAATTGGGGTTGTGAGTGGTTGGGTTGCGCAGGTGCGCGAATGAACAATAGTGAAAGCAGATTTTGCACTAGACGTGCGCAGACAGTAGAGATTAAGTACTATGACTATGAGAAGTATCGGTAAAGACAATCCTCTATGAATGTATTCCTTATCATCGACTCTAAACGTCTATAGTTCGATTTCACTGAAGTTACTCCTAGATTGCGGTTCAAGGCTTCCCCTACTCATACAACTAGCTGTCAACCGTGTGCACAGAATTAACACAAGCAAACAAACTATGCATTAAGCACAAGTCTCAAAGGAAATACTTCATAGAATCATGCCCAACCGATACAAAGTGTTTAGCTAGACATGCTAGTAGTAAACATCATAGAAATAGTAAATAAAAGCTAAAGTGTCCAAGGAAACAGTAATAAGCAGGTGGGTGCAGGTTGCTGTGTCTCGGTTCGCGCAGTCGGTTGGCGCAGGTCCTCGGTGGCAGCTCGTGTGTTTTTCAGTTCTGGCTCTCTCTTGTTGATATATCAATCCCTGACCTTCCTCTCTTTATATACTGCTTGTGAGGCCCGAGGACAATCATGGCAACTTCCAAATCCTAGGAGATTTTGTAGGGATATGGTGTTCAAGATTTGGAAATATCGCTACCTTGCGCATGGCTCACTGCGCACGTTGGTTCACGCAGTTGGTTGGCGCACCGCAGTCTGAATCTGCCACCTCCTATCCTGTTTGCGCTGCTAGCTCCGCAGGCTGTGTGTTGCGCTCCTTAAATGCTCCTATTAGCGCGTATCCGACTTAGGCTCTTGTTTTGTCCTGGAATACAAAAACACCAGAAACCAGTAATCTTGTACACAAAATAATGCAAACAAGCACAGTGTTAGGATCTAAGTAGTGCGTATAAATAGGCTCTATCACATCCCCTGTACGGACAAAGTACCTTGTCCGATAATCTTTCCATTTGCGCTATCACCATACGTAACAAATCTCCCATTCAGATTCTTAACATTGGTCAAATAGCTGGCTTCTCCGGTCATGTGGGCTGAACAGCCAGTGTCAAAGTACCACCGATCCTTCTCAAGGTAAGAGGTTGAACTATATGCGACGTAGCAACAGTTCGACCAAGGTCTGTAAATTTTTAAAGGAGGCATAGATCGTTGTGGACGATACTTTGCAAGAAACCTAGAGCACTTTATCTGGATGTGACCTTGAGTATTGCAGTAAAAACAGATACGCTTATCTTTTTTCCAGAGCTTGTTAGACCTGTGACTGGAATGAGCATCGTTAGTGTGATTAAAATTTTTAGTTTGAAGAAACATAGGCTCAACAGGCAACTTCTGATGCTCATAGCTAAAATGGTGTCAAGTTTCTTTATGTTGTTATTCATCATGCTGACATACTTTCTAACTCACAATAGTCCTGACATAACCTCAGAATGTTCAAGTTTCTCCTTTTTAAGTGTTGTTTGCATGCGCTTGACTGATTCTGTCAGTTCATATTTCTCAACTTTCAGGCTCACAACTTGCTTGCTCAATTTAGAGTTTGACTTCACTACCTCTTCGCACTGTTCGTATAGAGCTTTGTATTTCTTTGCTATGGTTTCTTCAGTGATTTTAATATCACTGTCACTTTCACTGTAATTATCTGATTCAGGGTGTTGAGGTTATGTGATACCTTGACGAAAGTACACAAGATTCTGCTTCAGCGCTCCCTGAAGATTTGAAGCTTGAGCACAACCTGAAGAATGGGCGAGATACAACAACCAAGAATAAGGATCTGCTACAAAATTTTGTGGACCACGAAAGCTGAGGCAAACTGGGCAAAAGGTAAAAGACAGATTATGCTTTAGCAGTCCCTAAAGATATGAAGCAAGAGCAATCTGGGCAAGTATCTTGAAAATTTACGGAGTGGCCTTGGGAAGATGCTACATGAGTCACGAAAGTTCAGAATGCGCCACAATCGTCATCGAAGGTCTTGCAGATGTCATCTCTCGGTTGGAAGAAAAGCTTAAAAGATAAAGATCCTAAAGTTCAAATTAGGAAATGGAATCTTCAACAACCTCGTAAGAATCTAGGAAGAGATTCTGATACTGATGGACTGTCCTATGAATCCAAAGGCAACAAGGTTTCCATTACTGGCAATCCACGAAGATATAAGAGCAAGGCAGAGGCAGTCCCTTGGACACAAACATAGAGAGAAAAGAAACTGAAGCTAAGAATTCTCACAACCTGAGTTTAAAGTAGAGAGCAGAGAGTGTTGTAAGGTGTGTTGAAGAGATCAGAACTCGCTGAGTTTGATCAAGTTTTGATCCACCATTTTCAACTGAAACGTGGCTCGTTGAAGGATCAAACAGGAGCTTCGGAGAACAGCTGTGGACAAACCTGTCGCAGGCTGATTCATGACCCGAGCGTCTCTCCTTGATATTGTCAGGTGGACATTGATCAAGGGGGAACACATTCTGATTTAGTAGAACTCAGAGAGAGAGAGAGACTGACTGATTGGCAGTGAGTGATGGAGAAGTCTTCTACGGAAGTTACAGCAACTCTGAGATAGAGTGTGCTGAAGCATTCTGTGTACTGCACATTGTAATAGGGTAGGCTAAGTTTGAGTGTCAGGTCTGTAGCTATTCGTTACTGAAAGTGTGTAGGTAGCACGAAGAGAGTCTGTGTGATCAGACTGCTTGCTAGTCTAGGGGTTAGAATGAGCGAAAGATTTCGACTAGGTAAGAAGTAGAAGTGAGAGTCCTTTGTACTTTGAACCGTAATAGTGAAGTCTTGAGGATCGAAGCTTCTTCCCCAGACGTCGGCAAGTTACCGAACTGAGTGAACAAATTCTTGTGTCTCTTATTCGTCAAAAGAATATTTTCCACAGAAAGATACGTGCTATAGCAGAAGCTATAACTTGAGACCAGCAGCGCAGTCAAATTTCAATTGATATCGGAGCCGATCACTCGACATACAAAGTGTGATCAGGGAGCGCGTTGCTGAGTACTATGGAAAACTTACCGAATTGACAAAGCTCAAATAGGTCACGGAAAGGGCAAGACCGTGAGTATGACAGCAGTGATCAAATCACAAGGGAATACTTAGCTCAACACTACACCCAAATGAATGACAAATGTCGGGATGTAGTGAAAGTGAATGAAGGATTGATCGCCAAAGTGTCTAGACAGAATAACGAAAAGGAGGAACTCTTGAGGGCTATCTCAAGTATGAAAGAGAAGGCTGATCAACAAGAAAAGAAGTACAATATGTTGTTGCAAGTATGGCAGTGCTTGACAAAACCAACATATGTGAACAAGGAGCTGCTGCAGCTCAAACAATCAAGCAGACCAGCAGAAGTAAACCAGCAGCAGATGCAGCAGAGGATGCTGCAGCAGGTGCTGGTTCAAGTGCTGGTTCAACTGTCCGAGTAGCAGCTTTGTGCTGAGTTCGTTCTGGAGGTATGGCAGTTGTGTTCTTGCTCTTAGAAGGTTTTCTAAAATGCTGCTGAGCATTTTCCAGCAAGGTTTGCTAGTCAGAGAAGGAGATTTGCATTGAAGATATTAATCAAATCTAATCTCCTAGATTTTAGGAGATAATTGATCTTGTGGGTCAATTGCCTAAACCTGGAAATTGCTTAAAGTGGTGTGGGTATTTAAGCAGAAGGTTTGAGGGCTGAAGAGGTCGATCGAAGCTGAGTGATACACGAGAGTAGACACAGATTTCAGAGAGAGGATTTTCTGGGTGCTACGGACGTTGTTCTTCGATCAAACACACACGGGCAGAGCGTTGAGCGCAGAGCTGTGGTGTGCATTGCAGAAGAGAATCAGGTCTTGCAAAGACTGATTCGTGCATTGATCTGGAAGCCAATTCAGAGCTGGTGAGCTTGTTGGTTGATCAAGAGGCAGCCGCGGGAGAACTGACGGGTGGAAGGCTCGGTCGAGGTTCGTGCGGAAGAACTCACTAGTGACAGGTGGTCACTGAGTGAGGGGGAGTTACTCAGAGTGTGCAGCGCTCTTGGAGTGGTTGGATCGGCTCGGCAGAAGGCCTTGGAGCGACGCGGACAGTGTGCTTCAGCTGTGTGTTACAGCTGTTGCTGCAGCAACCCTGTTGAGTAGTGTAGGATAGAATAGGCTGAGTTCTTTGAGAGGATTGTAGCTATTCTAGACTGACATATTGTAGAGGGTGTGCTGGCACAAATCAGAGCTTGTTCTGATTGTGCTGAGTAGTCAACAAGAGGTTGAGTAGCATAGGTTGCGTGCGTTGTAACCTAGTGTACTTGGAACCTTTGGTTGAGTGGATTGAGGACTGGAGAATAGTCCTCCCCAGACGTAGGCAGATTGGCCGAACTGGGTGAACAAACTTGTGCATTGTTTGTTGCTTGCTGAGATTAATTCTAGTGAACAAGAGTGTGCTGCAGCAACTGCTTGTTCACAAATCTGCCGGATTGAGACACTGTGAAATTTCAATTGGTATCAGAGCAGGGACTCGACACACAGAGTTAAAAGATCCTACAGTGTCTCTGAAGAAGCCAAGACAATGAAGGAAGGACAGAGCACAAGTAGACCTCCACTATTGGAAGAGAGCAATTATGGTTATTGGAAAGCTAGGATGAAGGCCTTTCTCAGGGCCATTGACGAGAAGACATGGAGAGCTGTTGTGATTCAGTGGTCTCCCCTAATCACCATAGATGAGCAAGGAGTGACAAGAATAAAACCTGAAGAGCAGTGGACTGTTGAAGAAGGTGCTGCAGCAACTGGTAATTCAAAGGCTTTGAATGCAATTTTTGCTGCAGTTGATGCTAACAATTTCAGGTTGATATCAAACTGTGATTTGGCCAAGCAAGCATGGGAGATTCTGCAAACTGCCCATGAAGGAACTGATAGAGTGAAGCTATCAAGACTCCAGATTATTGCCACACAATTTGAGAATCTGAGGATGCTGGATGAAGAAACAGTCACTGAGTTTAATGCTAAACTCTGTGATCTTGCAAATGAAGCTCATGCTCTTGGAGAGCCCATCCCTGAAGAAAAGCTTATCCGAAAGGTTCTCAGATCATTGCCCACAAAATTCGACATGAAAGTGACAGCCATTGAAGAAGCACAAAATGTCAGATTCATGAGGTTGGAAGAGCTGATGGGGTCTCTCAAACAATTTGAGATGAAGATGGTTAAAGGAGACACCACTCCTAAGGATAAGAACATTGGATTGAAAGCTGAAGCAGAAATCAAGCAGACAGGCTCAGAGGAGCAGCTGAGTATGATTGTCAAGAATCTTGGCAAAGTTCTGAAAAACATGGACTCAAGAAGCGGGCAAAGCTCATCCTCTCGTAAATTCAGAAGGGGTGGAGAAAATAAAAGGAAAGGAAAAGAATCTGCTCAGAATGAAGATGAGAGGAAAGATATGAAAAAAGGTGTTCAATGCTGGAATTGTGAAGGGTATGGACACATTGAGGCTGATTGCCCAAGCAAATCTCTCAAGAGCTCAGAGAAAAAGAACAGTAAGTCTATGATAGCTAAATGGAGTGACTCTGAGGAAAGTGATGAAGAAAAATGTGTTGTGCTGACCAGTATATCTGATTTCCATCTCAAGGAGTTTAAGAAGGACAAAATTAACTACGAGATTGAAGTATCTGAAAGTGAAGATGAGGGTGACTCATCTGCCAGTAAAGATGAGGAGGACTTATCTGGCAGTCTTGCTAACTATCTGGAGAAGATACTTAAGCAGTGTGAAGCAGTTCTTCAGGCAAACCAAGCATTGACTAACAGAGTAAATCTCTTGGAAGAAGAACGAAGGAAATGTCTTCTTCCTTCCAACAGTCAAGTTACCATTCTGAAAAGGGAAGACACTGGAAGAAAGGCTACAGATATAGGTGCTTCACAAGCAACAGCCAAGGCAGATAACTCCCAGAAAAATATCTTGGATGAAATCTTGTCTTTCCAAAGACTTGGTAAAGGGAGAATGGGACTTGGATATACTGGTGAAGAAAGCTCTAGAGGGACAGTTTTTATTAAAGCTTCAGCCGTTGAGACAGATGAGAAGAAGAATTCAGATGACTTCTCAAAATCTGCAGCAAAAAATGGAACTAGACATATGAAAAAGAGGATGCTGCAGCATCGGGAACAACATTTTTCTAAAACAGTGCAAAAGGCTCAGATTAATCGGGATTTTCGTACAAGTGTTGGGAATCAGAAGTTCAACTCAAAACTGAAGCAGCAGCGCAGAATCTGCACAGTTGAAAAAGAAGGAGTAAAATCCAGGAACTACACTTGCTGCACAAGGACTTCATTCCATGTTGCTCCACGGAATCACAGTTGCTGGAAAGAATTGCAGATCAGGAATGCTCAGACTGGTACACAAGGGCACTGAATTGCTAAAAATGCATGTAAACAGCAGTTTTTGAGGATTATGGAAACCCAAGCATGACAAACGAAGAGATTGGAGACTGGCAGATCAGAAGAAGAAAAGCTCTGGTGTATCTCAAGTGTGGGTGAAGAAAGTTCCACCAGAATCTCTTAAGGATCCTCTGAGCAGAACTGCAGTCTGAATTGAATAGGTGAACAAGCTCACATGTGCTGCAGCAACCTGGTCCAAATTAGCTTGTTCACATGTGTTGGTTGCTGAGGATGGAAAGGAAAATTTTTGCACATGGGAGGCACGTGTCTTACATCTTCAAAAAGGAAAAAGAAAATAACGGGTAAATATTTTCTAGGGCAAAGATCAAGAGCAAAGGGCTTCTCAGAAATCTCTGCCGATCATCCTCTGTGCGCTCCTCATACCTTCCACATCTCTGCAGAAATGGTGAAGACACGCGGGTTGAAGAAGAATCTGGCTGCAGACAGGCAGGGGAGGTCTGAAAGAAGGACCAAGGCACGCAATGAAGACCCCACTCAGCGCCTGGATGTGGTAGTGTGGGAACCAAACCCTCTCCCTGAGTCGCACAGTGTGCCCTCACCCTCTGAAGGAGCTTCGCAGAAGAGGAGGCGGCTGGTACGTGATGGAGAACCTGTCTCCAGTTCTGGAGTGCTGCCAGAAGAGGCTGTGACTGAAGTTGCCTCTGAAGAAGAACAAGCAGCAGAGGCTGCTGTAGCAGCCTCTGCAGAAGAAGAGTGCAGATCACTCGTCATGTCCCCAGGCATTATTGGTGAAGGGGTTGAAACAGCTGCTGAGTCCCCTGAACAAGAACCTGCTACAGCACATCCTCCTTCTTCAGACAAGGGAAAAGCCCCTATTCTGATCCCAGGCTCCAGTAGTGAAAGATCATCCAGTGAAGAAGAAGAAGAAGGTTCTCTTGGTGGACCCTCTGAGAGAGGACCTGCAGCTGAAGATTATTCTGCTCTCACAGTCGGAGGCACATGGTTCAGGAACAAAAGCGTCTCTCAAACCTGGAGTACTGTTGAGAGGAAACACATTGTGCATGAGAAGAGATTGGTCCAAGACAAGTACAGATCAGCTGCTATGATCCAGCTTCTAACTGAGGTAAATCTTCTCAAGTCCCTAACCTTTCCTCACCGGTTCAATATTACCCTGGTTAGAGAGTTTATTGTGAATATGGAGGAGAAATTTGGCGAGGAAGGTGCTGGTGAGTATGGGAAAAGCTGGGTACGGGGTAAGTCAGTGGTGATTACTCCTGAAATTATTGATGCTTTTCTTGGAATTTCTGAGAATGCAAGAGCTCCCACTGATGTTAAGCCAGAGTTTGTGGCGAAGATTCTGACAGGGGGAGTGTGCCTGTCTTGGGGTGGACCTAACCTCAATGCTGCTGAGCTTACCTCCAAGTTTGCCCTGCTGTATCATCTTGGTGTCAGGAACTGGATTCCTAGTTCTCACAGAGGGAAGGTCAACAAAGATTTTGCTAACCTTCTCTATTCTATTGGAAAGAGGAGAAAGATTAGCCTGGGAAGGGTTATGTTCCCCCAGCTTGCTGCTCATGCCGGGAGTGCTTCCTCCAGTAAGCCTATTGTGCTGCCCTCCCTCATCCATGGGATCATGGTCTCTCAGCATCCAGAGTTTGGAGCGATTACTGAAGGCTTATCTGAGGAGCTGCAGGTCTTCACTGTTGATCACAAATTATTCAAGGGAAAACATGTAGTGGATGTTGCGTATGAGGATCTTCTAATGGTTGGTTCTTCAGCTCCAGCTCCCTTGGAGGACTCTCTTCCCCCTGCTGCATCCATTCAGCCAGCTCTTCGTGCCAGAATTGTGAGCCATCTCAGGTCTGAACTGCTCATTCTTGATACTGAGGCCAAACGGAGGGATGCCAGGCGTGGCCAGATTCGGAGCCTCATCAGAGACTTGGAGTTCCTGGAGGATGAGGAGCAGGCCCCTTGAGCATCTATGACAAAAAGGGGGAGAGAAGATTTTTATGCTGCTGAATATTGCTGAATATTGATACACTTTGTTTTGACCCTGCGTGGTCGTATCTTCGGCCGTGTGTGGCCACACCACATCTACTTACTCTCTATTGGTTTTATTTAGAGTATTTTTTTCTGGTTCATGGAAGAGTGCATATGCTCCAGAGGTTTTGTCAAAATGCCAAGGGGGAGATTGTTGTTGCAAGTATGGCAGTGCTTAACAAAACCAACATATGTGAACAAGGAGCTGCTGCAGCTCAAACAATCAAGCAGACCAGCAGAAGTAAACCAGCAGCAGATGCAGCAGAGGATGCTGCAGCAGGTGCTGGTTCAAGTGCTGGTTCAACTGTCCGAGTAGCAGCTTTGTGCTGAGTTCGTTCTGGAGGTATGGCAGTTGTGTTCTTGCTCTTAGAAGGTTTTCTAAAATGCTGCTGAGCATTTTCCAGCAAGGTTTGCTAGTCAGAGAAGGAGATTTGCATTGAAGATATTAATCAAATCTAATCTCCTAGATTTTAGGAGATAATTGATCTTGTGGGTCAATTGCCTAAACCTGAAAATTGCTTAAAGTGGTGTGGGAATTTAAGCAGAAGGTTTGAGGGCTGAAGAGGTCGATCGAAGCTGAGTGATACACGAGAGTAGACACAGATTTCAGAGAGAGGATTTTCTGGGTGCTACGGACGTTGTTCTTCGATCAAACACACACGGGCAGAGCGTTGAGCGCAGAGCTGTGGTGTGCATTGCAGAAGAGAATCAGGTCTTGCAAAGACTGATTCGTGCATTGATCTGGAAGCCAATTCAGAGCTGGTGAGCTTGTTGGTTGATCAAGAGGCAGCCGCGGGAGAATTGACGGGTGGAAGGCTCGGTCGAGGTTCGTGCGGAAGAACTCACTAGTGACAGGTGGTCACTGAGTGAGGGGGAGTTACTCAGAGTGTGCAGCGCTCTTGGAGTGGTTGGATCGGCTCGGCAGAAGGCCTTGGAGCGACGCGGACAGTGTGCTTCAGCTGTGTGTTACAGCTGTTGCTGCAGCAACCCTGCTGAGTAGTGTAGGATAGAATAGGCTGAGTTCTTTGAGAGGATTGTAGCTATTCTAGACTGACATATTGTAGAGGGTGTGTTGGCACAAATCAGAGCTTGTTCTGATTGTGCTGAGTAGTCAACAAGAGGTTGAGTAGCATAGGTTGCGTGCGTTGTAACCTAGTGTACTTGGAACCTTTGGTTGAGTGGATTGAGGACTGGAGAATAGTCCTCCCCAGACGTAGGCAGATTGGCCGAACTGGGTGAACAAACTTGTGCATTGTTTGTTGCTTGCTGAGATTAATTCTAGTGAACAAGAGTGTGCTGCAGCAACTGCTTGTTCACAAATCTGCCGGATTGAGACACTGTGAAATTTCACAATAAAGTAATGGAAGAAGTACATTTGTACAGAAAGACAACAAAGATGTTCAACATAGGATCGAACAACCTGGATAGGTTGCTGGCGTTTCAAAAGTATGGAGGAAGTAAGACAGGACTAGGCTACACTGGAGAGGATGGCTCTGGAGTAACCACATTTGTCAAAACATCGATGATAGAGAGAACTGAACCAATGTTGCAAAGCAAGATAACACCAGCTGAACAGCAAAAATAGGCTCTGAAGAAAAAGCCCAGAAGAAAAAGCAAAAAAATTCTTCAGTAATCTGTGCAACGCATAGCTGTAACTCGATGGGACAAACATTGTTGCTACTTCTGCAATCAAGCTGGTCATACCCAAAGTTCCTATCCAATGCTCAACAAGCACTGGAGACCAAAGAAACGACCTCCAAGCAATTTTCCAAAGCACAAATCTGGAATGAATCATCACACTCATGTGTGCTACAACTCAACCAAATCAGAGAAAAAAGGGATGGGTATTTCGAAAGTGGATGCTCTGGACATATGACTGTGAATAGATCATGCCTGATTAACATTCAACCCTGTAGGGAACAAGAGGTGACATTCGGAAATGGACTAAAAGGGAGAATCCTTGGAAAAGGAATGCTGGAAGTTCGGGGATTGCCAAAGAAAAAAAAGTTGATGCTCGTAGAAGGATTGACTATAAATCATATCAGCATCAGCCAACTGTGTGACGGTACGGACTTTGTAAATTTTGCTCAAAAGATTTGTATAGTGTTTGATGTAGAAGGAAGATGCATAATAAAGGGCACAAGGTTTGCCAGTAACTGTTATCTACTAGAGAATGCTGTAGTAATCTCTGAGTCAACCTGCCTGTCGACAAAAATAGAAGAAATGAACCTATGGCCTAACAGGCTGGGACATCTCAATCTGAGGACTTTAAAAAGACTTGCATCTGATGATCTATCCGGGGTATTCCTGAGATCAAGGGAGAGATAAACACAGTGTGTGAGGAATGCCAAATCGGAAAACAAATAAGAGCTCCTCACCCAAAGGTCATTGTGATGAGCTCCACTAGACCTCTACAATTACTTAATATGGATTTGATGGGGCCAATGGAGGTTGAGCGTTGTGACAGAAAAAGGTATGCTTTTGTATGTGTGGATGATTATTCTCGTTACTCATGGATCGAGTTTCTGTGTGAAAAATCAGATGCAGTGAAAGTGGTGATGGCTTTGCTGTCTCGACTATAACAAGGGAAGGATTGAGAGTAGCGGCCATTAGAAGTGATCATGGGAAAGAGTTCGAAAACAAAGCCATGAATGAATTTTGCACAAACCGAGGAATCACCCATCAGTCCTCATCACCCATTACTCCACAACAAATGGGATAGTTGATAGAGCCTATTTATACGCGCTATTTAGATCCTAACACTTTGCTTATTTGCATTATTTTGTGTACAAGATTACTGGTTTCCGGTGTTTTTGTATTCCAGGGCAAAACGAGGGCCTAATTCGGATACGCGCTAACAGGCAGCGTTTGAGGAGCGCAACACAGCCTGCGGAGCTAGCAGCGCAAACAGGATAGGAAGTGGCAAGAGTCAGCTACGGTGCGCAGACCGATTGCGCTAACCAATGTGTGCAGTGCGCCATGCGCAAGATAGTGGTGTTTTTAAATCTTGACACCATCAGATTTGGAAGTTGCCAAAGCCGTCCTTGGGCCTCATGAGCAGTATATAAAGAGAGGAAGGCTAGGGTTTGATCATCATCAACGAGAGAGAGGCAGAACTGAAAAACACACGAGCTGCTGAGAGGACCTGCGCTAGCAGACTGCGCCAGCCGAGAAACTACAACCTGCACGCACCTGCTTGTTACTGTTTTCTTGGATACTTTAGCTGTTATTTACTGTTTCTATGATGTTTACCACTAGCATGTCTAGCTAAACGCTTTGTATCGGTTGGGCATGATTTTATGAGTATTTCCTTTGAGACTAGTGTTTAATGCATAGTTTGTTTGCTTGTATTAATTCTGTGCATACGGTGACAGCTAGCTGCATAAGTAGGGGAAGCCTTGAACCGCAATCTTACTCTTGCTGCTTGTCTGTTATATGTTAAACTAGTTGATAGCTTGACGGTGACAACTAGGAGTAACGCGCTAGGATAATCAGCTGCTACTGTGACAGGATTCGTAGCTGCTTAGACTAGTTCTAAGAATTAATAGCTCATGAACTTTGATCGGAACATGCCCACATATTAGGAAGCCTTGATCGGACACTAACGTAAGTGAAATCAAAGTATAGATGTTTAGAGTCGATGATAAGGAATACATTCATAGAGGATTGTCTGCCCGATACTTTTCATAGTCATAGTACTTAATCTCTACTGCCTGCGCACGTCTGGTGCAAGTTCTGCGTTAACTACTGTTTACTCGCGCACTGCGCAACCTAATCACTCACACCCCAATTTTTGTAGTGTAGATTACTAGTTAGAGCAGATCTGCTTGCTTCTTGTGGAGATCGACCCTGACTTAACCGCTGTACTAAGTGGAAGAAGAAGGATTAATTTGACGCGTACAACGACGCGCGATCAAATTTTGGCGCCGTTGCCGGGGAGCAACACAGCTAAGTTTTAACTAGTCTAAGTTTTCTTTTATAGTAGCTAGTTATTTCAGTTTGCTTTGTTTTTCTCGTTGTTGTTTCTGACAGCGCGCAATCAACATCAGCCTGCGCAACCTTGAAATAGTTGCGCTGCGCAGATCATAGTTGCGCACTAACAGACGCAACAGCTTCGTTGTTTTTTGAATTTGTTTTCTTTGAGATTTAGAACAGGTCATGGAGGATAACAGCGTCATTGGAGATAACTTAGGGGACAGAACCCCAGACAACGCAAGGGCAGATAACCGCGCAGCTCGGTTCAGAGAAGAAGTGCAGCGCGAGGTTGAAGCACGGATGGCCGCTGAAGTGTATAATGCGCCACCCGCGCGCCCGGTCGTGTGACACAGAGCAATGCGCGAGATGTCAGCTCCAATCACTGTTAACCAGCCGTGGTGCATAGTGCCCAAGTTTCACGGGATGAACAATGAAAATCCAGTCAAGCATGTGCGAGAATTCCTAGTCTTTTGCGAGAACATGAAGACCGAAGGGGAGAGCGACGAAGCGCTGAAGATGAAGGCATTCCCTTTTTCACTGTGTGATACGGCCAGGCATTGGCTGATGAACTTACCCGCAGGATCAATTCACACATGGGAGCAGCTGCAGAAGAAGTTCTTGGACAAGTTCTATCCCGCAGCCAAGATCGCGCTACTCAGGAGGGAGCTGGCCGCACCTAGGCAGGGCGCAAGAGAATCACTGTCAGAGTATTATGAGCGTTTCAGGGACCTGGAGGCCAACTGCTACAACCACGGCCTGCCCCGAAATGTGCTGATAGAGAATTTCCTGAATGGATTGCTACCCATGGAGCTGAGACTATTGAATGCATGCGCAGGAGGCGACATTTGCAACATGTACCCAGAGGACGCGTGGCAGCTGATAGAAGACTCTGCTGGACAGGTAAGGCATCAGCTAACACTTGAAAATAGTCGTGCTCGTTCTGTGCATCAGGTAGAAACAAGCGCTGAGATAAAGGAAATGAAGGCCATGCTATAGAAGTTGATGACTGCGCAAAGCGCACAACCAGCTGCGCCAAAGGCATGCGAATTCTGCAAGTCCACCGAGCACAAAACTGATGAATGTCCCACACTTTTCGAGGAATCAGGAGATGTGAACGCTTTAGGAGGATGGGATAATAGAGGGATGCAGAGGCAGAATCGGCCGCGTTTTGGACTAGCCGCAAATGGGTTCAGATGGAAGGAGGAAAACAATTTCCAGAGGCAGTCCGCGGATCAGCGCGCACCACAGCAGACGCAACAAGCTATGCCCTACAATCCACCGCATCGCCGCACTGACGCACAAGCGCAGAAAAACCAGCAGCCGCGGCGATCCTTGGAAGCTAGCAGATACAGTCCGCAAGAATGATGAGAAGTATGACAAGAGGTTCGAGTCCATTGAAAAGCAGCTATCACAGATCGCTACCATGGTGTATGAGCTAAAAAAGAGCGATGGCAACCTGCCTTCGCAAGTGATTCAGAATCCCAAGGGAGGAGGCGCATCTATAAATGTGCTTCCCTATTCCTTGTATGCGTCATTGCGCCTTGGACCACTAAAGCCTGCAGGTCTCACCATTCAGCTAGCAGATCGGTCGTGCAAGCAATCGACGGGCATGATCGAGGACGTCCTCGTCTGAGTAGGAGAGCTGGTGTTTCCAGCAGATTTCTATGTCTTAGAAATGGAGGGTGAGTCAAGCAAGGGAAGTGCGCAGATCCTGTTGGGCAGACCATTTCTGATGACCGCGCGGACAAAGATATACGTCTGGAGGGGTACGCTCTCCAAGGAGGTCGATGGCGAGGAAATCCACTTCAACATATTTAAAGGGATGCAGCACCCTCATGAAGACGCCACAGTGCACGCAATGGACAGCATAGATGACTTGGTTGCAGATGCGCAATGTGCGAGCGCAGCAGAAGAACCTGAAACGCTGGCACAGGCAGAGTTGGAGGCACTTGAGGACGAGCTGAGCAGTGCTGAACCAGCACCCAAACAGGTACACGATGTAGTTAATGTCTGCACTGCTAATAAAATCTTTCCCTCTATTGAACAGGCACCCAAGATCGAGCTGAAGCAACTCCCAGAGCACCTCAAATACATATTCTTAGGAAATGAGGACACCCTGCCAGTGATCATAAAGAAAGGACTAGAAGATGAGCAGGAGGCGCGATTACAGCAGGTGCTGCGCAAGAACCAGCGCGCTATAGGATGGACACTTGCTGACCTGCGCGGAGTGAGCCCGGACGTATGCATGCATAGGATTTTATTGGAAGATGGTGCCAAACCATCCAGGGAGCCTCAGCGCAGATTGAACCCGAATATGATGGAGGTGGTACAAAAGGAGATCCTGAAGCTGCTTGACGCAGGAGTCATTTACCCAATCTCGGACAGCAAATGGGTCAGTCCAGTGCACGTTGTGCCGAAAAAAGGAGGAATCACCGTAGAGGAGAATGCGCAGGGCGAGCTAGTTCCCAAGCGCATGCAAACTGGATGGCGCATGTGCATCGACTACAGAAAGCTTAGCGCAGTCACGCGCAAGGACCATTTCCCGCTACCCTTCATGGACCAGATGCTGGATCGATTAGCAGGGAAGCCCTACTTTTGTTTCTTGGACGGGTATTCAGGGTACAATCAGATACCCATAGCTGCGGAGGATCAAGAGAAAACCACGTTTACCTGCCCATTCGGTACGTTTGCATTTCGGCGCATGTCATTTGGGCTGTGTAACGCGCCAGGTACGTTCCAACGTCTAGTCATGAGCATCTTTTCTGATATGATTGGTATATGCATAGAAGTGTTCATGGATGATTTTACTGTGTACGGAGGTACCTTTGACGCATGCTTAACTCATCTTGATAAGGTCTTAGCGCGCTGCATTTCAAAAAACCTAGTGCTCAATTATGAAAAATGTCATTTCATGGTATCGCATGGTGTAGTACTAGGACATATTATCTCGCAGGAGGGGATCAAGGTAGATAAGGCCAAAATAGATCTTATTTCTAATCTGCCTTATTCCACTAACGTGCGCGATGTGAAATCATTCCTTGGGCATGCTGGGTTTTACAGGCGTTTCATAAAAGATTTTTCTAAGATTTGTATACTCCTGTCTAACCTCTTGCAAAAAGATGTGTGTTTCGAATTTACTGATGAGTGCAGGGCCGCGTTTGATAAGCCGAAGGAGGCGCTGACAAGTGCACCAGTGATGCGCGCGCCAGACTGGAGCCTGCCGTTTGAACTGATGTGCGATGCAAGTGACTATGCAGTAGGTGCAGTCCTGGGACAGCGCGTGGACAAGAAGCCGCACGCCATTTATTATGCATCGCGCACACTGGACTCTGCGCAAAGGAACTACACCACCACGGAGAAGGAACTTCTGGCAATCGTTTTTGCGCTGGAGAAGTTCCGCGCATATGTTCTAGGCGCCAGAGTCATCATCTACACAGACCACGCAGCCATCCGCTACCTAATGTCCAAGAAGGAGACTAAGCCACGCCTGATGCGCTGGGTGCTCCTACTTCAGGAATTTGACTTGGAAATTAAGGATAAGAAGGGCACGGAAAACACAGTCGCTGACCACCTGAGCAGGATCGTGAAAGAGGAGGAGCCAGGACAGATCACGGAGACATTCCCTGACGAGCATCTGATGGCGCTGACAGGTAAGGTACCATGGTATGCACACATTGCGAATTACCTGGTCACAGGTACGTTTCCTCCTAATTTCAATAAAACCCAATGCATGAGATTAAAGCATGAGTCCAAGCATTATATTTGGGATGATCCGTATATGCTCAGAATAGGACCTGATCAGATTTTGAGGCGATGCGTTCCTGACCATGAAATTAACTCTGTTTTGATGTTTTGTCATGCGCACGCATGTGGAGGACACTTTGGTCCCAAGCGCACGAGCAGAAAGATCCTGGATTACGGATTTTATTGGCCACACTTGTTTAGTGACTCGTATAAACACTGCAGGAACTGTGACAGGTGCCAGCGCACAGGAGGCATATCAGCGCGCAATGAGATGCCGCAGACGCCAATTATAGTGGATGAAGTATTCGATATTTGGGGGATTGACTTCATGGGGCCATTTCCTCCATCTTCCGGATATGAGTATATAATGGTCGCGGTAGATTATGTCTCCAAATGGGTCGAGGCTAAGGCCACACGGAAGGATGATGGTAAGACAGTCGCTGATTTTTTGAGAACTAACATCTTTTGCAGGTACGGGGAGCCTAAGGCAATCATCAGCGACCAGGGGACGCATTTTTGCAACAGGGTTGTGGCGCAGGTATTCAAGCATTATGGAGTGCGCCACAAGACGTCCACCGCTTACCACCTTCAGACGAATGGACAGGCCGAGGTTTCCAACCGAGAGATCAAGCGCATCCTGGAGAAAACTGTGAGACCGTCGCGCAAAGATTGGAGCCAGCGCCTTGATGATGCGCTATGGGCATACCGAACCGCACATAAGACACCAATTGGGACTTCACCGTTTCGGTTGGTCTATGGAAAGTGCCATCTGCCAGTGGAGTTGGAGCACAATGCATACTGCGCATTGCGCGTATGCAACCTGAACCTAGACGAGGCTGGTAAGGAGCGCGCGTTTGAGCTAAGCGAATTAGAAGAGCTGCGCCTGGATGCATATGAGGGACTGCGCGATTACAAAGCGCGCACAAAGGCATTTCACGATAACAACATCCTTAGACGCACTTTTGAGCCAAGAGATCAGGTACTATTGTTCTCCTCGTGCCAAAAGCTCATGCCTGGGAAGCTGCGCAGCAAATGGACGGGACCATACACGGTTACCAAGGTTTTCCCTTACGGAACAATCGAGTTAGAAAACGAGCACCGGCATCGTTTTCAGGTCAATGGGCAGAGAGTCAAAAAGTATTTAGGAAAACCTTGGGATGGCACAGCTAGAAGTTGAATTGGCAGAGCCAGAGATAGCAGATGCGCAGGTTGCCGCGCCAGAGCCGCCACCAGATGCACCGGAGGGAGAACTAGAAACTATTGCTCATATTTCTTCTTCCTCTTCACCTTACCTCGTTACTTATGATTTATCACATACTATTAACCATGCTGACCACCCTTCCGATCCTTTGCGCAGGACCAAGGAGAACGCAATACACGCACGAGCGCGGGGTCACTCAGGAACCAGAGTGAGGGAGGTCGCTGGCACACGTTTGGGCAAGTAACGAGGTACAGTCGAGCCAACGACGTTAAACAAAGGCACTTGTCGGGAGGTAACCCGACACGTTCTAATTTTGCACGTTTTTTTTTAGTTTTCTAGTGTCTTTTAGTTAGTTTAGGACTTGTAGTTTTTTTTAGTCGTGCAGCAATGCGCAGAACAGATGCACTAGTCAGGGGGGTACATAAGGGCCGTACTTAGAAAAATTTCAGCACTTTTCACACTCGACCGTTGCAAGAAGCTCCCGCCCTCAGCATCCGCCCACCGTCCGGCACTCAACACAGCTTCCGTTTAGAGAGATTTGAGGAGCATACAGTCGCACACTCACCAGCCCGCCGCCATTTCTGTAGTGCCGCCAGCCTCCACCACCGAGTATGTGACTGATTCTTCAGATGAGGAGGCGCACGGATCCGAGGCTGAGTCCAGCTCCGAGGACTTCTAGGTGCGCAGGGTGGCCGCGCATTTCTTTCGAGTAGTGTTTCTTTTGTGCTAAATATTATTCGATGTTATGTTGCTATATTTGTGCTGAATATTTTGTGACCCCTGACTATATTGTTGCTGCGTTGACTATATGTTTTTTCTTATGCTCTTTGTTTTTTTTCATGCATGCATGTGTGCGCTCTCCGTTGCGCTTGAGCTTGAGTCGTGGGGACACGTCTCTGTTTAAGTGTGGGGGGGAGCGTTACATTTACATTTCACGTTTTTAGCTTTGTAGTGTAGCTTAGTTTAGTTGAAGGAAATAGTAGCAGCGGTGCGCTAGCATGCGGGTTGCGCACGCTTTTCAGCTTGTATTGCGATATTCATCTTGCATGCGCTGCTATCAACTGTTTTAGTATATTTTTTCATTTTTTCTGCTCCTGTTAGTTGGGATATACAGGGGATGTGGAGTTGATAGAAATGCTCTAGAGAGGCGGTTAGTCGTTTTTGCTTCAAAGGCGAGGTATATGGTCGAGAGCGCTAGTGGCGGCCGGTGCTTCGCGACCTTCGGAACAATAGAGCGCGCTCAGCCACGCAGATGCCGAAGGCGAATACCCAAAAGCGTGGCGAGGTGGGAAAACAGACCACCTTTCCTCTGAAAGTCGAGCAATGGAAGGCGGGCGCGGGTGTAAACGCGTGCGCTAACCTGCGCAGATAGACCAAGGAGGGAGAGCGAAGCGTTCGAAGGCCGAGACTTGAACCGTTCTGGAAACATAAGGAACTGCAGATAAAGCTGTACAAAATAAAAATTCCAGCAGATGATATGCGCTAAGGAAACTAGCATGCGCACTACTCAGTACCAGCGTGCTCAGGTTCACAAGAAAATCATCAAAAAGGCTCGGGTTCCCAGAAAGTGCGCGGAAGAATCACGCACCGGAAGAAGCTTGCGTTATTAACCATATACCCGTCCTCGGAGTAGAAGTTGACAGCTCGGAGCCTATGAAGAGCTATCTCCCAGCCATCCGAAATGATCTTCATCCCAGCTGAGAGGTAACGAATTTTGAAATTATTATATTGGAACTGTTGAAGGCAGATGTGCGCAGGTGATTGAGCAGCGCAAGGTGAGCGGTTGTGCAGATCGCGCTTGAGTGCAAGACTGTGCGCTAGGCTCCAGAGAGGTAATTGTATCCGAGCTTGAGTGCTTGTTCGGGACGAACAAGGGCAAGTGTGGGGGGTTTGATAGAGCCTATTTATACGCGCTATTTAGATCCTAACACTTTGCTTATTTGCATTATTTTGTGTACAAGATTACTGGTTTTTGGTGTTTTTGTATCCCAGGGAAAAACGAGGGCCTAATTCGGATACGCGCTAACAGGTAGTGTTTGAGGAGCGCAACACACAGCCTGCGGAGCTAGCAGCGCAAACACAATAGAAAGTGGCAAGAGTCAGCTAAGGTGCGCAGACCGATTGCGCTAACTAATGTGTGCAGTGCGCCATGCGCAAGATAGTGGTGTTTCCAAATCTTGACACCATCAGATTTGGAAGTTGCCAAAGCCGTCCTTGGGCCTCATGAGCAGTATATAAAGAGAGGAAGGCTAGGGTTTGATCATCATCAACGAGAGAGAGGCAGAACTGAAAAACACACGAGCTGCTGAGAGGACCTGCGCTAGCCGACTGCGCCAGCCGAGAAACCACAATCTGCACGCACTTGCTTGTTACTGTTTTCTTGGATACTTTAGCTGTTATTTACTGTTTCTATGATGTTTACCATTAGCATGTCTAGTTAAACGCTTTGTATCGGTTGGGCATGATTCTATGAGTATTTCCTTTGAGACTAGTGCTTAATGCATAGTTTGTTTGCTTGTATTAATTCTGTGCATACGGTGACAACTAGTTGCATAAGTAGGGGAAGCCTTGACCCGCAATCTTACTCTTGCTGCTTGTCTGTTATATGTTAAACTAGTTGATAGCTTGACGGTGACAACTAGGAGTAACGCGCTAGGATAATCAGCTGCTACTGTGACAGGATTCATAGCTGCTTAGACTACTAATAAGAATTAATAGCTCATGAACTTTGATCGGAACATGCGCACATGTTAGGAAGCCTTGATCGGACACTAACTTAAGTGAAATGAAACTATAGACGTTTAGAGTCGATGATAAGGAATACATTCATAGAGGATTGTCTGCCCGATACTTTTCATAGTCATAGTACTTAATCTCTACTGCCTGCGCACGTCTGGTGCAAGTTCTGCGTTAACTACTGTTTACTCACGCACTGCGCAACCTAATCACTCACACCCCAATTTTCGTAAGTGTAGGTTACTAGTTAGAGCGGATCTGCTTGCTCCCTGTGGAGATCGACCCTGACTTAACCGCTGTACTAAGTGGAAGAGGAAGGATTAATTTGACGCGTACAACGACGCGCGATCAATAGTCGAGCGAAAGAACAGAACAATACAGGAAATGGCTCGAGTGATGATCCACGCAAGAAAAGTTCCTTTAAAGTTCTGGGCTGGAGTTATGAACACCTCATGCTATATCATTAATCGGGTGTCAATAAGAGGAGGACAGATAAATCATGTTATGGACTCTGGAAGGAGAAGAAACCCATTGTGAGGTACTTTCACATCTTCAAGAGTGAATGCTACATTTTGAGAGATCGTGAGTACAGAACAAAACTTGAACCAAAGAGTGATTCAGGGATATTTCTGGGATACTCAACAAACAGCAGAGCATACCGCATCTTCAATAATAGAAATGGAACTATGATCGAATCTATCAACGTTCTTGTGAATGACCCAGAAGAGAATGGCAACACTCTGACATTAATGAAGATTCTGATACAGAATATCAGCACCACTCTCTGCCAACAACAAGTAATGAAAATGATCAAGAGGAAGCACCATAGAATGCTTCAGCAAAACCTGATGATGATCAAAATTCAGACTAAGCAGTCTTGAAATTTTGCTGCTTTTCTGATGCGGAGTTATAGCTTCTGCTTAAGCCCTCTCTGTATCTTTCTACGAAATTACTCTACTGAAGAATAAGAAAGACACAGTGCGTTTGTTTACCCAGTTTGGCAACTTGCCTACGTCTGGGGGAGGATGCTCCGATCCTCAAGATTCCACTATCTCATTTCGAATTACAAGGACTTACACCTCTATTTCTCACCTATGTGAAATCTAATGCTCAGTCTAATCTCTTAGACTAGCTAGCAAGCTGAACTCACAGATTCTCTTAGTGCAGCCTACACACTCTCAATAATAAATAGCTACAGCCCTGACTCTCAGACTTAGCCTATTCTATTACAATATGTGGCTCACGGAATGCTTAACCACACTCTTCACCAGAGTTGCTGTATCTTCAGTCAGTGACTCTTCAATGCTTCGCAACCCGCGACAATGCCTGGATGCGGCTGATAACTGAGCTCAGACTACTCCTTCAACGAGCAGCTCTCCAGTTGAACTCCGAATCAGTCCTGAATCAAACTCCACGAGTTCAGATTCCTTCTGCACACCACTCCGGTCTTCAACTCAAAGGATATACCCTGCTACCGTGGTTGATCTCTGTGTGTTTGCTTTGTGTGCTCTCTCTGATCGTCTGTATCTTTCATGTTGCGCCCTCGCCTTCCTTTTCAAGCGCACCAGCCCACCAAAACCGCCAAGGATCATTATCAGAATCTAGTCCTAGATTCTAGCAAGTTTGTTGAAGAAGTCCACAACAGTCTTTCCATCATCAACATCAACTCTGGTGGCCTTAGCCTCTACCCACTTTGAAACATAATCAATAGCAACCAATATATATAAGATAACCAAAAGAAGAAGGAAATGGTCTCATAAAGTCTATGCCCCAAATATCAAACATATCATCAACAACTATCGGGGTTTGGGGCATTTGATTCCTAGCTAAAATGTTCCTTACTCTTTGGCACCTATCACAATTCTTACAATGGTTATGAGCATCTCTAAATAAATGGGGCCAAAAGAATCCACTATCAAGAAATTTCCTAGCACTTCTTTTAGGACGAAAATGTCCGCCTAAGCATGTTCATGAAAAAATAAAGGATGGGATCTCAATATCGGGCACACAACGTCTAAGTATCTGATCAGCCCCTATCTTCCACAAACAAGGATCATCCCATGTATAATACTTAGAATCATGCTTGAGTTTAAATCTTTGAGAACTATTGAAGGATGGAGGGAACTTACCTCCCACTAGGTAATTAACAATGTTGGCATACCATGATGCCTTCTCATTCACAATGAACAAATGCTCATCGAGAATTGTCTCAACTATGGGCAGCGCCTCTTCCTCATGGACTATTCTGCTCAACTGGTCAGCCATCGTGTTCTCGATCCCCTTCTTATCTTTGATCTCCACGTCAAACTCCTGAAGAAGGAGGATCCATCTAATCAGCCGCGGCTTGTACTCCTTCTTGATCATTAAGTACCTAATGGCTACATGATTAAAAAACACTGTATCTTTAGAGCCAAGTAGGTAAGAGCAAATATTTTCAACCATCGTCGGTTTTTCTCCTTCCTCTAATAGGATCTGATGCATACAGATTGCTGGATTGATTCCTTGAATGTCAGCCAATGTCTAACCTATTGATGTTTTATGCTCTTTTAGCACGGGAGCCAACCTGACCTCTTGATCTGTTTCGAGTCCACTCTTAATCATAACTGGCAGCGTCTCATCATCTCCTAGAAAAATGTACTTCAAGTGCTCCGGTAGAGGTTTTAATTGAATCTCAGGGGTCTGCACAACAGATGGGACAAGTTTTGTTTCATTGCACAATTTAATTGCATTAACCTCATACCTGGCTGCATCATATGTGGACTGTCCAACACCTCCACATTGAATTAGCGCCGCATCTTCAATGGTGTCCAAGGCATGTGAAATTCGTAGTGTCTTAGTTCGACAGATTTTGTGAACAAGCAGTTGTTGCAGCACACACTTGTTCACTTAAATATTGTCACAGCAAGCAATGAACAAGGCACAGGTTTGTTCACCCAGTTCAGCCAATCTGCCTACGTCTGGGGAGGACTATTCTCCAGTCCTCAATCCACTCAACCAAAGGTTCTAAGTACACACGGTTACAACCCACGCAACCTATGCTACTCAACCTCGTGTGGACCACTCAACACAATCAGAACAAGCTCTGATTTGTGTCTGCACACCCTCTACAATATGTCAATCTAGAATAGCTACAATCCTCTCAAAGAACTCAGTCTATTCTAAATTACACTACTCAGCAGGGTTGCTGCAGCAACAGCTGTAACACACAGCTGAAGCACAATGTCCGCGTCGCTCCAAGGCCTTCTGCCGAGCCGATCGAACCTCTCCAAGAGCGCTGCACACTCTGGACAACTCCCCCTCACTCAGTGACCACCTGCCACTAGTGAGTACTCCCGCACGACACTCGACCGAGCCTTCCACCCGTCAGTTCTTCCGCGGCTGCCCTTGATCAACCAACAAGCTCCCCAGCTCTGAATTGGCTTCCAGATCAAGCACGAATCAGACTCTGCAAGTCCTGATTCTCTTCTGCAATACTCACCACAGCTCTGCGCTCAACACTCTGCTCACGGGTGATGATCGAAGAAAACTCCCGTCACACACCAAGGATCCTCACTCTGAAATCTGTGTGTGCTCTCGTGTATCCCTCAGCTTCGATCCCCTTCTGTAATAACCACTCAGCTGTGCGCTCACTCTCTGCTCTCGGTGGTGATCGAATCTTTGCACGCACTTGAAATCTCTCACTTGATCTTCTGCGTATGCTCTGTGTATTCACTCTATGATTCGATCTACCTCTCTGCTCTGAACACCATTCGCTTAAATACCAGCACCAGCTTTAAGTAATGTTCAGGTTTAGGCAATATCCCAAAAAGAACAATTATCTCCTAAAATCTAGGAGATTAGATTTGATATTTGTCTTCAATGCAAATCTCCTTCTCTGACTAGTAAACCTTGCTGGAATATACTCCACAGTATTTTAGAAATTCTTCTAAGAGCCTCCGCAGAGCTGCCAGACCTTCAAACCGAGCCCAGCACACAGCTGCTACTCGGACAGTTGATACAGCCACTTGAACAAGCACCTGCTGCAGCATCCCCTGCTGCAGCTGCTGCTAGTTCACTTCTGCTGTCCTGCTTGATTATTTGAGCTGCAGCAACTCCTTGTTCACTTGTGCTGGATTTGCACAAGCTGCTGTCTTCACACGGGCAGCTGCATCATCTTGCTCTCTATCTTCACGATACTCTACCAACCTGTTGCGATGCTCCAAGTTGACCGGCAAGCTGCTGATTCTGCGAATTGCATTTAGAAAGCTTCCGTTGCTCTTCTCTTCAATTCTGGGCAGCTTGTTCTCTTACGCGGAAATCTGCTACTTAGGATGCCACAGCTCTCTGCTACACAGGTTGCTGTAGCAACGCCTTGTGCACTCTGCTTGGTCACTCTGGAACCCTCTGCATCAGCTGCTGTCTTCACACGCTTGCTGTAGCAGACTCTTGTGCACCTTGTAGGAGTTTGTCAATGATGCCATATACATTAACAGCATGTATTCCTGCAAAGTCAGAAGGGAATCGCATAGACTCATAGATATTGAATTTAATGACTTCCCCGTCTACCTCCATAGAACGATCACCCGTATTTGTATCAATTTTTGTTCTTGCGGTCACCATAAAGGGCCTCCATAGCAAGACAAGGGAAGTGTCTACCTCACCCTCCATCTTCATCACATAGAAATCTACAAGGAATACAAGTTTTCCTGCATGCACTAGCACATCAACAACTATACCTTCCGGCTTCGTACATGACCTATCTGCCAGCTGAATGATTAAATCAGTGGGTCTAAGAGGACCGATTTGCAATACTCGATACAATGAGTTTAATGGAAGCACCCAAATCCAACATACAGTTATCCACTTGGATTTTATTAATTATGCAAGAAATTATAAAGATACCTGGATCCTTACACTTTTGTGCAACTTTGCACTGAAGATTGGCTGAGATGTTGGGATTGAAACTTACTTGCTCAGGTTTGAATCCTCCTCTTCGAGCGGTGCACAAATCCTTAAGAAACTTGGCATATTTGGGAATTTGCTTGATTGTGTCGAGGAGAGGAATTGTTATCTCCACCTTGTTGAATAGCTCTAACAGCTCTTAATCCATGGCTGAGTTCCTCTTCGACTTGGATATCTGCATAGGAAATGGAAGTGGAGGGTTAGTTCGGCGAAGTTTAAAATTTGAAGCAGGTTTCGCGCCAGATGTTGACGTCATGGGCGCACCAGGAGTAGACATTAATGGCCTGCGCGCGCCTTGTTAAAGTTTTCCTCGGGTCCGGTATTCTCTATTCCCGTTTTTTGTATTGCCTCTTCTGCAAGCTTATTGCCACTCCTCAAAGTTATCGCACTGATATTTCCTCTTGGATCTGGAATTATTTGTGAGGGCAACTTCCCTTTATCATTCTTCATCTCGGAAACTAATGCTGCTAATTGGGACATACGTCTTGACAACTCAGCTAGGGTGCTATCAGTCTTGGCTTGATGATTTTATATTCATTGCCAACTCCTTAACCACTTCTTCTATTGACTTTCCTGAATTGGCATTACTCGGGTCAGCTTGGTTGTAGTTGTGCCTTTGCTATTGAGTATGAGAATTACTATTATGTCGTTCATGTTGCTGAAATGGAGGGCGGTAAGGTTGCGCTTGCCCTTGGTGCTGGTTCTGATTATGCCCTTGCTGGTTCGGGAATCCTCCCTCATTTCTCTAGCTGAAACCATTAGCTGCAAGTCCAAATTGCCTTTGTGCTTGCCTAATGTTGAAATGCTGGAATCCTCCCATAGCATTGACCTGAACTGCCTCTTCTTCATGTAGGCTAGGACACTCATCTATATTGTGGCTTGCAGCACCACAAAATTCACACGCTTTAACTCCACTGACTTGCCCAACCATCATCTTATGCATCATCTACTTGAGCTCCTTAATTTCATTGGCCATCTGATTTGTATTGAAATCCATTTGTGAGACATTTCTTGCTCGGCTGGTATCATCTCTTCTACTTGTCTCTTTTCTGAATCGAGCACTCTTAGCAGTCTCATTAATCAGCTCTCGCACATCACCAGGAGACAAATTCAAAACAGTGCCACCAGCTGCTGCATCCAACAACATCCTTTCCAACGGTCTCAATCTATCCAATAAATATTCTACAATCATCTTCTCTGGAACACCCAAATTGCAGCAACTTTATTCCAAGGCAACAAATCTTTCCATATAATCATACATTGATTCACTTGGCCCTTGTCTAATGGTGGACAACTCTATACTCACTTGGGCAGCTTTGGCAGGGATAATATTCGTCGAGAAACTTTCTCTGCATTTTCTCCCAAGTTCTGATACTTCCTGAAGGCAGAGAGAGAAACCAAGTTTTGGCAAGGTCAGTTAAAACTTTTAACTTGAACCTCTCTTCAGGGGCAGCTTATGGCCTCAAGGTCTAACATATTCCATTGAATCTATCAACGTTGTTGTGAGTGACCTAGAAAGAGAAGTGCCAACATTCTAACATTAAAGAAGATTCTGATACAGAAGGCCCAAATCAGTATATGCCACCAACTAGTAATGAGGAGGACCAAGAGGAAGCACCAGACAATGCCTCAGCAGAACCTGACTTCACCAAAACTCAGACGAGGAGGCTGAACTAGATTCTATAGTACCAGCAGAGAACCCACCAATCACACCAGGCACAACTAGACTTCCCCCAAGAAAAATCCATAAGGATCACCCGACAACAAACATTATTGGTAGCTTGACCAAAGGAAGGCAAACTCGAGGTACCTCTAATATTAACATCTGTGAGATGATCAATAAATCCTGTTTCTTCTCCAGTACGGAGCCCAAGAACATTAAAGAGGCTCTGTGAGATGAATTCTGGATAGTTGCAATGCAAGAAGAACTTGGTGAATTTGAAAGGAATAAGGTATGGGACTTGGTCTCTCGTTTAGACAATGTGAATGTTATTGGCACAAAATGGATATACAAAAGCAAGTTTGATTAGAAGGGGAATATCACAAGAAATAAAGCCAGATTGGTAGCTCAAGAATATACACAGATTGAAGGAGTAGACTTTGATGAAACTTTCGCCCCAGTTGCTCGCATGGAAGCTGTCAGACTCCTACTCGCTCTGGCATGTCACCTAAAGTTCAAGCTGTATCAAATGGATGTCAAGAGTGCATTTCTCAACGGGATTCTAACTAAAGAAGTATATGTTGCCTAGCCCAAGGCGTTCGAGGATCCTCATCATCCAAAGCATGTCTACAAACTAAAGAAGGCTCTATATGGTTTGAAGCAAGCCCCTAGAGCCAGGTATGAAAGTGACAGCGCTTCATCGTGCGCCTCAAATTTGTATTTGTAACTCCTGTTAACACACTAGCAAACGGTAAGCAGGGTCGAACCCAAAGAGAGCAAGTAAGATAGAGTTCTAATGAAAGTCACAGAAAAATGAACAAAATGAGGATATCAATTTAAGGAAAATCAGTTCGGGAATACAATGCAACTAGTTATCATCGATCAAATACATTCATAAACTAATGAATTCTGCCTCAGTCCAACATTCTCCGCTAAAGATATGTCGACAATCAAATTCTACATATTCTTAACCGTTAGGCTTTCAAACAAGTTCAATAGTTACCCGACTGAGACCACAAATTAGTTCCACTGCCAAGCTTAACTAATTATGCATTCCAGTCAAGTATAACATAATTGATATCAAATTATCTCACCACTAAGCTGCACTAAATTGACAATCAATGCATTCAGTTCATACATATGAGGGCAATAAAATCACTAGCTCAAACATTCATTCATTGATCTCAAACCATTGTCGCATTATAAATCCCCAAACTAAAATATTGATTTAGCTACTCATATTATCCATTGAATACAATAAAACTAAGTTCATTACACTATAATAAGTTAAAGAGTAAGAACTGAACCAAAATAAAATCCGGCCGTGAACAGTGTTCCGGCGTGAATAGTAACAGTAACAGTAAATAGTAAATGAACAGTACCGGTGTGAATAGTGAATTCCGGCGACTTGTCTCTCAAGCTCTTCAATCTTCTCCTCCACTCCGTCAGTCCTGTAGCATGAATAGTGCGTGAATAGTGAGAGGATTCTTTTCCTCTTTTGTCCATCTTTTAGGTTTAGGGTTTTTGGGGTTGAACCAGAATGAACCACATTGAACCACATCTGCTCGAACCGGATCTGATTTCTGATTGAACCAGCAGAGTTGACTGCTGTTGACTTTGACAGCTGTTGACTTCTTGATCTTGGATGAATGCTTCAAATATGCGATAAAATCCAATGCGCCAGTGTCGCAAAGGCTCAAGAAGCTTTGCAAACGTTATCAAGTGATCAGCAGATGTCATCATGCGGCCGAAAGTTATCCAGAAAGATAAGTTCTAAATTCAAATTTAGGGAACCAAATCTCAACAACTCCGCAAGAATCAAGAAGAAGATAAAAAAGATATTGTGTTGCACTGAAGGCATCTAGGGTTTTCGCCCCTGATCATTGATCAAGCTGTAAGAGCAATGCAGAGGCAAAGCAATTGAGAACGAAGAAATCGAAGCAGTGAATACACACAACGAGAGTTAATAGCAGAAGACTGAAGTGACAGAGTTATGTTAAGCGCATAGGAGATCAGAACTCGCAAAGTTTGATCTAGTATTGATCCACAGAACTCAATTGGAGCACGGCTCGTTAAAGGGTCAATCAGTTTCTTCGGAGAACGGCTACGGACAGGTGGTGTCGCAGGGTATTGGAGAGCTGATTGTCTCTCCTTGATAGTGACCAGTGGGAATTAATCAATAGGGAGAAATATCTGAGTTTGAAGAATTCAGTGAGAGTTTGACGGCTTGGCCGCAGAGGGTGCTGGAGAAGTCGCCTACAAAAGTTACAGCAATTCTTTTACAGAGCTTGCTATAGCATATCGTCTACTACACATTGTAATAGGATAGACTAAGTTTGTGCGTCAGGTCTGTAGTTGTTCTTTACTGGAAGTTTGTAGATAGTACGAAGCGAGTCAGTGGGATTAGGCTGCGAGCTTTTCTGTGTGATCAAATTGAGATGAGGTGGATCTAGGATAGAAGTAGTGGTTGAAACAAGCGTTGGATGTGTTTCTAGAATCCATTGTACTGTAACCGTGAATAATGAAACCTTGAGGACCTGGAGTTGTCCTCCCCAAACGTAAGCAGTCGCCGACCTGGGTGAACAAATTGTTTTGTGTCAGTTAGTTCGGCCAGAGAAACAAATTCCGCAAAGTGATACAGAGAGTGCTACAGCAACCGCTATAACTCGTCACCAGCAGCCCGCGGCAAATTTCAGAACCCAAAATCATTGATCGTGTGTTCATTGGTTATGCACAAGTAGATTTTTTTCAAAGAGATTTTTCCAAGAAAAATGAACGTGGTTCATCTCATCAGGAAAGACTCTCAAGGAATGTGCCAAGGATTTAAATTTAGTTAGGGGCCCTTTATGTAAAAAAAATGTCATACATAGTGAAATTAAGTGTATTATGCAAAATCAAATATGGAAGTTTGTCAATCTTTCTCGTCGAAGTAGTACACTTGGCTCCAAGCAGTGGCGGATCCAGGGGGGCACGTGCCCCCCCTAAATTTTTCAAAAAAAATATTTTTTAATATTTTTTAATTAAAAATTAAAAATATAAATAAAATCCGTACAATTTTATTTTGCGCCCCCTCGGTCAAGTCTCTGGATCCGCCACTGACTAGAACTGTAGCCGCTCAAACATATCCATTTAAAAGTGAGATACTACAACAATTGACCAACACAATCAACTACAATGAAACCCTAAAAACAAATCTTTCTATTCATGATTCAATAAGAAAGAAAATACAAAGACCCGTTAAATTCTTGGAGAAACTGGGCAGTCCGAGCACGAAATCGCGATCCGCCACGAAAATTAGGGCTTGGAAAAGGAAGAGATTCCGAAAGCGTGTTGGAATGTGTGGCGGAGTTGAGAGAGCGGGGAACGCCGGCGAAGAGATGAGCGGGCGTTGCCAGGAGGAGAAAAATAATCGAGAAATCGATCGACGCGGCTCTATCAATTCATTCAATTCTTCTGCAGGTAACGTAACTGTGCCATACCATACGGTATATGTTCTGAAGAGATAAAAGGAAATTATAAACAGAAGAAAAAAATATATATATATATGGCAAATCTTTTAAGAATTTTTATTTTTTTTAGACTATGAGACGGATCTTAATTTATGATTCAATTTAATCTGGTGGATGTGATTTTTTTTTTAACAATTTTAACGCATGTAATAAAAATTATTGCCTTCGACAAAAGAGATAAGGATTAAGAGCCTCTCTAAGGGATTTAGCTAAATTGATTGGTTAAAATATTATTATATTGTTTATGTATAATTTAGAGATGTATCAATGACGTTATGCATATATGAATAATGATTATGCATATTTAGAAAAGTTTTTTGTATCATTTTTGACATCAAGGAGCGAGTGAAACTGCTGTTGGAGAGTGGACATCTGTAGCGGCTTTGAAAAAAAATTTAGAACTACCATTTTTGCTAAACGAGATTTAGCTTCCGCCGTGTTTTCTGAAAAAGTTTCAGATCTACCGTGCTTTTGACATGGCCGGTCTTAATGGAGGCGGCCACGTGAAAAATTGTATGTGGCCGGTTATAACAACAACGGCCAGTTGCGTTTTCTAACAGGCCGGGCTTGCTAAAACCGGTCATTTCTGGAAAAAATTCATTGCACCGGCCGAGTGGGTGGATCTGGTTGGTAGACCAATTTGGCAGTTGTACGTTTAAGGTGGCCGGTCGTACAAAGACCGGCCATACTTCTTTAAAAGACAAAGACTGACCACACCAGAGCATGTTATAAGTATCACGCTCGATCTGCATTTGATTAAACAAACACTGGTATCAGGCAAATCACATCGGACGACTGCTAAACTACAAAAAGACAAAGTAAAAGTGCAAATGATAACCTTTAATGTCAGCTGACGGAGACGAGACTCGACCCAGCCTTTCCAATTCCTCAAGTCATCATCATTTGCTGAACTGATATCTATTTGCAAATAGTTTTTGTACGCTTCAAAAAACTGATAAGGCTCAAATAGAGCCTCCCAATTCATCTTGCTGCCTTCCATACCCTGAATAAACCATAGTTACCAGTCCCACTATTATTAGTGCTATGGTTAGCGAACAAAATAACAAACTACGCCACCAGGGCACAATAATGCAATAATAACAAATAGACAGATCACAACCAAGCAGAAAGGTTTCAAAACCTGACACCTGGAACAATATACACACATGTCGATGAAGAAACATGATGACCCGAAGATCATACCTCACAAATTTCATTTGCCCTCTCCAGCTCCTCAGTCATGATACGCAATGTACTTGATGACACATTGTAGCTTGAGTTCATGCACGGATAAGCAGGAGTAATGATGGGCATTAAATGAAACCCGTCCCTTGCATTTCTTCTAGGATCCCAGACTTGAAATCCAAGCGATCCTTCTTCAATAGCACACAGCAACACAGGATTCGGCCACTTCCACTTGGCATATACCTTGAAGAACGTCGACACTAACATATTGGGCAACGCATTTGGAAATAGCTGACAAATACGAGCAACAAGCAACGCCCAATTTATACCGCCGAGGAATCCAGCAACCTGATAATAAGAAACGTTTAAGTAAATTACAATTTGGGTCAAATCCAGATAGTGATGCAAAAATTACATAGAGCCTAATCCAATTACAGGTTTACCTACATTTGAATAAACCCCACGGCGCTTTGCCCATAATCTCATGCATCTCAGGGTAGTGCGGAAACTCTGCACAAAGGGGCAAAGAAGTTAATACTACCTTGTAGTAGAAGAACAAAACGATAAGCATAAAAATGCTCGACTTACCTGAATGTTAGGCACTAAACTCAATACTTTATCTATAACTCTACAGCCGTTAAGACTCCTAATAGTCTGATCATCAGTGTTCTGCAATATTGAATCTTGAGATATGTCGAGATCCTGCAACAGAAAGATCCATAAACAAAGGTAGACAATGCCACACTCAGAATTTAGAAACTCACAGCCGGGTTGGAATAAGTGAGTGGTATACAATTGTCTCATGCTACTCTCATAAAGAAAGGAGAGGGGACTAACTTAAAGTTCAAACTCTTGAGACTCAACTCAATCTACTAATGAAATTAATTATGTGTTATATCTAGACAAAGTTCCAGTGTGACTAGCTTTCTGCACCTCCATATAGTGAAGTCTGAAGATAAATATTTAGCCAGAACAAAGATTAGAAATTGAAAAAAAGAGCTATGTCCAGTTACACGTTTTTGAACCACTAAACGAAAACAAACATTATTTACACTTACTTCAGGAATAACCCAAAGAGACAGCTTTGCATAAAGAAGATCAATGGAAATTCCATTGAACTTAAACTTCATCACCGGAACATGGGCGTCAGGTACAGGATGCAGCTCTGTCACCTCAGGCATGTCTAACAACATTCTTTTCAGCTCACCAAAGAAGTCGACCTGCAATCAATAAGATGAGACTTTTAAATAATGAAGCATAGTAAATGTCGGAAATATAGTTTTGATCACCATTATCAGCCACTAGAGTCTTACATCTCGCTCGGCATGTCTAGGTCCTACACAAAGTGTATCAATATCTGCACCAGGGCCATGGACCTGCAAGAGCAAAAATAATAAAACTTCTGATTGATGGCAGTACTTTGAAATTAAATTTCCATTAGACTGGGGAGAAATTTTACCAGGACTAATCAAATAAAACAAAGACAAAGCATTTGAGCTTTCACAACATCTAATGATACTGCCTTTCCAAGCAACAATTTTGATGGACATGTCAGATTCTAAGAGGTAGGAGCCTCACTTATACCCAAGAACAAGAGTAGTCCTTCAGGTTTATATTAAAGACTCAATCCCATCACCTTAACCTACTTCAAGTTACAAAACTTTACATCAATCCCCAAAAACAGACACCACAGTTTAGGAATCAACAATGGTATACAAATTTAACGTATGCATATTGTCAGGTAAGTAACCTAAATTAATCAAAATGTTAGTTCCTTAAATCATATGACAAGTATTGTACCAAAGGTGTGCGCCGCTGATCAGTTATTAACAGTGTGATACTGTATAAATGAAACACGGCTTAACTAGTTCATACCCCAAGTCGATAAGATCCAAAGGTGAATATTTTAGCATTAGCTTCCTTCACCATCTGTTCATTCAACCCCTTAGAACGGCTTATTTTCTTCACCCAACTCTTGACAGTCTGTTCAGCATTCGAAAATTGGATCACCTCACAATTGCAGATATAAAAAACGAACTGTAAAATGCATATGAATACAAAAAAAACCTGGTCAAGCCTGCCCAACACTTCTTCCCTCCGAACAGCTTCTTCCTGACTTTCATACAATCCCGCATCTTGCAATAACTAAACAAACATATGTCAAGTTAGGCTCGCAACAAGTTGCTAAATGAAATTAAAAAAGAAACAGATGAACTAAGAAACCTTTTCCAGTTCACTGGTCTTGACGAAATCGACCTCAGCTGGTCCACCCAAGAAAATAGGCTCAGTTATGCCTAATCTGTGCCCATTGTTGCGGCCTACCAGTCCCGATGTTGCCATTGAGATCTACTTTTCGCTCTCTTTTCTTTTCTTTTGATTAGTTTTTTTTTTTCCAGATAATATTTGATATGCACAAATATTAGAATGCTTGAATACAAATGGTTAGAATTATAACCAAAAGGCAGTTGAGGAAAGAAAACAGAGAAGGAACGGCCACAACCACTAGAACTGTAGCCGCTCAAACATATTCATTTAAAAGTGAGATACTACAACAATTGACCAACACAATCAACTACAATGAAAAAATGGGAATTGTTGGACCAAAATAAATTGGTGGACATTAGAATTGTCCCATATTATTTTACACTTTCATTGCTTACCCAGCTAGTTAGGATCCTTATGAGCCCGAGGCACCCACACACGCAGCATAAAATCTTGTTAAAAGTAAAAGAAGCTTGTTTGAATTTTATATGCCCAATGATTCCATCTCAAGCTATCCTGAAGACTCTTTAACTTATTCAAGTGTGTCAGCCAAATTGCTGGGGCAGCATTTTTTCTAACACCAACGCAACCTCTCCCAATCTTGTTCACATGCAAATTACAGTTGACTACCAATTTTCACTCGATCACAGCGAAGAGTGAAAACGAAGCAGCAAATGGAATCTCAACTCAAACCGAGAACTCTCGACTACGATTTGAATTTGCCAAATAAACTAACTCGAAGTAAATGAAGCCAGTGGTGCTCTTAGAGCATCTTAAGAAATTGTATTCGAAAAAGTCAGCTGTCCTGCAGTACATGTCTGGTTCCTTTTAGTTAACTTCCTAACAATCTTCTGTCTGCTTCAACATTTAATGAAACTATCACACATTCATTAGCCAAATATGAATTAACTATTTCATATTGCATTATAGAAATATGACTTGCACTTTAAATTTTTGAATATGATTGGGCTTAAATACGGTTGGACTACTCAAATTGAACATTGAACACATATTACATATATGTCGCACATATTAAAGGATCAAGTGCACCAGCCTAATCAATGACAAGTTATAGAGCCTCAAAAGACTTCAGCAGGTTTGGCTGGACCAATGAGTACTGCAGGTTTGTGAATTGACACTCTTATCATTTCTAACTTTCCATCACTCTAAAAGAATATGATTAATAGATATACGAATACATTGAAAGCACGGACATTGGATTTATCTCTCCATTATTTTCCATTCATCCATATTTGTTATACTTCTCGGTCTTATACTACTCAAACTAAGCTCTTGATAATTCAAATGCCAAAATGATTTGGTAAAATTTCAGATAAATCAAGATCGTTTAATACCATGAATATCAAACTGATTTGGTTTCACTGAGGTTTCATTCGGACCAGATTTATGATTTTTTTTTTTTTTTGTTAGCTAAGATTGCCATTTGGCTTTACTCTTCAGAATTTTGGGAACCAACTGTTGAGCCACCTGATCCAGGATAAAGTCGTCTGCGAATTTGAGCTCGAATGGATAAAGAAGAAGATGGATTAGGAGATGGCGATGGATGAAGTCGTCGAGCTAGGGCATCGAGCGTTCCCAATTTTGATTTGTGTTTGAAGGGTCTCAACGTGTAATTTGCCTAAGTTTTCGGATATTTGGTATAAACTCATAAATGTAGGATGAGTCTGTAATTTGTAGAAATTGTATTTAGATATACTCGTCTGTATCTCAATAAAACAAAACACAGCTTTTCCCTTTCATCCTCGATCACTTTCTGATCTGTTTCGGCGAGCTTCAAACTCGATCGGAACGATCAGTTCGTTATAATTCCACACAAACATAAAAATTCAATCTTTAATTGCATATTAGGACATTTAATATGCCATCTTAGCAGTGATTCTAGATAGATCAATTAAAATATATATATGATCACCTCCGTGCGTCTCCATGTAGGCTGACACATTTACACTGTTGGGGTTATCCAATTATTAATTAATGTTTTAGTAGGTTAATATTTAATGTAGCTACTTAACCATTCTTTACTATTTTAGTGTAAATAATAAATCCAACCTTCAATGGTGGACTCGGATCCAAGCAGCGCAGCTGCCAATCGAAAATGACGTCGTTTTTCAATTTTTTTTTATATATTCGCAAAACAATGTTATTGAAGTATTCTCATAACTTAATCAAAACGATGCTGTTTTGACTGAAAATAATTTGTCTTTAGGGTTTAATCACGTGCGAATTCACTAACTTCTTCTCTCCACGATTCCTTCCCCTAGCGATTCACCACCGCGAATTTTAGAACATATCTTCACCAGATACGCATCAATAATGGCAATCGATGAACTCGCACTAAAAAAAAGATCCATACACGGTAGTAATTGTGATCCTTGAAGGTGGCGTTGGCACTCGCTTTTACCTCTCATAAAATGCAAGCTTTAATCCTACACTAATTTATCAAGGAGATGCATTCAATGGAAGACCTACCAAGAGTGCTAGACCACTCGGCAAAAAGTTTCAAGTTTCCGTTGAACAAGAAATTTCTAGTGAGTTGGAGATTGTGATTGATTTTCCCAAGCTGTGATGCTGATGCAATAGCCTAACATGATTACATTTTTGAAAAGGGCACTTGTTGTTTGAGTATGATAATGTGGGACTACCCTATTCTTTCTGTTGTTATTTTGTATTTTTTTCATATAGTCGACATTTTGAGCAATATGAAGGGATATGTGACTCTGCTTAATTTGGATAATGAAACTGTTCTTTTGGGTGATTCTTGGTATTTGTTAGCTGATCTTATATATTATTGTGGTTAAAGAAGAATGTTCTATGTTCTGTGCTTGAAAGGATCCCATGAAATGCTTATTTAATCTGTAATGGCACTGCCCCCTCGATACAATTGTATTAATAATGTAAATGTTCTGTGTTAGTCCCATGATTATATATGATATGTTTGTGTGTAAAAAGTTGTTCAAGTACGTTAAAGATATGCGTAAAATAATTAGATGTTAAAACTGCAAAACTGAAGTTAGGAGATGCAACGCAAGATGTTATAGTAAGTGCTGGAGTACGCGCTAGCTGTTAACCAAATGTATATATTCTCAGGAATCAGCAGATCCCGAGAATCAAGGGTGCGGGGCACATCTCCGAGATTATTGGAGTCTTGGCTAGATAAAGATTCAAAATATCTTCAATTATATTATTGGAAACACAATCTCTAGGTTTGACAACAAGAAGAAGATAAAATCAATAAATATTCAAATATATTCTTTTTGAGTATTGTTTGAGATATTTTAGGAGATTGATGTGCGCTATAAAAGAAGGCGGAACGAAGTTGAAGAAGACGGACGATAATGCATCTCTCTTGAATTATAAAAATATACAAGAAAATTTATGGGTAAGTGATTGAGTGCACCCATCGGAGATTGGAGCAAAGTTTGAAAGAAATGCGAGTAGTCTTTAGTAGTGAACGGGCCAAGAGTTCCATGTCTCGCCCAAGCCAAATTGTCCGAACGATCAATCGGAACAGAACGGATGAGCCGATCCTTTATCCAACTCCGACATCTCGTTAACAAAATTAGAGCTAAGCAACCGGTCCTCGCAAATTTGCGCAATACTGAGATCCTCTAGGTTGTTAGGGCAATCCACACCTAAGCACCAACAAAACTTCTCAGCAATAATCGAACCGCTGCCGAGATCCCAATTAGAATTGTCCTGAATGGATTCCAGATGACCAGAGACTACGTTCCAGGTGGTTCATCATTTCACCCAATGATTAATCCTGCTCTTCGCAGATTTAGCCCATAAGGAGTCTTGAGATAGGGGCTTCCACCCTAGCTTGCCATGCACAGCTATCATCATCTCTTTCGGATGTCGCACTCCTAATCCACCACACGGTTTTAGGGTGCAAATGCGCTCCCATCTGATCCAATGCCTTCTTTCATTCTGACCATCATTCCAAATAAAATTTGCTATCATGAAATACAATCGGTTGAGCACTGTCATCGGGACGGGCAAAGCCATCATGGCATGAATCCCCATGGTGTTTACGATCGAGTTTACGACAGTCACTCTCCCGCCATGCTCAGAAAAGGTTTGAACCCAGACATAATATGCTTCGCCACTCTATCCTCCAACTTTTGGAAATATTCAATCTTGATACGCCCCCAAAACAATGGGACTCCCAAGTAGTTGATGGGCAGGTTACTCATAGTGAATCCCATCAAAGTTTGGATGTCAAACTCTCCTCCTCGGGTTAATAAGGTTGGAAAAAATAATGATACTTTTCTCCGGGTTTAGGACTTGGCCAGAAACTCCTTAGAAAGAATTAATGACTTCAAGAAGGTTTCTGAATGAATTCTTGGCCCAGTTAATGAAAATAAGCATATCATCCGTAAAAAGAAGATGGTTAATGACAATGGATCTGCGTTTCGTTTTATACGGAGTAACGAGCCCCTCTTGCACTGCCTTATTCAGTTTGCTGCTGAACCATTCCATAACTAGGACAAAAAGACTAGGTGATAGAGGATCACCTTGTCGCACCCCCTAGATTATCTGAAAAAACCATATAGCTTCCTGACCCATTTGATAGAATAGTGGCAGTTGAAGATGAACCTATGGATCAAATCAACACATTGTTCCGAGAACCCCAATCTTCAGGTTAATTGCTCATTGCTTAATAAGAAATTAACTCTGGTACTTTAGGTTAATTAATTTGCCTCCTATCTTGTTAATATTTTTGCTCAGTCTTTTGTGATGTGGCTAATAGCTTAAAAAATTATAGAGTGGTAAGACTGTCTAGCAAATACAAATATTGATTCTGCCAATTCAAGAAATGATTATGGTTTTCCACTTTCCATTCATCATGTACTTTTATTGGTGTTTGTGTTCTCAGTTAAATAAACACATCGACATCAGTTAAACAAAAGACTATTCATCCATGCTTCTACCCGACCTAACCAATTCTAAATGTATATGACTTGTTACATATTCTTTCATCTTCCCCTCTCTTCTTTCATCATCAAAAGAAAAAAAAAAAAAACATTAGGCTTTTTAAGTACATAATTTCTATCTATCCGTTCCTTTCGAGTTTAATTCAATATACAAAATAGAGTACGAAACTAGATATAATTTAACTCAATAAATATTTAGAACCAGCCCAAAGATAATGTTTTTTTTTTTTTTTTAGATTGATGTAAACACTGAATCCTTATGACTAAATAAAATGTTGGTCTTTTGAGTAAACTAAAAACTGAATAAATAAAGTTGTTCTAACTAAGCACCAAGGGACACCAATGCAGAATTCCAAACTTTAACAATATAATGGAAACTGTTAAGGTTATGGCATTCTTGACAAAACAAAACACCCCGTTGCAAGAGAAGCATGAATAAGTTTCGGAAGCTGTCAAACCGACCACTAGAAGTTGCTATAGCATACCATAAAGACTCAAAGCTAGAGCAACGTAGCCGATCAACATGGAGCAGCACGAAGAGCATCCGGAGGGTTGCTGACTGCGTCGCAACAAGTTAGGGAGTCTCCCACTTAATCACAGTTGATCAGAAGTCTTCATTAGGCGATCGGAAGATGAAATTTGCAGTGCTTATGAGATACTGATTGTGTATAAGCAGTTGCAATAGCAACTCCTTATTCAGCCAGACCTTGTGCAATAAGAAAAAATAATGACCAAAGATTTGTTCATCTAGTTTGACCAATCTGCCTACGTCTGGGGAGGACTATACTCCAGTCCTCAATCCACTAGTCTTCAAGGTACTACATACAATACAAACTCGATTTCGCGATAATCTATGCTACTCGACCTCAACTAGCAACTTGCACACAATTAGAACACCCTCTAATTTGTGTCTCACACACCTACACAGTCGAGTTAATTTAGAATATCTACTCCTCTCATCTCACATACTCAGCTTATTCTAATTAACACAATATCTCAGTAAGTTTGCTATAGCACACCCTTGTGCAACAAGCTTGTGCAGGTTCTGTCCGCGTCGCTCCAAAGCTTGCTGCTGAGCCGCTCGAACTCTATCGTGCGTGCTCCTCACTCCGGGATGCTTCGCCTCACTCAGTGACCACCTGTCATTAGCAAGAATAGGCTTTCTGCACATTGTCCGAGTTCCTCCACTCGACAACTCTCCTGCGCCTTCTTTGATCAACCAACAATCAAGCCTTGCTTTGAATTGGCCTTCTCCGATCAAACACTGACTAGACTCTACAAGTCTACGATCAGTCGTTGCTTCAACCAAATCTCCGCACGACTCTCTAAATATCTCTTTGTTATCTCAGGTGCTTGGATTCTCTCAATTCAGATCATTGCTGCTCTGCACGCCTACCCACTTCTATAGAAACTCTGCACGCCGTCAAAATTAGGAAGCCCTCAAAGATCTCAACAAGATCCTATCTCCTACTTTTTAGGAGATTTGATTTCTCAATCAAATCTTCAAGCTTGTGGCACGGAATCTTCACTGGGGATATTCTTGGAATATTTAGAAGCCTCCCGTTGCACTACTACTTCATCTATGGGCATAATTCTCTTCGAACCAATGTTCTGCTGCTACAGCTCCTGCTGTAGCAACTGCATGTACAGTGAGCTTGTACACTTCAACAGGTTTGGTTAATTGAATGCCATTTGCATTATCAATCCCCCCATTGGCATTTTTCACAAAATCTGATGTCCACTAATGCCTTGAGAGGGTCCTCCGGTGGTGGCAGACTTCCCTTGTCTCCACCTTCTTTCTCTCCCCCTTTTTGTTATAAATGGTTGAGGGGGAGTTCTTGAGCAGACTAGGTAGATGGAATACAAAGACTCAGAGATGATCTCAGTGCTTCGAATCGTGCGGCATGCAGAGGTTTCGTGAAGATGTCGGCTAGCTGCTTGTGAGTTACAATATGCTCAAGGACGATGATCTTCTTCTCTACCAGTTCCCTGATGAAATGGTGCCTAATGTCAATGTGTTTGGTTCTTGAGTGTTGCACTGGAATCTTGGAGATGCTGATAGCACTCATGTTGTCATAGTAGAGGACCATTTCACTTTGAGTCATCCCATATTCAATCAACATCTGCTTCATCCATACCATCTGAGCACAACAACTCCCTGCAACAATATACTCTGCCTCAGCTATGGAAAGGGAGATGCTGTATTGTTTTTTGCCGAACCAAGATACCAAGTTATTTTCTAGGAAGAAACAACCTCCTGATGTGATCTTCCTATCTTCTGTGCATCCTGCCCAATCTGCATCACTGAATCCTACCAGGTTTGCATTAGTGCCCTTGGTGTACCAGAGCCCATAGTTCAGGGTCCCTCTAAAATACCGAATGATTCTGTTGACCAGTTGCATGTGGCTCTCCTTTGGGCAGTTCTGGAACCGAGCGCGGACTCCTATTAGGTAGGAGATATCATGACGACTGGCTGTAAGATACAACAGGCTTCCAATCATGCTTTGGTATATAATTTGATTCACTTCAACTCCAGCTTCATCTTTGACAGCTTTGATATGGGTGGAAGCTGGTGTACGTTTGTGGCTTGCATTATCTAGCTGGAACTCCTTTATCAGGTCTAGCTATAATGAAGATCCCATCATACTTTTGGCTTACTTCCAGTCCTAAGAAGTAGGTTAATTCTCCTACCATGGTCATCTATAATTCATTCTTCATGTGATCCACGAATTGCTTTACCAACTGTTGAGATCTGGAGCCAAAACCAATGTCATCAACATAAATTTGTGCAATGATCAGATCTGACCTGGTTCTTTTTATGAAGTGTGTCTTGCCAGCTCCTCCTCTTTTATAGCCGTGCTTCTCCAGAAAGACAGTCAATCTATCATACCAAGCTCTAGGAACCTGCTTTAACCTATTTAGGGCCTTCTTAAGCTTGAACACATGCTCCGGACGGTGAGGATCTTCAAATCCTTTGGGCTGTGCCACATACACCTCCGCTGAAAGTTCACCATTCAAGAATGCACTCTTGACATCCATCTGGTAGAGTTTGAATCCGAGGTAGCAAGATAGGGCCAGGAGAAGTCTGATGGCTTCCAATCTGGCTACTGGTGCAAATGTTTCGTCAAAGTCCAAGCCTTTAATCTGAGTGTACCCCTGTGCAACTAGTTTGGCCTTATTCCTTGTGATATTTCCATTCTCGACAGTCTTGTTCTTGAAGATCCACTTAGTTCCTATGATGTTCACTCCTTCCGGCCTGGTATCCAGATCTCATACATCATGTGTTTTGAATTCAGCTAATTCCTCTTGCATTGCCAATATCCAATATTCATCGCTCATAGCCTCCTTGAAGTTTTTTGGCTCTGCACAAAACAAAAAATAGGAATTACAGAAAGACTCGCAGGTGCGGAAGTGTGATGAACTTCGGGTCCGTCTTCCTTCTGAGGGATCTTCAATCACATTTGTCAATGGATGGTTCCTCTAAATTTTCTTTGGAGGTTGCCTTGATGTTGTCTGAGGGGCTTCACTGCTCTATTCTGCGACAGTGTTATTAATGAGTTGATCCCGGGGTTCTGCTTCAGTATCTGCTATAGTATCCTCTTGTGCAACCTCTTCTTTACCCCTGTTCTGCTTAAGAGGACCAACTTCTGTGTCTGAGTCTTCAACTTCGTAGTTGGTGGATGCCTCTTCTTCAACATCATTTGATGATGCAAGTATGGCAGTGTTTGACAAAACCAGCATAAGTGTACAAGGAGTTGCTGCAGCTCAATCAATCAAGCAGGCCAGCAGAAGTGAACTAGCAGCAGCTGCAGCAGGGGATGCTGCAGCAGGTGCTTGTTCAAGTGGCTGTATCAACTGTCCGAGTAGCAGCTGTGTGCTGGGCTCGATTTGAAGGTCTGGCAGCTCTGTGAAGGCTCTTAGAAGAATTTCTAAAATACTGAAGAGTATATTCCAGAGAGGTTTACTAGTCAGAGAAGGAGATTTGCATTGGAGTTAATAATCAAATCTAATCTCCTAGATTTTAGGAGATAATTGATCTTGTTGGGTCAATTGCCTAAACCTGGAAATTGCTTAAAGTGGTGCTGCTATTTAAGCAGAAAGGGTTCAGAGCAGAAAGGGTGATCGAAGCTGAGTGATACACGAGTGCATACACAGATTTCAAAGAAGGCAATCTTTGGTGTGTGATAGGCGAATTCTTCGATCATCACCTGTGAGCAGAGCGTTGAGCGCAGAGCTGAGGTGAGTGTTGCAGAAGGGAATCAGGTCTTGCAGGAAGCCAATTCAGAGCTGTGGAGCTTGTTGGTTGATCAAGGGACAGCCGGGAAAGAGCAGACGGGTGGAAGGCTCGGTCGTGTGTCGTGCGGCAGTACTCACTAGTGGCAGGTGGTCACTGAGTGAGGGGGAGTATTCCAGAGTGTGCAGCGCTCGTGGAATCGTTCGATCGGCTCGGCAGAAGGCCTTGGAGCGACGCGGACAGATTGTGCTTCAGCTGTGTGTTACAGCTGTTGCTGCAGCAACCCTGCTGAGTAGTGTAATTTAGAATAGGCTGAGTTCTTTGAGAGGATTGTAGCTATTCTAGATTGACATATTGTAGAGGGTGTGCAGACACAAATCAGAGCTTGTTCTGATTGTGTTGAGTGGTCCACACGGGGTTGAGTAGCATAGGTTGCGTGAGTTGTAACCGAGTGTACTTTGAACCTTTGGTTGAGTGGATTGAGGACTGGAGAATAGTCCTCCCCAGACGTAGGCAGATTGGCCGAACTGGGTGAACAAATCTGTGCCTTGTTCATTGCTTGCTGTGACAATTTCCGAGTGAACAAGAGTGTGCTGCAGCAACTGCTTGTTCACAAAATCTGTTGAACTAAGACACTGTGAAATTTCAATTGGTATCAGAGCGGGAACTCGACACACAGAGTTAAAAGATCCTACAGTGTCTTTGAAGAAGTCAAGACAATGAAGGAAGGACAGAGCACAAGCAGACCTCCATTATTGGAAGAGAGCAATTATGGATATTGGAAAGCTAGAATGAAAGCCTTTCTCAAGGCTATTGATGAGAAGACATGGAGAGCTGTCGTGGTTCAGTGGTCTCCTCCAATCACCATGGATGAGCAAGGAGTGACGAGGATAAAACCTGAAGAGGAATGGACTGCTGAAGAAGGTGCTGCAGCAACTGGAAGAGTTGATGGGGTCTCTCAAACAATTTGAGATGAAGCTGGTTAAAGGAGACACCACACCTAAGGATAAGAATGTTGGATTGAAAGCTGAAGCAGAAACCAAGCAGACAATTCCAGAAGATCAGATGAGCATGCTTGTTAAGAATCTTGGGAAGCTCCTGAAGAACATGGAATCCAGAACTGGGAGAAGCTCTTCCTCGCGAAGACAATTTAGAAGGGGCGGTGAAAGTAAAAGGAAAGGGAAGGATCCAGCTCAGAATGAAGACGGAAAGAAAGAAATGAAGAAGGGTGTGCAATGCTGGAACTGTGCAGGCTACGGTCATCGACAAATTAGCTGCACCAGCAAACCGATGAAAAAGAGGGCTCTTTCTGCCAGTGGAAGTGAAGATGAGAAAGAGCAGAGTGAAGATGAATGCAACATGGCCAGATACAGGTCTGCAAGAAGAGGCAGAAAAATACAGGGAAGATTGAACCAGGACTTGCTACAGCAACCTCTGTATCACCGTAACAAGAGAGCTTCAAAATTCAAAAATTGTTACAGCTGTGGCCGCAAAGGTCACATACAAAGAAACTGTCTCTCAGCTCGTGCCGGAATAGTCTCAGCCAGGGAACCTGTCAGGCAGAATTATGTGCAGACTCAGCTTCTCGCTCTTGTCAGCATAGCTAGCACCTCGGACAAGATAAGCTGGTACTTTGATAGCGGTTGTTCAGGACATATGACAGGTGAAAGATCCTTTCTGAAAAACATTACTCCCTGTTTGGAACAACGTGTGGAGTTTGGTAATGGTCTGAAAGGAAGAGTTCTGGGAAAAGGAACTTTGGCAGTGGAAGGAATGCCGAGTCTGAGCAATGTTCTTCTAGTGGAAGGGTTAAAGGCTAATCTCATTAGCATCAGCCAGCTATGTGATGGGACTAAACCGGTAAAGTTCACGAAAGACTCATGCAAAGTCCTCGATAAATCTGGAAAGTGTATAATGGAAGGAGCCAGATCAAAGAGCAACTGTTATCTTCTCAATGTGAGTCCAAACTCATGGATTCAGAAATGTATGCTGACAAAGGCCGAGGAAATGACTCTATGGCACAAAAGGATGGGACATGTTAACCTGAGAACTCTGAAGAGGATTGCCACAGAAGGTCTAGTCAGAGGAATACCACTGCTAAAAGGAGAGACAGACTCCATCTGTGGAGACTGTCAGATTGGGAAACAGAAGAAGGCCTCACATCCAAGAGTCAAAGATATTGGAACCACCAGGCCTCTACAGTTGATTCACATGGATCTGATGGGACCAATGGAAGTCGAGAGTCTAGGCAGGAAAAGGTATGCATTTGTCTGTGTTGATGACTACTCCAGATTCACATGGATTGATTTTATCAGAGAAAAATCAGATACTGTGAGTGTCATTGTGTCACTGGTGTCTCGGTTAGAGCAAGAGAAGAATCTCAGAATCAGCAGCATTCGCAGTGATCATGGCAGAGAATTTGAAAACAAAGACATGGATGAATTCTGTCAACAAAGGGGTATAACACATCAGTACTCCTCTCCCATTACCCCTCAGCAGAATGGTGTGGTGGAACGGAAGAACCGAACAATCCAAGAAATGGCCAGAGTGATGATCCATGCTAAGAGGATTCCTCTGAAATTCTGGGCAGAGGCCATGAATACCGCATGTTACATCATCAATAGAGTCACCTTGCGAAGAGGAACCATGCAGACCTGCTATGAGCTCTGGAATCAGAAAAAACCCACGGTTAAATACTTTCATATCTTTGGAAGTGACTGTTTCATTCTGAGAGACAGGGAGTATAGAAAGAAACTCGACCCTAAGAGTGATCCTGGATTGTTCTTGGGATATTCAACAAACAGCAGGGCCTATCGAGTTTTCAACCAGCGAACAAATACCGTCATGGAATCCATAAATGTTGTTGTCAATGATGCAGAAGAAGCTTCTACACCTGATTCTGACACTGGTGAAGAAGACTCTGATCTTGAAGAAGAGCCTGACAGACAGACCAGAAGTGAACAAGCTGCGGCTCCAGAAGATGCTACAGCAAGTGCTGAAGCAGAAATTCCAGATGATCAATTGGAAAGCTTGTCTGATGATCCTCACACTGAGGCTCCTGATCCACCTTCAAGGCAACCCCCAAAGAAGATTCAGAAGAATCATCCCTTGACAAATGTGATTGGGGATCCCTCAGACAGAAGAAGAACCAGAAGTCATGCCTATCTCAATACGTGTTACATGTCCAGCATTGAACCCAAGAATTTCAAGGAGGCCATGAGTGATGAATTCTGGATAATGGCTATGCAGGAAGAATTGGCAGAGTTTGAAAGACATGGTGTTTGGGACCTGGTAGACAGACCGAATGGAGTAAACATTATAGGCACGAAATGGGTGTTCAAAAACAAAACTGATGAAAAAGGCAACACTACACGAAATAAAGCCAGACTGGTTGCCCAGGGATATTCTCAGATTGAGGGACTAGACTTTGCTGAAACATTTGCTCCAGTGGCTCGCCTGGAGGCCATCAGACTTCTTCTAGCAATATCTTACTTCCTGGGGTTCAAATTATATCAAATGGATGTTAAAAGTGCGTTCCTGAATGGAGACCTCTCTGAAGAAGTTTATGTCTCCCAGCCAAAAGGTTTTGAAGATCCTCATCATCCAGAGCATGTGTATAAACTGAAGAAAGCCTTATATGGACTGAAACAGGCTCCTCGGGCATGGTATGAGAGGCTGACAGTGTTCTTGGAAAAACATGGCTACAACCGAGGAGGAGTTGACAAAACCTTGTTTGTCAAAAGAACTCAGTCAGATGTGATCATTGCTCAAATATATGTGGATGATATTGTCTTTGGATCAAAGTCCCAGCACCTGGTGAAGCAGTTTGTGAATCACATGCAGCAAGAATTTCAAATGAGCATGGTAGGAGAACTTTCATACTTTCTTGGTTTGGAGATTACTCAGAAAAAGGATGGTATCTTTATTGCTCAAAGTAAATACGGCAAGTCCCTTGTGAAGAAATTCCAGCTAGATTCAGCAAGTCACAAGCGAACCCCTGCTGCCACTCATGTGAAAGCCATCAAAGATGAGCACGGTATGGAAGTGAGTCAGACTGTCTATAGAAGCATGATTGAGAGCCTGCTTTACCTAACTGCCAGCCGCCCTGACATTTCCTCTGCAGTAGGAGTATGTGCCAGATTTCAAGCTTGTCCCAGAGACAGTCATTTGCAGTTGGTTAAGCGCATCATTCGGTATGTCGGAGGAACTGTGGACTATGGCTTATGGTACACTAAAGACACAAATGCTAATCTGGTCGGATACAGTGATGCAGACTGGGCAGGTTGCTCAGAGGACAGGAAGAGCACTTCGGGAGGATGTTTCTTCCTCGAAAATAACCTGATCTCTTGGTTCAGCAGAAAACAGAATAGTATTTCTCTATCCACTGCCAAGGCTGAATACATTGCTGCTGGGAGCTGCTGTGCACAAATGCTGTGGATGAAGCAAATGTTGAGTGAGTATGGGATTGCTCAAGAAGAAATGACACTCTGCTGCGACAATATGAGTGCCATCAGCATATCGAGGAATCCAATTCAGCACAGCAGAACCAAGCACATTGACATTCGTCATCACTTCATCCGTGATCTAGTTGAAAAGAAAGTCATTTCTCTCCAGCATGTGATGTCTGCCAAACAACTTGCTGATATCTTCACAAAAGCTCTGGATGCAGCCCGGTTTGAAGACGTGAGAGCCTCTCTAGGGCTCTGCGTGTTGTCTCCATAAGTTTTCCCAAGACACCCCCCCCCCTCGTCATTTATTCCAAAAAGGGGGAGGAGAAGAGCAGGCTAAGAAGTGGAGGAGAACTTCTCAAGAAAATCTCTGGTGGGTTTTGTCAAAATGCCAAGGGGGAGATTGATGATGCAAGTATGGCAGTGTTTGACAAAACCAGCATAAGTGTACAAGGAGTTGCTGCAGCTCAATCAATCAAGCAGGCCAGCAGAAGTGAACTAGCAGCAGCTGCAGCAGGGGATGCTGCAGCAGGTGCTTGTTCAAGTGGCTGTATCAACTGTCCGAGTAGCAGCTGTGTGCTGGGCTCGATTTGAAGGTCTGGCAGCTCTGTGAAGGCTCTTAGAAGAATTTCTAAAATACTGAAGAGTATATTCCAGAGAGGTTTACTAGTCAGAGAAGGAGATTTGCATTGGAGTTAATAATCAAATCTAATCTCCTAGATTTTAGGAGATAATTGATCTTGTTGGGTCAATTGCCTAAACCTGGAAATTGCTTAAAGTGGTGCTGCTATTTAAGCAGAAGGGGTTCAGAGCAGAAAGGGTGATCGAAGCTGAGTGATACACGAGTGCATACACAGATTTCAGAGAAGGCAATCTTTGGTGTGTGACGGGCGAATTCTTCGATCATCACCTGTGAGCAGAGCGTTGAGCGCAGAGCTGAGGTGAGTGTTGCAGAAGAGAATCAGGTCTTGCAGAGACTGATTCGAGCTTGATCTGGAAGCCAATTCAGAGCTGTGGAGCTTGTTGGTTGATCAAGGGACAGCCGCGGAAGAGCAGACTGGTGGAAGGCTTGGTCGTGTGTCGTGCGGCAGTACTCACTAGTGGCAGGTGGTCATTGAGTGAGGGGGAGTATTCCAGAGTGTGCAGCGCTCGTGGAATCGTTTGATCGGCTCGGCAGAAGGCCTTGGAGCGACGCGGACAGATTGTGCTTCAGCTGTGTGTTACAGCTGTTGCTGCAGCAACCCTGCTGAGTAGTGTAATTTAGAATAGGCTGAGTTCTTTGAGAGGATTGTAGCTATTCTAGATTGACATATTGTAGAGGGTGTGCAGACACAAATCAGAGCTTGTTCTGATTGTGTTGAGTGGTCCACACGGGGTTGAGTAGCATAGGTTGCGTGAGTTGTAACCGAGTGTACTTTGAACCTTTGGTTGAGTGGATTGAAGACTGGAGAATAGTCCTCCCCAGACGTAGGCAGATTGGCCGAACTGGGTGAACAAACCTGTGCCTTGTTCATTGCTTGCTGTGACAATTTCCGAGTGAACAAGAGTGTGCTGCAGCAACTGCTTGTTCACAAAACCTGTTGAACTAAGACACTGTGAAATTTCATCATTGATGACTACATTAATGGACTCCATTACCGTTTTTGTTCGCTTATTGTAGACACGATATTCGCGACTATTGACTGAGTAACTCAAAAATATCCCAGCGTCACTTTTCGGATCAAGCTTCTTCTTGTACTCTCGATCCCTCAGAATGTAGCAATCACTCCCAAAATATGTGAAAATATTTGAATGTGGGCTTCTTCTGATTCCAAAGCTCATAACACGTCTGGTTTGTTCCTTTTCGTATGGAGACTCTGTTGATGATATAACAGGCTGTGTTCATTGCTTCAGCCCAAAACCTCAGGGGAACCTTCTTTGCATGGATCATGACCTGGGCCATTTCTTGTATTGTTCGATTCTTCCGCTCCACCACACCATTTTGTTGAAGAGTAATTGGAGAGGAATACTGATGAGTGATTCCACGTTTGCTGCATAATTTGTCCACGACTTCATTCTCAAATTCCCTTCCATGATCGCTTCTAATGGCAGTGATTCTGAGCTTCTTTTCTTGCTCTATCCGGGATACCAGGGTAACTATCACTCTCACAGTGTCTGATTTTTCCCTGGTGAAGTCAACCCATGTATATCTAGTATAATCATCAACACACAAAAATGTGTACCTTCCACAGCTTTCCACTTCCATGGTCCCATCAAGTCCATGTGTAACAGTTGTAGAGGTCTGATTGTGTTGATGTTGCCAATTTTGGGGTAAGAAGCCTTTTTCTATTTTCCTATCTGGCATTCTCCACAAATGGTGCTCAGCTCGCCTTTGATCACAGGAACTCCTCTGACTAATCCTTCAGCTGCAATCTTCTTCAGAGTTCTTAAGTTGATGTTGCTCATTCTTCTATGCCAGAGATTCATTTCTTCCGTGTTGGTTAACAAGCACGTTAGTGAAGGGGTTGTTGTACTAGCCTTGAGATAGCACTTGTTCTTTGATCTGGTTCCCTGCATTATGCACACTCCAGTCTCGTTAAAAACCTGACAAGAGTCTTGAGTGAATTTTACCTGAAGTGTACCGTCACAGAGCCGGCTGATGCTTTGAGATTTGCTTTTAATCCATCTACTTGCGTTACATTTTTTTTAACTTGGGTAGCCCTTTGACTACCAGAGTTCCTTTTCCATGAACTCTTCCCTTCAAACCGTTTCCAAACTTTACCAGCTGTTCTGAGCAGGGTGTTATGTTCTTCAGAAATGATCTCTCTTCAGTCATATGCCCTGAGCAACCATTGTCAAATTACCAGCTTTCTTTGCTTGATGACCTTGAGATGCTGACAAGAGCACAGTGCATAACTCTTTCTTGTCTCTCCGATCCGGGGACTGTAGCTGTTTTCAGGAATCCGATGATAGATGGGCAGACTCTTTTAATGTGTCCCTTGTGACCACATCCATAGCATCTTCAATTTCTATTTCTTGGATTTTTCACAGAATTCTGATGGTGATACATGGGTTGTTGTAGGAACTTCTTGATCAACTTTCCATGTATTCTTTTTTCAGTGTGATTAACCAATTTTCTGATTGTTCTGGCTCTGACAATATTGCATTCATCGTCTGTTGTCAGTATCATCGTCACTTCAATTGACCAAGAAGGATTTTGTCTTCCCATTTTGTCTATCTGGACAGTTCACCGTTCGATGTTCATATTCTCCACAGCTCCAGCACTGTAGCCCCTTCTTCCTTATCTTCTTTTCATCATCTTCTGGAACAGGTTTCTTTTGTTTCCTGTGACTGCCTCTGCCTCTTCTGATTTGAATTGATGAATCAGGTCCAAAGTTCAATTTTTTTTGAAATCTGTCAGGATTCTTGATCATCAAGCCAATCTGATCTTTTCTCTTCTTCATCAGCATTCAGACCTACATTTTTGACCTTGGCTGAAGAATCATTCTTGCTTAGTTTAATTTCAAATTGCTTGAGAGATTCTACTAGTTCCTCTAGTCTCATATGTTTGACATTCTGGACTTCTTCAATGGCTGTCACCTTCATGTCAATCTGGTGGGTAATTGACTCACGTCGTTGTGCATGCCAAACTTGTAATTTATATCTCCAAGCTTTAGCTAGTGTAGCGGCAAGCAAGAGTCGAACCCAAGAGAACTGACTGTGAAGCGATTCCCAGTAAATACGGAACTAAAGGGGGGGGGGGGGGTTTGAGTAAATGGTCGCAAGAACGAATGTAAGAAAAGTGTGAATGTCAATCGAGAGAAATATTCAGCTCAGGGAATTCAATAGTGACTGTTATCATCGACTTCTAAAGATATGATCCTATTCAAACGTTTGGTCACTCCGACAAAGGTAATAACCTAAAGTATCCCGGCAAAGGTGATACTTAGCCTAGATTCTACTACTTGTTTCCACGACAAAGCTTCGACAAGAGTTAATAATCAGAATTGATGAGTGGATAGTTTCACGACAAAGTATACGCTAACCGTGCAATACAATTCATGCAATTTAAGATCCAGAACTTACGATTGAATAGAAACATACATTAAATCCAAGTCTCAAACATGAATGTCACTAACTGAAAATCCCTAAACTGAAACAAAAATTTAGCTACTCATAGTCAATACTGAAAAATACATTAAATTGAAAAGAATGAAAATACTATTCACGCAGAAACACTGTTCACGCCGGAAACACTGTTCACGCCGAACTCCAGAATTCCGTACGGTCGTCTCTTTTCCAAACCTTTGTCTCGTCCAAACTTCTTCTCTCGTCCCGGCTATTGTTTCTCCAAACTGCCCGTCTCCTCTCCTCCCGAAACCCTAATTGAAATCGGGCTCTAAAAATTAATTTCGGGCCGCGGACCTGATTGCTGACGTCATCATAAGCTGACCGCGCCCCAAGAAGACATTAGCTTGCGCGCCCGGAGAAGACGTTAAGTTGCGGCGCGCGGGGCTAATGTTGCGTGCTGGTGCCGAACTCACTGGGATGCGCACCATTTCCTTCGATGCTCGATTTTCTCCCTAAAAACACCATTTTGAGTCGCAAGTCTCTTTTCATATATTCCGAACACGTAAAATGCAAACAACACTAAGAAGTAATTGTTCACATACGAAATAGTTGGGTTTAAACGGTTTAGCGAGTCGTATAAATACTCCCCATCAAACCACCCCACACTTAAACTTGTTCGTCCCGAACAAAGAACGAAAACAAGACTCGCGACACCAAAGCAATTCTAATATGCCAACGGCTCAACATTGAATTTATTCGGGATGTCCTCACTAATCAGTTCATCAACATATACTTACATTCATTCTTCAATAAAGGTCAACAAGAAAACGTAATGATACATGTTACCTGAGAAGTCGAGATGGAATTCAATGGATGACTGGGAGATAGTCCTCTTTAGACTCCTGACTCCATTCTTCAGCTCGAGGTCATAGTCACGCGCATACGTTGAGTTTGCTTTCTCTGGCACGTGAGAAATCCAAGTGATGAGGAACTCAACTTTTTTTTTTCATTCTTTTCTTTAGGAGGACAGCTTTTGAACTTTCTTATTTTGTTTGGTCCGAAGACTTCACTCAACTCGATTGCCCTTTTTTTCTGACTTTTTTCTTTCACATTTGATTGAATTTTTCTTTTTGAGCTTTTCTCTTCAATGTGAATTGCTTGTCCCCCTTTTTTCTTCTGAACCGTTCCAATCGTCGCCTTCGAATAACAGCATATGGAGCGCGTCCCGCTCTTTCTCATCATTATCCTTTCAGCGGGAGGCAAGATAGGGGTTACCCACCCATTCCTAGTTACTAGGACTAGAGATAGGACGGTTTGTTTTCCCATCCCACCATCGCATAAACACTTCAATGATGGACTGAAAGTCTCATCCCTCATAACTTGAATCGCCAACCTCCACAAACTCAGCGGGCTACGCGACTAATCCCTCGAACCTTTGAATGTTTGTCAAGTCCCTCTAGGACACTTTCTATCAACTCCACATCCTGTAATATCTCAACTCAAAAGCACATATAACATCACGTAACTCGCATCACAAAATTTTAGAAATCATGCAAATCATACATATCAAAACCTCATAGCATCGAACATCATCTCATGAAATCACAGCGTCTTCATCGTAGCATACACAAATCTGGAAAAAAAACGTGCCCTAGTAATACCCTAGCTAATACTAATGCATGCTAATGAAGATAAATGTGCTGACAACAGACTCTACTACCCCACCCCACACTGTTGAACATAGCCGTGTCCTCACGGATCGACTTATGCTCAAGGGCGGGTCATGCAACACAACCAAATAACAAAAATGACAAAGAAAGAATTAAAGAAGAAAGAAAACAGAAACTCTCCTAGAACTCGGCAGAGCCGTCTGTGGATCCGCTAGGGGATGAGGGAGGATCCCGCGCAATCACGTACTCCAGAGGGATCGGCTGCCCTAGAACCCGCCCTGGTGGTGCTGATACTGGCTGCGTCCCAGACGGCAAGAAATAAGTCAACACCCTATAGGCGTTGAACGCTGCGTCCAACTACGACTGGGCGAAGGCCGGTGGTAGCTGCTCACCATCTTTGGGTGCTCTCCTGTGCGCGGCTCTCCTGGAACCGGCAGCTGACGACTCAGCCTGCTCTGTCGCTGCTGGCTGTCTGCGGCGCCTGCCTGTCGGTAGCGGGTCATGGAATCTCTGATCCAAATGATAAGACCAGGCAAACTAATCAGGCCGCCGCGGACGAGTCTTGATAGCTTGCATCCCTACAAAAGCCTCCCGCGTGAGAAATGTCGGCGAGATAAGATGGTGCGAGTTCAAGACGGGATGACCATGCAAACGGCACAACATATAGGTGATAAGCCCTCCGCAGTATATATCTCCAAACGACAATCTCTTCTTCCAGAACTTGCCCAAACACATCAACAAAATCGAGAGCTAACTGATGATGGCAGCAATGTAACACACGCATCTCGTATGAGGGAAATTTGTCGCCCCCATTGTCTCGCCCAAAGATTGACCCGGAGAGAAGCTTCTGGAGGTAAAAATAGGCCGGCTCACGAAGAGTAAGCGCCTTGCTGGCGCTAGGGCTGTACTCCATCGCATCCGAAGAGAGGTGGAGCCAAGTAGGGTAAAATCGGGACTCATGCATCGCCCAGTTGCAGATATCTACCTGCCATCCAAATAAATCACTCAACTGCGGTTGGTGAGTGATATAATACTGGCCGCAGTGCCTGCACCGGATACCGAGGTTGTCTGGGCAATCCACATAGTTAAATGACGCCAGAAACTTCTGGACGTCTTCTACGTCCGTCTCTGATCGGATGGTCAAGAGTCCAGGCTAGCCAGCTCCTGTGAGCAACTGTAATACGCGATCGTATAGTCCGCTAGCCCGTAAGAACTCTTCGTCGACAAAAGTACTAGCACCGCACTGCTTTCGAGAGATCTGTCCGTAAAGTTCCTCGAATGTAAGCTCTCTGTTTGGTGCCATACTAAAAAAAATTGAAACAAGTGCATATAAGATGTTAGTCAACGCATGTCAGGGAATGGCGCGCCGGAGGAAGACATTAGAGGGCGCGGTCAACGAGTTAATGTCTGCTACCGGCGCGCGGATAATGTTCTCACCCGGCGCTCGGTTTCTGCAGATTCAAACGAAGAACAGCCATGAACCCTAATCGATTTCAACCTCTACTCAATATGAACACCCTAAATCAAAACCCTAGCACCTCAGAACATGTATGATTAATCCACAACCACCAAAAACATTCAATATTTCCCGAAATTGGGGATCAAGCCTAAACCCTAAAACTCCCAAAACTTGACAAGCATCCAATATTTGGCACGAATTGAGTGTGGGATGGAATGAAAACGTACCTGGAATGTTTAAGCAGTTGGAGAAAGCCCTGATAATATAGTGAAACCGAGATTTCGAACCTGGGGTGTTGAGGAGTGATCGAATGAAAGGAGAGAGTGGGGTTATGAGGCGAGCCCCAACTCTTGTAGGGTTGAAATGCGTCCTGCTAAATACGTTCCGCGCCCCGCGCCAACATTATTTGCGCGCCATTTGTAGACAGTACGTAAGTTAATGTATGTTTACTGCGCAGTACGTAATGTTGTGACGTTGGCGTTTTAGGCAAGCAAAATGAAGTGCTATTCTAGTCACGCAAATATCAAACAATATTTATAACCGAGTGACCTCGGGTCGAACCCAAGAGAAAAGCTTAGACTAATTTACAACTAATTAATGCTATTATTGAAAGTCTACGGATTTGGGGGGGATTTGTCCTCCTTTAGAGGTACCTCTAGTAAGTACTAAAGATAAATGATATTTTTGGTTTTTGGTTGATGAAACAAAAGAGTGACTAGGGATTCAACTTCTCTCCTAAGATATGAGGAAAATGAAATAACTCACTAACACATGCATGAACTACATTTGGTTGATAAAAGCAAGGCTAATGCATCGTCCACTCTAGGTTCAACTCTCGCTCCTTCCCTAGAGTGGAGAGGATACACAAAGGACATGGTTCTCAAACTCTCGCTCTATTGAACCGTGTAGAACTTGAGTCCCATAACCGCACCCTCTCGGTCTATTGGCCGGTTACTCAAATCCGCTTAAAACTTAGCCTAATGTCAAGAATGCATGTCGCTCTCACGCACAAACACTCCATCTATGATCATACAATAGCTATGAAACATCCTAAGTTCAACTCTCGCTCCTTCCTTAGGGGTTCTAACCAAGCATACTCACTTAAGCATTTCGTCAAACACTTGGTGTGCATACAATGAATACATAGCTAGGGCATAATATAATCAAACCAACCTTCATTCAATGCAATAACAATAGTGTTCTAGATCATATCCAATCCTAGAGGATCCATTTAATCCCCAACCACAAGTACAACTACTCACTCATAATGAGTGTGCACAAATACATGAAAACTAAATGAGACATGAATGTAAATACAAAGGGTAAAGGGTTTAAGAGAAGTTGATGTAGAATCTTCGACTCAAGCTTGGTTCTTCACCCAAGCTTGGTCTTCTCCGAGCTCCAGTCGCCTAGGGTTGAGAAAATGTGGAAGCTCTCTCTCTTCACTTTCATCTCATTCTATTTATACCTTTTCCAACATTTACACTCACTGCCCGAATCAGGTGATTCGGATAAGGCTTAGTAAGTTGATTCAGACAGGGTGTCCGAATCACTTCTGCTGCGTTAGCAACTCGCTTGTTTGACACTTTAAACCTTTGATTTACGTCTTGACGTAAACTAGGAAGTTGTAGATCTTTTAATTACCTTTCCAACAAGCTATAGAACGTCCCAATCGGATAAGAATCGCGCGCTCGGCAAGCCTTCGAAGATAAACAGGCCAGTCTGCCCAGATTTGATCTACAGGCGAATTCTCCGCGAATCAAGTGATTCGGGCAGCCCCATAATTTTGATTCGCCCGAATCATTTACTCAGTGCTGGAAGGAAGCTGGCCGAATCACTTTTCCTTGGCCGAATCAAAAGTGATTCGGCCTATCCTGAATTCCTCTTTGGGAGAATCAACTTTGTAGCGCTGGAATTCTCGCCTGTTTTGACCCCTTAAACCTTCGAATTATGTCTTGATGTAAACTATGAAGTTGTAGCCCTTTGAGTTAGCTTTCCAACAAGACATGACACGCCTTAATCGGATATGAAACGTGTGCTCGGCGAGCCTTCGAAGCTGAATAGGTCAATCATGGACGAATCAAACTAGCCTTTTGCTTGATTTTGCTCTCTTTTGCTCTCGATCGACTAGAATTCATCCAGATTTTCTTCACACCACTTCATATCATGTAATATACATTTTTAACCTAAAATGGGCAAAGAAAACATCAAGTGACTTTATAAAATAGGGAAACAAACAAGAAGTAAGGGGAAAATATGGACAAATATAAGGTTATTTGTCCGCTCATCATGTTGCTTGGGGACGCGGTACCTCCTGAGATACGCCCCGAATTCGCCTCCAAACAATTCAATCCCTAATGCATTCTAAAGGGAAGACTCTATGAAATACTAAGTAGACACACACTAAGAATTAAAATGGAAAGAAGAAAAGAAAAGAAAAACATCGGGTTGCCTCCCGCAAAGGGCCTTTATTTTACGTCGTTGGCTCGACGGTACCTCAACTCAGTTATTGCCATGGGGCTCGGCTAGCTCGCATTCTTGAGCTTCTGGCTGCGGTCCACAGTAGTAATACTTCACGCCCTGTCCATTCACCTTGAACCGGTCGCCATCCCGTGGGTTCTCCAGCTCCACTTCCCCGTCATTGAAAATCCGCATCACCGTGTATGGACCTGTCCATCTAGAACGCAACTTGCCAGGCATTAGTCATAATCGTGATGAATATAAAAGTACCTGCTGGCCAATCTCAAATGTCCATCTTTGGATGAACTTGTCATGATAGAGCTTAGCCCGCCCCTTGTAGTCTGATTGGCTCTCATAAGCCTCTAGGCACAACTCCTCTAGTTCACTCAATTGTAGCTTGCGTTCCACCCTAGCCTTTGCCAAATCCATGTTGCTCTGCTTAAGTGCCCAGTAAGCCCTGTGCTCCAATTCTACTGGTAAATGGCAGGCCTTGCCATACACTAAACGATAAGGAGAGGTTCCGATAGGCGTCTTGTAGTCAGTCCTATATGCCCACAATGCATCATTGATAGAGCCTAGTTATATGCGCTATTTAGATCTCAAAACTGTGCTTGTTTGCATTATTTTGTGTACAAGATTACTTGTTTTCGGTATTTTTGTATTTCAGGATAAAACAGGAGCATAAGTCAGATGTGCGCTAACGGCCGCTTTTAAAGAGCGCAATGCACGACCTGCGGAGCTAGCAGCGCAAAAGGAGATAGGAGATAGCTGATTCAGACTGCAGTGCGCAAACCAACTGCGCAGAGCGAGTAGCGCAATCAACGTGCGCAGCGAGCCATGCGCAGGATAGTAGAGTTTCTAAATTTTGATCATCATTATCTCCTAGATTTTGGAAGTAGCTAAGATTCTCTCGGGCCAAATCTAAGCATTCCTTGGACTTCAAGACCAGTATATAAGAGGAGGGAAGCTAGGGTTTGGAGGATATATAGAGGACATATAGAGAGAGAGAGACACATAGCAGCAAAAAACACACGAGCTACAGGAATTCTGCCGCCAAGATTCTGCGCGAACCACTTGCGCCAGCCGAAAACAGCAACCTGCAATTGCGCCGACCTGCTACTTTTCCTTGGCTGCTTTAGTTTTATTTATTATTTCTATGATGTTTGTCTCTAGCATGTCTAGCTAAACACCTTGTATCGGTTGGGCATGATTCTATGAAGTATTTCCTTTGAGACTTGTGTTTAATGCTTAGTTCGTCTACCTATATTAATTCTATGCACATGGATGATAATTAGTTATGTGAATAAGAGAAGCCTTGAACCGCAATCTTATTCTAACTGCTCGTTATTGTATGTTAAACTGGTTGATAACTTGACGGTGACAACTAGGAGTAACATACTAGGATAATCAGCTACTACTGTGATAGGATTCGTAGTTGCTTAGACTAGTTTCAGGAATTAATAGCTCATGGACTTTGATCAGAACATGCGCGCACGTTAGGAAGCCTTGATCGGACACTAACTTCAGTAGAACTGCTTTATAGATGTTTAGAGTCGATGATAAGGGATACTTTCATAGAGGATTTTCTTTACCGATACTTTTCATAGTCATAGTACTTAATATCTACTGCCCGCGCACGTATCGTGCAATTCTGCTTTCACTAGTGTTCATTCGCGCACCTGCGCAACCCAATCACTCACAATCCCAAAATTCGTAAGTTGTAGGTTGCTAGCTAAGACGAGTCTGCACGCTCCTTGTGGGATCGACCCAGACTTAGCCGCTATACTAAGTGGAGAAGGAATGATTAATTTGACGCGTACAACGTCGCGTGATCAAATTTTGGCTCAGTTGCCGGGGAGCAACACAGATAAGTTTGAACTAGTTCAAGTTTTCTTTTACAGCAGTTAGTTATATTTTTTTCGTTGGTGTTTCTGACAGTACGCAATCAACATCAGCCTGCGCAACCTTGAAACGGCTGCGCTGCGCAGATTATAGTTGCGCACCGACAGGGGCAACAACCTAGTTGTCTTTTAATTTTGTTTTCTTTAAGTTTAGAACAGGGCATGGAGAATAACTTAGGGGACAGAATCCCAGAGGGACCTAACAATGCAAGGGCAGATAACCGCGCAGCTCGGTTCAGAGAGGAAGTACAGCGCGAAGTTGAAGCTCGGATGGCCGCTGAAGCAGTGTATAATGCGCAACCCGCCTAACAGATAGTGCGACGCAGAACAGTGCGCGAAATGTCGGCTCCAATCACAGTCAACCAACCTTGGTGCATAGTACTTCCACCCGATGGGCATTTTGAACTACGGAGCTCATTCATTCATCATATGCCTAAGTTTCATGGGATGAACAACGAGAACCCGGTCAAGCATGTGCGCGAATTCCTAGTTATCTACGAGAACATGAAGACCGATGGGGAGAGTGAAGAAGCGCTGAAGCTGAAGGCGTTTCCCTTTTCATTGTGTGATACAGCCAGGCATTGGCTGATGAGCTTACTAGCAGGATCTTTGCACATGGGAGCAGCTCCAGAAGAAGTTCTTGGACAAGTTCTACCCCACAGCTAAGATCGCGCTACTCAGGAAGGAATTGGCCGCGCCTAGGCAGGGCGTAGGAGAGTCACTATCAGAGTACTATGAGCGTTTCAGGGAGCTGGAAGCCAACTGCTATAATCATGGCCTGCCCCAAAATGTGCTGATAGAGAATTTCCTGAACGGGCTACAACCGATGGAACTTAGATTATTGAATGCATGCGCAGGCGGTGACATATGCAACATGTACCCGGAGGATGTATGGCAGATGATGGAGGATTCTGCTGGACAGGTGAGGCATCAATTGACGCTCGAGAACAGTCGTGCGCGTGCTGTGCATCAGGTGGATTCCAGTGCTGAAATAAAGGAGATGAAAGCCATGCTATAGAAGCTGATGAGTGCGCAAGGCACGCAACCAGTTGCGCCAAGGCATGCGAGTCCTGCACGTCCACTGAGCACAAAACCGACGCATGTCCCACACTTTTCGAGGAATCAGGAGATGTAAATGCTCAAGGAGGATGGGATAATAGAGGACCGCAGAGGCAGAATCAGCCGTGTTTTGGACTAGCCGCAAATAAATTCAGATGGAGGGACGACAGTAATTTCCAAAGGCAGCCCGCGGAATGTCGCACACACAGCAGGCGCAGCAAGTATACAACCCACCGCCGCAATGACGCACCAGCACAGAATAACCAGCAACCGCGGCGCTCCTTAGAAGACATAGTGGGTCAGTTAGCAGACACTGTGCACAAGAATGATGAAAAGTATGACAATTGAGCAGCAGTTGTCGCAGATTGCTACCACGGTTTATGAGCTGAAAAAGAGCGATGGCAACCTACCTTCGCAAGTGATTCAAAACCCTAAGGGAGGAGTTAACGCCGTAACACTGAGGACTGGGCGCACAGTTGGGACAGCTCCGACCGCAAAGGTGCCCGCGCAGCCAGTTGCGCAACCTCCAGAGCCAGCACAGCCGGATGCGCAACCAACCGCGCAAGCTACAAACCAACAGGGGGTGGCGCCAGGTATGATACAATCAGGAGAAAAGAGCATCAATCATACTAACGCACCTGCACCTTTTCCTGTGCAGGCACCTTTAGCAAGAAAGGAGGCGCTAGACAATGAGCTAAATGAATCATTCAGTAAGGTGGAAAGAAACATTCCCCTGATTGAGGCAGTTCGGCAGATCCCCAGATACGCCAAGTTCTTGAAGAAGCTATGCACAAACAAGAGGAGGAAAGGCGAGTGCGCACAAGTAATGCTTAACGCGCATGCATCAGCAATTGTGCTACACAAGGTACCACCTAAATGCCGAGATCCAGGTACGTTCACCATACCGTGCACCTTAGGTAAGACCACGATAAGGAACTGCATGATTGATCTCGGTGCTTCTATAAATGTGCTTCCTTATCCTTGTATGTGTCATTGCACCTTGGTCCACTAAAGCCTGCAGGTCTCACCATCCAATTAGCAGATCGGTCGTGCAAACAACCGACGGGCATGATAGAGGACGTTCTCGTCCAAGTGGGAGAGCTGGTGTTCCCAGCAGATTTCTACGTCTTGAAAATGGAGGGTGAGCCGAGCAAGGGAAGCGCACAAAGATAGACGTGTGGAAAGGAACGCTCTCAATGGAGGTAGATGGCGAGGAGATTCACTTTAACATTTTTGAAGGGATGCAGCGTCCTCATGAGGACGCCACAGTGCACGCGTTGGATAGTATGGACGACTTGGTTGCGCATGCGCAGTGTGCATGCACAACAGGGGAGCCTGCGCCACTGACACAGACAGAGATGGAGGCGCATGATGATGAGCTGAGCAGCACAGAACCAGTGTCCAGGCAGATATATGATCTGGTTAATGTTTGCACTACTAATAAAATCCTACCCTCTATTGAATAGGCACCCAAAGTTGAGCTGAAGCAATTGCCCGAGCACTTAAAGTACATCTTCTTGGGCAATAAGGACACCCTACCTGTCATTATAAAGAAAGGATTAGAGGAGGAGCAGGAGGCGCGATTACAAGAGGTGTTGTGCAAGAACCAGCGCGCTATATAGTGGACATTAGCTGACCTGCGCGGAGTAAGCCCTGATGTGTGTATGCACAGAATTCTACTGGAAAATGATGCCAAACCATCCAGGGAACCTCAGCGCAGACTGAATCCGATTATGATGGAGGTAGTGCAGAAGGAGATCCTGAAGCTGCTTGACGCAGGAGTAATATACCCGATCTCAGACAGTAAGTGGGTAAGTCCAGTGCACGTTGTGCCCAAGAAAGGAGGCATCACAGTAGAGGAAAATGCAAAGGGAGAGCTAGTTCCCAAGCGCATACAGACTGGATGGCGCATGTGCATTGACTACAGGAAGTTAAACGCAGTCACGCGCACGGATCATTTCCCGCTACAGTTCATGGACCAGATGCTCGACCGCTTGGCAGGGAAACCGCACTTTTGCTTCCTGGACGGTTACTCAGGGTACAATCAGATACTTATAGCTGCGGAAGATGAGGAGAAGACAACCTTTACCTGCCCATTCGGTACCTTTGCGTTCCGGCGCATGTCGTTTGGGCTATGTAATGCGCCAGGTACGTTCCAACGCTTAGTCATGAGTATTTTCTCTGATATGATTGGTTTATGTATAGAGGTATTCATGGACGACTTCACTGTGCATGGTGAGACTTTTGATGCATGTTTGGATAATCTTGATAGGGTCTTAGCGCGCTGCATTACCAAGAACCTAGTTCTCAATTATGAAAAATGTCACTTTATGGTGTCACATGGAGTGGTACTAGGACATATTATCTCACAGGAAGGAATTAAGATTGATAAAGCAAAAATAGATCTTATCTCAAATCTGCCTTATTCCACTAATGTGCGCGACGTTAAGTCGTTTCTTGGGCATGCAGGGTTCTACAGGCGTTTTATAAAAGATTTTTCTAAAATATGTATTCCATTGTCTAACCTCCTTCAAAAGGATGTGTGCTTTGAGTTCACTGATGAGTGCAGGAGTGCTTTTGATAAGTTGAAGGATGCGCTGACCAGTGCGCCAGTGATGCACGCACCAGACTGGAACTTACCTTTTGAGCTGATGTGTGATGCAAGTGACTACGCCGTAGGCGCAGTATTGGGTCAGCGCGTGGATAAGAGGCCGCACGCTATATATTATGCGTCGCGCACACTGGACACTGCGCAGAGGAACTACACCACGACTGAGAAGGAGCTTCTGGCAATCGTATTTGCGCTGGAGAAGTTCCGCGCATATGTTCTGGGCGCTATAGGCATTGTCTACACTGACCACGCTGCTATCCGTTACCTGATGTCCAAGAAAGAGACTAAGCCGTGCTTGATGCGCTGGTTGCTTCTGCTCCAAGAGTTCGATTCAGAGATCAAGGATAAGAAGGGAACGGAAAACACTGCTGCTGATCACCTAAGCAGGATAGTGAAAGAAGAGGAGCCAGGGCAGATCACGGAGACATTCCTTGACGAGCACCTGATGGCGCTGAACGGTAAGGTACCATGGTATGCACATATTACAAATTACCTGGTCATAGGTGCGTTTCCCCCTCAGTTCACTAAAGCTCAATGCATGAGGTTAAAACATGAGTCTAAATATTACGTTTGGGATGATCCGTATATGCTTAGAAGAGGCCCTGATCAGATCTTGAGGCGATGTGTGCCTGATCATCAGATGAGCTCTGTTTTGAGGTTTTGTCATGCGCACGCGTGCGGAGGACACTTTGGTCCAAAGTGCACAAGCAGGAAAATCCTAGATTGCGGTTTTTATTGGCCGCACTTATTTCGTGACTCATATAACCACTGCAGGGCTTGTGATAGGTGTCAGCGCACAGGAAATATATCAGCGTGCAACGAGATGCCACAGACGCCAATATTGGTGGACGAAGTGTTCGATTTGTGGGGGATTGACTTCATGGGGCCGTTTTCGCCATCTTATGGATACGAGTACATACTAGTTGCGGTGGATTATGTCTCGAAGTGGGCCGAAGCTAAGGCCACGCACAAGGATGATGGTAAAACTGTTGTTGAGTTTTTAAGAACTAACATTTTCTGCAGGTACGGAGTGCCTAAGGCAATAATCAGCGACCAGGGGACGCACTTCTGCAACAGAATAGTGGCGCAGGTACTAAAGCATTATGGAGTGCGCCACAAGACGTCTACTGCATACCATCCTCAAACTAATGGCCAAGCCGAGGTTTCCAACAGAGAGATTAAGCGCATTCTGGAGAGAATCGTGAGACCTACGCGCAAAGACTGGAGCCAGCGGTTGGATGATGCACTTTGGGCATATAGGACTGCGCACAAGACACCGATTGGGACTTCGCCATTTCGATTGGTGTATGGAAAGGCGTGCCACCTACCGGTTGAGTTGGAACACAAGGCATACTGGGCATTGCACACTTGCAATCTGAACCTTGACGAGGCTGGTAAGGAGCGCGCATTTGAATTGAGCGAACTAGAGGAGCTGCGCCTGGATGCATATGAGGGGCTGCGCGACTACAAAGCACGCACGAAAGCATTTCACGATAAGAACATCCTCAGACGCACCTTCGGGCCAGGAGACCAGGTGCTTTTGTTTTCATCGCGCTTAAAGCTGATGCCCGGGAAGCTGCGCAGCAAGTGGATGGGACCATACACAGTCACAAAGGTTTTCCCATATGGAACAATCGAGTTAGAGAACGAGCACAAGCATCGTTTTCAGGTTATGGGCAAAGAGTCAAGAAATACTTAGGAGAACCTTGTGATGAGGCCACGCGCGAAGTTGATTTGCCGGAACCAGAATAGAGGATGCGCAGGCTGCTGCGCCAGAGATACAACCTGATGCACCGGAGGGAGAACTGGGAGCTACTGCTTATATATCTTCTCCCTCACTGATTAACCTCGTTACTTATGATGTGTCACATGATTTTGGCCACACTGACCACCTATCTGTTCCTTTGCGCAGGACTAAGGAAGGCATATCACACACAGATGCACAAGAGCGCGCAGGAGCAAGTGTGGGGGTGGTCACGTGCGCAAACTTGAGCAAGTAACGAGGTACTGTCGAGCCAACGACGTTAAACAAAGGCACTTGTCGGGAGGTAACCCGACACGTTTTCCACACTTTATTTTTTTTATTTTTTTTACACGTATTTTTTAGGATTTGAATTTTTAGCTAGTTCAGAACTTGCAAATTTTTGAGTCACGTAGCAAAGCGCGGGTCAGTGTTCCTATTTTGTGTTGGATATTTTATGAACTCCTGACCTTGTTTCTTTTGCTGCGTTGATTATGTTTTTCATTTTCGTGATGTATTTTACTTTTAGTTATTAGTTGTCCTAGTAGCATGCATGAGTGCGCTCTCCGTTGCGCTTGAGCATGAGTCGTGGGGACACGTCTCTGTTTAAGTGTGGGGGGGGGGGGGGGGGGCGTTATATTTACATTTCATATTTATCATTGTAGTTTAGCTTAGTTAATGTAGTTAAAGGAAATAGTAGCGGTTGTGCGCTTGTGTGCGGATTGGGCACACCTTTCGACTTGTTTTGTCTTATTCATCCTACATGCGCTGCTATTAACCATTTTAGTATAATTTTTTCGATTTTTGTCTTTTTAGTTGGGATATACAGGGGATGTGGAGTTGACAGAAAAAGCTCTAGAGAGGCGGTTAGTCATTTTTACTTCGAGATTAAGGTACATGGCTAAAAGCGCTAGTGGAGGCCGGTGTTTCGCGACCTTCGGAACAATAGAGCGCGCTCAGCCACGCAGATGCGAAAGGCGAATACCCAAAGCATGGCGAGGTGGGAAAATAGACCACCTTTCCTCTGGAAGTCGAGTGTAGGAAAGTGAGCGCGGGTGTAAACGCGTGCGCTGACCTGCGCAAGTAGACCAAGAAGGGAGAGCGAGGCGTTGTTCCATAACTGCTATCCGAAGGCCGAGACTGGAACCGTTCTGAGACTATAAGAAAAGTGGACAAAGCTGTATGAAAGGAAAGAAACCAGCGTGCGCACACAACTCCATATTAGCGCATGCGCAAGTCCAAAAGTAAAAAATCGTCAAGGCTTGAGTTCCCAAGAAGCACGCGAATGAATCACGCACCTGAAGAAGCTTGCGCGATTATCCATGTACCAGAAATCGGAGTAGGGACCGACAACCAGGAGCCTATGGAGAGCTATCTCCCAATCATCCAAATTAAATTGCATCCTGGCTGAGAGGTATCAAATTTTGAAATTATTATATTAAAATTGTTGAGGGTATGTGCGCGTAGGTGATAGAGCAACACAGGGTGAACCGCTGTGCAGATCGGGCATGAGTGTAAGGCTGTGCGCTAGATTTCAGAGAGGTAATTGTATCTGTGCTTTAGTGCTTGTTCGGGACGAACAAGGGCAAGTGCGGGGGATTTGATAGAGCCTAGTTATATGCGCTATTTAGATCTTAACACTGTGCTTGTTTGCATTATTTTGTGTACAAGATTACTGGTTTTCGGTATTTTTGTATTTCAGGATAAAACAGGAGCATAAGTCAGATGTGCGCTAACGGGCGCTTTTAAAGAGCGCAATGCACGACCTACGGAGCTAGCAGCGCAAAAGGAGATAGGAGATAGCTGATTCAGACTGCAGTGCGCAAACCAACTGCGCAGAGCGAGTAGCGCAATCAACGTGCGCAGCGAGCCATGCGCAGGATAGCAGATTTTCTAAAATTTGATCATCATTATCTCCTAGATTTGGGAAGTAGCTAAGATTCTCTCAGGCCAAATCTAAGCATCCCTTGGGCTTCAAGACCAATATATAAGAGGAGGGAAGCTAGGGTTTGGAGGATATATAGAGGACATATAGAGAGAGAGAGAGAGAGACATAGCAGCAAAAAACACACGAGCTACAGGAATTCTGCCGCCAAGATTCTGCGCGAACCACTTTCGCCAGCCGAAAATAGCAACCTGCAATTGCGCCGACCTGCTACTTTTCCTTGGCTGCTTTAGTTTTATTTATTATTTCTATGATGTTTGTCTCTAGCATGTCTAGCTAAACACCTTGTATCGGTTGGGCATGATTCTATGAAGTATTTCCTTTGAGACTTGTGTTTAATGCTTAGTTCGTCTACTCTTATTAATTCTATGCACATGGGAGATAATTAGTTGTACGAATAAGAGAAGCCTTGAACCGCAATCTTATTCTAACTGCTCATTATTGTATGTTAAACTGGTTGATAACTTGACGGTGACAACTAGGAGTAACACACTAGGATAATCAGCTACTACTGTGATAGGATTCGTAGTTGCTTAGACTAGTTTCAGGAATTAATAGCTCATGGACTTTGATCGGAACATGCGCGCACGTTAGGAAGCCTTGATCGGACACTAACTTAAGTAGAACTGCACTATAGATGTTTAGAGTCGATGATAAGGGATACTTTCATAGAGGATTGTCTTTACCGATACTTTTCATAGTCATAGTACTTAATATCTACTGCCCGCGCATGTATCGTGCAATTCTGCTTTCACTACTGTTCATTCGCGCACCTGCGCAACCCAATCACTCACAACCCCCATTTTCGTAAGTTGTAGGTTGCTAGCTAATACGAGTCTGCACGCTCCTCGTGGGATCGACCCTGACTTAGCAGCTGTACTAAGTGGAGAAGGAAGGATTAATTTGACGCGTACAACGACGCGGGGTCAATCATTTAAGCGTAGGCTCCAGTCCTTCCGTGTAGGCTTGACCATCTTCTCTAGGATTCCCTTGATCTCCCGGTTAGAAACTTCAGCTTGGCCATTTGTCTGCGGATGATAGGCTGTGGATGTACGGTGATGAACGTGCTATTGTTTTTGCGTGGCAGCCATCATTCTATTGCAGAAATGTGTCCCCTGATCACTGATTATAGCCTTAGGCACTCCATGTCTGCAAAATATATTATTGCGGAGAAAATCCACTACAGTTTTAGCATCATCACACCGAGTAGCCTTAGCTTCTACCCACTTAGACACATAATCTACAGCCATTAAAATGTATAAATAACCATGTGACGCAGGAAATGGACCCATAAAATCAATGCCCCATATGTCAAACACTTCATCAACGACAATAGCCATCTGAGGCATCTCATTTTTAGCGGATATATTTTTTACTCTTTGACATCTATCACATAGTTTGCAATGCTCAAATGAATCCTTAAAAATATGCGGCCAATAAAATCCACTATCTAAAATTTTCCTAGCTGTTCTTTTAGGGCCAAAATGACCACAACATGCATGCTCATGGCAGAAACTAAGCACAGAAGAAATCTCATCATCAGAGATGCATCTCCAAAGTATTTGGTCTACGCCTATTTTCCACAAAAACGGATCATCCCATATATAATATCTAGCATCATGCTTAAGTTTCAAACATTGGGCTTTAGAAAAAAGAGGTGGGCATTTACCTCCGACTAGGTAGTTCACTATGTGAGCGTACCATGGAGATTTACCTGTGATGGCATATAGGTGCTCATCTGGAAATGTCTCAGTAATCTGTCCAGCTTCTTCCTCCCTCACTAATCGACTCAGGTGGTCAGCTACTTGTTCTCAACTCCCTTCTTGTCCTTGATTTCGAGGTTAAATTCTTGCAGCAGCAAAATCCAACGAATCAGCCGCGGTTTAGCCTCCTTCTTCATCATCAAGTACCTAATAGCTGCATGATCAGAGAACACAATTACTTTAGTACCCAATAAATAAGGTCTGAATTTTTCTAAAGCAAAGACAACAGCTAGTAATTCTTTTTCAGTTGTGGAATAATTTCTCTGAGCCTCGTCCAAGGTGCGCGAAGCGTAGTAAATGACAACTGGCTTCCTGTCTGCTCTCTGTCCGAGCACTACTCCCACTGCATAATCGCTGGCATCGCACATAATCTCGAATGGCTGGCTCCAATCAGGTGCTCAAATAATAGGCGCACAAGTTAGCGCAATTTTCAGCTCGTCGAATGCCTCCCTGCACTTACCTGTAAACTCAAACGGCACATCTTTCTGCAACAGGTTAGATAAAGGCAGGGCTTTCTTGGAAAAATCCTTAATAAAACGATGATAAAAACCAGCATGCTCAAGAAATGATTTAATATCACGCACCGTAGAAGGGTAAGGAAGACTAGAAATCAAATCTATTTTCGCTTTATCAACTTGCATCTCCTCACGCGAGACTATATGCCCTAAGACCACACCATGTGTAACCATGAAATGACACTTTTCATAATTCAGCAATAAATTCATAGACACAAACTGTTCAAGTACTCTACTCAAGTTATCTAGGCATGCATCAAAAGTGTCACCATGCAAAGTAAAATCATCCATAAACACCTCAATGAAACTACCAATCATGTCAGAGAATATGCTAGTAACCAACCTTTGAAAGGTTCCAGGCGCATTACATAATCCAAAAGACATACGTCTAAATGCAAATGTGCCAAATGGACATGTGAAAGTAGTTTTATCTTGGTCCTCAGGTGCGATAGGGAGTTGATTATAGCCTGAAAAACCATCAAGAAAACAAAAATAGGGCTTACCTGCCAGCTTGTCCAACATCTGATCAATAAATGGAAGAGGAAAGTGATCCTTACGCGTCACTGCATTCAATTTCCTGTAGTCTGCACATACGCCATCCATTCTTGACACGTGTAGTCACCATCTCGCCAGCTTCATTTTTCTCAACTGTGATGCCCGTCTTTTTTGGCACCTTATGTACGGGACTTAACCACTGGCTATCTGAAATAGGGTAAATAACATCAGCTTCTAAAAGTTTTTGTACCTCTTTGTGCACTACCTCCATCATCACTGGGTTCAAGCGACGCTGCGGCTCTCTCGAAGGCTTAGCCCCATCTTCTAGCAGTATTCTATGCATGCACACCACCGGGCTTATCCCTCGTATGTCCCCAAGCGTCGAACCTATAGCCAATTTGTTAGTTTTAAGTACCTCTATGAGTTTCTGCTCTTTCTCATCCTCAAGTCCGCTCTTGATGATCACTGGGAGAGTGTCATTCTCGCCCAAAAATGCGTACTTCAAATGCTCAGGAAGAGGTTTCAGCTCTACAATCGGTGCCTGCACAAAAGAAGGCAACGAAGAATTTGTTTTAAATAACTGAATTTGATTAACCTCATACCTGAGCGTCAGAGGACAAGAAACATCAAGTTGTGCAAGTATGGCACGTATATCCTCGTAGAGAGCGTAGGAATCCTCCTGTGTAAAAATGGCGCTCTCCAATGCTATCCTCAATAGGTCTTCGCCGCTGATGCTTTGTGTCTCTTGTACCACATCGTCTAACGCATCCAATGCATTTACCGTCGCATGCTCAAGTGGGTGTTGCATAGCTTTGAATAAATCAAATTTTATCGTCTCATCTTCCAGCTCCATGGTCAGCATCCCAGAGTCGCAATCAACCTTCATCTTTGACGTTTTCAAGAAGGGGCGACCAAGTAAAATAGGTGGATGATCAGCCGGGTCACTACCATCCATTCTGAGCACGTAGAAGTCATCAAAAGTGTTCTAATAGTTCTACGAGCTGTTCAAAAACAAATGAATAATGTCAAGTCAGGTGATCATCATAGGCTAGTATCTATTACAATACTTCTCCCCCTTTTTGGCACAAATGCCGAGGACTTCGAACATCATTGAGCTGGACCGGGGCAAAATTGTTGGAAGAAGGGTACTCCAAATCTCGTAGAAGGCTTCAATCTGAGATCTTCGTATTGAGCTCTTCTTGATTACTTATGTCTCATGAGCACGTTCAGATTTCAGCAAACTAATCAACCTGGCCCGGAGAGCTGTGTTCATCGCAGGAACAGGAACATCAGAGAATGCTTCACCAGTCTCTGGAATTTCTCGGGTTAGTTCCAAGTCGGGCTCTCCTTGTTCGATATCCACAACATGGCGGCCCTTAAAGACCTTGTGGTCCAAAGTGAACAACTATGGGGCACTCGACATACCTTCAACGGCAGCTCCCAATTCTTCATGTTAGCTTATCATAAGCTAATAAATGAGTGAGGGAAATCCAATGCACAGATTGGACTTCTGCTTGACTGCATGTGCATCAAATTGATAGAACACAATTTGCCCAAGATTTACCCTTCTCATCTCCCCAATGCTGAATAATAACAGCCACATAGCACTCACCTTCCCTTTGAGAGAGTTAGGCATCCAATTTCTTACAGAAAAAGCATAAAGTATAGCATATTTTATTGTTAGCTCAACAACATTCAAACTAAACGAGACCCAACCCTTTCATAAGCCCCCAGTGAGAACAACAGCTAATCTATCAGCACTAACCTCTTCTGGAGGACTCGCAGTCTCAACAATGCCTAAAAACTTATTTGTCATTGCCGGGGTAACCACAACCCTTAGTCTCCTAAAAAAAACTAGCCCCATACAGCAGGTTGTTCACTACTCCAAAGTCTCTATCAATATTTGCTAAGAACTCCTTGACCAATTGCATATTAAAACATTTAACAAAAGTCAAGGAGAGTAGCAGAGTTACCTCTCTCAGTAGAGACATCACCTCTGGCACCCGAAATCTCCCAATCTCCAGCAGCTTTTCAGACACAATCATCCGGTGGTTGATCACCTCCCAAAACTCAAAAGCCTTTTTATACACAAACCACACTCCTTGTTGATCACTTCCTATCACAGCTGGTATAGTTAGAGTGGGTGAAGCTCTTTGGGTGGACGCCTCTGACCAGGTTCTGGGGGCTATTCTGAAATCCTCAGAATCTATAGATTCTGCTTCAGCAGTCTCTTCATCACTTGATGACTCAGCACCACTAGTTCTTTCCCCTTGCTCACGGGTTCCTTGGGGAGATGCTGCACCTCCTCCTCGGCCACAGACTCTCCACTGCTGGCGGCAGCTTGTTCAGGTTAAGATGGAGCAGTGGGTACTGCAGCCACTTGTTTTTCCTGAGCCTTCTTCGATCTAATCTCCAGTGAGGTGCCCTCAGAGTCAGTGCTGGATTCTGATGATGCTGAGCCTCTCTCTTCATCACTCTTACTAAGGCTTTTTCTAGCGGACCTCTGAGCCTTATCAATGTCGGAAGGCACAGTATCTACAGAAATGGACAGGCCAGCTTCACCCTGGTCAGTAGTAGGGATCCAGGTTTGCTGCGGAACGGCTGTGGGTTCAGTGATTCGAAGCGAGTAACTTCTTTTTGCTGGTGACGAATCACTCACGGGAACATCATTCCCCTTTCTTTTGTTGGGCTCACCCCTATGTTTGTAAACCTTGGTGCCCCTAGTTTTCACCATTTTTGATGATTTGCTGAAGGCAGATACAGCTGATCGTTGAGGATGATAGAGAAAAAACTTGCCCTAGTTTTGCAAATTGAAACTTCGGGTTTTCCCTTTCTTAGCCCCTTTTTCTTTTATTTTAAAACATTCGAACACGTGTCGCTACCTGAGAGGCCATTTTCTTCAACACAAAAAAAAAAAACTACAGCTTCAAATCATCAGAGAGTGCTTCAACACTCTATTCAGCTATCTTTCTGAAAATAAATTGACTTCTACTGTGATCTTCATTTTCTCATTTCCTGCTTTAGTGGGGATATCAGCTGACTATTTTACAACCCAGCGCTTTTGAACCTTGTTCCTTTTTACTTCCACCCAGCGCACTTTCCATTTGTTCTCCTCATATTTTCTCCAATTTTGAATGACAGTAGAAGAATGATGATTGCTTCGTTTCTTTCTCTGTTTCCTTCTCTGAGGGAAGGTCTTTTCATCATTCCTGCAAGTATCCTGCACAATAACATGATAGCCTCTGTCGACCTACTTCTGTGCCTAGCGGTACTCATTTGAGCTTGAGGAATTCCTTGTTCTGACTTGTGGGTCATTTGATCTTCTTTGAGTCACCTTGTATCCGGTCAGTGTTGGGCACTTTCTCATAAGATGTTCGGTTTGATTACACGTGAAGCATCTCTTCTGCTTTGATCTGGGTTTTTGAGCATGTGACTGATCTCTTGTACTTCTTTTCAGGAACTCTCTCTAAATCAACAGTGAGTGAACCCTTCTGAACACTTGCAATTTGATCAATTTTTGAGCCTTTGATTGTGGTTATATCTGTTCCTTCCTCACCTGTGTATCCGAGACCTTCAGTCCCACTTCCATACCTTTGGTAAGATAGAATATCATTTAGAATGGATGATTCTCCTCAGGGTGCTTCAAGAGTGATTTTCTGTTCCCATACCTCTCCAACTATCTTACATCATCTGATTGTTTCTTGGACAGAGAGGTAATGATGCTTTGAAGATTATCTCGCTCATCTTCTATTCTGAAACCTTTGACAGTAGTTCCTGATGGGCTTTAATAACTTCATGATACTTCTCTTGTATCAGTTTGAACTAATCAGCTATAGTTTCTACTGGGTATTCCTCGTCATCATCCTTGTCAGATTCAACAATCCCATAAACAAGCTCTGTTTTTATTGAATCTGGATCAGCATTACGGAATACAGTAGTTAAAGCAAAATTTCCTTTGGGCTTAGTCTCCTCTTCACTGTCATCGTCACTCCAGTTTGATGTGAGAGACTTATTGTTCTTCTTCTGGTAACTTGGGCATTCACTCTGTCTGTGTTCATATCCCTCGCACTCTCAGCACTGAATTCCTTTTGGTATGTCTTTTTCTTCATCATTATCTTTGTCAGCATCTTTGTTCTTTCTCTGATAATTCTCTCCTCTTCGGTTTCTCCCCCTGGATGACTGACCTGAATATGAAGGTTTCTAGTCCATTCTCTTTAAGAACTTTCCAAGATTTTTTACCAGCAGAGATAGTTGTTTGTTGACATCATTTGGGACAGCCTCTTTCTATTTTGTTTCTACTTTTAGCCCAAGGTCTTTCCCAGAGAGTGGTGTAGCAGGTTCCTGTAACTTTCATCTCGAACTGCCTTAGTGACCAGATCAGCGCCTCTAGCCTCATGTTCTTCGCATCTTGTGCTTCCTCGATGGCTATGACTTTCATATCAAATTTTGAAGTAAGTGATCTGAGCACCTTCCTCACCAGTTTTTCTTCATGTATTGGCTCCTCAAGTGCATGAGCCTCGTTTGGTATGTCGCAGAGCTTGGCATTAAACTCACCGATAGTCTCTTATTCTTGCATCTTCAAAATTTTAAATCTAGAGGTAATCATCTGGAGTCTAGAGATCGTTACCTTGTTTGTCCCCTCATGAGCAGTTTCAAGTATCTCCCAAGCTTTTCTTGCGGTGTTACAGTTGAAGATCAACTTCAAATTGTTAGAATCCACAGCAGCAAATATAGCATTTAAAGCCTTAGAAATTCCTGATCCTTTGGCTACCTCATCGTCAGACCACTTGTTTTCAGGCTGCTTATGGGCTACTCCTGCACTGTCGACGGTCATTGAGGGAGACCATTCTGATATGACAGCCCTCCAAGCCCTTTCATCAATGGCTTTGATGAAAGTCTTCATTCGAACCTTTCAGTACCCATAGTTGACTCCCTCGAGCAATAAAGGCCGACAGGTCTTTGTCCTTCTTTCATAGTGGCCATATGTATCAGCAAAACACAACCGGAACTCACTCTGTACGTTGAGCGAATAGCTCTGATACCAATTGAAATTTCTACTGCGTTGCTGATGTGGAGATATAGCTTCTGCTTAAGCACTCTCTGTATCTTTCTGCAGAACTACTCTACTGCAGAATAAGAAAACACAATACGTTTGTTCACCCAGTTCGACAACTTGCCTACGTCTGGGGAGGATGCTCTGATCCTCAAAATCCACTATCACAGTTCGAAATACAAGGACTCGCACCTCTACTTATCACCTAGCCGAAATCTAAAGCTCAGTCTAATCTCCTATACTAGCAAGCAGTCAGATCACACAGACTCTCTTTATACAGCCTACACACTCTCAGTAATAAATAGCTACAGTTCTACCTCTCAAACTCAACCTATTTTATTACAGTGTATAGCTCACGCGATGCTTAAGCACACTCTTCACTAGAGTTGTTGTATCTTTAGTCCATGACACTCCAAGCTCTCCTACCAAGTAGTCGAACCCTTCGAGTTCTTCAAACTCAGCCTCGGCTCCCTCTCAATCAATGACACACTCTGCCAACATTGAGTAGCTTCAATCACTGCTCCCCAGCCCTCGTCTTTGCCTGTCCACGGCTAATCACCGAGCTCCTAACTATTCCACCAACGAGCAGCCCTTCAGTTAAACTCAGAACCAGTCTAGAATCAAACTCCATGAGTTCTGATTCCTCTGTGCAACACAAGCCTTTAACTCAATGTATAAAACCCTAGTAACTTGAGTTAATCTCTCCGTGTGTTCTTCTCTCAAGCTCTGTGTTTTCTCTCTGTGATTGTCTACCTTACTACTGCCCTCTGCACTCCTCTTTAAGCACTCGCAACCCCCAAAAGCGCCAAGCATCAATATCAGAATCTTACTCCTAGATTCTAGCAAGTTGTTGAAGATTTCGTTGCCAAATTTGAACCCCTTGGATCTTTATCTTTTTGAGCACGTGCTGGAGCTGCTGAGCTATTGATGACACCTGCATACCTCACTGAGCTTCCTCGTTGCAAGCTGGATCAAGCTGAAGCCTCATTGTGCAACGCCGAAATTCTGCTCTAGCTCTGGAACATCACAGAGTGTTGAAACAAACTCTGTCACTTCATACCTATTTCTTGCCCATTCTTTAAATAGTTGTCTCAGCTTCAGATTTTTAGGGATTGGTGAGGCATACTCTAGATCTTTGTTGTTGCTGTTTAATTTGTCGGTCTTCAAATTGTGCTCCAGCCACCGATCTTCAGGGAGTGCTACAACATTTCTCTTCAGCAGTTTTGTCAAGGATGACATATCCTCATCACAATTTAGTAATAGAATGCTACAGTTTTGATCACACAGACTTAGCCTATTCTACGACAAAGTGTTATAACATGGTGCCATAACAACTTACTGAACCAAGCTGCTCTTCGTTACCGTCTACCTGAGATTCTCTAAGGTCTCCCAGCAACTCAATCTGACTTCCAA